>CM068371.1:279971445-280587695 GCA_034769895.1 Magicicada septendecula
TTTAAAGTTTCTTATAAAACCGTAAGATTCGTTTTGTATTTAATATTCTTAAGCTTAAGAGATAGGTAATTTGAGTGGCACGTCTCTAGCAATGTTTACAAGGTCGGCTAACGTCGCAAATTCGAATACTCTAGAGGTTTCTATTCCTTCCTAGACGCCGGTTATCGTCAGCCGTCTAGGGCAACCTTTAACGGTAGTACGAGTATATAGTCCAGTTTACTAAGTAAATAATAACGCTGTTTCAGAAGAGGACGGCAAGTTCTGAATTTTCACTCAACGTATGTCATTGATCAGCGTATTTAACGTAAGTGTTGATTGTTAAGTATTGTGTACGGACTTCACTAATTGGTGACTTTCACTAATGTTTTCGTTAGTTTATACTGGACATTTGTAAACCTGGAATATTGTTGTATACAAGAGTTTCTGAAAACTATTAGGCCTACTGAAGTAGAAAGACATGTTTTAATTGGTATCCAAGTCACTTATTGACAAAATCTGTATAATATTTACCTTATTTCTTCCGTCGTGTGACTTCGTGTTACGTTCGTTTTGATTAACGCGTTTCGAAATATATGTTTCGTCTTCAGAAATAAATAAAAATTCACTCTTAGCGAGGTCGTTACATATTAATATTGCAAATATTGGAAAACGATTCCACACATATCCGCTTGTGGACCGATCGGTCCGACTCGAGTGCGCACTCATGTAACGCGGATATGTGTGGAATCGTTTTCCAATATTTGCAATATTAATATGTAACGACCTCGCTAAGAGTGAATTTTTATTTATTTCTGAAGACGAAACATATGTTTCGAAACGCGTTAATCAAATCGAACGCAACACGAAGTCACACGACGGAAGAAATAAGGTAAATACTACTGAAGTAATTGAAACTGTTATTAAATTTGTAACGATTTCTCTGGTATTTAATTGTTCCATTATTTTAAGTCTAGATCCGTCTATTTTAAGTCAAGATCCTAGATACCGTCAAGAAAATGTATTGTGAGGTAATTTGGCATATAAACATAAGAGAAATAACTGACCTTTATAAATGTTAATTCAAGAATAAAAAGAAGAAAAACACTTGAACTTAATATCTTAATTTGGGAAACAAATATTGAACACCTTGCTTTAAATAAAATCTGCAGTACTGACGATTTTATTAGCGGCTATCACTCATTTATTGTGTAAATAAATTACAGGTGTAATGAAGATACCGGCCAATATGCTGGTGGCGTGGACGTTTCACCGTGTCAAGTTTGCGAGTATATTCTAGTTTGCCATTCAACAGCTATAATTCGATATTATCGATATTCGATAATTCAGTAGATAAAATGAAAGACAGGCAGACGGAAACTAACATTGGTATACTTTATGGTACACAGTATGTTTATTTGTCGTATATGGCAACTCATATTTATACTGTACATCAAAAGAAAACGGCAACATACGATAACGGACTGATACAGTTCATTGCTAACTAATTGTAGTTTTGTGCTGTTAAAAGATTATATGCACCTTATCACTAATCGACTTACAGATTAACGCTTAATAAAATCCCGATGTTTACTATAAATTTTATATGTCTTATGTCGACAATATTATACAATATTTTGGTTTTGAATATATTTTGTTTTGACTTTGTACCGCTGTAAAAATAACCGTTCATAAACAGTTAAATTATAAAATTTATGAATGAAAAATTATAAATACCAAACTAGTAGTGTTGCTAAAAAATAATTTTTTGTGAAACTCAGGAATTTGTCATGTAACATGTAGGAGTACATGAATAACTATGAATAACGAGAAACACAGACGTAATGTTATAATAAAAGTTAGTACTATATACATTTACTTCAGTTAAAATTTGACAGAATCAAAACACAATGCAGTGTTAGACTTACAAAAGTGTAGTGAGTGTATAAATAATATAAGTAAGTATATCGATAATAATTATAAATATTAAAATCACAAAATCTTATATGAGACTTGAAGTCTTTCGCGATGTTAGGCAGGCTCTGAACAGTGGAGAAGCTAGAATATGCAACAATGGGATTGGCGGTTATTGTGAAGACAACCATGGATGATTCTGACATGGTTGTTCTAGATGTTACATGTCTGATACTATCGAAGAGGCAACTAAAGAGAACGTGGGCGATTTGAAAAAAAAAACTGACAAAATAAGGAAAGCCGGATACATCCTTGAGATGGTGGAATCCGACTGGATACTTGCGTACAAGAAGACAAGCGAAGAGTTTAAAGCAGATGACACTTAACTTCTTAATATCCTCGAGATGCGTTCTTTGAGGATAGAATCCAAGCAAGCTTAAGGTATACAGTTGTGGCCAGTCTGTACCTAATTGTGATATTGTATTTGTGACGACTACTCAATAGTCTTCCGTAAGTTTAGAAGATTTAAGAATTGTAGTCCTAATCTGTTTGGTTTTGTCAAAGACCTTCAGGAGACCTGTAACTTCCTGTGTTTCCTGTTAAGACTTGCAAACTTCTATTTCCGGTGTGTAGAGTGCTTACTATGATAATTTGTGAACAAACTGATGGACCGTAAACATTGAGAGGAACTTGGAACTTTGTGAGGTCAATAAGGCCTTAGAAAAAGGAAACAGGGTCTCGGAGATCTAGGAAGTGTGGCACTTTGAATACGAATTTAATGAGTTGTTCATATACTACGTCTATGAAAATTGAGCTTGAAATATCTGCTAAGTAAACGATTACAAAAGTAAAAGAGTATGCTGCTACAGTTAAAGAAAGTGGAGGATAGAACTGAAATGGGCAAGAGTAAAGATCATTCTGGTAAGAGAGCTGCATCAAAAATTAAATTAACGTTAATATTGTCATTATTATTATGTCGTTAATATTAATATTGACAAAATTACTATTGTCAACGTCCTTGCTACTTTGAACTGCCTTCAGAACGTTTTTTAACTATGCTTGCAAAAAAAAACTTTACAAATGCAAACAAAATCTTTGCAACGATACAAATTATAAATGCATAGATAGGTTAATTCAAATTATTACAACAGAGTCTATACCTGGAGGTAGGAAAAATTTATTAATTAACACATTAAAATTTACTATTGTCTTATTGAGTTATAACATAAAATTGTATATTATTCAATTGTCTTTAAATAAATGAGTCTATTGGTTCGTTTTACACATAAGGTTACTTGTGCGTAGAATTCCAAATGTTACGTAGACACGAGGCGCTCCGCTCTCGCTGCTACGCTGCGCGTCGTTCGATGACCACTACGCTGAATATTCACGTCACTCACTACACACACGCACTGCGATATGGGACTGTTGTTGATTATAACTTTAATCTCAGGGTTCAAACTGGGTACAAATAGATCATGTGTATTTGGTTTACACAATTCCTGCTTCTTCAAGTGTTCTCGCGTTATATTCAGAATACCACGATAGGTATTCTGTCCCTTGACCGGAAATCTTCCACTATTCACGAGAAGGCACTCAAATAAGATCTATTTAAATATATTTGAGTTCTAAGATATGGCTACGACTACGATGAACTCGTACCGTCAACCAAAACTACTAAGTCTTATAGAAATCGACTTGTACTGACACGAAAAACTCGCGACAGTGACCGTCTCAAATAATTGAGAATTGAGTATATGGAAAATGTAGTTTACAACAATGAGAACACCCTGTCCAAGTTTCAAAATAAAATGTCAATTATCAAACAAGTTATTAAATAAAATGTGAGTGACACTCGCACTTGCGCACTTACACACAAATATTTCACTTGACATAAAAGAATACAAAATTATAAATATTTTGACATAACACGTTTTTAAACATACCTTGATTCAAAACTTATGACTACTTTACAAAGAAAAGAACAAAATCAATTTATAATATGTCTATGGCCGTCAGAAAATGTGTTACAGCATTAGTATCCCTATTATATGAAACTTACATCCTGTTTTGTTGCAATATATATGAGACAAGTATTTAATATTTACAAGATAAGACATTTGTTGATAGACACGTATTTTCTATCTACAGTATGAAAACATACATAAATTTAAAAACTAGGAATAAATTATTTGTCACTTAGGCACTTTGGTTATATTTTAACTCAAAACCGATGCAGTAGATAGAAATTTTAGTATTTATTATATGATTGTTTATTTACAATTGTTATTTCACAAAAAAGTAATAGAGTAATTGATGTTTTCGCATTTTTGTGACAATTAAAAATTATTTAATATTGAAATTTCTCAAATAATAAACGTATTTCGTTTAATATCATGAGCAAGTTCTGCATTTCAGAGAGCCTACTAATAATATCTCAGAACAAAATAAAAATATTGAAAGGGTGAAACAAATACTGGGGAAAAAAGTTTATATCGAAATCTGTGAGTTTGGTTACAGGAGGTACACAAAAATAGAGTTTGGTTACAGGAGGTACACATCATAACATCTACCATTTGTTCCTCCTGGTTTCTAACAGGTGACTTGTAGAGTACAACATGAGATGTTACCCACTCGTAAATAGTTTATTCGAAGCTTATTCGTAAATCAATTGTAAAAGAATTGTACGTTACATTATCATAAGAGAATGATTATGGAATTAAGAAACGGAAGAACGGATATTCAACTCTGGGGATGTTATAGCCTATGTAAAAATTTTCGTAGCGCAAGATATAGTATAGTATTGTTTACACTGTGTTTCATAAATATAACTAGACTAAATTAGGTGTCTACTTAAACCTAGCTTAAGGCTTTGGCTAACAAACACCGAATCAACATATAAAATGTATTTCATTGGTTGCAATCACAATTACAAAGACATACTGAGTCCATTCGTATCTAGTACACAATTTTCTAATTTTCAAAAGAAATACACGTAGCACAGAACTATCTGGAAGGGTGCAACTTAGAGAACATCTGTTTCTCTGCCTGTAAGTCTTCGCGTAAACAGATTTATTCGTTATAGCCAAAATTCGGTGTTGATTTTATTAATTCACCGAGCCTCCTGACAATATTTTCTATCCTCCGATATGTTCTTATGTAATCCGAGAGAGTTATTCGACACGAACTGCATCACGAGAGGAGGACTTATACTCAGTAAATTACAAACTTTATGTCCGGTATAGCTTTAGAGGAGAAGTAAACAAAGCCGCATGTAGATTCAACTTGACAAGCATTCTGATCGGTTTCTATACGCTTTGTACAATTTCCTCCGGGAGTATAGTTTCTTTCAAATTATTGTCTGAATTGAATAACCTTCAAATAATTTTTTATAGATTACACAGGTAGTATTGTTTTTAATGTTAAGTAATATTTGATAGTAAAAGAGACTTAAATTTAAGAGCTTTCAAGTTCAGCCTCGTGCGTACTGTTTCTCTGTTACGGGAACCGTAGTTCTAAATGCCTCTAACAGAGAAGTGTGGTGCTTTTGACAGTCTGTTACTAATAATGGCTATAATAATCCGGTGAATAATAATGTAAATAATTAAAGTAAAATATGTTTACAGTTTTAGTAATAAGCAATTTACAAATATTTTTATCTGTTGAAAAACCAGTTAAAAAGCATTACTGTGGTGCTGATTACGAGTTCACAAACTGACTATAAATAAATACGAAACTTTTATTGTAATACTGTAGAAGAGTTAAAAACACAACAGTAAATAAATATAGTAATAAAATTTGAATATTGGATATTCAATTTTGAAGCGATGGTAGTAACGGGCTTACAGAGTGTGAAATACATGTCTCGTGGAGGTAACAACGGCTCACCTACAGCTTGCCACATCAGCTGTAGTACGCCTGCATGGCGCGTTAATATATACGGTAGGTTTATATGCTTCACCTCTGAAGTAATGCTGGACAAAGTATACTTATAATACTTATAGTATACTTATAATACTTCATTGCCATAATATTTTTCCGTTCATGAACGCCATTTCGATCCTTTTATGAGGGACTGTGTAAAATTTCTTTGGATTCAGTAGAATTCACGCACTGATGGTTGTGATTAATTTTGCAGTCATTTTTGACCTGGCATTCTTGTACTATATTGTTATTTCTTTATGTGAAAAAAATTGCACTTTATCCTATTTCAGTTTTCTAATTTTCGTGATCGCAGTTTTTCCAAGGCAGGATTTTGGATTTAGAAATCTATATATTAATACGTGAAGAGAAAACTTTGCACCCCTTTTTAAGCATACTGCGCGCACGGAGGAGTGTGAGATTTGGAATAGTTAAAGTTTATACGGAGAAGGAGTGCAGAAAGCTAAAATTTATATATAATATGTGTTACAAATACATTAAATTAAATTAAATTAAACATTCATTTGCACTTGAAAATTCATTTAAACTTTTTCAAACAATGGTAATTGTTAAATAATTTTGTTGCCAGGCAATAAAATTATAATTTTTTCATTTTAGTGTACGTTCATACTGCCAATGTCAAACACATAATAGTCTGTCGTTTGTTTACGTTCATACTGCCAATGTCAAACACATAATATCTGTGGTCAAACAGTCGCACAGAGTAGAGATTGTCGCCAAAGAATTTTAAAAATTTTTAAATGTTGCCAACAAATAATTACTGACAGATTGACTGAATGAGCTGTGAATTTTGTGTAGTTTCAAATATTCCTTTTTCAATAGTCTGTGGAGTGTATGTCAAGGCAAAAAAGCGTTTATTTTATATTTTGTATATTAGATATCTGTGTTTTATATATTAATGTGCAGTTGAAAGTGAAATACAGCTTGCTTAATATACACCTGTTGCAAAAGGAAAATTTTGTAGCAGCAATTTGAATTGACTTACTCTTGCCTAATTATTATTGGTGGTTTCAAAAAAGTGAGTACATTTTATTATTTTTAAATTAAACCCTGTCTAATCTTAGTTTCAGTAATTTCATTACATATTTTTTTTTACATTCAGATATTCGCACCTACTTCCATTATGCCTCGACATAGAACATTGACGGGTCGGAGTGAGAGACAAAGAAGAAGGAATATATATTCGCGTGAAAGTCAAAATGATAATAGACCAAATGCAAATTTAAATAGTGTAAATAGTATACAAAATGATGAAATTATTTTGAGGGATACATTTAAATGCGCACTGAATGTCATTCCAAGAAATTTTAATACTTTTGATTGTGGATTAATGCATTTACAATGCAGGTTTTGCAATGCAAAACATTTCGAATCTGAGGTCACTTTAGGTGAAAGGACTGCATTCACTTCATGTTGTCATAAGGGTAAAGCAATATTACCGGCCTTAAGTCAAAATGAATACTTTAAATCATTGTATGATGGACTTACTTCAAATGAACCTTTAATAAAAAGAAAGTCAAAAAATTATTTTGAAAACATTCGTAAATACAATTCATCATTTGCTATGGTTAGCTCAGAAGCTAAAATTTCGGATACAGTTACGCATGGAGTGTATCATTTAAAATACATGATGTTTTTTATCACAGATCAGGTCCAATGACTGCTGGATATGGTCGCTCACCATGTTATGCGCAATTATATTTTTATGATGTTGACACTGCTGTCAATTATAGATTACGTGAACACTATAATCAAACATGCAATAACAACATAATGCGCGAAATCTCACTTGAATTTGAACGCATTAATACTTTCGTTCGGTCATTCATTGCAATGAAAGATATAAATTAACCGAAATCGTCAGAGAGTTGAAAATCAAAATAAAGAAATTTGTATGCTCATTAAAGTAAATCGTGATTTAGATCTACGCCGTTATAATGATGCAGTTCAAACTGATGTAGCAGTAATATTTAGTACAGTCGATGGTGAGCCACCCTTTGAACGAAATATGGTTTCGTTTTCAAAAGTTAATGGTACCATTAAAAATATCTCTGTTTTGGATTCATCATTGGACCCTTTAGCGTATCCATTACTTTTTCCAAATGGTGATACTGGGTGGCATATCAATATTTCTCATAATGTACCAACTACATCTAATTCAAGAGCGCCCAGAAATAAATTAACCATGCTTCAGTATGCAGCCTATCGACTTGCAATTAGAGAAGATTTTAGCATGTTGCACCATTCACAAAAATTATTTCTGCAGTGGATAGTTGATATGTATGTGAGAATAGAGGGCACAAGGTTACATTTCATTCGACAAAATCAAACAAGTCTTAGGTCTGAAGTTTACAACAATTTAACAGATTATTTAGAATTGAACCCCAATGCCAATAATGTAGAGTAATTTTACCATCTTCATTCAATGGATCTCCAAGAAATATGTATCAGAATTATTTAGATGCAATGTCAATTGTACAACATTTCGGAAAGCCTTCTTTGTTTATTACAATGACTTGCAATCCAAGTTGGCCTGAAATAGTTAGCAATATTGGTGTAGGTGAGTCAGCTAATTTTCGACCTGATATTGTTGTGCGTGTATTCAAGTCCAAACTGAAAGCATTAATTGAGGGCCTTACACTAAAAAAATTTTCGGTAAAGTTGAAGCACTCATTTATACAATTGAGTTTCAAAAGAGAGGATTGCCTCATGCTCACATTTTACTCTCTTTAAATGAGCAAGATAAAATTGTTAACGCTACCGATATTGATAAAGCTGTACCTGCGGAGATTCCTAACATTCAAACACATCCTACATTACATGAATATGTTGTAAAACACATGATGCATGGTCCATGCGGTGTACTTAATCCAAATTCTGTATGTATGAGAGATGGAAAATGCACAAAAGATTATCCAAAACGATTTAATGAATTTACATGTGAATCATTAAATGGATATCCATTATACAGAAGGTGTAATAATGGTATTAATGCTGAAGTTCGCGGTAGTTGCCTCGACAATCGTTATGTTGTACCATACAATCCGTATTTACTTGCCAAATTTAATTGCCATATAAATGTTGAAGTATGCACTACAGTTAAAAGTGTTAAATACATTTATAAATATGTGTATAAAGGCTATGACAGTGCATCTGTTGAATTAGGTTCAGAGAGAAATGAACCAGGTCAAGAAATACAAATTGATGAAGTTAAAAATTTTTTAAATAGCCGTTATGTCGGATCAACTGAAGCTGTATGGCGCATCTATGAATTACCAATGCATTTTCAATCACATGTCATCGTTAGACTTGACATTCATATACCGCGTAGACAGAATGCTTACTTTCGAGAAGGGCAAGAACGTCAAGCAATTGAAAATGCAAGACAAACAAAATTATTAGCATTTTTTGAATTGAATCGATCAGATCCATCAGCGCATGAATATAAGTATACTGAAATTCCTTTGCATTATGTGTGGGAAGATTCCCGAAAAAAATGGAAGAAGAGAAGGCGTGGAGGTGATAAAATCATTACACGCGTATATGTAGTATCACCAAAAGACATCGAACTTTTACATTTACGATGGCTTTTATTACATGTCTGTGGTCCAAAATCATTTGAGGATGTTAGAACATACAATGGAATTATACACACTTCTTTTGTTGAAGCGTGCCATGCTCGCGGCATTGCTTCAAATGATAATGAATGGCGTGAATGTTTAAATGAAGCAAAAGAATTACATTCACCAAAACAAATGCGAAATTTATTTGATTACATTTGTGCATTAAATGTGCCAGCCAATGCATTGGCGTTATGGAATGAATTTAAAGTATATCTTAGTGAAGATTTTTTGAGAGATTACAACGAAGAAGTATCCTTTAACACAGCTCTATTAGAAATTGAAGATATTTTGAATGTTCATAATTTGTCATGTCAAGAACTTGATTTACCAGTTCCCACGTATTCGCAGAGAACAGACGAAGCAAATGCTATTGATCCAATAGAACAAGAGTTTCTGTTTTGTGAGCATTATGAAACTGCAAATATTGAACAGCGTAATCTAATTGATCGTGTGATTCGTGAAGTTTTGCACCATGATACTGGATCTAATGTTTTTTGTTTAACCGCTCATGCAGGTTGTGGACAAACATTCACACAAACAGCAATCATTCACAAATTAAATTCTCTTAATCTTAGTTGCATTGCAACAGCGTTCAGTGGCATAGCTTCAACTCTATTACTTGGAGGTAGAACTTTAAACAATGTGTTTAAATTGCCTATACCCATTTTGGAAAATTCTGTAGCAAATATTACCGCAAATAGTAGCTATGGACGTTACATAAATTCATCATCATTGATAATTATTGATGAAATTACTATGTGCCCACTGCAAGTGTTGAAAATCATAGATAGATTATTGCAGGATCTATGCGATGAAAATGATAAACATAAACCATTTGGAGTGAAAACGATACTTCTGTGCGGTGATTTTCGGCAAATCTTACCAGTTGTCCCACATGGATCACGTGCAACTTTAATTGAAAATTGTGTCACGAGTTGGAATAAATTTGTTTATTTTCATAAAGTAACGGTTACTCAAAATATGAGAGCCTTACCTAGTGAAATAGAATTTGTCGAATTCTTGAAAAAAATTGGTAATGATGAAGCCCCACAAGTCCCTCAGTTTGGTGAAAATATTATTGAAATACCTCAGCAATTAATAGGAGATGAAAATAATATTATTAATGAGGTGTATGGAAATATTTCCGAAACATACTCTCAGATAACATATTGAAGTCAGTTATTTTAGCACCTAAAAATGATGATTGTACTTTTATTAATACTGATATTCTTAATCGAATACCAGGTGAACAGAAAACATATCATAGCTACGATAAAATAATTTGTGATGATGACAATGAAATCAATAACTATCCAGTAGAGTTTTTGAATTCTTTGACTATTAGTGGTTTGCCACCACATAAGTTAGTATTGAAAGTTAATTGCATCGTTTTACTGATCAGAAACTTAAATACAAAGGAAGCATTAGTCAATGGAACAAGAATGCGCATCAAGTGTATGCATCGTAATGCTATTGATTGCGAATTTTAACTGGAACCGCACGCAATAAGAGAATTTTGATTCTACGTATAAATTTAACATATTCCGGTACTGTTTTACCATTTAACTTTCAAAGAACTCAATTTCCAATTATACCTGCATTTGCGATGACAATAAATAAGTCTCAAAGACAAACATTCGAAAAAATTGGAATTTTATTGAGGCAGCCAATTTTTACACATGGTCAATTGTACGTCGCAGCAAGTAGAGTTCGATCATTCGATGGTTTGAGATTTTATATTTCCGAATATAATGGCCAAGGGCATTTAGCAAATGATGAAAGAGTTTTTACAAAAAACATCGTTTACACAGAAGTTCTGAATCATTAAATTCACTTTCAAACTATTTTAAGTTCAATGGACAACATTTATTTTTTTAACCGCCCGGTTTTTTTGATTTAATGAAAAATATATGAAAAAATACGAGGCACGTATTTTTTATTTCATTTTTTATTTTGTATTAATTTTTTATTTAAATTTTATATAATTCGAAAAAGATAGGCAAAATAACTGTGTAGCCTTGGCGAAACCTGGTCAGTATGGCAATAAAAAAAACCCAAGGAAATGTCAAAAAACGCGTTATTGCTTTTTAAATATGGCTTAGCCAAGCTAAACCTCATTTTTCCTATCTTTTATATTTTTCAAATAACTCGAAAATTAATGCATAGAAAAAAAATTAAAAAATTATATAAGCTTTGTAGCAGATAATCTTCAAACTGTTTTCGAATTTTGTACCTTACCAAAAATGAAATGTAATCCACTGGAATTGAAAACAATGTATCTTATATTCTATGAATGTCAAGTCTCATTTTTATTAGCGTTTATTTGATTCAATAATAACATGAAAAAATTAAAACTGACAATGAATTATATCAAAAAATAAATACGAATACAAGCTGTAATTGTGTTTTTTTTTTCAACTGTTACTAACATTAAATTTTAAATTTCATAGGTATTGCAGGGAATTAAGGCAAACAAAACACGCTAATGACGTATTTGTACACGCTCGCAGCTGACGTAATAGAACAAAATTCAAAAAAATTATATGCAATGATTATAGAGGTATACTCTTTGACAAAAGAACATCAATAACGTTCAAACTTAAAAATTTAATGAATTACGGTCGAATTTCGACCACTGGGCGACCACTAGTGTTGAAATAATCGATTTTGCAAAAATACTTTTGGAATTTTTTTGTGTTTGCGTTAACGGACACAACCTACTATATTTTCTTAGGTCTATTAAAACAGTCAGCTGATCGGTACAATGAAGTCAGTCTCACGCTTCCTCTTTTGTGAACACCTTTTTGTGACCAAATGCCTTTGCGGATCTGAATTTGGGATTCGAAAATTATACGGAACACTTTTTATCTTACAGCCATGGATTTATGGGTCATGATGTCATGGGAGTCCAGCTTAACTTTAACTTAACTCTTGAACGCGGATTTTGATGATAAATGTAGGGAAAGATATTTTTATTCAAGAATTCGGTACAAAGTTGGCTCAAAAAATAGAGCAAAAAGGAACAAATTATTTTCGTTATGGATAATTAACTTTGTTAACCTGATAAAGATCCAGAATTCACGTATATTTGTTTGAGAGTTTAACTCACAGAAAATAGAGTTTTTTGATAAATAAAATTATTACCTTAGGTTAAACAAAACATGTCTGTTCGCTATCATCACTACATACAAAATACTTAAAAAAATATTAATAAACGAGATAGAAGAAAATAATTATTCATAAATAAGAACAAATATTCTTAAGAGAAAAATCAATACGGACACAAGAAATGTGCGTTAATAAAATACTTATCGGCAGAAATTGCCATGAGTGTTAATTAATTAATATATTTTAATAAAGTAACTAGTTTTTGATTAATTATTTAATAGGTATTTAATTAAATAATTACAATGTTTATACGATTTTCAAGAAAGTAAGGAAGTCGTTTTGAAATTAAGCTGAACGTTTGATCTAATGCACTGAGTACATTTGTTATGTCGTATGGCTAAACATCTGTTACGGCATAATGTTGTGCTACGGTTGTCGTGATGACTACATCATTGTGAGTACACAACTGTGGCGATTTGTTTACATACAGGAAAACTGTACCCTTTAGTTGATTCAACAAAATAAAAACTTGCGGCAATAATTTACAGAACCACAGTTCAATATAACATATAATGGTCAAAAGTTTTAATTTAGTCTAATTTTATTTACATATGCATTTAATTTGTACTTATTACAAATAAACTTATTTTGCCTCCTTTATCATTGTGACCAAAACAAAACAATATTTATGGTCACAAGATCACAAAAAAAAGGGATAATCACTAGAGTAACACGGATTAGACAATCAACCGGTCGGTCTTACGGTATAAATACCAGTAATCTATACCATTGCGTGCGCGATCTCAAGACTTTCGTGTAATTAACGTCGTGCACCCTAAATTTTTGTTGATTGTAAATTAAAACTGTTAAACAAAATCAATTAACATTCAAATTCTTATTAAGGTATATGCAAATGTAGACTGTTGTCGCATTTGCAAAACTACATGTATAAAAGGAAAATTCATTCGATAAAGTTTGGGAATAAATGTTCCCTTTGTGTGTATGTGTGTGTGTGTGTGTGTGTGTGTGTGTGTATGAGCGCGCGCAATTTTGTTTTGATTGGTACCCTTCTATTTTCGTACAGAATATGATTATTATAAATGTAAAACATAATTATTTCAATTGTAATCACTGCGTATTAATTGCAACAATTTCAAGTGTCTAGTATTAACAAAATACTGCAAATTATCATGTAGAGCGTTAACAAGATAAATCAAGAACAGATTAATGTCGAGGCCGTATGGTAATCAGATTATTTCTTAAACGCAGTTGTTATCTGGACGTCTCAATACATCATTACTAAGTAAAATGCCATTGTTACATACTGTTGTTACACCATTACTCTCCTAAAGTAAATATTTTTCTATTTTATAAACGTGCGTGTGTAATATAATTGTTAATATGGTTGGTTAACATAATAATTTCTTACATACTTTTCTATTTTTCTAACTCAAGTTTATATTGTATTAATACTTTCTTCATGATATTAGTGAAGAAAATATCCTAATCGAAACGGTATTTTTTATTATAGAAATAGTATTCCTATTTTTGTCGTCGTATAAATCTCCCCCCAAATCTCCTTTCTTTATTGACAATTAAAACTAGTGCTCTGAAATGCTTATTTCCACAAAAAAAAAAAAAAAGAAATAGTAATACATTCTTGACTGAAAAAATTAATTTATATTATCAAGAACTATACATATGTACTCACACATACACAGATATAAGAAGAAAATTTATTATAATGAACACATTATAGGCGATATTCATAAGCCTACGTAAATTTTATTCAAAATTAGGAAGATTAAAATCAGCAGCAAAGGAAAAAATACGTATTTTGAAGTAAAAGCAATCATAAAATTTCAAAAATATTCACTTATGGTAATCATATTTATTAGATTTGAGTTTTTTCATGCATATGTGTGTGTCTGTACACACATATACATATAATCTAATGTTTTATAATACACTTACACAAACAACTTTTTTTCCCCTTACAACAGCACCAAAATCAGCGTATAGTATTAAAAAGATAGTTGACCATAATTACTGAAATCATTGAAGAGGTATTTCAAAGTGTAATCAGTAATCAGTAACAAAGCGTACGTACGTATGTGTAGAAGTAGCGCCAGCGGGTACGACGGAGGTAGCGAGCCAGAGCCAGAGCCAGTAGCAGCACAACTAGCCAGAGACGCGTGCATTGTGTCTGTTGTTGCCGGATGTAGTGAAGTGAAGGTCACTAGATGAAGATGTCCCTCTGTGCTTATACTCTCCGGGGAGGCCGGATCCACAACCCCACCACGCGGAGCAATGTTCCCCATACACTCGTCCAAGGGCGTGATGCAAATTTTGTTATTAAATTATAATAGTTTGCCTCTTTCTTTTTTATTTCTTTCTCTTTTTTTCGTAAAAGACATTTAAATGTGGGCGTCGTGTTTTTAAATTTGTTTACTCTCTCGCTGTACGTAATAACATTCTTCAACTTGAAAACGGCAGTACGTTTCGCTTACCAAACGGCTTCGGCCGTTGTTCGTCTGGAGTCATTTAAATAAATCCAAACGGTCGTGTCGTGTCAAGACACGTGCGCAAGACACAACAAGAAAAATAAATATTTGTAAAAGGATGTTGGTTATTTATAGAATGGAGAACAACTTGGATTGCGTATACTAAAATGTGAACACTTATAGGATTATAGTGTTAGCAGAGTTAAATAATTAAGTAAAATTGTGTTAAGCGTTAAGCAGTAGGCATACTAATCGCTGCAAACTAAACGATATGAAAATTCTAAACGCGAGAAGGGAAGAAAATAACTAACGATAAATGGAATCAAAAGAAGTTTACGTAAAAACAGAATATCGTTACAGTAAATTCCGTTATAAAAACGATACGAACTTTAGCGCTCACAAGATCTTGACTGTGTCAAAAACGTAATCTTATGAGAGTATTTGGGCCTAATGCTAAGTTAACAGTCTTTTGAAGTAATTGTCATTACTATTAATCATTCAACATAAATATTACATTGCATAATAATGATAACAACAACAACAATAACAAATAATAATAATAATAATGATAGTAATAATAATAATAACACATTCGATAAAAAATATTAAAGTTTAACAGTGTTTCCACAATTAATTGTCAAAATGAAAAGTACATTGTTCTATAATTGAGAATGTTGTCAGGTTATTAGAGGGTGATTTTGTTCAGTTGGATAGAAGAAGGGCTTTAATTTGTAGTGTAGACCAAACATACAAAGTGCGGTCAATCCCAGACAACTAGTTGCTGCTAGTATAAATTTTATTTAATTCAATAGAAACTTGAGCACGCTTGAGTACTGTATATGTGAATTAATATAAATTAAGAATATAAGTCTACCTAAGTACAAAACAGACGCGGCTAATTCATTATTAATTGTTGCAAATTTATGAATAGTAAAATGAAAATAAATAATAATGGTGAAATATTCTAATTAGTTTTTCGAGTAGAAGCTATGCGGAGTGGTCTACAGTCATTTGAGGTTTGACTGTACGTGTGACAACCGCTTACTGATGTAATTCGTTTCAGATTGTGCTGACACGTATAGACTTTATAATAGCACAGGAAAACAACGATCTACAGACAGTCTGATATAGAAAATCATTGGTGCGTTACTAATTAGTTCTATAACGATGGGAAAAGGTTATAATTTACAGTATAAACTCAACAGGAACTGAAAATTGTCGCCGACATACACTTTACAAGTACCGTACCATGATTCGCCGGTTTTGTTATCAATAGGCACTGATAGATTTGTTTGTTCACAGCACACCTGACTAGCGTTCGTTAACTATAGCCAGTGGCCATCAGCTACAAATCATTAAGCCTGACAAAGAGTCCGATATCATTGAGAGGAATATCTTGAATACGTGGTAAAGAAAGCATCTCGGATTTTTTAATGTAGAGCCCATTAGCTCACATAAATATAAAAATATAAACAATTCCAAGTGAAAAACTATTTTAATAAATACTATTAGCTCTGATTAAGTACATATTATATTATTGTAAGCATTAATTGGATATTATTAAATTAATTCATTTTTATACATTCATCCTTTTAAAGACTAGATCTAAAATATATTTATATTTCTAATGCTATTTAATCATCAATATTTAATCTAATGCTTAATCTAATATTAAATGTCTTATTGTTTCCTACATACATTGTTTAATTGTTTACCATTGCTTAAGGATTTGCAGTTCTGTACTAATATATAACATCATTGCATCTATGTAATCATGACTCTATGATCTATGTATTCATTATTATATTTTTTGTCGTTGCTAATGACTTACGATGTTACAGCGATAGGATAAATAAATAAATAGGTAAATAAACCTTGTTTAAAACTAAAATGCGAAATAGTTTTTACAAATAGGAAAAGATGGTTTACTATATCACGTATACGGTAAAAGAGAATTTTGCACCTCACTCGTGGTGGAGATAAAAAACAGAAAAGAAAAGAAAAGAGTCGAAAAAATAACTTGTGATATATAGATAGTAGAAAGTAGTCAAAAATAAATGTAAGTGCGAAATGTGACTTAACGTTCAAGCAAACATCAAACAAGGAAACCAGCTAATCACTATTTCCATATTAAATGGTTCATCTTGATAATACTATTTCATAATTTTAATTATCACAATAGTAATAAAGACTCTCTTATAGATCTACTTTAGAAAATATATTTTTTAGTTCTGTACCTGCAAGCATTTTTTTGCTGAAGTACCCATTGACTTTCCGAACATCGTGAGCATTCCAGCATCGTCATTGCTTAATTTATGTCTCCCATAGTACGACGTATGTTTAAAAGGAAATGATTTTTAGAATTCTGAAGCTACTGATATAACAGTGAAGGAAATACTAAGTCATTGCATAACCATATTTACAGATCCGAAAGTGGTGTATCTTACTTGTGTTGAAATTGACGAAGCCTTGCGGTGTAGTAAAACAACCATCTTAATTTCTTAGTAAGGATCTTACTTGTGTCTCATATTTAAATCTGAATTTATTATCTTCGTTGCATGTTTCACGGTAATGACCTAGTTCTATTATAATTAATAACGAGTTTTAGAGATTTTAATGGTGGGTTCAGTGCGATTGCGAAATTCAGAAGCCTATACAAATTTCATTCAAAATTAGGAAGATTAAAAGCAGTACCAAAGGAAGAAATGTGTATCTTAAAATAAAAGGGTTTATAAAATTTTGGAAATATTCATTTATGTTTTAAATGTAGCATTTAGAAATATCCTACAGTTTTAATATTTTTTTCACCATTAAGCTGTACAGTATGAAAAGAATAAAAAAACAATCAGTGGTAAAAGGAGTTAAATAACAAAGGGGATTAGCAGGGCTGTAAAAAAGAATTTCCCAATAGCTTAGGAGATTTAAAAGTAGATAATGAAAATTACTGATGAGATATTTTCTTCGTTACCTTTTCTGTGCAAGTAAATATCTGTGAAGTAATTTTCTAGGAAACAAAGAGGAGCAAATCGAAGTATGTAAAAACGGTGTTGAGAAAGTATGCTAAAGAATTAAGAAGTGAATAGAGGAGCGGAAAAGAAATGTCTTCTTTGATGAAATCTGTTACACAAATATCCGCCATCGGACATAACACCGTCCGCCATTGTTCACACTGCCGTTGACGCTAGCATAGTTTGGAAAATGCGATTATCTTTTACCAACCGAAAGTGTACAGTATATCCATATTTTGCTTCTTCACCGTTCCTTACTCTGCTAACGTGAGAGAAATTGCTTTTGAAACGAATTTTCTTTACAGCAAGATAAGTGGTTGATCTTTTCTAACTGAGATAAGTGGTTGATCTTTACATAAATAGTTGTGCTGACTTTCGAAAAAAAAAAGAAGCAGCACAGACTCTGTCGTTGTCTGCGGTGTTGTGTATTTACTACTCTTCTTGTATTCTTTGAAGTCTACAAGTTCTAGCGTCTAAATAATCCGACCGTCTTGGACAAAAATAAGAAAGTTTTAATTTTGTTAAATGGAATGAATTTAATTATTAGTTATGACATGAAAACAACTGAATTTGTTAACTGAAGTTTTGTTGAAAATATATATCGACTTTTTCCATATTCATTCTGAAGACACGTATCGTTTTCTGAGAGTAGTTTCAGTGTAACGTAATTGAAAAACTAAGTGTTACGCAATTGAAAAACTAAGTGTTAGACGACACGATGGTATGTAGTGCATTTTCAAAATAATAGTCTACATACGTTCTAAGATTGTTAATTTTTTCATTGAGCAATATATTAACAGAACAAGGTTAGTAATAAAATCGTGTTTGATGTCATGATGAAAATTATGGGGTTGGGATCCTTTGTGGAACATTCAGAAAAAAAATGTGTGTATATATTTATAAAATTTTGTCTAGACTTGTAAGGTTGTAAGGTTATAAGGTTATTTTTTAGGTTTAAGAAGTTTAATTTATTAAAGTCAATTGAGAGTGGCTATTAATAGATTTTTAAAAATTTATGTGCCGGAAATGGTAATTGCAAACGACAGGTGAATACTGTCCTATGTTCGACTCTAATAACTCAGATTACACAGGTCTGAAAATTCTTAACATTGATTCTGAAAAATGTGATATGTAAATAAATTTACCAAAGAATTTAACTGAGAGTGTTTAAAGATACATTCATTTAGGATAAAAATATTAATTAATATGATTTTATAAATTTCAAATTCAGACTATCGGAAGTCCGTTAATTTAATATTTTAATTTAATTTAATAATAATTTAATTATTTTAATACGTATAAATGAAATTTTGTTTTGTATGTTTCTTGCCGTCGTTCATTTTACGTAATTATTGTTTACAATTTATCGTCACTTTGGGGGGGGGGGGAAGAAAAGGTCAGCAGAGAATGAGAAGAGAGAGGGAAGTAATGAATACAGGTAGAGATTCAACACTGTTGTACAGACAACATGAAAAGTAGTAAACATGTACTAGTGCAAGCCCATTGTTGTTCATGAAACTAGCACTACTATTGGTTCGTTTGTTAGAGCTTAGTAGAGATGTGTTTGTGTGTGTGTGTGTGTGTGTGTGTGTGTGTGTGTGTGTGTGTGTGTGTGTGTGTGTGTGTGTGTGTGTGTGTGTGTGTGGACGCTCTAACACTAGTTCGTGTAGATAACTATTCCTATAGATTATTTTGTTTGTAAAAATTTACCTTAGTTAGAGCGGATTTGTTATTATTGTTATTAATATTATGATACAAATATGCATCTTTCCTTCTTGCAGTTATTTTTAAATTTAAAGTGTCATTATGATAATTAAAACACCAACAGTAAAACATAAAATTGAATATAATTCGCTGAAGAAGCAATAAACGTGCAGTACGATATCGAGATGAAAGTCACTCTTGGACCGGTGACAATTATCTCGTTTATGTTGAACAGCATAATAGAGACGTTTAATCACATGTGTGGAACAATAAGAAGAGCACTGAATGGAAATGTCAGAAGAGGTACTCTTTTGAAATTTTATAAAGTGATGGCAGTGCCATGTGGCATTTATGGCAGTGAGACTTGGACACTGAACGCGTAGACCCTAAAGCCGGATACAGGCTAGTGAAATGAGATTTTTACAATCAGTACTAAGAGTATCACGAAGGGACCGGCTAAGATCTGATGATATAAGGAATATCTTTGGGATATACAACCTGAATGAAAGGATAAAGCAATTCAGACAGTATTGGACAGACCGTGTTGAAAGAATGCATAAGACTGAAATACCAAAACAAATTTTGGCTCATAATCCGAAAGGACGGCGGAACATTAGAAGACCAAAGAAGAGATGGTCGGACCAAAGAGTGCGCAACGGACTGTAAGGTCCACAGCCTGAAGAAGAAGATGTTGAACAGCGTATTAATGAATCAACTTTGATTTGAACGATACACATCTTTCAAGAGCCAATCTTTAAGTGAAATGCTGCTTTGTAAGTTAGTATTCTATTTCGTCCAGGTGTCGGCGCCTTTCTTTCTGTAGTACAAAGGAAATAAACTATTCGAAAAGATGGTGTATGTGTGGTTATAATCAATTACATGTGTGTATAAGAAGATGACTTATACACACATAACACTTATATACAATTAAACCAGATTTTTAGTCTTTAAAGTAAATGTTTAATTAGAGTTTTTTAATGTACCGGGTTTTAATTCTTAACGACATTTTAATCCGGAGACGAGACTATGAGCTCGAAACTCTTCGCTCAAACATACATAAAATTGCAAGGGACTCCTCTTGGTTTGCCTTTCCGTACTTTTCTGCAAAAGCGACAATTTTTTAATCATTCTCGTCTTCATCGATTGTGTAGTCATTGCAGGAAGCACACGCTAATTAATTTTTTTTTTTTGAAGCCGCAATCTTTTACATTTTACAAGTGTAATCTTATTCGACTGACGATTTCTATCATTGCATATTTACCCAAATATCTCAACAGCTGTTACATCCTTTCAGCAATTTCACCTCATCGTATTGTGTTGCCTATAAATATACACACAGTGATATGAGTGCTCGAATTGCACAAAGAGGTATTGAAAAAACTATGCTAGCCATTCTAGGAGCGGCAGAAGAACAGCTAAATGTTTATACAGTCAATTAATACAGAAGCAAACTAGAACTGATGAAACGACTGTCATTTAACACGATGCAGAAACGTAAAGTGGAAGTAAGCAAAGTGGATGGTCACAAGTTGCCAAGTTGAAGGTCAAAACACGTAGCACTACAGATACCATCACGACAAGCTGAAGAAATTTACTGGTTAACTCCTACTGTTCACCGAAGAGGTCATAACTAATACCTCTGACCAAATAAATGTCACTGGTAAAATGATTTGGGAGCAGTCGTTCAGTTGTGGTGGGAACGAGAATCACGCACGCGCGGGAGCGTTTTTATCGTTTTTATCACCAAGAACGATAAAAAATTTCGATTGTATACAGCGAATTCATATGTTTATGTAAGAATCATAATAATATTATTAATACGTTGTCAAACTTTAACTTGCGAGTTTCTTTAGTGTTTAAAGTATAATATTATTTTTAATTCTTTACATAGCCAGTCTATGATGCAGAAGTAAAACATACATCATTCCGTATAAAAGTATATTTCTTTTATAGGAAAAACAAATGTTTGATGATAATTGTATGTATAATGAAACACACACCCTTGTTTTCTTATGTACGTTTTCCTTCGTAATAACTCTTGAACTTTCTTGTAGGAATTATAACTCCTGATTACATGATGTAATGGACGGGACGAGATCCACAATTAATCCAAAATCACGGATGGATAATCCTCGAACGTTTCCTAACGATCAAGCGTAATTAGTAATGTTATGTGAAAGAACAATATAACTAATAATCATCCAGTACAAACAATCGCTCTCGGCACAATATTGTCTGTAGAACATTGACTTTCATAAAAAAAGTTCAATCATTTTGAATACAAAAAAGTACTGTGTCTATACTGAAGTAGCAAATAAAATAAAATACGGTTCTCATATTTTCTTTAATATAGTACTCTACTTTTTTAAACAACGCATGGTCCGCTACCATGCATTAAGATGGCAATTTTTAGAAGTGTTTGATATTTTTCCAAAATTCTGTTGTGTAATTATGAGTTCAAATTTGTAAAAGTCTGAGCAATTTTGAGCAGTTTTCCTACGATTTTTTAACTTTCTTGTAAAAATTTACATTTCGCCAATTACATACGGTTTTGCTGAAAAATAATATGTAATGGCTAAATAGTTGATGTAATCAAATTGTAAAACATATAATGTACTTTACAGAAGGCTTACAAGAGATGAGCTTCTTCGGAGATGTACCTTAGTAAAACACAGAATACAAACAGGGTTATCTGGAGTAACTGCTGATCAAGTGTACTGTAAAAACAAGTGTTGAGTCTGCAGTAGGAGAAGCCATTTATCAGTAAAGTATTGGAAATTTTACAACAATTACATAGTTTAACACATTGGCTGGAATCTCCCCGGTAAGAAACACTGCCCAGCATGCAATTCCTTAAGCTTTCACGGAACGTCAACATTGTTAAAATTATTGTTAGGCCGTGGTCGACTGTTATTGTAGACAGACGTTTCGACCCCACCAACGGAGGCAATCTTCAGTGCCGGAAAATATTTGGCAAGGTATTTTCAATGCTGGGGTGGTTTGGCGGACACCTTGTCGAAATGAATAGCCTTGTTCAATTCACTAATAGCCCATTCAACTAATAGTTGACATTAATATTAGTTCAATTAAATAATAGCCCAATAACTAACAGTCAAAATTAATAGTAGTTCTATTAACTAATGGCCAAATTAGTCATTTAAAATAAAAGTAGGCCAATTAAATGATAGTTCAATCAACGAAAAAAGCCTAATTAACTAACAGACAGATTAACTAATAGTCCAATTAACCAATAGTTAAAATAATAGGGTAATTAATTGTCAGATCAACTGTGGCCAAATTAACTAATAGACCAATTATCTAATAGCGCAATTAACTAATAGCCCTATTAACTAATAGTTGCAATTAATGGTAGTAGGACTAAATAATAGCCCCATCAACTAACAGTTGAATTTCATAGTAAGTCACTTATATAATATTAGAAATTAATAGTAGTTCAATTAACTAATAGTCGAAATTAATATTAGTTCAACTGAATAATAGACCAATTAACTAAAATAAATTAATCGTACTTCAATTAAATAATAGCCCACTATAGTTGCAATTAATAGTAGTTTAATTAAATAATATCCCAATTAACTAATACTCGAAATTAAGAGTAGTTCAATTAACTAATAGTCCTTATTAATAGCATGCAATTCCTTAAGCTTTCACGGAACGTCAACATTGATACAATTATTGTTATTACTAGCCGGGCTGTTAGGCCGTGGTCGACTTTTGTTGTAGACAGACGTTTCGACCCCACCAACGGAGGCAATCTTCAGTGTAGGAAAATGTTTCGCAAGGTATTTTCAGGTACTGGGGTGATTTGCGGCCACTTTGCCAAACATTTTTCTACACTGAAGATGGCCTCTGTTGGTGGGGGCGAAACGTCTAACTACAATAACAGTCGACCACGGCCTAACAGACCGGCTAGTAACAACAATCATTTTAACACTGCCCAGCGTGCTGAGAAAAACGGTTTCGTTTGAAAAGAGAATGGTCAACAGCAAAGTATAATCAGTATAGAAAACTCTTAAAAGCAAATAAAAGAAGAGAAGGATAAATGAAGAAAGTCGAAGAGGGAAGCTCATATGATAGACTACAGGAGAATTGTGATGATGTTTTACACACATTAAAGTTTCGCTACACTTTAAGTTGATTTGCCGCAAAAGGAAAATCTAGATTTTGCGAACATAAGTTTGAATAAAGTAGAAACCAATAGACACTTAATATTTTTGCTACATAACTTTGATGTTATTGTAAAACTTCTTGGTTTTACTCAACCTTATATGTACAAAATAATATAAAAATTAACAAAAAGGTATGCCTATAAAAGGACGATTTGCTAATTTTTTAAATAATGTTAAGTAATTTTGTTATCTTATATCATCCTTATTTTCGTAACCAGCAGCGTTTAATAGGAAATTAGAATAAAATGATTCACAATTTTTGAAAATTGGTTGCAAGATACAAAAGTCATTCAACAAATTAAAAAAAATTTTTTTAAATGTAAAAAACGGTTATGCGTTCTTATAAAAACAGTTTTCTAACCTCATAACTTCTAATGTTATCCAATAGACGAAATATTGGTTATAAATTGGGAGATGTTATTATCAATAAAAACATCAAAGTAGGACCCCCTTTAATTGAACTACTATTAATTTAAAGTATTAGATAAATGGATTTTTATTTAATTGAACTACTATTCATTTCAAATATTAGATAATTAGACTATTAGTTAATTGGGCTATTATTTAATCGGACAAATTAGTTAATGCGTCTATTAGTTCATTGAACTATTTTTTTAATTACCCTGCTATTTTTCCCGTTATTACTTAATTGGACTATTAGACAATAGCTGTATTAGTTAATTGAGCTGTTATTTAATTGGTGTATTACTTAATGGTGCCACTAGTTCAATGAACTAACATTTCGTTGAACTAATATTTTCAACTGTTAGTTAATTGGAGTATTAGTTAATCGGGCTATGAGTTAACTGGACTATTAGTTACTAGGGGCATTAGTTGATTGAATTATTATTTAATTAGCCTACTATTAGTTTTAACAATGAGTTACTTAATTTAGTTATTTGTTAATCGAACTATTAGGTATTTGGGCTATTAGTTAATCGAACTGTTATTTAATTAGCTTACTATTATTTTCATCTCCTAGTTAATTGAACTATTAGTTAATAGGTCTATTAGATAATTGGACTACCAGTCATTTCGACTATTAGTTAATTAGTCTTTTACTTGATAGGGCAATTAGTTGATTGAACTATTATTTAATTGGGTTACTATTATTTTCACCTGATAGATTATTAGTTAATCAAAAATTTCGTTGAAAGATGAAGAGTGTGCCAATAAAGTTGCAAGAGATATTTATCTGAAACTGTTTTCACACTTAATTGCAGAATTGCAGTAAGTACACTTGGTAATAAAAATTTAAATATCTGTAATTTTTTAATAAAATGATTTTATTAACATACCTAATTACATGTTTTTATGGTATAAAAATACTACTAATGCTACTAATACTACTATTTATGGGTTACCCTGTATATCGGTCTTTGATGTTGCAGATTGTTTCTGCGAAACGTTCATGTATAATATAAATTAAATATACTTGTAGAAGAAATTCATTATTATTGTGCCACAACAATATAATTATACAAATTTATAGGCAACTTTATAAAATTGTATAAAATGAGTTGTTTATAGGTGTTGGTAACCTTTACTTATTTACATATCAGCTGATTAATTGGTTACTAGCAGTCTGCAAACAATATGCATTTCATACCAGTTATATTCAGTAACTGCTTCTTACAATGTGTGACAATGAAACTATAACCATACAACTTTCGCACAAGCTTTCAATGTCACGCAGCTGGAAAATCCTTTTGAACGTACCTTTTTTATGTTAGTATACTTATTATAAACACATTTGTGTAACGTTATAAATGTCAAGGCGTATATGTATATAAATAATTCCGTCTCAGTATGAAATCATCAAGACTAGAGTTTGGCTATTACAAAAAGCCGTAACGAAATTAACAGTCAGTGTATGCGTTCTGTAATGTGCGTACTTATCGATTGCCGAATTTTGATAATGTTCTTTTTTTGATGGGCGTTATTAATTTCATTTAACAAGAAAAAACATTTTGCATAATGAAATTCACAAGTGAGTGAGCGAGTCTTCAAAAAGCGTGTATGGTCTTCTCGTGATGACGCCGTGATATCCGGCTCAACCTGCCTCACGCTCCACAGCCTTGGGTCTGGTCGATGTTTCTCTCTGCGGCCAATGATCTTTGATCTGTTCCACACTCTGCCCGACATACGCACGCTTCAAACGATCAAATGAATGAAGCCGTGTATTTAGTGTTAAAGTGATTATGTAATGCATTTGTTTCGTTAGATGTGATCATTGTACTGTACCATGGTGGACAGTGATGTCATTCTCGTATATATAAACAAATGAACGGTCCCTTTTAAAAAACGTATGATGAAAATACATTTTTGAAAAAGGAAGATATTAATAAGTACACTTGCTCTGCGCAAGAACAGCGTTCTCTTATTGATTAGATTATAGTCAACAACAAAATTAGCACCTAGGGTAACTGATACTTCTGTAGAGGAAAGAATGTGAATACGAATCATCACCTAGTAATAAAAATTACACTATACCTCTACGCTAGGTACAAAAAAAAAACAAATGACAACATAATAGGAAGAATAGCTGTAGCTGTAGCTGATAGGGGGACGGGGTCAAACCCTCTGCATGGTAGCAGCGCCCGGAGTGACTCCTCCGATGACTGCAAGAATCGTACTCTCTCAACGGCGTTAGGTTTTTCAAGGTCGTGTGATGATGGATGGGTGTGCTCCTATAGTTTTGTAGGTAGGGGGGAGAGGATCTGCAAGTGAGGTACTCAGCCGATAGTTTTTGGTATGGCCTAATGTACTGAACCAGTGGTGATGTGTTTGAGTAACATCGGAGATACCTCCCGGTAAATTTTATGACCGGTTGGTCAGCGCTGCTGTCTCCAATGCGGCCCCCTGACCGCTAAGCGGTGGTCTGCCTACACCAGCTCGTGTAGAAGGCGTGCCTTCTATCGCCTTATTATAGAAGGAATTTGTACAACTGACATAAGACAGCCCGCCGAGACCACGAGCGGCTCAGACAGCTATTTAGGATAGATCGAGTGCGGAGTTATGTTTGGTGGGATTTTGTGGGTGGTACTGGCTTACTCAGGAGAAGAGCCCTACGTAGGAGACTATGGGGAGGGGGAATCTTCGTCACTCGCCAGATTGAGTAGGTGTGGGTGGAGTGAGTCTGACGCGCGGAAGAAGAGGGTCACAGAAAGTTTGATGGCAAACTAAACTCTTCCACCATTGACAGATGGGTACCCGTCCTGATGGCTTTGTTAAAAAAAAAACCAGGGCGAGTTGGACAGGATTCGGACAGAACTGTTCCAGCCTACGTTTTGCACTAAAAGGTAGAATATAAATGAAACAAAAATTAAAAATTTTAAAGTTTAGTAAACTCTTTTTCCGGACCGCCTCCATCGTAATATTTTTACAGTTGACGTTTCGACCTAAGGATTTTCAGAAGCTGTAAGTAGCGGTAAAAGGTTCCTGGTTCAACCGCTACTCACACCTTCTGAGGACAACATCAGATTCGGGGGGGGGGGGGGTGAAATGCGAAGTGTAAAAATATTACAAGTCTGGGAAGAAAGTTTGCGAGATGAAAATCACCCATTATTTAGGAATTTTAAGGGTGGGGGTCAGAAGAAGATATCGATAGAGAATGGAAGAACATGCAATAGGGCATATTAACAGCAGCTACAAAAGTGGTAAGTATAAAACCGAATGGAAGACATAAACGAGGTTTAAAAAGTCGGAACATTGAGATTAAGGTGGCCACAGAGGAAAAAATGAAGCGTTTAAAAAAATGAGGTATATAAAGAAATCAAAATGAAATATCTATAGAATAAAAATCATCGGATCAAAAACGCTAAAAAATTAATTGTGAGAGATGCACATAAAGTGTAATGAAATGCGCTTGTCTCTAGAGTAGAACGTGATCTACATGGTAGACAAGAGATCGCATAACTACTCACTAGCCATCTTACAGAAGACAGAGATCTTGTACAACTGACTTCCCTTTACAACATAAAATTATCTTTCTCGGAAACTGAAACCATGTCATTTTGTGGTGACTATATCAAGAAAACAAAGATTGTCTTACAAAACGACATCAATAATACAGTAAATGACTGTCAACGGATATGTGGTAAATTACAAGAAATCTTTAGAATAAGTCATTAAAGATACACAGATAAATTTTATAAGATGAAGGCAGTTCCCACACTAGTGTATGACTCGAAGTGTTGGGCACCGAAGAAAAGGTATCTCAGAAAAACTAAATCATCAGAAAGGGAATTTCCGAGAACAGTGAAAAACTATGTTAGACTATGTGATCATTAGACAGGGATTGTATAATGAATCTGTATCACAACACACTGAAACATATACAGAAAGATGTAAATAATATGTATCTAAAACGCGTAACGGAAGAATTCCAAAACAAGCCTTGACACATCAACTCATAGTCAGAAGAAACACGGGAAGACCGTGGACTAGATGATGAAGTCGAACAAACATAGCCGAATTGCATAACTCTTGAATTGTAGGCGACGATGCGCTTCTTATCTACTTTGTATTTTGCTTTTGGCATTTTTCTTTGGAACCTGAGAGACTATGTAGAGAAACAAAAATTATAAGTAGGCCTATATTTTATAAGAAAAGTAGAAGTGGAATGAAATAAAGTTTTTTTTTTAATTAAAAAATCGATTTTCGGTCATTAATTATAGCCTAAAATATCCACTTTAAAGTGGTGTGTAGATTATACGTTTATAATAGTTACCGGAGAATGGTGAGAGCGTTTACCCTGTATGGTACCGGGTGTTCCGCTTCCTCCAAAAGCGCATTATATATCATGGAAAAGCTACTGTTGATGGGACAATGAGAATCTCGCTGTTTGATCATGTCAAAACACCACTGTCAGGCGCGTGGGTCTAAAAAAATGAACGAACGAAGGCATGCAGGAATAGTGACTTGTTGGTACGTTGGTTCGGACACATTCTGCGGGCAACACCTGAAACCGTCACAGACGTAACCTGTCACCTGAAAGCTGACAGTAAAAAGACAAGCAAACGGCCGAAACCACGATGGATATACACAATATAGGCCTACGCCGATCTTGAAACTACAAAGCTGAGCCCTGAAGACGCGACAGATCGCACTAAGTAGGATACATTAATCCGGAAAACAGACTCCGTCCCAGTGCAAACCCTAAGGAGAAGAACATGAAGAAGCAAAAGAAGAAGAAGAAGAAGAAGATGATGATGATGATGAAGAGGGAAAAGTAAAAAGTGTTATATTAGTTATGGTAATATTAGACTTTTTTCCTGGGCTGTTGCGTTAACCTACTGCATTAGGCAAAATTGTTTAAAGGATTGTTAAATAGAGAGGCAGCATAAACAAACAGCGAGTGCAAAGGTGTAAACAGACAGAAGTAGCTCAGATATACAGAATGACAGCTTTATCAGTACTGAATCAAATATAATATCGTTTGTTTTCCTCAACTGGCGGCACAACGAAAATACTGTCATTGCGGGTTGTACGAGAATTGGCATTGTAAAATTTTCTTAACATTAAAGTTTAATTTTAATTTCACATAACTTTATAGCTCGAAATGTAATAGATTACTGGCATACTGTGAGAGTGCGATCGCAGAGTACGGTATTTTTTGAGATATCCTTGTTTGTAATAAAGCGATTTCAAACATCTTCAAGTCTCGATCAAACACGGAGGTTCCGCGTGGGAGTAATGGCCATTTCGTGACATCAGTATTAGCTAACTCACAAGGTTAGACCTAATTATTCAACGGGTAAAAAAAATTGTTTAATAATTTTGTTGTTTTGATTGTAAATAATTATTTATTTAAAGGCTACTTTGTACCTGTTGGCGGAGAAGTCATTAGTATAGGAATAGCTATACTAGTAATGCCTACAGTTACTCAGAATAGTTACGCAACCGAATGTATCAAGCAAAGGCTGTAGTTTCGACATACGCGGAGCTAAACAACCAACCCAGAACTGTTTCTATTCATCGCGTCACGTTGGTCCGTCAGTTATGTGGCGATACTGCTACGTAAAAATGCATAGTGTGAGTTTCCGCGTAGGCTTAGAACAGTATTCCGGCAAATATGAATGATAATGGTAAACAAATATTTTTAACGTGTGAGCAATGTTCTGACTTTCGCCAAATAAATGTTCTCGACACAAAATGCCACGAAACTATAGGTAATATTTTTATTTAAATTGTGCTTAGCAATTGAGGAATCATATTATCTAGGCATCACGTTTGACTCCAAGCTTACCTGGCGACCACATATCAAACGAACCTCAAACCTAGCCCGCAAACGAATCCGATCTCTAGTTCACAGCAGCAACGATCGATGCTCCAGCGGACTACCTAACCGTACCTACACAGCCTGTCTGCGTCCTACCAAAAATGCTCATCCCATTATAACTGCTGACCCCGCCCGCCTAAATCCTTACAGAATCACTGAACGGCGAGCACTTCGACTTATCTATCGTAGACCAGAACCAAAACCAGAACAAATCTCTATATGGCCTAAACTGCCTCCCCAAACTAGACTCCTTTCTATATAAACTTAATCGGAAATATTTCCAAACCGCAAAGCAACGCGCTTCTTCCCTATCCATCGCTACCTCCATCAACAGAACTATCCGGAACTCCCGTAGACCTTCCTTCCTCATTAACCGTCTCCTTACTTTACCCGATGGATAGTAGGCCTATACCTCCCAGAAATCCTCGCCGTCAGAGAAATAGAAATACCTAAATCCCATCTATACATACTCCACCTGGCACCCTTCTTGATCACATAATTTCTTAAAGTTCCTTATCTGCCCACCCAGTCTTTTGCCCTCTCCTTTGTGTTCTCCGCCTATACCTTGACTCCGCACTGACGCTTCCCTGCATGTTAGGCTCCTGCGTTACGGGACTTCGTCTTGGCTGTCCTTTTAAAAATTTTTATTATGGCACTTCCATCAGCTTCTTTCAGTATCTATTTGGCTCTCCACACTACATAACACACAAATACACATCCACGCACTACTCTACCTCCTGAGTGCCTCCACTTCTCCGACTTCGGCCCGCGCTGGCGTGCGTCTCCACACAACATTCCATACGGGTGAAGGGAGCTTGCCCCAGATCAGCCCGAGACATGTCCTTCGGGACAAGTCTCAAATAACTTAAAAAAAAAAAAAGAGGAATCATACTGTATTTTTACGTGGAGATTGTAAGTTCAATGAAAGTTTCTAGCAGAAGAAAATACAGGTGAGACAATCACAAGTTTTAGTAGTCATTTCATCCCATTTATACTTAGCTAAAATCTTTGTTCTTCTCAAGTTCAATACATATTTACAGTCAGTCTAGTAATGAAGTAATCAAAACTGTAAATAATTGCTAGTAACAATTTGTTCTCTGAATATTCGTCACACAGATCAGAACGCTTGCAATTCTGCAACCACAGTGGCACAGAACGCTAACACACAATGTAACTCCTGTAAGGTGTAACACCGTGATATATGGTAAGGTAATTTGGCAGCGATTTATGGAAAATTAATTTCCAACCCATCTGTTTATAAGAAATCTACGTCTACATATCTCATTACTTTCCTACATTCTTTGTTTCTCAGTTAAAGAGGCACTTTAATTTTTCATTATTAAAATGCGTGAGGGGCTTTCATTAATAGGTAAGGTTATTTCGCAATGTGATGAGCTAATTTGGCAATGCTTAAAGTCTGAAATAGTGCTTAAAATACAAAATTTATTAAAAACACAATATCGTTAATGCTAAAAAACACATTTAAACATTAATTCGAATACATAACGTTTCTGTCATCCACCTTTTTTGTCAAATCTTAATCATTATAAAAATTAATCATATATTAAGTGGTAAGTTAAACCAAAAATGAGTAAGTTATTTTGAAACTACTATGAAATGAAACAAAAAGAATGGAAAGTTCATGAAACAGATATTACTAAAGAAATAAATCATTTAAATTTTCATGTTTTAATTTCATAATTTTCAAATTATCAAATATAATTTACACAGAAATTTATTAAAAAATTAGTTGTCATTACTTTTCTAATCAAAACATTGGGCTTTAATAAAACTGCAAAATGACTGAAAGGGGAAAACAAGTTGTATTTAATAAACTGATTCCTCTATAATATGTGCATTTGCTTCTATCCTCTTTCTTGAAATTGGAATAACATGGGCTCCTAACCAATCTTGAGGAATCCGTCGAGATAGCCAACACATATTAAATAAATGTAAAAGTCGTAATTTGACGAGAAAGACTATATTTTTATTAATTTTTTATTCATTACATCAGAATCTGGAGACATTTTATTTTTTGAGCAGCTCAGAGCATTTCCTAATTTTTCCATTGTGATTTAATAATCTACTGTTATATTTAAATCTGCATGACATTTGGTGATTTTTTTTAAGCATGAAAATCATTTACCCCTCATTTCTTTACAGTACTGAAGCCACTTATAAGGAAAAGCCATTTCTTTTTCTCACTTATAACAATTAAATTAGCTTCGTCCTTGATTTGTAAATTCAGTGGCTTCATAAATTTGTAAGCAACTGATTGTCGTACATGAATATCATTTTCTATAATACTAATAAGTTTATCTTAGAGTTCTTGTCGTGCTTGTCAGACTTCCATACTTGTTCTATAACCTTCGTTTCATCTCTTTGTATTACTCTACCGAAGGGGCAGGAGTGAGGTTCTTGATGGCTGTACCAGGAGAGATAAATCAGAAATGATCATACTAGAATGGAACTAGGCATAGCAGAAAATTTAAATGATAAAATCTCTCGGTACAAAACTGAGTGGTTGTTACACATGGAGGGAATGGATTCAACTAGATTTCTAAGAAGAGCCCTTGACTATCGTCCAAGGGGGAAGAGAACTGTAGGAATACTGGATGAATTCTATTGAGACTGGAACAGGCTGTTAACCAAAAGGAGTCTACACGACCATTTTTATTTGTCACATCAGACTGAAGTGATGCGTTTCCTAAACACGGTCACATCGACGCGTCACACCTGTGTGCCATCAGTCGACCGCAGTCTTCTGTTGGAACGCACTCGCCGTGTAGTCGCATAACGCCTACGTTTTGTTACATTACATGTTGTTTACGTTACATAATGATCCATTTAAGAATACTAAAATGCTCAAAACAAGACGTTTTAACAATATAATGTTAAAATCTTGACTTGACTTGACTTAAGTCCTTAAATCCTAGGTGGAACATAGGGCCTCGACGAAATTTCTCCAGCGTGTTCTGTCCATTGCCAGGGCCTTCACCTCCCTCCATGTCTGGTTGACACCAGCCAGCTCCCTTTCCATAGTCCTCTTCCAGGTATTCCTCGGTCTTCCACGTCTGCGGCTACCTTGCGGATTCCAATTTAGTGCCTATCTAGCGATATTTTCTGGTGGTCTTCTCAGGGTGTGATCGATCCCCCTCCATTTTCTTCTCTTCATCTGTAGTTGGATGGGGCTCTGACTTGTGGCCTCCCATAGATCTCTGTTCGCGATGGTCTTGGACCACCAAATTCTCATTATGTACCTCACACAACGGTTTATGAAAGTCTGTAATCTTGTGGTGATGTCCTTTGTCACTTTCCAGGTTTCACATCCATACAGCAACACCGATTTGACATTTGAGTGAAATATTTTGAGTTTTGTCTTCCTACGTATATGGGGTGATCTCCATACTGGTCGTAACTGTGAAAATGCTCCTTTTGCTTTATTTATACGACTTATCACATCTCTAAGACCACCTCCATCCTGACTAACCATGCTATCCAGATAGCAAAATTCCTCTACCCTTTCTATAACAATAATGGTAAAATCAGTAATTGTAAATAGCAACAGTTTATTAATGCAACCTGTTTTTTCCAACCTGTTTTTTAAAAACATTTTTTTTAACGAACAGTTCGTTTTCGTTGCGCAAAAACAACATAAACGCCTACCACTAACCAGATGGGTCTGTCAAACAGCGCATGCGCAGAAAGATAGGCGTGAAGGATTGAACGCACTGAAATGAGCTGACTCCTACACACGATCATGCGATTTCATCAGTCCGTCAGTTCACACTTTTGGTCCCTACGCAAGATTATTTCGGTGTGTAGGCCGCTTAAGCCGTTAAGGATGACGATGACGATGACTAGTAGACAAGTGAATATGTTACTGACATTCTGCTTCCAGAATACAAGTTGACTGTACTTATCTGCTGGAGAATATTAGTTGAAGAAATGGTATATCTGTTAGGAAAGTTGAGAAGTGAAACAAAAAGGAACGTGCTATTTACATAGTATGTGCTTTTACATAGTATATATGGTTTTATACATAGAATGTGAAAATCGTTTATTTAGAGATGACTACAGGAAATAATATTTTTATAAGACTCCTCAGGGGGAACCGGAGACTTTATAAGTGAAACGTCAACTATCTTTGAAAATATGTCATAAAATATAATACGATTTAATAATCAGATACAAGGGAAAATTGTTAAAAAATATAATAAAGACACAGAAAAAGAGGCAACAAGATTATAAAGAGGCAAGTATTAGCAAAGTTGGCTTAATAATTAATATTTAATTTTACATTTTCTTCTCGCCTACCACTAAACGCCTACTGTTATGACGCCTACAAAAAAATTCTGTTGTAATTGCAGTTACGTAACGTCTTCATCAGTCATGTCATTTTTAAAAATACCGAATGATTATTGTGAAACTCATAATTAAAAATCATGATTAAATACAAAAATGAGTCATCAGACAGTTTTATTTACATTTTTTATGTAATTAGAAGTTTCAGACATTTTTTACACAACTTTGGGCCTTTCGCCTACTTACAGGTAAATATAAGCTAAGCACTTATACTGTGATAATAACAATGGAAAAACTGACAAAACCGACAGAATTGGTGACCACAGCTGTAAATTTCAAGACGTTTATTGTAGCAACACGCTGAACACAATACAGAATGTTGTGACGTGGGCAGTTTGATGACTGCATTCAAGTGGTGATGAATTATGCATTGAAGTGAGAACAGTGTCGTTTGTAATAACGGCCTTTCGGTTCCACGCAAAATGCGACACCGGTGACTAAGCGCTAAAACATTCGGAGTAGAATGCGCCGCCGACTTGTGACATGTTGGCAGCGTTTCACTGTACATTACGTACTGAACGCTCGATTAAAACCTTTTCTACTTTTAATAAACATTTTTTAAAAGTAAAAAGGCATTTACGACAGTTCTTTTCTAAAAATGATATTACAACATCGATAAACAGGTTTAGTTTTTTGCTTCAATCAAGCATTGAATATCACATTTACATAAGCGATTGAAATTAATTAATTCAGTTTATTTACAGTCAAGTGACTGGCTATCAGTCGCAGTTGAATCGTCGTACATAATACGTATAAATTTTAATTTTAATAATGTATCTGTAACAGGAATCTTTTTACGTGTTTCCGGATGCTGAACGTTTTTACAATTCTTGTCCGTTCTGTAGTCTGTGGATGTTGACAGTTTATTAATTTTTCTTGTTTTAAGGTGTTTAGTTTTGTTTATTTGTATTCTGTGAAGAACCATCAAAACATAGTGGCATAAGTAAAATCAAAGTTAATGTGAGATACAAAGCAACAGACAAATCATGACATGAAGACGACAGCTGTAACATGAGTTGATTGTCAATCTGCAATATCTGGTCCCTGATGGAAATACGTTGGCAGTGATGACTGGACACGGGTATTTACGATCTTATCTGAAGAATGCTGAAGAGATCGAATCACAAAAGTAGTGCCTGTACTGCCTGGGAGCCGCGGACGATGTCAGCCATACCTTCTTCGTCTGCGACAGATGGGAATAACACAGGAGAGCGTTGCAAGAGGATATTAGGCAACTGATCTCCCCGGATAACTTCGTTGAAGCGATGCTGGAACCGCTGGCACGCTGGAAGCACCTGGCGGTCTGGTCTGGCACGCTTCGCAGAAGAGATTCTTCGGGCGAAGAAGATAAAGTTGAACAACATAGTGGAAAAGAAGAATAACAAGCATGACGTGAGCCCTAGGGCTGAAGAAGAATAAGCCTAGCGGAAAGTAATGTTTTAAACAGTTCCAGATTAGTGTCCTAGATGAGGAAAGGGAGATTTTTTCTGGTGGGTTGGGTATAATACCTAAAAACACACACTCCGGAAGTGTGTACCCTTCTGGACATTTCTTTAGCAAATTCTTCCACGTAGGTACACCTAGCAGATCGTTAAAATCTACTACTACTACTACTACTACTACTACTACTACTACTACTACCTTCACCGTCAAACCACCACCACTATACTATACCATAAAATATTAACAAATTGATTACATAATTAAATGATTGTTGCAATGGGTATGATTAAACAGGAATCGATTTTACTAAGACAGAAATTAAAATGTTTAGTCGAAAATATTTTTTTACATCTACAGTAGACCTATCTGAAATCCATATAACAATGGAAGTTTAGAACCATCCACAAATAATGAACGTAGAAATCCATAATGGATTCTGGATGTAGAATTTTCACAATCGATATCGAAATATTTGTTGTGTGTTTCTACAAATTGAAGGAAAGCACAAGGGATATATACATAGTTTATAAAGTATATTACAGTTTTGAAAGGTGTGGTACATGAAGGAAGGTTTTGTTAACCCCCTCCCCCAAAGAGTTAAATGAAAAAAATAAACTGTCAAAAATTAAAAACATACTAGTGAAAACGAAGTAATGTATGTCGGATAAAAAAATTAATTAGTTGTGTATACTACATTTTTCCGTATATTATCATGTCAATTACTATACGTATCTTGTTATTTGTTCGTATTTATTAATTCATTACTTTAGTTTAAGTTTTTCGAACACAAAACAAAAGAACAAAAATCTTAAAACGTGTCCGTTACTGTGTTACATTAATTACATTAGTTTACATTACTAAATGTAGACTTAGTGACGAACGCTCCGTAGCCTGTACCAGCGAACTACGGATGGTTCCATAATTTGTATGGAAAACTTCAATTAAATGTGGGGCCAACCAAATTTGTAGCGAAATCTTGAAATGTTTGATTCTGAAGATCTGTAGTTTCATTTTATCAAAATCTTTTACTCATTTCTATGATAAAACGGATTATCTGAATTAATTCAATTCGCTGCAAAATATTTACAGATAAGGTATTCACTAAGGCGAAGTTTTAAAGAAAATCCATGCAAAAGAATTAACACTAACGGAGTCTGCAGAGATTGGAGTAAGTTTGTGACAGTTTCCTGGTACCTTTTATTTTATTTATAGTCTTATGTAAGATGCAATTTTTATACTTTGTTAAACATTAGATGTCTTATAAGTAACCATGTTCTTCTTACATTGACCTTTTTCATTATATAACAAATAATTTTTGTTTTAATTTTCGTAATTTTATTCGCACCAATATAAACCTTTCTCATAAAAGGAACTCCTGGCCGTGCCGGTGATGGCAAAATGCGTAATGTTATTCGTGTACAATCCTGTCCTCTAGCCTTGTCTAGTGACTGCATTAGAACCCTCAATTATTTGTGCATGCTACGATGACTAAAAACTTTGGTGAATATCCAGCGTGACTCGTCGGGCCAGATTACGTATGTCAAGCGCTTTAAAGAGGTTAGCCTAATATTTTAAGACTGACATGATAACGCACTCTCAACTTCCTCCCGGGTACACAGTTACTTCACATTGCATGCCGACTGTCTACTGTAAATCTGTCATCAACGATATACCATCATCTGGTCATCTCATCATCATGTCGCCGCCGCCGCCGCCGCCGCCGTCGTCGTCGTCATCATCATAGTCGTCGTCGTCATCATAATCATCACCTTTTGCTCACTGCTTGTATGCTTAGTGCTAACCGAATTCCTCCCGATTCTACCGTTTTTCTCTGCACAGCATATATTGTACAGTTCAGTGTATCTCAGTAAAAATCGGTATGGAGAACCAAACATGACTTCCATGTTGTAATACTTATGTTTAAAATAATTTACTTAAATTCGGTTCGGAATTTCTAAAAAAATATCGCCCACCCTCAAACTAATTTCACTATTTATAGATATTTTTGTTATTATGGGGTAGTCGTTTAATATAATGTTATTTTCAGTCACTTTATCCATAATAATTAAGTAGGCTTACTTTATTTTTATAAAGAAACCGAACTACGCAGATAATCATCCCTCCTACGAAGCGCTCCGAAGTCACTCATGGACCCTGAGCATCTTGCAGAGGGTTCATTCCCTAAAGACGAAAAGTCTGTCTATGAACCGTTCCTCTGAAAAACACGTGCAGTTACACTGCCCAACGATCCACAGGAAGCAAATCGCTATCCACGCTGGACACTTTATCGGCTTGCACACGTTGTGTTGGTGTGGGTTTCGGCACTTTCCATTTAAAAAGCGTGCAAATGTAACGTAAGAAAATAAACATGAGTGAGGCCAGAAATAACGCGAATTGTGTGTGTGTGTGTCTTGCCTGCCTTTTTATTGCGGTAATCATAATAATAAAATGGAAACGTAAACATTACATAATTGAGATAGGCCTATGCTTACCTGCCACGAACGAATTTTCTCTCACACATGATTTAAATTAAAATGAAAAAATATAGAATTTTGTTAAAGTGAAATGAAATGTTTCCATAGAAACTACTTCTTTGTTGTCAATAACGTATTACACATATAAAACTTATAAAATTTACTTCCATCATCAGCTAATATTTTAATTTATAAAAAAAATTACCCCCTCCCCCTTCAACTACCCTTTTCATTTATAGATATTTCATCTACCTTTCTACAGTGGATTATTACGACCTTCTTTTCAGGATACTTTATTTATCAAAATTAAGTACTTTACTCTTGTTAAAACGTAAAACGTTGCAGGTAAATTACCCCTTTCCCTTTACCGATCTTCACCACAGTCAATAGGCCTTGAGTCCTCTATAATTCAGAACTGTTTGCAAAAAATTATTTCATTCTGTTTGAATTTGCGGCTGTTATCGTTTGCCATAGAAAAAATTCTACACATAGACAGACAGACACACACACAGACACTTTTCGAAAAATGACTTTTTTTCATGTTTTGGTGGTAGTACAATCAGAATCTGCCATTATCTCGAACACGATTTTTTTCGCCATGACCATACTTCCATTTCCTTATGGAACATGGAAGTAAAAAATGGCCATTTGTTATAGGAAGTCTTTAATTCCTCTTGATCTTCAATCTACCTCTTCTTAACCATCTGATATCTTCTCTTATAGCTAAATCTCTTGCCCACCTACTTACATTAATCCTTTAACTAAATCATCTGTTCTGGTTTGACTCCGTTTCTATTTATTTGTTTGCTTGTTTCTTCCTTGCTTTAGCCATCCCATTCTTCATTCATTTATGTCCGCTTTAAGCCGTTTCACCGAACTGTGCAACGGTTTCATTTACTGCAGGCAGGTCGAGGTTGCTATAGATATTATTATTTCTTAAAAACCATGAAGCATCGGTTATGGGACGCAGTAAGTTGGACTGAAACCTTTCGACAATGGCGATTTGAATGTGGAAGCAGTGCCCCAAAGCCGCAAGCCTCATGTCCACACAGGCTTGAAGATAGTGTTGTAAACCAGCAGCTTATGTCTTATTGACAGTAGTGATTTTCTTGCCAGAAGCCAATAATGTTTGCGAAACTTGCTGTCCAGTTGTTTCCTCTTCAACCAGATGTCGTTGTACCATGTGGGCTGTTTGTCTAGGAGGATGCCCAAGCATTTTACGGAGTAGCTATCGGGATGGTTTGCTCTTTGTACCGAGATCTCATAGTTCGTATTGTACCGTGGAATTCTTTGAATATGATATGTGCTTATTTCGTTTCGTTTAATTGGATTATCCGGAAGTATCCTTTTTTAAATAAAACTTTAAATTGGAAAACTTAGATTCAGATAATTTCTTTTCGATTTTGTACAGAAATCTTTGATGATAAACTTTATCAAATGCTGGGCTGATATAAAGGAACACCTACATAAAATAGCTTTCCTCTTCAAAGTTTTTCATTATCTCATCCACTACTCTGTGTGTTTGTCCAGTTGTTGAATTCTGTCTTCTAAATTCAAACTGATGATCACGTTCAAGATCCTTATCTACGATAGTAGCCTATTTGGCTATCTCTTTGCAAACAGTTTTTCCACGATTTTAGACATTATTGGTAAGAGACTTATAGGTCGATACTACGTTACATCATTTGGTGGTTTCCTGGGTTTGTGAATGAGTATAACTTCGGCCATCTTCCACTATGCAGAAAGTATTTGAGTCTCAATAGGGCGTTGAAAAGTTGTGTAGCAATGACCGTTCCTTTCTAAGGAAGTTATTTTATGGTTTAACCTGTTAGGAGGTTAGGTGGGTTTTTTCTAGAGCAAATCATATTAGAACAAAGATACTAATATGATTTTCATAATAGAAAATAATGTAAAATTGACAGAAAAACTAGAAAATATTATAATTTATGAAAATACAAAATTGATATCACTGGATGTTAGGGACATGTTTATCAATATTACAGTAAATAAAGTTATTGAGTTAATAAACGATAATAATATGGGAGAATAGAAGTATAAAAAACAATTGGTTAAAGTAGTTAAAGAATTTGTAAATCAAAATTATTTTAGGTTTAGTAACAAGTTTTATATGCAGAAAAAAGATCCTATGGGATCTTCATTATCCCCTATTCTTGCAGAAATATACATGAATGATTTTGAAAAGCAATTAATAAATTGCACTAGGTATAAAGACAATATAAAGTTATGGACTAGATACGTTGACGATGTATTAGTAACTTGGGAAGGAAGCATAGAAGAAGTGCATGCTTTTATAAATGAGGTAAATAGTAAGGATAAAAACTTACAGTTTAAAGAAGAGATAGGAGGTAAGAAAATAAATTACTTAGATTTAAACACAGAAATTAAAAATAACGAAAAACTACAGTTTGGGATATTTAGGAAAGAATCGTATTCGGATATAATTATACCAAGAGAGTCTTACCACCCTTGTAGATATAAAATGGCGGCAATCAATTCATTTTGTTATAGAGCTCAGAAGTGTTTAAAAGAGGCAAAAACAAAAGGTAGGGAGTTAAAGACGATCAAGAGAATTGTAAGGAATAATAACTATAAAACCAACATAGTGGATACAGTTATGAAAAGTATTAACATACAAAAAGATAAAATGGAACCAGAACAAAAGAATTATGCAGGGTCATAGGATCACATACTAGAAAAATTATAAAATGTTTTGACAAATACGGAGTAGATATAGCTATTAAAAGATGTAAAACGGTATTTGATAAGATAAGGAATAAAAATATAGAAAAAATCCCAGTATTACAGAGAAGCGGAATTTATAAATTAAAAAGTAAAGACTGCAACAAAGTGTACCTAGGTGAGACGGGACGGAAATTCGTATGCAGGTTGTCTGACCACAAACGTGGAGAGGGTAATAGAACAACGAATTCGTTATATGCTAGACGTTTCATAGAAGAGAACCATAAGTTTGTTAATCCTTTGGAAGACTATGAAATTTTAAAAGTAGTAAATAACACAGTTGAAAGGAAGCTTAGGGAGGAGTTAGAAACATTGAAAGAAAGAGAAAACGGGTTAGACAATTTAATGAATACTAAAACTAAATTTGATAATGAAGAGATATTTTATAATATAATTAAAAAGTAAAAGATAGAGGACGGATAGATAACATTAAGAATTAAATTGCGTAGGCCTATATGGATATTTTTGAAATAAGGGTGAGTGACCGCGCCCACAAGTGTGGATGAGAAAGGCTTTACAACGTTTAGGTTTAAAAAGAATGTACACACACACACACAACACAAGGAATGTGCTAGAAAAATATGTAACTGGACAGACGGGGGTGACAGGGCTCGGAGGTTGGGAAGGGACATTTAAATTATAGCTTGATTACGGGGTTGTGTGTGGTCAGTGGGACGGGTGGGGGTGTGAATAGTTTGGTTTTATCCTCTTGTTATTTCCGATCTAACGATGAGCTGAGAAGCTTGAAGGCACTAATCGGAATAATTTTTCTATAGTGGTGTGCAACAGTGATAATTCTGTTTGTGATTATAACCACTAACACAACTTTCTTAATTAGAACAAAGATTGTCAAACAGGACTCGCCAATAGAACAGGTATTTCAAGTATCTAGGGTGCAGCATTACATATCAAGATGATAAGGAGATAGAAAGCAAAATTAGTCTCTTCCAGTCGCTTTGTGGATGTATGGTTAAACACTTAAAGAAGAAAACAAGGAATGATACGCAACTGAAATATTATAATGTAATGGCCATACCTCAACTACTGTATGATAGTGCGACTTTGATTAGAAATGTCAGATACATCTAGAATACAGGGAGCGGAAATGAGGTTCTTGAAGGCTGTAAAGGGTTGCACCAGAAGAGATCTTATCAGAAATGATCATTTAGAATGGAGCTAGGCATAGCTGAAAGCTTAAATGAGAAAATCTCCCGGTACAAAACGGAGTGGCGGTTACATGTAGACAGAATGGATCCAACTAGATTTTCAAGAAGAGCCCTTGACTATCATCCAAGGGGGAAGAGAAGTGTGGGAAGACCCCATAAACGATGGTTGGATGAATTGCATTGAGACTGAAACAGGCTACTAGCCTAAGCCGCAAAGGATGACGACGAAGACGATCTGTTAGGAGGTCGGAACCCGACGCCTTTTTGTGATTGAACTGTTTTGGTAATACGCGTATATTAGATTTATCTGAGAGTGACTTCACATACTGATTTTCTTGTTGCTGTTTAGCAAGAAAGCTGAAAATTTCTTCGTCGTCATTAGCATCAGCAGGTATGGTTGAAATACATCACACAAATGTGTGACAAACGTTTCAGCCTTTTCGCCATCTGTGTTTTCTCAAGTTACGTCAAGACTTCTTGTGAGTGGAATCTGAGTACACGAATTGTTCACTACCTGTGTGTGATCCGAACGCCACTGTAAGAAGCGCACACTGACTAAAGACTTCCTTTGTAAATATATTGGCAATTTGTTACTTTTTAAAATATTTATGCGTATTCCAAACGTAATCCATTCCGATCTTACTCGATTTATTTGAAGTAACAATATCTGGTGTTAGATGACCTACGTTTATTAATATTACGCACTTTAAATATTTCACAACTGTTAGATCTTTAACAACAATTTTCATACGTACATAGTTTGTGACCATGCAACTTGCAATTTTTAATGAAAATACCTTATCATTATTTACGAAAGTGCGAAGCAATAGATCCATCATTCATGTTTCCTCGATACGTAAAATCAAAATTTGATAATTTAGTAGATATTTACAAACATGCAGTAAACACAATTAGATGAAATATTTATTCGTATAGAATAATACAAATAGTGTATACATAAGTATATTGATATCAGTTAGTCGAAATCTTACGTGCTTAAAAAAAGTCAGTCTTAAACTTTTTGGTAGAATCCTTATATACGTAAATGTATTACAGTCCAGTGTACTCAGTTTTTATATGCATTTTTATACCAGTGCCTCGTTATAAACTACATTTTCGTTCTGCCGTTATCAGAGCAAATAAAGAGCGCGCTACTTCTGCTTACTCGAGAACATGCCACATACAGTTGTTCGTGAGAAAAGCAAGCCGCTCTTAAATCCACACCAGCTGTACGTAAAGTTTGCCCTTGTGACTTATTGATAGTCATTGCAAAGCATAAATTAACCGGAAACTGAAGTCTTTTAAATTGAAATGGAAAGTTATTGGGTATGATTGGAATTCTTGGGATAAATACTCCTTTGCCGCAGCCTGTTAAGATAGTCGCTTCGATGATATGTTTTTTTAGCGACCTAACTTTCAATCGTGTTCCATTGGACAACTGTGGTGGCTTCAGATTTCTCATGAGTATAATTGGAACACCTAGTTTTAATTTAAATGTGTGAGCTGGTAATCCTGATGCAGATAAAGTATTCAAAAACTCAGTTTTGGTAATGTACTGCATCCTCTTCGTTCAAAACTGTATTAATGGAGTGATATGTTTTTTCGTCTCCTGGAAATGTTTGCAATATGCAGCTATTTATGGCGTTTACTTGTTCGTTTCTTGGTGCTTGTATCACACGCTCACTTAACCACACATCATCGTGCAAATTTATAGACTCAATATGTCCAAAAACTTTTCGATCAATTCTGCCAGTGAAGAAACTGTACGACATAATGATGGCGGTAAACATATAACACTGTCTGTATCTGGTATCTCTTACCATCTCCAAGGTTTAATAAAGTAGTAGAAATTCGTGAATATCTGCATCACCTCCAACTTGGACTCTCATGTTTATTGTGAGTGATACTATTTGAACGGTATGCCATTCTGCAAAGAGAAAAGTTATTCCACCCATAAATCTGTTGTCATTGCCCAAATCTCGTAGAGTTCTATCGAGAGCTTCTACTGATTTTTTAGGGGCCATATGCACTCATCCCAAACAATCAAGTCTGCATTTCTAATCAATTCTGCTTTAGCACTATTTTTGGAAATATTGCACACTGGAAATTCGCTGCAATTCTCAAATCTATTGGTATTTTAAATAAGGAATGAGCCGTTTTTCCGCCAGGTAATAATGTAGCAGCGATTCCCGAGGAAGCTGCTGCTAATGCGATCTTGCCTTCGCTTCTTAACTTCGAAAGAGTCAAATTTGATTAAAAATGTTTTACCTGTGGCTCCTGGTGCATCAAGGCAAAATGCATTTCCAGGTTTACAGTAAACACTTTGAAGAATGAGTTGATATATATTTCTTTGTTCGTCTGTGAGTAATCTTTCATTCTCTTCAACTGTAGAAAGTAGCTGTTGGGCCTCATAAGTGGTTTCAGAAAGATATTCCTTTGAAATGTTTTGCACAGTAGACTGTGGATTTGGTAGTCCGTATTGAGCTATCGGATTACCACAGACAGAAGTAACAACATCTTGTAAAAGTAGTAAACAACTATTTTCAATTCTTTCCTCGTATAAACTCAAGTCAGCATCAGGAATTCGACGCATAATATCTCGAATCAAGTCTTCAGAGAAGTGGTCTTTGTATTTAATCCACAATGCACTCGGGTTTGAAATACTGCAGAACACCAACATTATTGCAAAAAGTTCTCTCATTTTGTCAGGGCTAGCAAATAAACTTGCCTCTGACAATGTGTCGTTCCAATTATTGTCATTCTCTAGGAGATCAAGAGTTTGGCATGCAGCTTGAAACGTTGGATGAATTAAGTTGTCGACAGTCTTGATATTTTCAAATGAAGTTGGGCCACGTACATTGTGCAGAAGTAAGCGAAGAAAATAACATTCATGATTGTTTGGATAAACTGTATACACTCGACCCAATACCTCCCTTCTAATAAGACTCCTCGACGTCTACGTTAAAATTTTCTTTCTGCCTATTGAAAGTGTAATATGCTGGCACTTCTTCGTACAACAAAGTTTTGGCAAAGTCATCTTCCCGGCAAAGATTAAAAACTGCCATGAGAGTAGTGTTTCTTGGATTTTCTATTCTTTCGTGCAAATTATCTTCACTAAAATAAACTCTCTGCCCATTTTCGAGATGTACATCTAGATGAATAATAGGTGGAAAACGCTCATTTATAGGGAAAGAGAAGATTCTCCGTATAGCTTGAGATGTGCTTATGTATCAACCATTTTGAAACTGTAATACCTCATCGTAAGAATTTTGTATACCAATCATAGGTAGATCAGAGCCTTTATTGACGTATTTACATATATATTTAATGGATTTTACACTACCACAAAATTCAACATTGATGTGAGCACCAAAAACTCGTGAAAGCACCGGTGAGTATGGAACTACCCATCTATTGTCAACTATCAAAATCTCATGTCTCAAACGAATTTCACACTGAAAACCTCCATCTTCAGGACTTAGTCGGCGATAATTAGGGTAGCTGTCATCATTTATCGTCGTTTCTTTTGTAAGCGATTTAGGATATCGTTTAGTACACTCCTTCATATATGGTGACTGTGCATTAATTGTTCCACATGGCGCATGAATCATATGTGTTTTAACTATATCATAAAGCTCTGGTTCTTTATCAGGGTCCGGCAGCTCTGCACTAATCACAGAATCTATCTGATCTGGTCGTATTTTTCTTCTAACCAGAGTAAAATATGCGCATGCGACAAACCACTTTTTTGCCACTCTACGCTGTACATGTAGCAGACAGCTGAGCCAAAAATTTTACCTTTCACTAAGAAATCCATTAATTTCTTCAATTTCAGATAAAATACGCGTGCTACCAAGTCGTGTCGATCTTGAGGTGAAAAGCCTTGATGCAACTCCTGGATGATCTCTCTCCACTTAGGATTTGTAGTGGACGTAATAAATAAATCAGGCCACGAGTATTTGCGTACGTAGCAAAAAGTGTCTTGCGTTCGCTCATGCATACATCGTGGATCTCCTGTGAAACTTGAGGGTAGAATGACCAAGCGGCCTAAATTATCCAAACTTTCATTATTTCGTAATGCATCTTGCAAATGTATGTAATTATCAGCTCTTAACTGAGTTTGATAAGTACGGATGTATATAAGCCTTTCCGTCTCTATCTTAGCATACATATCAACAATATATTGATTCAGATGCTGTTTGTAATAAATTAAATGATTGTACTCATCTTTTCTCATCATGAGTCTGTACGAATAAAATTGTAGAGCTGAAACTTTCTTAGTAGTTTATAACCAAGTCTGAGTATCGACTAATTTTAATGTAAAATGACATCCATCATCTCCTCTGCAAAACATTAAAGGGTACTGTAAAGCATCATAAGCTCGATGTGTTTCTGCAATTCGATGTAGCGTATGATCCCTCGCACGGATTATTATATCGCGTTTATCGCATTCATGGCTAATTAAAACTACTGCCACCTCATTAGTTGTCGATGCACTGTAGCGACCCCTGTGCTCTTCATTATTTTCTTTTCGATCAGCATGAATCAAAATATTGTAGGCTTACTGCTTATTATTCGCAGATGTTACAAATTCAAACGCACTTTTCAGCTCACTAACATATGGGTTGATTGCGTGAAGTAAATTTTGAAGTTCTGTTACTAATGTCTTATTCAAGTTACGAATATGATCCATTCTTGTTTCAGCTTGCTGTAAATAATCAGCTATGAAATACACCTGTAGAAATTTTGGTACTTCGTTTTGTGTGGGGAGTAATGATTCCATGAGGTGATATACTTGCCCGTGAATTTTGAAAGTAGGCATGTAGCTCCCTACGACTATTTCACTGGCTCCGAATGATGTAAATGGAAAAGCTGAATTGTACGATCTTAATGCATTCAAAAATTTTTTCGATAAAAGATGTTCTCCATTTAATAATGATTTTAACTATTCTGGAGAAGGAAGTATGGGATCTAATCGCACTTTTCCTGCAGAGCAACATAATCCATATGATTCATTTTTCCACTTTAAAGCTTTGCAATGAGGGCAAACCATAATCGGTAACCCGATATCTGTTTCATTCGCGTAGTTAATAACTGGATTATAATTGAAACCACTATTTAATTTTGCATTCCATCGTAAGGTAGGCCCTCGTGATCTGAGAGTCGCTTGCCTGCGTCTTTGTGCCGCTAATCTATTTTCACGATTCGTAGGAATTTCAACCCGTGAGACTTCTTCTAATCCAGATTTTTCTGAAGAGTTTCCAGGAGCTGATTGCATTTCGACTCCTTTGACGTCATTTTCAGATGCTCTAAGACGCCTCATTCTTTTCACAGCAGCAGTAGATATTCCTAAACATGATCGTCTTTTTGGCATTGCAAAGCTAAAAAAAGTGGAAATGTATTTATTTGATCTATACTAATAAATCTCTAGGGGGCAATTAATAATTTATACAATACATATTGCACATATTAATTACCGATGACGTAAAATTAACGAAAAAAGGCACTGATACTACATCACTGACACTCATCGCATGACTGAGGTTAAGTAGGTTAAGTATAATTCTCGAGAATTAATTATCCCTATTGCACATACTGAATATTCAAATGTCGAAGAGTATGGTTTGTCAGAATCAACGTGTACTGTATAATCAATGCTACAATATAATCAAACAATGAATTATTGTATTGTTTATATGAATTCCATATGCTGATAAAAATTCAATATCCCTACTAAAATATAAATATTCAAATGGACTAATTGATATCAATATACTTATGTAGCCCTATACACTATTTGTATTATTCTATACGAATAAACGTTTCATCTAATTGTGTTACTGCATGTTTGTAAATATCTACTAAATTATCAAATTTTGATTTTACGTATCGAGAAAACATGAATGATGGATCTATTGCTTCGCACTTTTTGGATATTCATAACTTACAATATAAGAATATTATTAATATAGATGTGCCATTAGCAATTTACCAACTCGACAGTTACCACATCAACCATATACATATATTCGCGATCGAAGCCGCGGGACTTAAAAAATTGAGTTTTTTGCAATAACTTCGGTTATTTTTAACCTATCGTTATCAAATAAAGTGGAAACCCTTCCGTTGGGTACCTGCTATGAGCGTGCAAAATTTCATTGAAATCGGTTCAGTAGATTCTGAGATTACCGCGAACAAACGTAGACCCCCCCCCCAGAGATTTATTAATATAGATGATACACCTGAAAGCGGTATGATGGTTTTGTCATCCACAGAGCTGAAATTCTGGCTAGGCTATATGGTTAGATGAGAAATGCAGATGGTCACAACGTCGTAAAATGGAGACCTAGCGGAATAAAAAGAGGTTTTAATTGCTTCTTATTCTTTTGCCGTTGACACTTGAGCACGAGATGATCATATTGGAAAGCAAAAAGACAGCGAAGAAGGGCGTCGAAACCTCAAGAGGACTAAACCCGAAACAGAAAAGAGGATATAAAATAGAAGCCGTGATACATCGGGCTGCAAGAGCACGTAACCACGCTCACCCCCCCCCCACATACATTATTATCGTCATTGTCATCTGAACAAAACAGAGCAGTAGCATTTGTCTGATCAATGATTGTGAGAATGGGAGTGTATTACATATTTGTTCTTTAATAATTATTTATAATACGTATTTAATTTTTTGTCTCCCTTCTTTAAATACATATGTAAACGCAGAAGCTTTGTCAGTCTTAGGCAAAATCTTAAGCAAGTTTGACAATACGTTACGTTCAGGTAATTAACTAACAGGCGGTTAACAATAAAAAGCACCTCTCTTTGACATTCCTGGAATATTCGATTTGCTTTTTTCCAAGTTTTGTTTTCAAGTTGCACTGCATACAGTAATTCAAAGATAGAAAATTTGAACAACTTATGAATTTATAGCAGAACTTCAACGAATAACATTGTTTTTCTGCGCTTCCGAGTATACGCATCCTAATAATTCGATGAGTGATGAAATGTTTGTAACGACATGGAAAGTGCCAACATGTAGTCTATTGTTTTGCATGTGAGGAGGAATGTGAGGCGTAACGGAGACGGTGGAATGCAAGTGGTTTGAGACTACAACATTCAAGACAGAATGATGTGAAGGAGGGGGCGGTAGTTTGGTCGTGACTGCCGGCCAATGACTGAGCAGTTAACGAAGATGGTTTATACAAGGATCCCTTTATGAAAGATAAAGAGTTTCAGAATAATAACGGTGACAGTTGTGAGAAAATGAAGCTAGGTGAACAGATGAAGGAGGATGCTGCGTGAAGAAAATTAAATTGTAAAAATAAAGAGCGTGATATGTAAAGCCCTTGAAGACGAAACAAAATGAACATTTCTTAGTTTACTCCCTGCTTTTTGTAAATCCTGCAAACGTCCTTTGGTTCTAACGTTGTGTAAGATCCCGGCCATTATTGAGAACGAAATGTTTACGTTAGTTCCGCAATAGGAAGGGCAGGAGACTCGTTGTGAGCATTATTGTCGTAACTCGCGCATTACAAATTACCGCCGTATTTAATTTCCATTAGGCCTATTCACTGTGATTAATAAACGTATAATACTCTCAATTAGCACTCTCTGGCCCCTTTAATCTCTAGCTACGGATATCCCATACACTTTATAATTTGTTAGTTGCAAGATCTTATCCTTTACAAGAGTTATTCTGTCACTTATTTATTAGCCATTTTATTCACATTTCGAGTTTATAGTAATGCCGTATGTTGACTTTGAAAAACGTTATCATGTATTTTCATTGACATACTTACACGTGTCTTAAAAATATACTAAAATTACTAAATTAAATCATGTGATTTCCAGAGAACATCTCGTTCCAAATTCGTTTTTATCCTTTCCAATGTACTTGTGTGTTATTGTATGTAAGGAATTCCGCGAATCCGAAGCGAGGCAAGGCAAGAAAGCAAGCAATCGACCAGGAACTGAGAGAGTAAACGAGGCTAAATAATTATCATCTTGTTGCGTACGTATCATTTAGTTAAGAGAGAAAAAAGAAATTTATCGACGAATGAAAGCTGCCAGGAAACAGAGGCGAATAGCTGTTGTATCTGGAGTAAGTAAACATCCTGTTAACTTAAGGAAGGTTGATCAGATAGTATGTAGGGTGGTACCTGTCTGCAGCGTGTCCTTGATACGTGGTTTGCCCTTAGACATGCGTAGCTGTTTGTTAAGCGAAAAAACAACAAAATGTGACAAACGCTCTACACGATTGTCCTCGATAACAACAACACTGGAAATAAAGAATCTATGTACGTGTGTGGGTGTTGACAACCTCACAATAGTATGTAACCTTTAACACAGTACGCCATATGTGATGCAGACTGAACTCAAAATTGCCTTGGAAACAAACTTTAGTTTCTTGACACTATTATATGTAATTTCAAAGGAAACTTTTTTTAGAAAACAATTGTTAATTTTTACTTTTTATTATTATTAAGAAGTGTTGTTTCTATTTACGTTAAGTGAAATATTTTTGTTGTTTGTTAGGCTATTCTACCATGAAATCTTTATAACTTTATCATTAGTACTCAGTGCACTGTTAACTGAATGTCTCCCCCAGTCAATGTCTCCGACCATCTGCCAACAGCGCGTTCTGTTCCTTCCATTTTTCTTTCTTAATTAAGTAAATTGTGATATTCTAGGATAGAGTGGTTATGAGCCTTTTCCTGCATTTCTTAATCAAATCGTCGTAAAGGGGTGTGCACCCCCCCCCGTGGCGTCATTAGTTACGGTAACAACTAATTTTTTCAAAGTTTAAATTTAGGAATTTAGGCCAAAAAATAGAATATTTGTTTTAAAATTAATGACTTAGTATATTCCGAAATTTAACGGTTGCTTTCGATTACCTTACGAATTTACCTGTCACTGTGGCGGATAGTGAAAGAAAATTATAAAAAGTAATCTAAAATCAAGTATGCCAGAAGAAAGGCTGCCAAATCTTGCCATAAGAAGTATTGGGAATGACAATGATTGTTGATGTTGGCAAAAGAATTTGCTATAAGAAAATTATGGAAAGTTTATGTTGGTCGTTAAAAAATTAACAAACAGCATTTTTAATATTGTAACTGATATTTTGATGTTATCGTAATGTGAGATTAATGATAAATAAAATTATTTGGTTTTCCTATTTACAGAGAGTGGTTTTCTATTTAGCTTTACTTAAACCTAACCTAAGCAAGTCACTCACTCACCTTAACCACATAATCCACATCAGGGGGGGGGGCAACATAAGATTCTGCATCCCGGTGGCAGATAAGCTAGAGACGACACTATAGACGATACAGGTTATCTATAGCATAGAGCTTTCCACGCTTCTCTTTGTAGTGTAGGTTATATGCATTCTAATCAATAGATGGTGCATATTTCGACCCATGAGAATTGCAAAACGCACACACTAATAAAACACTGTCCTTTTTAAAGACAACGGCGGTTTGATAAACATAACAATAATGCTCTTCGTCTGAAGACACTCTAACTCGGTATTATTCCATTTGTAAATTCTGATATTGTAACTTCAAAGACTGTTATTACCTTTCTTACAGTATGTCCCATCATTCACAGCTATAGGATCCTGTAACCAATGTTTACCTATTTAAATGCACCCTTAATAAACAATATTTTTGTTTGTCCATAATTATTCTCAAACCTTTGCGCTTAGTTCACAAGACTAAATGAGAATATGATTCTTCCCTCTTTTTGTTACCCAACATACTCTATCTATTCCAAACCTGATCCCCTCCGTCTGGGAGCTTCGGCTTCGTTTTGCTCATTCTCCTTATGTGACCAAACCATTGCAGTGCTCGCCTCTCAAATAACTAATTTCTGATGGAGCAGATTCCTGATGGGCATATTCCTAATTCGTTCTCTCCTAGTTTTCAGCTGCCTGCCTCAAAGGCTTGCAGTCTGCTGTTATGTTTCTCTAGCAGGATGAGGTTTTCTGAACCATAGTGTAGTGTGGGTAGAAAACCTGTCTTGTTTACTCGTAGACTTGTCGTGTTACTTGACTTCTTCCTTCTTACTCACAATAACGTTAGAAATATGGTAGTAGGCCTACAGTTGATTTGCTTTTGCACCCGCTCATCAACCTTCCCCTCTGAGATGATTACTGTTCGCAGATATTGAAACCTCTTGACCTGTTCCAACTATCTCCCGTCCCAGTCACTCCTCTTCAACTTGCTTAGTTATGACCATCACTTTGCTTTACTTCACAATTAGCAGTCACGGACGTACTCAACGATACGTTTACATAAAGATTATGAACAAACCCACAGCCTCTATGATAGAAACAAACCAACTTAGATAGTTCGGTGACATTAAAAAAAATCGATTGTGGAAAGGATAACTCGGAAGAGTGTATGAGACAAGATCATTAGAGAAGAGAGGCAGTGGCGTGCCTAGGAAAACATGGCAAGAGAAATAGGAAAATCACACTAAGAACAGGAAAAAACTTTTAGAGTCGGGTGAAACAGCAAAAAACAGGAGGTAATGGAAATAAATACGGACAAGAAACCTTATAAATTCCACAAACCGTCTTACACCAGTCAGGCATAAGAATTAAGTAAGCTTTACAAACGTATAAACTAACTGCACTTTTCCGCAGACAATGAAATCGTGTACAATGTTTGAAATATTGCAATTAGTTTTGCTTTACGAAAAAAAATGTTAACCATATTAATAAAGACAGTTTGTACTCAAGATACAAAAATAAAGTCTAAATTGTATTTAAATCTTAATACCTTGTACTACCTTAGTTAAAACTAGTAAGCTGCCTGAGCTGCAGAACTCGTTCACTGTTTTGAAAGAAATACTTTTTTATTAGATAAAACAAAATAAATAAATTTCAGTTTTTAAAGCGGTGAGTAAAGTACTTTGTGTGTATGATTTACAGCGTTAGACGAGAAACACCACCATACGTCATTATCTCGAGTAATGGAGGTTTTCTCTACCTTAAAAATTAAAAAAACTCAAACTAAAAACTAAAAGAAAATTTATTAATTCCCCGGCCAGTCTATTTATTCTTATAATAATAATAATGCTAAGCAGACGATCATTGTTACTTTCTTTTATTACTGCGAATACAATAAATACTAAAAATTCTGAACACTACATTTTTTAAAATTTGTAACCATAATGCTTAAATGAGAATAATGTTGTCCTAGTTTTTAAGTTTATTTGCGTTTCCATATACTTCTATATGGAATACTTTTCACGAACAATATTTGTAACTGGTAACAATATGTAGTTTATTTTTTGCAACAACTTACAGTCTTTTTAAGGGTGGTCCAAAATTTGCAAGGGATGTTAGCAGTTATTAATTTTGTTAAATTAATAAATATAAGGAATTCATATTTCGAAAAAGTTCCTTTTAATTTGATACCCAGTATAGACTTTTAGAATTTTTCAAAATGTTGTCTTCCATTTTTGACTCGTGGTGCCCCTAAAGTTAAAACATTTTCAGTGTAATCACTACAATTAGAGTTGGGTTTCAGTTCCCTTTAGTCTGGTAACCGACATGGATTTTTACAATTGTTTCAAAATGTTTAATTTTTTGGGCTTAGGATTCATAAAATTCTGAGACTGTGTAAAAAAAGAATACTATTTTCAGGTTTTGCTTACAAATTTTTCTAATTATGCGACTTTACACATGGATTTGTACGATTTTTTCAAAATATTGGTAACTTTTTGGTCCGTGGTGCCCTAAAATTTTGAAATTTTAAAAACTAACCACTATATTCAGGTTGTGGTTAAAATTCTCTTTAATATGATATCTCTTATACATTTTTGTAATTTTAAACAATTTTTACCTCAACCTGAAAAAACGATTTTGAGGTAAAGAGATGGATAATCTTGCCAAGTTTTATGAAGATCGGTTGACGTATTCGAAAGTTATCGTGAGACCCCAAATAAAAAGAGTTAAAACTGAGAACTCGCTTTGCTCGTCCATTTTAATAAAGCACTTACAAAAAGTTGAAAAGTTCATATAATACTATATGTTTCACATCAACGACCGTGAATCTTCATTACATTCCGGCCCTATATTATTGAGGAACTTTTAAATCTACGTACATGGAGTTTGAAGTTATTGAGACTATTTACTGTGAAGAATGAAATAACGGTTTAGCGCAAAACGAAAATTTAACATTTAAGAAAACGAGATAGAATGTGTCCGTGTGTGATGCATTTCGTTCAGGTATGCTAGTTTCGTAAGTCAGTAGTAATTACGCATACATACATATTCTGCAATGAATATTGTAACGTACCAAAATAGCAGTTACATAAAAAAAATGTCTAATACGTCAAATAGAAGAATAACATGAAAATATTTCATCAAGCATAGAAGAAGGAACAGGAGAATAAAAAATAAAATGTGTATCTACGAATAAATAATATTGAAACAACCCAACGAAGAAGAAGGAAGAGTAATAAGAATATCATCGAGTATAACAAAGAAAGAGAAAATACCATGAGTCAATATAATACGTTAGCATCCAGGCCCAATAGATCAAAATAGTGAGGGGATATGCCGAAAATAATTATCATCATAAGAAGGAGACGAATCAAATACAATCACCATAGTGAAAAAACAAACTAAGTTGTTATAAGAGTGAAATAAATATAGGACAATGACTATCATAATAATGAATGAAAATATGGAAGAATATATATATATATATATATATATTCAGTGAACATGAATTATTACAAATAATGTGTAACCAAGGAAAGCACCAAAAGTGACAAACAACTAACCAGAAGAAGAAAAAGAAGAAGAAGAGGAAAAGAAATGTACCATGAAGAATGAAGATTATGTATGACCAGTACAAGACATCAACATTCACAAGATATGGAAAGAATCAAAATCAATGTAGTGACCAGAATAAGTGTAATAACTATTGGAATACCAATAATAAAGAAGCCAAGTGTTGAGCATCAATAAGTGATCACAAACAATGACAGTGAATACTTAGTATAAGTGTAACAACATGTGATATAATAACATTTTACCCCAAGTAAACAGCACAAACAATATCAGCGAAAGTGTTTATAACGAAGGGAAGTGATTAACCATTTGTAAGTGAAAGAATCAACGATTAACAAGTGAAATGCACAAACAATTAGTGTACCAAGTTTAATCCAAGATTGTAAAACCACAGAGATAATCAATAAGACCACCAAAAATATGATACAGAAAAGTGAATTAATTGTTCATAGAGATCAATAATAAAAGCTTTATAATCCTTGATATGAAATGTGCCTGAATGTCATAGCAACACAGGACAAAATGTAGATGAATGTCAAGACAAATAGTAGTGAATAAACTAATTGTTGAGTATAAACAAGTCGATGTACCAAAGCCTAGATGCAACCCCAAAATATGTAACATAATTAGACTAAGAAAACCAGTATTATTGTTTCAACAGATAGTGTAAAAATGTGTACCAAAATGTGTAAAACATAATAATAAACCATTGTAGTAGCATGCCATAATGAAATGGCAATAGTTGAGATGAATACTGTAAAAAACGATGAAGCACATTGTTGTCAAACAAATGACACATAACCTCACATGAATTGGACCTACAACATAAAATCATATACATTAATTAAACAAAGTAATTATCCATAATTGTCTCAAACAGAGACTAAATAAGAATAAAAATACAAAATAATGAATACCATATGAACTGAAGGACACAACAAATGAGTCAGATTAAATACAATAACAATAAACCAAATAGACAGAACCACCAAGGTGACAAGAGAGTTAGTCAAAAAACATTATCAAAACTTATAAAGAGAATGTAAAAAATGTTACCAGTAGTTAGAGAAATGTTCAATACTACTATGAGAACATCTCACAAATATTATACTAGTAATTTAATAATTGAAATTTAATAAACTAACTAAATGCAATCATAGAACTAGGTGTAAATAACCACCATACAATAACTTAGAGAGATTTCAGATAACAAAAAGTTAGTGAATACACTAAACTAACCATGTACAACAATTGTACACAATTTTAATTGTTAACAATATATCCAATGTGTACTAAAATAACTAAATAAGTGTGACAAAATGGCGAGATGAGAGCATACTGTATTTTGAATCATACTATATGTGTACACAAAATAACATTTTACCAAAATACAGTATGAACAAATGTATATAGATATACCTATTAATGTTATAATACAAAAAATATGTAGTAGAATAAGGGATAATAGCGATATAAGTAAATGTAAACAATCGGACATAGTTGGCTTATACGCCATTAGCAAATTTTGTTTAAACTATAAATATAGCAATATTATGTATTAGCATGAAGGAGAAATGGACTCAAAATGTTTAGTAATAAGTATTAAGATGTAATTACAACAAAATATAGTGAAAAGAACTTATTTGTGTTGAGAACCGCTATATGAGTTTTGAAGAAGGTCAAGTGAATTATTAATGGACGGAATTATTGCTTGTTTGGACTTAAAATAAAGACGAAAGTGTCCGCGATTTAATGCCACTATCCAAATGACGATATGACAAAAAATAAGAAACTTATAGCCATTATACGTTTTTCGATCATTTTCGGATGTCCATGTATACGTCAGAGATAGCCTCTAACCCGAAGCTAGTAACGCCAAAAATTAAATTATTTATTTAACCAAAGCGTTTGGGGTAGAGAGTATAACTTTCTAAACCAATCAAATGACTTAATTTCACCAGACGAAGAGAGAAGCTTTAGCGAGATGAGTTAATTGTTTTCCAACACTCAAGGCGAGAGGAACGTGTCACAGTCGTCAAGACATTTTTTTAAATGTGCGCGTCACCCCAGTAACGTGGTCAAACATTAACCTATGCTGAACACCCCATTATCGAGTGACAGTGTAATAAGTGAATAGTGAATAAAAGACATGACCAGTGTATAATAAGGGTCATGTCAAGTGAAAGGAAACAGGTAGTATAATATTTAAAAAATTTTAAAAAATACTGATGGAATAATTCTCGTTGATTAAACGAAAATTATTGTTTGACTGCACTAGTCAAGTAAACGCTTGAGTGCATTAACCGATAATGATGAATAATTATCAGAATTTGATGAACAAAGCTATAGCCCATTGCGATGGCGATAATTAATTAAAGGATGTATTTTATATTTAAAGAATAATTGATAACGGCGGAATTAATTTTAAATACCGCTCACAATTACTTGTAAATATAGTCGCTTAATTGACTATGAATTTAGTCTTGATGAATAATAATTTTCTTTTGTGGATACTATCATTACTGATAATTCTACATCATATTAATAATAAATAAAGCGTTTGTAAAAATAGTATTAAGAATTTTATATGACATTACTTATTATACGTAATAACTTACCCTCATCTAGATAAACTAACCTAGAACCAGAACGTATATTTTGTCACAGAGAAACACTTCTGTCCTAAAATGATTTTTATAAATGAAATCGATAATAAGAGTTTTTTCAATTTTTTTCTCTTTCCAGTTCATAGTAGTAATAACTAATAAATTAATAATAATATTTTAATAGTGCAACGTTACAAGCACATGTTTACAATCTTAGCTTCACTAGACATCAGAATACCGTACGATAGTACGATAGTATTAACTATCGTATTGAGATTAATAATTTTAAATTTTGTTCTTTTTAATCATAATAAATAAGTAAACATTGTTATTTATTAACACATCTTTATATCTTGTATCATGTATCTTAAAAGACTTCACGAAAATTGGTAATACACATGACCAAAGTGAACATAACCTAGTTCACCATATTATCGTACATTGTAACAGTGTTACCAGCCTTGAGCTGAAGAAATCTCAATATTTATTTAATTTGTTGTTGTTTTTAAAGATATCAATATTAATTGTTTTAAAGGAGTTTTGCTAAATTTCACTACTGTCAATAAAATCCTCAATTTATTACCAGTGGATATAGAGTCTTCATTTCTATAAAATAGAAGTAAATAGCTTATTTTTTAGAAACAATTATTTCACAAGGTGGCGGCAATTATTGGTATTGTATTATTCAATTTACAATTGAATATCTGAATTGTTTTATTTAATGTGCATTTTTCGATATTCAAACGGGGTATCTGTGTGTCGTAAATATATTTACAGTAAGAGAAAGTCGCCCATCGAGAAGATTGAAGATATTCACGGATGGTAAGTGGGGAGGTGAATACAGCGAATTATTAGTGATTTTAATACTATTTTAAACACAAACTTTAAATTCCAATCACCCATTGCTAATTAGTTATACTCAATATTAAACAAACCATATGACAACGTGAGAGACTACAACAACAACAAAAACATTTCAATTTAAAATCAAAACATTCTAACAATTTAAAACAATCAATAAGATCTATAAGTTATATTATAATATGTAGTTAATAATGAATAAGTAACAACAGAGTGTTCCCGAAAGATGATGCCAAATTTCGGGGAATGAAAAATTTACATTAAACATATACTGAAAAATGCTTCGTTTTCCATCAGTATGTCTGCATGTGTGTTTTTGTGTTTTTTTTTTAAATTAATAACTTCCGAATGAGATGAGATGTAGAGTTGGATGTTGGTATCCACAGTAAGTTTACTATTTATTATAAGTACAAAACAAACCAAAATATTATGTTAACGATTTTCAATATGGTGGCTGACTGCAAATTTTAATTCTATATTTTAAAAAATTGGTACTTATAACAACAATTTTTATTATATAAAAATTAGCCCTTTTATTGGCAATCCAATGGTACCTTGTTTATGGAATTCGGATAAACATAACGGTAAACAAATTGTTATTTCCGAATGAAAAAATAATAAGAATGAGAATAATCATATAAATAAATGAGAATCGGTACTTCATTTGCTTCATAACAACACGTTTGGCCTCATAAGAACCATAATATATGTTGGCATTTACATTGTTTTGCTATGAATAGTTGTATAAGTTGGTATGGGTTGTTTACCATATCTTAACAATATTTATTTTTAATGTATAATACTGTATTTAGCCCATATGGTAACTCAAAGGAATGATCCTTCATATTTAGTAGTAGAACAAAATTATGTAGACCATGGTCAGTATTTTAGAAAAGAGAGGTAAATATAAGTAATTAAATATTTATTTAAATATATTTCATTTAGCATTTCAGAATCGGAAAAAGTAATCCAATTAAAAAAAAACTTTTAATAACGCAGAAAAATAGGTCTACATGGTTCCCATAAGGACCAAATGTTTTGTTACAAATGAAATTTAATGACTTCGTTATTTCTTATCCGAATTCCATAAGCAAGGTACCATTGGATTACAAATACAGTAATTCATATAATATGAATCTTTTTGTTATTACTACCGATGATTGTGAAATTTAGAATTAACATTTTCAATCAACCGCCATTTTGAAAATGTTTAAGTAACATTTTATTTATTTTTTTATAAGAAATATTACACTTACTGAGTGCATAAAATTTCAACTCCACCCCTCATTTCGTTCGGTAGTAATTAATTTAAAAAACAAAAAACAGAGACGTACAGACGGAAAACAAACCACTTTTTGCCATATGTTTATTGGACATTTTTGCTTCAGTTTAATAAATAGAAACATTTCCCGACAGAGTAGGGAACCTACGGTATGGCGCAAAAGGCGGAAGAAGCAAACCACTCTCCCTGGGGTAAACAAAGAGATCGCTGCTGTGCGATGAAGAGGGATCTTCAAAGACTAAACAGTAAACCCCGACAGAAAATCAGGGTAGACCAGGGTTTAATCTGTGGTGAAAGCAGCTGGTCTAGGGGACGGAAACCCGGAATAACTCCAGGTTGGGAGTTGGGCAAAGTGCCAACAACCCCTCCTCGTAAAACCAATATGTTCAGTAACCAATCATATAATGCCTCAGAATATGTATGGGATTAAATGGAAAATACTCCACAATGAGAAACGACACAACCCATATAAAGACAATGATCTGGCCACCACCACCCGACTGCATAGACTGCAATGGGCGGGACACATCATTAGGATGGAAGGCAACCGAATACCTAGGAAGGTACTATTTAATCAAATCGAGGGTAGAAGTCGTGTCGGAAGACCTAAGCATCGTTGGATTGACGCAGTGGCAGGGATGCTGAAACTATACTTAAAATAAAACGGTGGGCATCAATCCCCAAAGACAGGAAAAATGGAGGCGGATGATTATGGAGGCTAAGGTTCGACTCCTAACTGTGACACCATAGAAGAAGAAGAAGAAGAAGAAGAAGAAGAAGAAGAAGAAGAAGAAGAAGAAGAAGAAGAAGAAGAAGAAGAAGAAGAAGAAGAAGAAGAAGACGTTCGCAACTAATGGGAGGGTGTCCATTTAATTCCTGACGTCAGCTTTCATAATATTCGTAATATTCATTTCACATGGTAGTCATGACAGACCGTGAACATAATTGCTTTTTTACTTAATTTAACACACATATTGTGCCTTTTAGTATGGCAAATATTAGATAACCGATACAGTTAAATAGAACAGTGTGCAAATCATTATTTAGAGCTAGCTTAAAGAACTCAGTTTTGGCTTTGCGGTCTACCTCCAGACGTCTACCACAAATGGAATGTTGGAAAATGAATGTAATCTGTAATTTAAGACGACACTGAACGAACAATAGGCCTACCTATCACTGCCACTAACTCACTGTCGTCGTCACTAGAGAAGAAAATCTTAATCATATTATGGATCTTAAACTGACATAACAATTTTAAATGGATCGTGATTATGTGTGTGTGTGTGTGTGTGTGTGTGTGTGTGTTGATATTTTTACGGGTAAAATACTTTACTACGTGTTTTCCTTAGATCCTTATAAATCCGTCGCAGCTACCACAAACCAAGACATCAATAGACATACCGGAACTGTAATTTGCAGTATCAAATCAGCCATTGCACATCTGCCCAATAAACACCATCGTATGTGAAGAACTACACACACTAAAACAATCCGTTTCAAAAAACATCGACATCATGATACCACCAGCACACAAGGCATATAATGTGATTATTATTTCGAGATTTAATCATGAATCATTTTGAAAGTAGTAATATAAATTTTAGTAGTGTTCGTAAGTAACAAATTACAACAAATGTTTATACTGTATATAGGAAGTGATAGTGTGCAAGTAAAAGGTAACTTATAGGCAAAACAATTACAATTTATTTCTTTGATATATGTATAGATAAATCTATGAACGCACTAAAGCATATATTCATTCCACAACTATGGAAATATTCTTTGTAAATGGATTCGTATTTAGATTTGATAAGCAATAAATTAAACACTCAGGTGGGGACGAAAAAAAAGGGGGGGAAAACGGTTCGGGAGGACAGTAGGTCAGGCGGAAGGAAGATATAGGTCAACTATACTCGTTCCAATGGGAGATGGTCAACACACTCGGTGATTGTACGCAAGTAAGGGCGCAAATATGGCTCTGTCGTTTCGTAAGATCTACACGACATAACCATATTGGGGACACTATAATGTGATTATTATTTCGAGATTGTTTTTTGAAATTTTGAGTATTGCGAGAGAAGTACACCAGCAATTAGACCCCGTCAAAAGTGACACATGTTAGCTTTGTTCGAGGGTGGGCGACGAAAAGGAACAAACCTTTCCTTTCCGTTAAAACGACGTAAAAACCATTAACGAACAATGAGCAGTACAGCACACGTTGCGACGAACTGGACCATGCGTGGGAACGCTTGACTCCACAATTATAACAAAAGAATGCTACCGTTACATCTGTCCAGTAACGAGAAAAATACATAGCCAACGGTAAGAGTTTGTTCGAAACCATGTGTGCGACTTATAGTAAAACAATAGTTGGTGCACAGACAATGGAGCATGCGACTGAGTGACGCTTGTGGAGAACACAGATGTTATGCCACCCGTAGTTCATCGAAGGAAGTCGATAGTGTCTCAACAATAAGGGAATTTGACACGCTACACCAAAAGTAGCAGATGTGATTTCGGAAGCAAGGCCTTAACACGGATTCCAAGAACAGGGTAACGGACGAAAGACAGCAACTCGTCGAGTCCACGTGGACTGCGTCAAACTCAAGTTAAGAAAGGCAACCAGCCAATGAAAAACGAGAATTCCAAAGAGAGCAGCTGAAAGGGATGGTGCTGACAGAAGCCGGCGACCAGAGAGCAAATCCCGAGTAAGGACATCCCTCTCCAAACGACACTGGGTGGAGAATTCGCCAGAAATACAGACTGGAGACGAGAGGACACAGGGAGATCCACGCAATAAGCCTATCAGAGATGATTTGGTGGGAAGTTGGAGCGATCATCGGAGTTACAAGAGTGGGAAGATCGAAAGGAATACAAACCGAATACTCAAGGGGACGCGCGCTCAGTTCTCAGTTATTCGAATTTGTTACTTAGTTCATTCAAAACTTTGCTCGGTTCATAAAAAAACTTTGCGCAGTATTTCAGTTATATCGGTACTTCATCAATTTCAGTGAGTCAAAGTTCTCTTCCAGTACATTGTTATTTTCAGTATCTCAGTAACCCAGTAATTCGCAGTATTTCATTAGATACTATAAAGACTTTGTTCAGACCTAATGGAAGTGCGTGAATGAGACTTAGAACGCCAAAACGGAACGGTAGTGTTCGCGATGACGCGCGAATAACGAACTTTATAAACTATGTGTAACACGCTGTCATAAAGGGTGATAATATTCAGCAGTGACATTCTTGAACCTTTACATAAAGTAGTGATACTACACTATTTCGAATAAAGTCAAGTAAAAGCAATGACTATAATTGCCTAATGAACTTAAAAGCAATCTAGGCGTCGCAGGAGAGTAAAACGCGCAAGATGAAAGACTATTAAGTGTGTAACGGTATCAAGCTGTTAATCGCGTCAATAGACTCACGCGAATACGCGTAGTCGACAGACTCTAATTGCTATGCCGCAATTTACACCGTGGAAATCTCAAAACTCATAGCGAATGTCGCGGTGTGCGGACTAGTGTTCTCGGACGATCTACGTATAGAAATCGAAAGTGTCAATCACAAGTGCTATACGGATTAACATCAACCGTCAACGAAGGAACCCGCATGGATACACCATGGGAGCGATACATCACGACAGAACGAGTAACGTACAAAATTAATCTCTTATTATAATTATTAATTTACCAAAATACCACTGACCTGACACTTAGAACCAAACCACCTGAGAATTTTACAAACAAGAGTCAGATAGAATACGAATCCATAGGTAGGGATCATTATGTTATAGAGAATTGCACATGTATACTTGTTAGTACCTATATATGTTTATTGTAACTATGTATGTGTTCTAATATGTCTGCTGCAGGAACATGATTTTAACTATGTATATGCTTAATATGTGTATTGTTAGTATATGAGTATTTCACGTATATAAATGTTGTGCCGGTATAATTCCGGCCGTCGAAAATTGTAGAATATTTAATGGTAAAATAACGCGAGACCAAGGGTCGGTTGAAGCGAACCTTGGACGGTACCGTTGGAGCGGCGCGCGCATTCGGTGAGCCTGTGGGGCTGTTGTCGCAGCGTAACAGCTGATTTCATTCACCGCCCGGCTCTCAGAGAATCAACCGACTCCGGAATCCGAACAGTTTACTGCGCAGTTATTTCTTCCACTCTTATGGCAGGCTGAAATTTACGAGACTCCCCGGTAAGAATCATAGCTCTTATTGTGTGTATCAGTAATAATATAAGCGATTAAATTTAATTCACAAAAGTATGCAGCAGTATGAGAAAGACGAATGCATGTGGGTGCGATCCGACAGTTTCTATATTAAAAAGATTACTTAATGTTCAGTATATAGCCCATGTTCTTTTTATTATTATTAGAATATTGTAAGAGTCACTGTAATTGTCATGGTCATTGTAATTTGTAGAACGTTAGATAAATTCTAAGCGAAGGTCAGTGCGTAGTGATGGAATCGTATTGGGCACATACATGCAGCAGATTGTCTGTGTGTTCTCTTTAATTAACTTTGCAGTAAAAAAAATTACTTGTGAGAACATCCTTAGAGGAAACATTATCAATATTGAAACATTATTAATACTGTGAGTGCCTTGAAGTTAATCATTTTTTGACAAATTGCAATTATTGTGTCGCCACGTGATAATCTAACCTGTTGCATTCTGTCGATGCGTGTTGAGAGCGTGCTAATGACTTTACTCTACGCCTTTTAATAAACTCTTTTATTTTTGGAATTAATCATTCCATGGCAGACTTTTTTTACTCTTTAAGCAGTTTGCAAAGACTTTATTACCTAAACTTTTTGCTTTTATCTAGAGTTGGTTGAAGGCCCGTTCTGAGGTTAATTACCTGTGAACTTGGGTGTACATTTTTTATGAACATCTTTCCTAATTTTTATGAATTAACAGGGTTCTCGCTTAAGCCGGAGATGTGGCCTTGCTGATTGAACTCCATCCTCATCAGCCATGAACCATTAGAAACGAACCTGTTCGGAGAAGGAGTCGGGTGACTAGCTCAAGATGTAACTCTTGCTCAGCATAATTAAGGTGATATGCACTCTTTTATTTTCCTTTTGGGGCCGGGCCTGCAGTGCTCCTGATTTACCGTAAAAATCTTTTGAAACCATGTGCCCACGGGGCCAGACAGTCTGCTATAGGGTGTGTCTGCTGAACATTCATTCTGAACATTATGTGTTAATTTCAGTGAACACTTTAATAACTTAATTTCATAACACTAAGTACAATGCTTGTAATTGTGTGCTGCACTGGGGGAGCGTGCTAGAGATATTTTGTACACTTAAACATTTTCACATATTGCCCTTTGTCATCACCATACTTACTACTAAATTTATATCACATGTAGGGCTTCTGTTCCGGCTGGAACAGAATGGGGTTGATATTAAATTCACTTTGGGTTTAACATGTAAGGACTGGGGAGTTTTTCGTTTTCTTTTTTTGGCTGTTTTCGGGGGAATAAAAGGGGACATAGTTTGCCAGGCACATGTTGATACAGTTTAAGGCAGGTTTGATTCCTGTCACATAAGGTTAAGCACAAGCTGGCGCGCTCCCACATCTGCTAGGGCACAACAGTCCTTATTGTAAATTCATTTATATATATATATATATATATATATATATATATATAGCCAGTCGGGCTTTAATAGAAAAGAATTTTCACATTTTTTCTGGGCATATACTAATTACCTTTTGTACCCTATAAAGGTCTATACTGATTAATAGTTTTACTTGTAAAGCATCTACTGATTAATTTTCTACTTGTAAAGTATATACTGATTAATTTTTTTGTAAAGCACATACTGATTAATTTTTCTACCCTGTAAAGCATATACTGATACAGGAATCCATCTGAATTTGTAAAACAAATTAACATTTTAGAACCGCATAACAATTGCTTAAAATCAGGTGATGCAGTTTTTATTTTTATTTTATGCTGTTGAAGAAACTTAAAGATTTCATATGCTCATGATGGGGCAATTATCAGTGGATATCTATACATATGGGCGGTCCGGTCTCTCTTATGGGTTATGAGCGATTATCATTCTTTCAGGGGTTTTTCGTATTTAGGCAACTTAATGGAAATTGATGAATGACGGTGATTGAAGGGCGAACATTTATGACTGCTGGTTTTAGGGCAGGGTAGTAACACTGCCTGCAAGGCAGGTGTATTCCAGGGGTATTCGTGTTTATAATATTTGTGTATAATTATGAGTATATGTGCCTTTATGTTTCTGTATGTGTTGTTATGTTTCTGTCTATGTTAAGCTAGTCACAAAAAGGGGGAGAATCATATATTTACGTAATGTTATTCGATATACATATATATATATATATATATATATAATCATTGTTGATATACAGAACTTGTCTGGGACACTATTAAGAATATGGGGCTTATGGATTTATTATGTATTTTGGGTGTTACTCCTTGTATTAGGGGACAACTGATGTGATAAATTTTCATTTGCATGTAACGAATTATGGGGTACAATAAAAACTGTTATTGTTATATTACAGCCGAGTTTCATTGCAAGTCCCGTCATACTGGACCCAGCACAATTTTGGCTCCTCTAGGCTCCGGCCTAGTTCTAATTAACTTGTGGCTTCTCTTTCAAAAAAAAATTAAATAAAAAGAAATATAAAAAGAAATAAAAAGAAGTTTGTTTTATACATATAAAAAGACATAAAAAGAAAGAGGGGTTGCAATGTTTAATGTGTTTTGACGTAAAACCACTTAACGCAAATTATGAGCACACCACATTGGTAGCTAGTAACGTCAATACGCACGAATAAGTGCCTATATTTGATTGTTTTTTTAATCATTTTAAACTTGTTCTTTTAATCATTTTAAACTTGTTCTTTCAATTATTTAAATGTGGTATAGAATTTTATTGTCTTTTAGTAGATTTGTAAGTGCTCTTATTCTTTGATTTATGTTATGATATGAATACGGATGAGATACGATATTTTAATAAACGTATTTTAGAATGGATTCGTTTGTTTATATTGATTTGTGTAAGACCTGACTCACAAGTTAACCTCTCACTAAATAGGATCTATAACTCATGATTCAATTTAATATAGTTTATCTATTACCATGCTTATAAATATACTCAGACTAGAAGCTTATTTGGCAGTTAAAGCCAAAATCAATTTCATGTTTAACAAGTTTGATTGTGGTTTATAAATTAACAATAATTTAATTCATGCAATTAACTAAAGAAATATATTTAATTATCATCCAACTGTAGGGCCAAAGAAAGTAGAGAAACACGACAGAGTCGTACAGATAGCATTTTCATAAATACAGATGAAATAATATATAAATTTAGTAAATAAGTTATGCAATTAAATCAGCATCATTAATTACTTCGTATATAGTGCCCAACGCGTTGCATAATTACATTGTACATGGCGCAACGACGTGGCGCGTAATTGAATGAAAGATATGCAAAGTATATCACAGTAATTTCCTATAATCAAAAAGAATGTCAATTAATTAATTTTGATTAATTAATATACATTTTAGGCAAATGACACTGTTAATGGAATACGCCAGAATACAAGCAAAAAATGAGAACATAGAAGATAGTGCATACTCGTACAGACCGATTAACATGGATCCGACAACCGATCTGGAGAAGATTTCCGCAACTAAATACAAAGAATTGCCAATAAATCTGGAAATCCCAGAAAAAGATCATTTCCACAGAAAGAATCTTCTAAATGCCACAGACTTATGGACTACCAAATATTTCCAGGAACACTTCACTGACATCGAAACGCCGACTCAAAATGGGGGCTTTATTGGACTACCAAATATATTCACAGATCAGGGGGACTTCACTGACTCATAGTAAAAGCTATCGAATCACCGACTCAAAATGCCTCCGGCTTTATTGGACTACCAAATATATTCACAGGCCAGGGCCACTTCACTGACTCATAGTAAAAGCCATTGGCTCACCAGCACAAACATTAATCGGTTACATCGTCAAACACTGCAGTAAATGTAAAATCAGCGAGAATGTATGATCGTGAAGTTCCTGTAGTTCAAGCTAAACTTAATACGAAGATAGGAAAGGAAGATAGGATAGTCAGTTCTGATGTTGTTGAGCGTGCAAAGCGAGTTCTCAGTATCAACACGCACATTTGGCATTTGTCTGTATCTCTCAGGATAAAGTTTGAACGCACCAACCGATTTTCGTAAAATTTGGCATGCGTATCAATACATGTATCCTGCAGATCACTATTGTTTCTTTAGATTGATCTCCAGAAATTTAGAGAGCCAGGAGGCAAAACTTTGAGGGTATCAAAATTGTGAAAAATCGCCGAAGCCCATGTGGGGTATAAAATTAAAGGGAATTTCAACCACAAACTGAATACAGTGTTCAGTTGACCTTTAAGACCCGAAAAGCGGGAGAAAATTTTGATAAATTCGAAAAAATTCACGTGTGATATTAAATCAAAGAGAATTTCAACTAACATCTGAATGTAAAGTTTTTGAAACTTCAAAATGTTTTGACCCCAGGGCCCAAAAAAAGAGATAAACAATTTTTTTAACTTGTGGAAATCCAGCAGTGTGTCAGACTAAAAGGAATTGGAAGTCAGGTAGACAAAAGAAATATGCATAAAGGATAAACGAACAGAGAGATTCTGCGAAACAGTTAGACAGAGACATAGGGAATGAAAGAGGTAGTCATGCAGTCGGACAGAGTTCAACAGAACAGAAGCCGGTGATATGTGAAGTTTGCGTGACCGGAAGTGTGGATAGCCTATACGAAATGTATTAGGCAGATGAGAACAGAAGAGCCTGTATGCACAGAAGCAAGAGTTACACACCGTTCAGAACACATTTGTAAAGGTAACGTCCGGCAAATATTTTTTTATGTCGATCAGATGGGAACATATTCAATTGTACTGAATGTTGTGTTTCAATTTTGAGTGACTGGACAGAGCTACTAAGCATCGTAAGTACGAAACCAAACCGGTCTTAACTCTAAAAGCATAAAAACGCGATTTACAAAAACAAAAAGTTATGCAAATGTTTCCTGTTTAAAGCAGGAAGTTACCAACAAATTACAATAATTATATTTATGTTTTTGCATTAGAAAAACTTTATAAAGTAAATTTGTCAAAAACGTTATACAGGTGAGGACTAAAATGGGGTGAGGTAAGTGTTCTTGTTACGGGCGGTACGGTGGAGAGTATACGATAATAAACATTGAAACAGTATAACAATTTCTGTGATTATAATGAACAACTCAATGAGCGTTAAATTAATTTTACATGTTAACATTTGTCTTCGTCTTCCATAAGGGAGTAGGAGAATCAGCAGCGCTTCCTAAGTTTTCCCATACTTCTTTGTCCAATAGGATTTATTAATATTGTACGTGTATACAATATAACTATACATTATAAATGTAAGACGTGAATTCTGACAGTACCGCTTAAAAATACGTGTGCAACGAAAGCCGATACTTCATACTCTGATGTGAAGACGTAGGAGGCTCACTACGCAATGCTGCACATTTCGCCTTTGGAACACTATATGTTTAGTAACGTATATCTGAAGAAGCATGCAGATCTTTTATCTGAGCCTCTGGAAAAACCTGAAAACAATTTAATCTGGGTCAGGCTCAGATAAAATTGAAAAAAAAATTCACCAAAACACATGATATAATATTCCAAAGCCGAAGAAGTGCGTTACGAAATAACTGAAACATGGATACAGCAAAATCCAATACGTTAATCTATGTCCTATGCAGACGCGTGGCGTACGATTTTTATACGTTCATTAATTTCACTGCATAATACCGTAAGGCATCACGTGACACTACACAGTACAAGGACGTTCGGTTTAAATAGATAAATAAATAAACATCGTGTAAAATGTCAACGTCGAAGCCGTTATGGGACACCCAAGCTTAAATCCGTAACTGAATGCACATGTGTTCACTAACGCAGATATGTTTCGCACATGCTCATTACTACAACTTATACATGCTAATTTCTGACATAGGAAAACTATAAATTTCTGTATTTACTGTAAATTACAGTTTAAAGAATGTATAACGTTTTAAACTTTTCTGTTACTTTTAATTTAATTTTTTTAACACAGTTGGGTTTTTACAGCTTTTAAAAGTTTTAGAATTGACGGAATTAAAAATTTGTTCGGACACTTTAAACTGCAGATGTGTACCTAGAAATTACAATATGAAACATTTCAACTTTGCGCGCTTGTCTATTAAATATACAGGAGGAATCATGAGTTTAGGGGCACGCGAGAGATGGAAAGATGTCTATATACGTCTATACACAAGTACGTTAGCTGTACAATTGTCACCGTTTTCTAAACTTTGTTAGTACTGCAAGAGTCGAATAAAAAAAGAGAACATTTGACTTTGTATTGGTGCATGGGTAACTCCCCTTATGGAATATGGAATATGTATGTTGTAATTTGTAATATGTAAATTGAAAACTTACCCTGCGAACGTTGGTAGACGTTGAGCAAGTATAGTTGTGTGTGTGTGGATTGAAACAACACTAATAGGTAGTTAGTTCTTAGAATTCTACAGCATCGGGTTTTTAAAGTTGTAAGTATAGTGCGGTATAACAGAACGAGTAGAATGAGGAAATCAAGTAAAATTGTGTTGTAAGGTAAGAGAAGGGTGATGATTATATTCGCAGGCAAATTACGATTTAACAGGTTGAAGGCAAATCGACAGGGAAATAGTATTTACTGGGAAATCTCATCAAAACAAGAACAGGTCTGTGGAGGTATAATTGAAATATCGAGAATTGCTTTATCTGTGACGTGAAGAACAATGGAGGTTAAAAACGGAAAATAAAAAAAATAATTAAGTATACGAAGCGCACGTTTTCTTCGTAAATGTGAGATGTAACACTTTAAGGTTACGAAGTTAGCGGGGAAATATGAAATAATTTGGAGAAACCAAACCAATATTAAGCCTAAAAGCATAAAAACGCGATTTACGAAAACAAAAAAAAGTTATGCAAATGTTTCATGTTTAAAGCAGGAAGTTACTAACAAACTACAATTATTTGTTTTTTTTTTACGTTAGAAAAACTTTATAAAGTAAATTTATCAAAAATTTTATAAAGGCATAGTTTGGTGAAGCGCGCCACCTATCCGCATTCTACGGAAATTTTTTACTTTAATTGGTCTCGGACAGGTAGCAGGTGAGTTGGCGTTTGCGGTCGCGTGCGCCAGCGGTGTGCAGATAGCTGTACTTTGACACGATTCAGTTCAAGTTCAGGTGTTTCACCGGTAATGTTGTCGGTTACCCGTGTGTGCTGTACTATGTGATTGTTATGTTTCACTGATGTGCTTTTGGATTCAAATGGATATCTAGCGTACGCGGACGTTTGTCTCTGGATTCTAACTATCAGGTGAGCTCGTCAAACACGTAGATTTAATGGCATTTGTACACATTTTTCAGCGTGAAATTTTTTCTCGTAGACGAAAATTCGTCACAGGTTTGGTTACTCAAAACAAGACGTGTACTTCATGACACTGCATGAATCGTACGTTTATCGAGTGTGTGTTGTGCTGTAAGAGGGAAATTGTTTCCAGAAAAAACTGAAGTTAACAGTGTGGCTTTGCGGTGTAGTAAGCCGAGGTTCGCTCACCTGTGAAGCCGACACGTAACACGGCCGACACACGTTGTAATTAATGAAGTCCACTTCTTACCAGCTTATGATGTACAGTAGTAGTAGTTTATTGAACTATGTTAGTACTTTATCTAATTACCAGCAACACATTGATATACTAATGTGTGTGTGTGTGTGTCTCTCTCTCTCTCTCTCTCTCTCTCTCTCTCACACACACACACACACACACACACACACACACACACACACACACACACGAGATCTTAGTAGATACATGTAGTCGGTCACATTTACCCCACACACAAATTGAGAATGTTTTTAATAATCTTTGAGCACAGTTCAAGCGACTACTGGTAATAAGGTAACTGGGAATATCATATTACCATCTAATATGAGGAAAATAATTTTTCTTCATTATAAGTGAGGATATGCGCAAGTGTGTTTACACTTGATTTGCTTTTACACTCAACTGTTTTCAAGTTGAAGAATATTTTATGTTTTGTTACGATTGTAAAATACACATGATTTTTAGGTGGCCATATACATTTATAAGAGGTTTATTTATGTGAGCACGCGCGTGTGGGCATGCCGCACATTGACACTATATAGTGTACAGACCGGATGAAATCTCATTAAATCGGTTATTATAGATTGTGTCAGTCCAAAGTTCTTTGCATGTTACAATCAAAAGTTTCAATTTAAAAATACTGAGACAGGATGTGTGTGTGTGTGTGTGTGTGCACACGAGCGCGCGTGTATGCACACACAATAAATCGTTTTTATCCACCTGCCCTACAAGGTTAAAAAACAAGTGCCTCTTTCTAGCTTCATCCACCTTAAACCCCTCTGTGTTAAAGGAATAGTGTAACTTTCCATATTTTTAATTTCATTCGTATATCCTTCTTTTACGATACCTCGAAATAAATATGGTAAATCGTATCACAGAAGGAACTGTAGTTGCTTCTCATGTCCACAGATATTTAACATTTTAATCGATACAAACGTTGTGCACGTATTTAGTTTATCAGAATAACCGTATACACAAACGATTAAAATGAACAGATTGTGTTTATGTTGTTTTATATTATTGCTTTCGTTTCGTGAAAAATCGAGTTGAAAGCTATCGTGATTGTTAAACCTAAACTGTTTCTCGTCGGTGATAATTATCGATTCCGGTCACAGCATAACGCTTCTGTTGAACCAAAAACGGGCGACAAAAGAAAGTTCGGCAAGGATAGAAAGTAGATTTTAATCTACTTTCATCACTTCAATAATAATTGTAGCGATACTAAAAGGGAAATACAACTTTCTTGCAAGTGCGACTATTATTTCTGTACACGTCCTCTTGAGTAAAATTATCACCGAGATCTTTAGAACTGACACAGCAACGAGATGGCGACGGTTACACGGTGAAAACAAAACGCTTCTTGTCAGTAGACATTAAGTGTGTCGTGTTTGGAAACTATGTGTATGAGTTGGAAAGTAAATACAGTAGACTAATGTGGGCGGAATAATCTGGGAATTGACGGTGAATCATTACTTCTACAGTCAGCGACCACTATTTTTGAAAACTATGTACATATTAGTAGTGCTTCTTAGAGTATTCAAATTTGTGCTCTACAGTTGGCGTACATGCCAAAGACTAAATTATGTTTCTTTGAATTTAACTTAATTACATAGCAAAAGCTAAATGGGCCTACAAATTGTTAATACAGAATTTACAAAACCTTAATGTTTATTTAAAGATGACTAATATTTTATAACAAAGATTAAGTACTGTAGAGGACATTTTTTCGAAGAGATGTTCAAATGTTTATTTGAGCTATTAAATTTTAAATATAGGCTAATAATGATAGTATCATTTTTATGAAAAATGAAAAAATACAAAAACCAGAACTGATTGAAAAAGAGTTCTACCCTTCTCTTGGCGGGTCATTTTCCTCGCTGTTCAGGATTAAACATTACAAGTCACCCGTTTCATACGCCCGATTTATAGAATCACTTTTTATTAATTATACCGAGGACCGAGTAGTCGGATAGTCGCGTCTACTGTATTTGGCATACTATGGTCATTTGGTTTCTTCGATGGTTAGTATTTTCTTACCGTTTTTCTGTCTGTCGAACGTTCTGGTTTTTCTTAAATCTAAGCCGTCACTAAGGTGTCTGTCTGTGCTACAGCGTTCGTCAATTTCGTAGTCTTCTATTTGTCTGTTCCGTGTCGCTGCTGAACTCTGGATCCACAGTTTGAGATCTGGATCTGGATCTCTGTCGTTCTTAGGTCTCCGTAAACTTCTGTCTTTTGACCGATATTCTGAATATCTTCTTAGATCCATTCGATTGATTTGATGCAATCACTGTCGTTGTTAATAATCAGTTTTCTTTTGCTAGGTTTCTTATTGACCTCTTCCCGGCGTTTCTTGTATAGCTGTTTACGGATTTTAAGAATTTCGCTTCTTCACTTTAGGTTCTTATTTTATTTCGCTTTAATAGATAATGACCAATATCCGTAACAATAAAGGAATGTAGGTACGGACCACTATCCCGATCTTCCTTTGTACTTTAACGTTTGTCTACTAGTGACGTTGAAGTAATAAAATCTTTCTACTGTGCTGAGTAAGTCTAGTTCCTAGTTCAGGGAATCCGGCAGGCAAATAGATTGTGCAGCCTAGCTACGGAATTGTGGGTATGACCCGTTCTGCTATTTTATAATTTCGTACTATTTTGTTATCCATCTGTTTTAGGAATTTCGAAAGTTAAAAATCATTCGTTACATAGGGTGGACTATACGTCGTCTGATACACTGTTTTATTACGTCAGGTGCTGATAGATTTTGCGAAGTTCGGACGTTAACTACACACAATTTTAAAAATTTAGGTTAATTAAATTTATGCTAACTTGTTGTTGCTGAACTGCTAGCTGTTCCTACATGCTGAAAGAGATATTTCGGTCTCGCTGCCATCATCAGATCCAAAACGACTTTTGTTAATTGTGAAAACGAAGCAGCAGCTATCAGTTCAGCGACAAGGTACGACAGATTTGGAATGACGAAGACTGCTAACACGAAATACCTGTCGAGAACAAAGTTTATTGTCGTCATAGGACCTGTATACGAGAAGTACAGAAATAGTACACATATAATAGTTGTTAATATTTGTTCAATATTACAGTTATTATAATTAATATAATAATAATAATATATATGTAATAGTTATTATATTATTATTCTTTATGTTACATATACACACACTTCTTCTTATTCTTCAACACTACAGCCCAACGTGAGCCCTGGCTTCCAACATCAGTCTTCTCCACTGTCTCCTATCCATTGCCATCTCAGTGTAAACGCTCACATCCATTCTTCTTAGGATCCCAGTACATCATCCAACCAGATATCTTACCCTACGTCGGCCCCTCTTTCTGCTTTTATAGACGTGCGCCCTCAGGATTTTCTTGGGCATACGCTGGTCACCCATCACCTCTATCTAGGTGACCTAGTCATTGTACTCGTTGAGACTTTACGATTCTTATAATGTCCTCATGCTTCAAAAGCTCATCTATCTCCTGGTTATTTGTTTTTCTTGTTCGTCATCTTCTTTAACTGGGGCATAAACACGTCTTACAATCTTTCTTTCAAACCTTCTTAGTATTTCTTGTTCTGTTTTTGTTAACGTCCATATCTCGTCTCCATAAGTAACAACCGGTCTGATAAGTGTCTTATGTATTTTTATTTTTGTGTTACGGCTAATGAGCTTACTTCTCAGTAGTCTACTGTTGGCCCTATTTTTTACTTGTATCCTCTCATGTATTGTCGTATTTGTGGACCCTTCATTATCTATCATGTTATCGAGGTGTCTGAACTTATTAACTGCATGAGATTAATTATCCTCTATGCATAAATTATATTCATTTTTCTTCTTTCTGATGCAGAAATTAGCATGTATTTAGTTTTGCTGTTTTAAATTCGGTCCCATTCCAGCGGATTTTTTATTCAGCTCTTACATATACACACACACAGTGACCTGAAAATACTCATTATATGTACATTTATTATTTCTGTATCGCTTGCACATCGGTCCTGACGATAACAATAAATTTTGTCGAAACGTCGACGTTGACACGACCGAACCTCGCGAAATCTTTAATCGTTTTGATTTCTAACAAAATTCATGTTATCTTAACTTAAGGATAATTTCTAGTTTCAAGCGGTTTATAACTTATGGTAGCTTAGGCCTACTCCTTTATTTTGTAACCTAAAAACAACAATTTGGAGGCTTCTGAATTGTCAAACTAAAATTTAATCATTCGCGTACGTACAGCTTTTGTGCAGTTCAAGTTGTATAAGTTTATTGTTCTTTTCCATTGTCAATTATGAGTTCATTGTAATACGTTAAATTAACGTACTAACTCTTTAGTTAATATAGTAACTTTCTAACCGAATCGTTCGAGCTTTTTTCATAGCGTGCACAATCAGTTCAGCTGTTAAGATGATTAACAGAGTAATGAGTCGCCTAGAGTCATGAAACTTTCCGTGTTATCTGTTGACAGAAGTAGCACTTAATTGTGTAAACAAGTGTTTACTCCGCTGCACAGTGAAACATAGGCAGTATGCGGTTAACGACACTGCTGCCTCTGACAAATAATATTTTTTATATGAGTCAGAACACACACTCATACAAAGCTGTGTTATAGAAGCATTAGTAAATATTAATAAAAAAGAGAAAATCTATTAAAATAATATTAGTCAAATATCGTTTCGTTTCAGCCGGTCCTGTTTTAATGAGGTGTATAATATCGTATCATATAGTAGGCCTATGTTAAAGACATACATTCTCCCCCCCCCCCACACACACACACAAATACTTCTACGCTCATTTGTTTTAGATAAAGCATCGTTAAAACCAAGGTCGTTTCTCAGTGGGGGAAAAGTAGTAAACATTAATCCGAAAGCTCTGTGGCTGTGAGGAGTGGTAGTCCTCGACGTTATTAGTAGGCCTACCGGTTTCTGGGAAACTTGCCTCTCGACTACCTGCGATACCTTACTCTATCAGGTTGGAAGTAACGTGTTTGGATAGTGGAAGACGGACGCCATCCCCTCTTCGAATATAGGGGACGACGGAAGACGCTGATTTCGACGTTTTGTCAACTTCGTTCCTAGTTAACGTACATAAGCCGGCGGTATGGCGTTACATAAGCCAGAAACGCGGAGCATGATTTTGTTTACATATGTGATTTCTGAACATAAATACGATAAATAATACACTGGATTAATATTAATCTTGCATTACGGTAAAAGTTAAATAGGTTAAGTAAGTATAGGTTAAGTATTTTTGACGCTAAGTAATAAGGAAAAAAAACTACGTTTTGTAAAACAGAGTGATTCCTCGTATAAGTGAGGACTGCTTAACACGTAATAACTAATAAAACACAAAACTTAAATGAGAAAAGTTCTGTTTGGATGAAAAATAACTAGCACTTCATCCCTTCGGGACTGACTTCCGCATCCAAACGATTGGTATTGCTTGGCATGAACGCCGGCCACCAAAATGGCCTCGCAACAGACCGTTACATACCGGACATCAGCTGTTATTGTATTTTCGTCTGTCAGATTAATGATTGCAGACTGAACTCAGCGACGCGAGACGAACGTCAGGTGGTAACATTCGGAACTTGCAACGAGAATCCTAGTGTAGATACGACCTTTTGCGAACTGATCGTTACGTTGTGCAAGATTATTTGTCGTTTTGTGGAGAAGTAAGGTTTTTGTTCTGCAACACGTAATAAGTTTATACGAACCTCCAAGTTTTTATTTATAGGTGTGGTTGAGTGTCGTATATGATTTCGTATGCACAGTTTGTATTTAGTAGCGTTACAGTTGCAAAGCATCCACCATCTCCTTGTCCTTTTCGAAGACTGGGGGAACAAATAGATGAGAATATGTGTGTGTGTGTGTGTGGGGGGGGGGGCGCGCGCGAGGGCGATTTCAAAAGTTCGCGGCCTACCATATACAGTACTAATATGGTATAAATGGTTCATTAGTAAATTAATGTATGGCCTTTCTGTTTTTTACCGCATCGTGGCGCCACGTTCCCCCCACGAAAAGCGTTCAGTCTTTTTTGTTACAAGTCTGTTTAATTTGATACTCCACCTGGATTTTTGCGATTGTTTCAAAATGTTGATGAACATTTTGGGCGCCGGCGTCCCAAAGTGTTAAATTTTCCGAAGTGAACACTACGATTCCGGAAATTCTGCTTAAATTGTCTTTAGTTTGATACTCCTCATAGATTTTTTTTTAATTTTGACTCTCACGTGTTTGTCTCCCACAGATCCCCCGTTTTTAGGGATTAGACTAAAAAACAGGGGTCTGTGGGACACGCGTGCCACGTTTTACAAAAATTGGTTAATGTGTTCGACAGTCATCGTGAAACATACACCAAATAGATTCGGTAGGTAGATAGACAAATGGCTGAAACTTAGAAGTCCCTTCGCTCGTGAAGTAAATCAGGCTTTCCCAGACGGGTACGGATTCCGCAGAAATGTATGAAGTACCAGACCTGATTATACACTTAACTCCGTCACTACTCCTAGAAAGTGCAACATTATGCAATGAATAGCAAATATTTAAAGCCGAATCGCTACAGAATCGCTGCTGAATTATCTTTATGTTCTTGAAGTTTATTTTAAACGATGCTTGCTGTTACGTGAAAATACTTCTATTTCTCCTGTGACAGTAATCAACACATCAATTAAGGTTTAAATATATACGCACGTATATCATTAACAGTTTTCTTGTTTTTCTTGTGCATTCTGTTAGTATTACTTGGTGTCTTCTTGAATAAACAAAATAGGCCTACTCTATGCTGCCAAACAATCGCCACTTTCGTTAGTGGTAGTTCTCAGCTCGCTTCAAAACATTTTCGTGAGTCAGTTTCTGTGAATAATTCTGAGCACACAAGTGCCGTAAATTATGTGCTTTCCCTTATAAATTTCAGATGAAAACAATTTCTGTATTTACTGTTTGGCATGCTTTTTAACAGCGTAATGACTTCGACGGGTATGACTTTTGTTAAAACGTACACATAAATATCGTGAAACATACACCAAATAGATTGGGTAGGTAGATAGACAAATGGCTGAAACTTTAGAAGTCCCTTCGCTCGTGAAGTAAATACGGAAAACGACTTTTCATGCATAGCCAGAAAATGATCCATAGGAAAATGAATGTTGTTTACTAGGGAAAGTGATGTTTTAACGATGATTGTTATAAAAGTGTTATAGTTACAACTTATAATTACTGTGTTAAAACCATTGTAATATTGTTAAAAACCAGTTTCCTCGAATTTATATTACTCAGAGCGGCAAAAATTCAAAAAGACGAAACGTCAGTATTTGCGTGCCCCAGAGTGCAATGTTAATAACGGGATTAAGGAACGGTTGACGTATGGTATGAAGTTGATATTAATAAGTTCTGAGGACTCAAATGACATACGTCGTAGGTAATTCTGATTGAAGGTTACTTCTAATTAAATATTAATTATCTGTTTGTGAAGAAGAAGTAATTCTGTAAGTATTAATGACACATAAAATATGTTAAAGTAAATAGAAGCAATCCCGGGAATGTGCGTATTCTGTGTCGACCCAGTATGACCTGGCGTAAGAGTGAACGGCTGAAGTGTTGGTCACGCTACATTGTTACTTAGGCAGCCTGCCCTGCTTCTCCTGAACTACTTCGGTAACACAAAGAGGAGTCGAAGTGGACGCCATTAGAAGCGCGTCAGAATATTGCGGCTAGAAAGAATTAAGAATGATTTCGTAAAAGAATCATGCGTGTCGAGGTGTAGAGAGAGAAAGCAAATCAACTGATCTGAGACCACGTAGAGAGCGTGGAAAACAAATAGACTCTGAAACGGATACCTGTCGGATAGAAAGGGCGTGTGGAGAGTTATAAGTATGAGAAACCTGATGGGTCTAGGCGTCAGGCAACGTCGAAAGGAGTTGTAAATCGTCAAATATTTATATGACGTCACATTGTACGGAGTATTTTACACGTCTTCTACTATTTACAGTTGAAATTAAACAGACTAATGAATGACTTTGGAATTCGCTTATCAACAATAATACCTAAATAAATAAATATATTTTTGTTGTAACTGTAATCACACACTCTTTCACAATAGCAATTGACTGTTTCCAATTTTGGTAGTCTACTTATTGGATTGCTCGTCAGTCGCCAGTTGACTGGTGTTTCCTAATCTAATCTGAAGTGGTAACGAGTTGATATAGTTAGTCTGGTATATCGGTAGCCTACTCTACAAGTGTTTACCGAAAATATGACCAGCGGCGTGTTATTAGCTTAACTGTAGGGCCTAATCACAATTTTATTTTAAATTAATATTTCCTGTTATCTTTTTTCTCTGTTTTTCAGCAACAGCAATATAAAGCAGTGACAAAATTTTCTTTAATCGACGACTTTATATTTTATTTGGCCTTTGATTTTCCGTTTAAACGAATTAATCGGAATGCGTTGTATTGTTAGCTGCCTTTGCGAAAAAACGGGGGGGGGGGGGGTGACATCATGTTAATTGCATGATACCTTTCCCCATGGTAGTTGCGAAACGCCTTGTTGATTTTAAATGCGTAGAGAACGTGTAACAATAAATATAAATTACATTTTAAGCGTGCATCTGCTAGATCCGTGCTAATAAGCTGGTACGCCTATGTGTTTTATTTCTTAGAGACACAAAAAATTGCAACAAGGAGATTTTTTTTTATTTTGCATGTCTGCATAAAATATGCTTACAATATATTTTTAACCGCATGGTTAAATATGTGAATATTTGCTGCTGTATCAGCGTTAACGTAACTTATCTTGTTGTTCGTCGTCGTCGGTCGGGGTCCTTCTTCTTCTTCTTCTTCTCTTCTTCTTCTTCTTCTTCTTCCTTTCTTCTTCTTCCTCTTCTTCTTCTACATGTGCCTGTCTGCCTGTGTATTTGGGGTATGTTTCACCCCCCATATTTTTTGCATGTCTGCATAAAATATGCTTAACAATATATTTTTAACCGCATGGTTAAATATGTGAATATTTGCTGCTGTACAGCTTAACGTAACTTATCTGTGTTTGTCGTCGGTCGTCTCTTCTTCTTCTTCTCTTCTTCTCTTCTTCTTCTTCTTCTTCTTCTTCTTCTTCTTCTTCTTCTTCTTCTTCTTCTTCTTCTTCTTCTTCTTCTTCTTCTTCTTCTTCTTCTTCTTCTTCTTCTTCTTCTTCTTCTTCTTTCTTCTTCTTCTTCTTCTTCTTCTTCTTCTTCTTCTTCTTCTTCTTCTTCTTCTTCTTCTTCTCTTCTTCTTCTTCTTCTTCTTCTTCTTCTCTTCTTCTTCTTCTTCTTCTTCTTCTTCTTCTTCTTCCTTCTTCTTCTTCTTCTTCTTCTTCTTCTTCTTCTTCTTCTTCTTCTTCTTCTTCTTCTTCTTCTTCTTCTTCTTCTTCTTCTTCTTCTTCTTCTTCTTCTTCTTCTTCTTCTTCTTCTTCTTCTTCTTCTTCTTCTTCTCTTCTTCTTCTTCTTCTTCTTCTTCTTCTTCTTCTTCTTCTTCTTCTTCTTCTTCTTCTTCTTCTTCTTCTTCTTCTTCTTCTTCATGTGCCTGTCTGCCTGTGTATTTGGGGTATGTTTCACGATACCTTTTGAATGCTTCAACCGATTTTCATAAAACTTGGCGTGGATTGTGTCATACGTGTAATGACAGATTTATCCTCAATAATTGGGTGGCAGGAGAATATAATGTGAATGGTCAAAATTTTGAAAAAATTGCAACACGTCCATGTGGGGTATCAAGTTAAAGAGATTTTACAAACAATATGCATATAGTGTTCAGGTTTGGAAATTTCAAAATTTTGGGGCACCTGGGCCCGAAAAGTACAACAAAATTTAAAAAAATATCGGGAAACTCCAACTGCGGTATCATAATTAAATTAATTTTAACTCTGTCTGAATGTAGTATTCAGGTTAGGAATTTCAAAAGTTTTGGACACCCGGGACATCCAGAAATCTATGTAGGAGATAAAATTAACAGAATTTTTAACTGCAATCTGATTGTAATGTTAGGTCTGAAAATATAAAAAGCTTAGGACACCAAAAGTGTATTGACATTTAAAAAAACTACTATAAAAATTCTTGCCGAACATCAGACTAAAGGGAATGATGTTATCGCAAATTCAAGTGAATTTTTTCTTTTGAAAATTTTTATCTTTAGGGACATCACGAGCAAAAAACAGAAGCTAAATTTTAAAAAAATATATAAAATACTGATTGAATTCTGCAGTTCACGGATCTGAATAGTCACTATTATTAATATAATAATAATAATAGACCCTAATAATAATAATAATAATAATAATAATAATAATAATAATAATTATTATTATTATTATTATTATTACTATTACTATACTATTTCCTCTGATATCTCCTCTCTGATTTCCGAACTGTTCTTTTGTACACTCCCTGCAGGTTTACTCAGGTAAGGTAATCTCAGGTAAGTCTACTGCATTCGTACACTGACGAGTAATTATGGCCAGTAGTTTTTTGTGTTTGCTGTCAGTGAACATTAGACACATAGTTATATTTTGTTGTTTAAAGATTTTATTCTTCCTTACTACGGAAATATTTCCGTTTTGCATATCAAATTTCGGTTTCCAAATCGCATGAGATTGAGTATATCACTGTGTTGAAGATAGGGAGAGAACAGTAATAAACATCATTGTTTATGTTGCTGGATAACAAGCGCGTATGTGGATCGACTGTTTTGTAATACTTTTATGATACTACAGTTACCACAGCGCCGAGGTTAATATTAATTAATTGTTCGGATCTTATCATTTTAATCGTATTTGCTCACGGAACTGGTTTTTTCTTAGTTACATTTGCTGTTATTAAGTTCGTTGTAGTTGCTTATTTATATTAGTCTCGATTGTTATGTCTTCAATTTTTTTATTTCACGTTGTGCAAAAATTTGATTTTAGAAAAATTATATTACTTCCTTTAAGAAACATAATTATTACATTTTTTGTTATAAGAGAACAAAATACATATTATACATGTTATACATGTTTGTTATAAGAGTAACCCATGATACCTTTACACTATCATTGAACATTAAATATTTATTAACCAATGCAATTATTATTCTAGCTAAGCCAGTTCTAAGCTTTAACTTAACCTCTTCGCCTTTGTCTTCTGTCTATCTGTTTGGGGTATGTCTCACGAGAACTTGTGAATGCATCAACCGATTTTCGTAAAACGTAGCATAGCTTTACCAAACAGCGCCTCTTGTTTTGAGATCGATCCACCCTTCCCCGAAATAGGGGGCAGGAGATAAAAATGTGAGGAGCAAAAATGTTTGAAAATCGAAAAAACCCATGTGAAATATCAAAGATAATTTTAACTACAATTTGAATATTGTATTATGTTTTGGAAATTTAAAAATTTGCGGCACCAGGACCTAGAAAGTGTACCAAAATTTTAATAAAAACCAAAAATCCATGCCGGGTATCAAAACTATACAGAATTTAAACAATATGTGAATGTAGTATTCAGTTTTAGAAATTTTAGAACATCTGGTAAAAGGTATTACAAATTTGAAAAATTTGAAAAAGTCTTTACAGGATATCACACTAAAGGGACCAACTCCAACTTAGTGTTTATACTGAAAATGTTTTAACTTTAAAGGCACCATGAGCTAAAATTGGAAGGTAATTTTTTTTGTTATAGAAGTCTATGTAGGGAACTAAATTATGAGGAATTTGATTCAGAATACGGACACGGTGTTTTTACTAATCTGACAAAGTTAGTATATGTCAAATTAGCAGTATCTTCAAAATGTTTTAAACTATGTTTGTAAAAACTCTACATATTGTTGTCAGTGACACTTATAAATGTGAAAAGTATGGCATGTTGACCTGTAGCCACCAATGGAAACATACATAAACTTAAAAGCCATGACTAAATTTTAAATTTGGTTATAAACATGGTTTATGGTTATTAAATAAAAGTGTCCGAGATTTTCAGTGTTTATTGCCTACGTAATAGTTAAAAATATTTTTCTCCTTTATGCAAACGTTACTGCATGACGTGAGGGTTGTTAATTTATCTTGAGGGATGTTTCAATATGTGCAAATGTTGTGGGACGATTTGTATACTTTGTCCTTTAAAAATCTCTAAAGAAGAAAAATCAAAAGTAGGTTACTCGGTTTGGGTGATGTAGGTGGTTCCAGGTTTTTCGAAACAATGCAGTCTTCAAAGGAACTGCACTTTATATTACGCTATCTTGCTGCAAGTAAAATTAGAATACACTGTGAAAAACACGCTTTGTACGAATACTGCGTGCTTGCTAATTAACCACCAGTGATTTCACAAGGCAACAAGTAAAACAGAAATCGCTATGACAACCGCAACAATGACGTATATGTCAACAGTTGCTTCCTTCCAGTGTTTCCACAGTGTTAAACTAGTTTTATTAGAGGCTATTTGTAATAAAAATGTAATGTTCATTATAAACGGTAAAGGTTTTCGTACGTCACTTGATTTTAAAAATAAAAAAATATATATATGAACCCATCATAAATTTCTCTTAAGAACAAACCATAATTTCACCATAAGAGCAAACAGTTGGGCAAGGATATTTTGACATTTTAATATAGGGAAGTTCGTAATCGTAGTTCACAATAGACTTTTATGTTAAAGTTGTTTGCTTACAAGCAAGTAGCACATTTCACCGTAGGGCCGATGTTATTACTCAGGTTTAACCGTAGAGATAAACGCATTCAGCTTCATATTCAAAGATCAAGGATTCCCTAATAAATCTTGATGTATAATAATTTTTGCGATAGTAAAATCTGAACCTTGGGTCGCCCACATTTTCTGCCTTTGTAGAATAATCTGTCATGTTTGTGTGTGTATATGAGGTTTTTCAACGTTGGTGATAAATGCTGCATGGTTTAAGACATAATAATTAAGTGAGACGTCTTTGGCTAAAAGCAGCACAGAACTGCAGAAACGGCGAAATATGAAGGCGGTCATGAGTTAAACAGGTTTATTGACCTAAGAAGCAGATGTAAAATTGAAAAGATGTCAAGACACGGTCCAACGGTTGGGTAGTTAAATAGGTGACAAAGTAACAAACATAAATGTATAAACATACTCAAAGTGATTAAGCTAAGCTTCGAGATAAGGGAAGAACAGTCGCTATTTAGCTAAGAAGTTGGCAAACATTAACGCTGGTATTACAATAAGTAATTAAAAAAAATATTGACGACTGTTTATTATAATTTAAATGATTTTTATAAAGTTTTATTAAGTATTTCTAGGAAAATAACCTTATTTTTTGAATAATAACTGTTAATAACTTGACATCTTCAGTGTGCCTTTTATAGCTATATAACGAAGTAACATGCCTTTCCACAAATGTAAAACTCGGTACATTATTATATTGGAACGTATTGTACATTGATTTAGGCCTTAATCTGCAATAAAGCATCTGAATGCTTACTGATGCTTATGTGTATTGTTTAATATAAATAATAAAGACTCTGTTATTTGTAATAAAAGATAAACATAAGGAATCGAACAGTCTGTGAGTGTAACGTTAAGGAAGGGAGTTTTGAAATTAATTAAGTAATTTGAATAAATATGTGAGAGAACAGAGACTAACCTCAGTCGTCTAAGTTTCTAATTATTTTCATTGAACGTAAACGTTTTTTGCGAATATCATTCATTGACAACATAAGTATATATGATACCGTGTTAAAGTATTGATACGATTTATCTCGTTTTTATCATGATAGGGAGAACTGAGTACAAAGTTGGAAGTAAAAATGTTCTTTACTTTATTTAAAGTTGGCACATACTTTTTACTTTATTTAAACGTAGTATCTGTAACATTAAGAACGTGTGTTGACAAATAACAATTTAAAGATAGTGCTTGATAAATTAAATTATTTAAATTTAAGAAAATTGCAGCACAACTCATAGAAAGCAACTGCGTATATATAGCCTACGTCTAACGCTTGTCAACCTAGGGGAGGTTTAGAATAGATTCTACTGCAAACAGTATCTACCCTAAAGAACAATAAGTCAAATAACATTAGAATATTTTTCGAAAGAATACAGCAGAATCAGGAGCATGTGAGTGAAAGAGCGGTCATTTGCGTCAGAAGGAAAGCCTCAATATAACCTCACACAGAAGAGGTGATATGTGTCTAGAACAACGCTTAGTGTTGTCAATGAACATTAAACATTTAATAAACAGATAAGTTACATAAAACTGCATTGAAACTATAGAAAACGCTAAAAACAGCCGTTTTAAAGTAAATGCTGGAAGTGTTACTAGAAGTGTGTAAAAGTACATATTTTTCAAGAGATGTGTTGGTCGGACAATGCAGAACTTAAAAGCCATTTAAATGATACATTTGAATACCTAACGTACATGTATACTGTTCATTAAAAGATATTACACTGATGTTTCACATATACAGGTAAAGTGGTCATAACGTTACATTTTGTAACACAGTAGGTATACAGTATAACATTTACAGATTAACGAATATATGAATGTACATTCGATCCGTACGTATTTATGTGTAGGATTAATACCCACATTTTAAACTTGTTTCGTTTGTTCAGTCGAAGGACAAACGGAGTGCATCAGGTCGCGTGCCATTCACGCCGGTTTACGACCTCGGACGTGTACCGACCGATGTTTTTTATGTTTGGCCCGGAAATTAACAGAATTAATTTTCCGGTTGGGAAGTTGTTACGACAGGGATACGCTATCACAACTGCGTGCTCTGTAGCGGCTCCTGCGCATTCACACCGATTTGGGTTGTAAACAGACCAAACTTAATATGTAATAGTTATTGTTTAGATGTGTTTACTTAAGTTGTCTCGACCTTTGCTTCCAGTGTTGAAAAACATTTCTCTTTGTCGTGTTATCGGTACTTTTATTTTCATTCTCTGAAACGACTGAAGCTGTTTAAAAAAACACACAATTTGGATATTGTGTTGAAAAATTTGAAGGAAGGGGAGGGGAAAACACAAATGTCTCACTATAAGCTGTTTATCGCATGAAAACTGCTCATGGAGGGAATTAGCTTCTGGTCCGTAGGATTCCCGATCACCGATCACAAATATCAGTATCAGAAATGTTTCTTTCACGTTTATCAGAACCCGTGTATTGTACAATTGCCATAAACAATTAAAATTCTTCATTTTTTTTATTTTCGCCGTGTTTGTTTTTCATAATTTGTTTCTTGTTTTAGAGTTTATTCCTTCACGAGAAACACATTACTCACGAGGAATTGTCCGTCTGAGCAATTACACATGAGAAGTAAAGTGTAAAAAAATTAACTTTTACAATTTATAATGATATACATTACAAGCTAATTTTTTGTTTGAAAAAATAACTGTAATGGGTAATTCTCTTATTGACAGTGATGGAGAAACAGTCAAAATAATTTGGTGGCGTTTGTGGTGGACTACTTGCGTACGTGTTTTTGGAATAAATTAGTAACACAGCAACTGCTATTTAATGTAAATTAGTAACTCTGTACGTGCGCGCGCGTGCGGTTTTGACTTAATATCTTGAAATCATATTAAGTGGCGCCCGTATTATTTACTGAAAGGAAAAGATTAAATTATCTGTTTCAGAAGTGGTACTTCAGGATAAAGTTACGTGATCAGATAACGTAAGTTATGTCACAATAAGCTTCAGACTGCCTAACACAGTTTGGTTTGTCGTACTGACCATATAAATCATGGTCTTACGTGTGCTTAATGAGCGATCAAGTGGTGATTGAATATCAGCTAATGTCGTGGACGGACCTTGCTGATGAATCCGTGTGTTTATTAATTATTAATAATAATGTATTTAGTAACGGTGTAATTTAGTTTATTTCTGTTGTGTATTAATTACCATTTGAACTTTATAAATAAGTGAACACGTAGACTCAAATAAAAGAGGAGAACGTTTTGTATTCGGAAGCATCCGTTGACGGTATAACCGTCGCTGTCACATAACATCGCTTTATCTAATAAGTGATCATACAGTAACTAGAATTTGACCGGGGGGGGGGGGGGTCCAGTCGAGTCGGCAAAAGAAAAAAGAAGTTAAGACTTATCAACATTACTATCTTTAAAGTGGTTACATCCTCACGTGTGATAACATCCTCAAATCAATCCCATTAAAGTAAACGGTAATAACACAATAAAACTTCGCGCTGTAGAAGCATTGTTTAGAAGGTAGACTACTTATTGACTGAATTTACATTTCACTTTTCAGAAGTAGCCCTATACACAAATGCCGTGTAATAAACCTGTTTGTATATTTAAAAAAGAGTTAATTATCAATGTGAATTAGCATACACAGCTGAAAAATAATAAAACAGCCTAAAAATTAAGAGATTAACAAAATTCGCAGACTTTTTTCGACCCTTTGGGGGTGGGATCCCGTAATTCTCCCCTGTACAATAATTATACATTTTATTAAGTTTTCTTACCGAAAATATTTTAAGCACGGGATCACATATTTCTTTATTTTTATCTCGAAAGCGTGCTCTTATCAAGCACACGTTTTCCTTTTTTGCACTACAAAACGGCTTACAAACAGACACTGAAGTTTTCAGAGTGCCCGTCACCAGATGTGTACTAAACACCACTGCGGATCTGGCAGACAGGATGGATTGTCATTGTGATCGGTCACCGACCGCGATAGTTCTGTTTGAGCACTTTGTCGCTTTGTTCAAATTACTTTGCATACAAATAAAAAGTAATTTTTTGTATTTACGTAGACATTTATCAACGATTAAGCGTTTCAGGACTTGAAATTCCCAGAAAAATAAACATGTGCCATACAAAGCACTTACACGAACATTTGATTCGTAAACAGTAGAAATTCTTGCAGAACAAAAGTAACTACTAAATCCAATCACATCAACACAAAAGCAATACACAGCAACACAATTTTTAACAGCTGATATCTATAAGCAGCCCAGGCATAAATACGCTGTACATCCAAGTAACAAGTAATAACAAATTTGATGTAGTCCTATATAAAACATTTGTGTGGAGAATAATTACGAAAGCAGAAATATGATTGAAGTGGAGATTGTAATTGTTCTTTTAAACGAAGAGAACATGCAAATATTTAATTACCTCAATGATTGGGTGCGGTATATGATAAGCATGTGTCGGTGCGCGCGCGTGTATAACCTTATACGCGTAATTGGCAAAACAAAGGTGTGTACCTTATCAAAAATAATGATAAACCGTACAAATTAGAGTAGGACGCGTAGAATAATTACGATAAACTGTAACAATGCGGGCTACTGGAGTTTAATGACCCTGGGCAAGGTTGTAGCGTCTGGTAATAACACTGTGAATTCTTCAGATTTCTTAGTTTTTTTTTGCAATAACGAATGTGGACATTTTATGTAGATCGTTGACTTTATAATTAGGATGGTATTAAGTTCATGGTAGGCGTTGCATCGGTAATTGAAACTGATGTTAGCTGCAGAAGGTAAATAATTAAAAGAACCAATTTAGAAATTAAAAGAATAAGCAGTATTTTACACACTTGTCGGTCTCACGTTGCGAGGAGTACATATTAGTTTTTCAGACTCGAGTACATACCAACACAAATGCTATATTACATATTTTATTTTAATTAACTCAAATTAGTTTGAAATTCACATTTCCAGACGTCCGTATATGGTTACCGATTATATATAGGCCTACTCTACGTTAGTTTCAACTTAAGTGTTTTCTTAGATTATTTTCCTCGTTTTTTAACGTTAGGTACTTCCGAGCAGATAATATAGTGCTGGTGGGCATGTCCTTGCACGTGTACCATTAATTAATTTATTGGTCAAGTACGGATCCGATCAATACGTTAACCACTGTACCGCAGGCACTAATCGGTCCTTGCAACCTTCTGTATTAATCATTTCACCTTTACTTTATGTTTCAGATATAATTTAAGTTAAACGCCGTTTGTCTGTGAACACAGGCTATTTGTTATTTTGCTGCAAAGAAGTAGATCAAATAGCTGAACGTTGTAACGAAACAAATGTTACAAAAGAATAGTAAATAATAGTGGAATCCGATCCAGAGAAGAAACAAGAAATAATAATTGAAAGCAAATTAAAGGAAAACTATTTGGTTTGACTTATATAATATTATCCAGAAACCCAGAAATAACTCAGTAGAATAGGGCAGTAAACAGAAAAAAGTGAAATAAATAAACCTAGTAGGCCTAATCAACTTATCCTGAATAATAACAACCAAACCCAATAAAGAGTACCTAATCATAAATTGAAATTGTATTAACAAAATTGTATCGACATATTTTAAGGATAGAAAAAGGGACACAAACCTTACAGTTATATGAGTGACAGAATATAAATAGTGACACAGACTACTGTTAAACAGTGTTAATTATTTTTGTATGAAAAGTGTTTTATTGTTATTATTAGACAGAATTTTAGTTTATCATACAGACAATAGTTTAGCAGTATAAATAAACTAAAACTGTCAAAAACAATTATTATTATTAAGAGTTTTGTTGTATGTTATAAGATTTTATGTCACCAGTTAATTTATGTAAATATATTTATCTCAGGTAGTCAAAGTAGAAATTACAATAAATCATAACAAATTGTTCCACCACATATCATAGAAATTCAAATTAATAAGGTTTTACAGTTATAAACTGAGGCATGTTTAGTATCAAATTGTTTATAATTATCTAATTAATAATTGTATAAACATTGCATATATAATTAGAGTATAGTAATAATATTATCTATTAAAGGTAATTTATAAAATATAATGTAGGTAATGGGTGTTGATCCTATAACATTTAAACTGTACATAAATGACCAATCAAAATTTAAGAAATTTGTATGAGTTAGGTAAAAAAGAAAGAAGAAATAACACTTAATTGTTAATTGTGATGGAAAGCAGTTGAATAGTGCGTGTCTAGAGGTAATTAAAAGTATATAAAAATAGATGACCCGTGTGTGAAAGAAGATCTGAAGGACCATCATCGAAGATAATAATCCTTCCACTACCATTTTCATGAACAAATAATACACACAATCAAGAAAAATATTCAGAATAAACCAGGAACCCTTCAGCAATATCGTCTAGATGTGTAAAGTATAATTTGACAATATTTTTTTTCAACAAGGAACAACCACTAGACAATATAACAATTTACACTAACACTAATCACTATTCAACATTTTAAAGTGCAACCAAATTAAATATATAAGCTAACAGTGATTACAAGGAAAACATTTATTGTACACATTAATAAACTACATTATTTTCTGAGACGGACAAATTGAATATCGTCAAAACTTGTATGTAACTTAATATATAATTTGTGTAAATTTTTAGATTATAAGTAATATATTGTTTGTAAAGGTACTCTCTATTATTAATCAACATGCAAAGGAACTTTTCGTAGCAGCCACAAGAATTCCCACGAAATATATTAAAATTATTTAATTATAAATCCTGAGATAAATATCGACCCTGTGACAACCTTATGTATCGAATGGAATTTTCCAATAATTGAATTTATGTTACACAGATTAAATCATTATGTTATTAAATCATATCCATGAGTTATTATTTCAGGAAGGTAATATATAGTAGTATTATAAATTGGCGCCCAACGTGGGGCTGAAATTAGGGAATATTAAGTGAAGAAATTGAATCAAGCAAATTAATTTCCTAATTTTTAGCTGGCGACTGCTATAAGTTCCAAGAAATTGTAAAGATGCGTAAGAGGGCTACGTCATTGAAACGGACGAAGGAGGCAGAGAAGGAAGTCAGGATGGAAGAGAAAGAAGTAACATCGGTGGAGGATGTAGAAATGGTAGCAAGAAAGGAAGATAGGGGAGACCCGAATCTTATAAAATTAATGGAGTTAATGAATAGTATGAGTGAAAAAATGGACAGAAATAAGGAAGAAACGAATGACAATTTTAAGAAGCAGAAGGAAGAATTCACTGAAAACTCAAAGAAACAAAATGAAATTTTGAGTCAAAACTTATTAAAACAAATGGAGGAAAAATTCGATAACATCAAGGAAGATAACAGACAAACGAAGGAAGATTTGAAGAGCATCAAGGAAGATAACAGACAAACGAAGGAAGATTTGAAGAGCATCAAGGAAGATCACAGACAAACAAATGAGAAAATTGATAGTATCAAGGAAGATAACAGACAAACAAATGAGAAAATGAGTGAAAATTTAATAAAACAGATGGAGGAGAGATTTGACCAAAACAGAGAAGACACTAACGAGAGTTTAAAACAGATAAATGAGAAAATTGATAGTATTAAGGAAAGTACTAATGAAACTTTAAGGCAAACTATAAGTGAAAATAATAACCAAATGAAGGAAGAGTTCAGACAAATCAATGAAGAGAATTTAAGAAGAATTAATGGTAGAATTGAACAAGTCAATGATACAATTAACCAGAAGATGGACAAAATCGATGAGGAAAGGAAGCAATAAATAGCTGACACTAATGAGAGATTGAGAAAAGCTAACGAAACCATCATACAAAATAAAGCAGTGATAAATACTAGAATAGACCAGGTCCAAGAAAATAGTCGTATTCAAATAGAAGGAATACAAAAGGAACAAGAAAATTTAGTGAATTTACAGAAACAAACCGGAGAAAGGTGTGACAATATTAACACTACGGTGAATAATTTAACTGGTCAGGTACGCCAAAATCAAGAAGAAATTGAGTTAATTAGAACCAGACCAAATAATATTACTCATGTTTCCACAAATGAAACCAGAGAAGGAATTAATTTCAAAAATTATCGCAGAAACCCCATGGAATTCCTAGCCAGAATTGAGGAACATTTTAATAAACATCGAATAACTATCTGGAGCTCGATTAGAGAGATGTTGGATGAGCATTTTAGGGAGATTACGGACAACTGGTGGACAGCAACCAGGAATGAGATAGTGGACTACGCTCAATTTAAAAAACTGTTTAAAGAAAAATACTGGTCCGAAGCTATACAAAATATTATAAGGGACAACATTTGTCAGGGAAGATATGATGGAAATAGAGGTACATCTCCAACTACTTACTTCTGGGGAAAGGTATGTTTGGCGAGACACCTAGAGCCAAGAATACCAGAAGAATCCCTAGTAACTAAAATGGCATACCATTATGACACAGGAATTGCCAGAGCACGCCTGGGAAGCCAGATTAAAACGGTCCACGCAATGGCTGACTTGTTAGAAAATTATGAACACGAGGGTTACTACAAAAGAAGCAGACAACGAACGGATCAGTGCAGTTCAAAAAATAATAACCATGGTATGAATCATAATCAATATAATAACATGAATAACCGGAATAGTTATGTCAACGATCGTAATTACAACCAAAATTTTACCCCAAATAATAACCAACCAGCAAACTTCAATCGAAACCCAATTAACAATAATGATAACAACAGGCCCAATCAAAATTACCATCCGGGTAATAGAAACAATAATAATTATAATAACTACCGAACAAACCAAAATTATAATAATTTTAGGAGTAACTCAGGAGTTAATAACAATAATAATCAGGGTAATTATAATAATAATCGTTCGTACCGACCCCGAATAAATTACATCAGTGCCGAAGAAGGGGATTACTGGAGATACCATCAACCTCGGAGGAACAGTTTTAATAACAGTTATGATCAAAGAGGAAATCCCAGAGGGATGAGTCACCATTATAACCGAGTCAGAAGTAGAAGCCAGGAGGACTTCCGAAAATCAAGGGGAAGTGAACAATTAGACAACCGAGAGGTTGAACAACCAGGAACCAGCACACCAGTCCAGGCAAATCAACAGTCATGCCCGGAAAATAATCATGATAGCCTTAATTTAAACGGAGTGAGGCAGTAATAAACCCTCGCGACCCCTTACTGCTACTAACTACTGGGTACAATAACCACCAAATTCAAAAACATAGTAATAACAAATTACTACCAACTAATTATGAAAAACTAATTATGGAAAATAAAAGAATTTTGAAGTATAACAACAACCAAAGTTTAAGGACGGACAGTCAAAATCTTACTATTATTTACAATTATTATTTGAAAAATCTTCGAGAAGAACTGTTGGAGGAAACGGTGACAAGTAGAATCAACCAGCATAATGAAATTTTATACATAACCACTCAAATTGAAGGAATTCCTACACGAATAATGATAGATACTGGTGCAAATGATCACTTATTAACGACGCTGAACTGGAGAGAATACAGAAACAAAGTAAAAATATAATACCTACCTTACCTGTCAATAATGTTATTTTAATAGGTGCCACTGGGCGTCAAAATAAAACAGTGAGAAAACAAGTGTCATTGGAAATAGAAAGCAAAGGTGTTACAATTAATATTATATGTTTGGTCGCAATCGGCCTACCATTCGAATTATTAATCGGATGCGATATGCTGAGGAAATACTCAGCCATTATTGATTTGAGCAAGGAGAAGGTGTCCTTGAACTCAGAAGGTGTTATGTGGACGGCTGAGTTAATAGGAAGCGATGGTGCCCCTCTGAACTGTACCCATCACCAAGTTAGGGAATTAAATTTTTTAAATAATGACACCCAATGCAGAAAATAATCTATAATATGACAAATGAAGACCTGTGGAACAGTAAATTACAGGAGATAAGAGAGTTTAGACACCAAGGCACAAATAATTTGACAGCAAAACAAGTAGAAGATCTCATCATGATATATAAGAAGTATAAACATGTATTTTCAGAAAACCCAGGAAAAGTAAAAAACTATCAGTGTAGAATACAATTTAAAGAACCAGCAGAATTCCACAGAAAATCCTATCCTATACCATATTCATTGAAGGAGGCGGTTAGAGATGAAATTAATAAAATGTTGTTAAATGATATAATTGAGCATAGCCAATCACCATATACTAGCCCAATAGTAGCAATTCAGAAGAAGAACGGGCAGGTTCGACTTTGCTTGGATGCCCGAGAAATAAATAAACACATAGTAAATGATCGTACGTCACCTGGAGAAATAGAAGAAATTCTAAAGAAATTTCATGGTACAAAATTTATCAGTACCTGGGACACAGTTTGTGGTTACTGGCAGGTGGAGTTGCACCCGATGAGTCGAAAATATATGGCTTTTATTTTCGAGGGTAGAAACTACCAGTTTAAAAGATTGCCATTTGGATTAGTCAATTCGGTAGCAATTTTTGTACGATGTATGGACCAGGTATTGGGTCAGGAAGCGCTACAATTCACCACAGTTTATGTAGACGACCTGTTGATTACCTCATCCAACTGGGAGGAACATTGTCACAGGGTGGAATATGTATTGAGTAAGTTAGCAGAGAACGACATAACACTAAAACTTGAAAAATCCCAATTAATAGCGAAGGAGGTTCAATTTTTAGGTTTCAATTTGACTGAACAAGGTATTTCTCCATCACAAGAAAAGGTTACTGCAATCCAGAAGTTCCCACAACCAAAGAATAAGAGGCAACTCCAATCCTTCTTAGGACTGTGTAATTACTACCGGAAGTTCCAACGCAATTATTCCGCATTGACATCTAAATTTCAGGAACAGCTGTCTTCCAAAAACAAATGGACATGGGGACATGAACAGGACGCTATACTACAACAGATAAAGGATAAATTCTTAGAGACAGTAATCCTTCATCATCCAAATTTTGATCACCCATTCTTTTTGAACTGTGACGCAAGTGATGTCAGTCTTGGGACGGTATTGTACCAAGAAGACACAGAAGGAAACCATTTAGTCATCAGTTTTGCCAGTCGTGTGTTAAACCACTGTGAGAGAAGGTATAATGTTACAGAAAAGGAACTATTAAGCATAGTCTTTGCTTGTAGTAAATTCCGAACGTACATTTTGGGATATCCTGTAACTGTCAGAACGGATCATAAGTCCATCTCATTTTTAAGAAGTTGTAAGCTGAGTCATGGAAGGCTTACGAGGTGGATACTCGCCTTGCAGGAGTATAATATCAAATGGGAATATATTCCAGGGAGTCAAAACGTGATAGCAGACGTGTTATCTCGAATAAACCTGGACACCCAGACATTTGAGGGTGAGAAAGAAAGGATTATCAAGGTGTACAACATTCTCAAAAGCAGATCTGATTTGGAAGCATTATTACAAAATATCAAAGCTAATCAGTTATTAGACCCAAAATTAATAAAAATCAAGGAACGTATGGCGAACCAAAACTCTTCAATAAACCAATTCTATTGTGAACAAGAAGGAATTTTATTCATAAAAAATACATTGAACCAAGAAGACTGGAAAGTAATCATTCCCAGAATCATGGAGAAAGAACTAGTGTTGGAATATCACATAAGATACGGACATATGGGTGCAGTAAAGGTAGTAAAAGCATTGGAGGAGAATTGTTACATTAAGAACATACACAGGAAGGTACAAAATTATATAAAACCCTGTCATATCTGCCAATTGGTCAAAATTAATAATGAACGAAGGGAAGGTGTAATGATACCTATATCGTCAGAACAAAAATTGGAAAAATTATTCATTGACATATGTGGACCATTTCCTAGGAGTGAAGGTAGAAGCCGGTATAAATACCTTATAATCATTATGGACCACTTCACCAAATTCATTAAATTGTATCCAATCAGTCGAGCAACTACGCAGAAAATTCTTGAAGTAATAACTACTCAATACATTCCAAAAATAGGAATACCTGTTTCAATAGTTACCGACCATGGTACACAGTTTCGAGGCAGAAAATGGAAGAACACATTGTTAGAACTGAACATCAAAAGCTATAAGACCTCCGTATACCACCCCAGTAGCAATCCATCAGAAAGAATCCTGAGAGAGGTTGGTAGAATTTTAAGGACCTATTGTCATCAACAACAAAGGAAGTGGCCTAATTACTTATCAGCCACAGAAGATTTTTTAAACTTGGCTTACCATCCATCTATAAATTGCACTCCATACACTGCCATGTATGAAAAACAACCACCCAGAGAGATCCAAGAATTGATTAAATTTCCTAAGTCTCCACCGTACCAATTTAATAAATTAAAATTCTATAATCAGGTGATGGAAAATCTGGAAAAACGCAGAAATAAATACCAGAAAATAAAGGGTAAAATAATTAAATATGAAGTAGGAGAGAAAGTTTTGTTAAAGAACAGGGTATTGCCTAGCACTCTAGAAGGGATATCAAAGAAATTATTATTACTATACGTTGGACCCTACACCATAACAAAAAACAACAACAACAACACGTATGAATTAACCGACCCCATTTCAAAGAAGATCAAGGGCAATTATAATCAACAATCCATGAAAAAATATCATGAGGAAGAAAAGGAAAAATAACATAAGTAATTATGTCCTCACACCTAATGAAGTGTTCAGAAATAATTACTTCTGAAGGGAGGCAATTTGTAACGAAACAAATGTTACAAAAGAATAGTAAATAATAGTGGAATCCGATCCAGAGAAGAAACAAGAAATAATAATTGAAAGCAAATTAAAGGAAAACTATTTGGTTTGACTTATATAATATTATCCAGAAACCCAGAAATAACTCAGTAGAATAGGGCAGTAAACAGAAAAAAGTGAAATAAATAAACCTAGTAGGCCTAATCAACTTACCCTGAATAATAACAACCAAACCCAATAAAGAGTACCTAATCATAAATTGAAATTGTATTAACAAAATTGTATCGACATATTTTAAGGATAGAAAAAGGGACACAAACCTTACAGTTATATGAGTGACAGAATATAAATAGTGACACAGACTACTGTTAAACAGTGTTAATTATTTTTGTATGAAAAGTGTTTTATTGTTATTATTAGACAGAATTTTAGTTTATCATACAGACAATAGTTTAGCAGTATAAATAAACTAAAACTGTCAAAAACAATTATTATTATTAAGAGTTTTGTTGTATGTTATAAGATTTTATGTCACCAGTTAATTTATGTAAATATATTTATCTCAGGTAGTCAAAGTAGAAATTACAATAAATCATAACAAATTGTTCCACCACATATCATAGAAATTCAAATTAATAAGGTTTTACAGTTATAAACTGAGGCATGTTTAGTATCAAATTGTTTATAATTATCTAATTAATAATTGTATAAACATTGCATATATAATTAGAGTATAGTAATAATATTATCTATTAAAGGTAATTTATAAAATATAATGTAGGTAATGGGTGTTGATCCTATAACATTTAAACTGTACATAAATGACCAATCAAAATTTAAGAAATTTGTATGAGTTAGGTAAAAAAGAAAGAAGAAATAACACTTAATTGTTAATTGTGATGGAAAGCAGTTGAATAGTGCGTGTCTAGAGGTAATTAAAAGTATATAAAAATAGATGACCCGTGTGTGAAAGAAGATCTGAAGGACCATCATCGAAGATAATAATCCTTCCACTACCATTTTCATGAACAAATAATACACACAATCAAGAAAAATATTCAGAATAAACCAGGAACCCTTCAGCAATATCGTCTAGATGTGTAAAGTATAATTTGACAATATTTTTTTTCAACAAGGAACAACCACTAGACAATATAACAATTTACACTAACACTAATCACTATTACACAGTCTAGATGTGTAAAGTATAATTTGACAATATTTTTTTGACATGATAATGTCTTATGGCTGGGGGTCATTTGAAAATTTCTGTAACGCATCACGCTGCATGACGTCATCATTTACCAGCCGGGAATCGTTAACTAAAACCGCGACCGCTAACGTGCTAACGTCCGTCGCAGATTAAAGACCTAACAAGCAAACAACACTGCATAGCTGTAGATAGGTATGTAACCAATCAGTCAGTCAGTAACCATAATAATGTTGCGTTTAGCTGGCGGCTGAAAGACATTATCATGCTCTTAAGCTTTTACCATTTGGTAAACGGTACTTTACATTTTTCAACAAGGAACAACCACTAGACAATATAACAATTTACACTAACACTAATCACTATTCAACATTTTAAAGTGCAACCAAATTAAATATATAAGCTAACAGTGATTACAAGGAAAACATTTATTGTACACATTAATAAACTACATTATTTTCTGAGACGGACAAATTGAATATCGTCAAAACTTGTATGTAACTTAATATATAATTTGTGTAAATTTTTAGATTATAAGTAATATATTGTTTGTAAAGGTACTCTCTATTATTAATCAACATGCAAAGAACTTTTCGTAGCAGCCACAAGAATTCCCACGAAATATATTAAAATATTTAATTATAAATCCTGAGATAAATATCGACCCTGTGACAACCTTATGTATCGAATGGAATTTTCCAATAATTGAATTTATGTTACACAGATTAAATCATTATGTTATTAAATCATATCCATGAGTTATTATTTCAGGAAGGTAATATATAGTAGTATTATAACGTATTAATGTTAATTTTACCAGATGCAAGTTAGATCCACACGTTTTAAACAATTTATTCTAAACACGGTTGTTATGTATTTATAATTTTATAGGCCTATGAATTACTAATACAAAACTATAAATTATTAGTTTAATTTTCTTTGGTTTTGTATAACTTTGAACGAATCTATTTATATGGTAGCATGTTTCGCTTGACCCCACGTATATCCGTGACGCCGTAGTAGTAGCTAAAGTACTGAGGTAGCAACTGAATATTAACTTAACCTGTTTAATTCAGAATAAGTGTAATGCATTTTGGTATCCGTTTATGATTTTAGAACGTGGGATCATGCAGTCGTGGCTTGACAATTTATCCATCATTACAGATGGTATCCTTAGTTTCTGTACATTATTCTGATACAGGTACATATGTGTTAATTTACTAATTTGTGTTTAAAAGTAACATACTGGTAAGAATATTTTCTTCGTGTGAGAAAGCTGTTTAGATTTAACAGTGTGCTGCTCGACTCAGAAATCTAAGTATTCGTCATGTAAGTTCAGTAAGCCAATTTTGTGTAAATCGTTGTTAAATATCTTCTTCTTCTATTTCCATCAGGGAATAGGCGAATCGCCTGCCATCCCGAAGGGAATAGATTCACTTCTTCACCACGCTTCCTAGGTGTTCCAACGCTTCCTGTAGGGCTACTTCTTTGTCCAATAAACTTGTGTTGCCAAACTTTCTTAGACAACCAGCCATCCGGCATTCTATTCAGGTGAGCAATCCTTCTCTCTTTGGTTTCCGCAATGCGATATTGAAGTTGCAGTGACCTGTTTTGTTTATTATGTATGCAGAAGTAATATTACTTCAATTCGAGAAATATTGTTTCCAAGTAAACGTGTTATTTAAAGAAAACTGAGGTTTCGATGCTCATAAGGGGTTGTGCAACACAGATAAAAATCAATTGGATTGATTTCGATATTCATCAGGTCAGACAGAGATCTTTTAGGAATATTGGTTGATGAAGTAAGAGGTGCCAGAATTTTGTAAGTTGCCGCACTACATTTGTATGGTTTGGAATATTGTTGAACGTTTAGTTAAGAATATGTTGAGAAATATTCGGGCGAAACTTACGTACATTGATGGCTTTGTAAATACATTGGCGTACAGTAAAGAGGCTCAGATCGACATTAACGCTTGTGAATCTTGTAGTAATTGATACATTTATTTTATTTAAATTTTTCAACTGTTGGGTATGTGATTGCGTTGCGTTGGGTTGTAATAGTGGGGCGTCTTCGCAGCCATGGCTGAATTGCATCTTCCGGGGCGTGCCCGGTGACTGCCAGATGATAACAGTGCTGGACTTTCATTAGATAGGGGCCTAATACTTGGGAAGAACATGCCAACGCGGTTAACCGCAGAGGCGCCGGAAATTTTGAACAATTTAGTGCTTAGTAGCACTGCCTCTGGTGACGAGGCGGACGGCAGGTGCCGCCTGCTTGGGACACAGGAGGCAGGCGCCTTGAGGCGTCGGTCGTTTCCCGCGAGGCAGGGAACCTCCGTGGCGGTGGCAAATAATGACTAGGCCAAGCAGTGTGCTAGACCAAGCATTCTAAAGACATGCTTGGGGAAGGATGTCCCTGAGGAGCGAAGGTGTAACAGAAATGAAAGGAAGATGCTGGAGGCTATTTAGGTAGCGCAACGAGGTTGGCTTACGGGGGGGGGCCGGTCATCAAGAATCGCCGAGGGCGTTTGGCTCTGATAGAGGGAGGTGGTTCAGACCTACTGATGGTTCTGAGGTAGGGGAAGGAAGAGGTCGCTGCAGAAGCAAAGAGAGTTTCGGCGAGCGACCGGACAAATGCGGCAAGAGAAGGAACTTGAAGGCCTCCGCGAATGACATCGTTCCTTACGAACTAAGGAGGCCCCGACAAGAAACGGAGGGTTCTGTATTGAAATTGTTCCAGCTTACACTTGTTAGTGGTCGACAAAAGCGACCACCATGGAGCAGCACTGACCGGAGAAACAAAAGATAGATGGTAACTTTAGTACGCAGAGCCAGGCTGTCGCGACACGAGAGCATGGGTAATAGTTTGGCTCGTACGCCGCGAGCCTTGTTGAGGGTGTCAGTCACGTGGGTGTTGAAGCTTAGACGCCGGTCTAGCCGGACACCTAAATTCGAAGCGACTTTTTCCAAGGCGCTAGGCCTGCCTTCTAGGGAGAGGGCCTGGCATCGGGAAGTGGACTTACGAGTGAAGTAGAACGCCTCGGATTTCTCCGTGTATGTGTTGAAGGAAGATTCGGAACAGGTTACTGACTTTGGAACCATGGCGGATGATGGTGATGGCAGCAACTACGACGTTATGGAACGGAAAGTGCAGCATACATGTTGCTGTCGATGTACATGACGTTATTTGAAAAATGATAAATAAGATAAATGTGAACAGAAACTACGTGTTATGATGCATGTGTATATAAATTAAACAAAGAATATAAATACAAGATAATGTTTGTATTGAAAATAATATAAATATACATACCGCGCATGATTTATATACGTACGTGATAGACTTGGCAACGACTGCGTACCGCGCATACGTGAAGCAGCACCACTTATTCTAGACGTAGTACTTGACATTCTCCGTCATGAATAAAATGATAACAGAACAGACTAATGGAATTGATTGTACGTAAATGGCACGCCACGGAGCAGTGGTGCGTATGTGTGACACAGTATCGTGGACTCGTGACTACGTTGCTCTGGTCACCTTCCAGTGCCGGCCGGCTGCGTTGTTGTGAAACCCGAATACAAACGAGATTGTCCGCCCGGGGCGCTCAGTTTTGGTTACACCTTTCACTCTGTCTTACAGATCTTCCTGCACACACCGAATCCGCATTCTAGTAGACGTCCGTGTTTATCGATCTCGATAACCTCAATTTCGTATATACTTCGGCTCGTCAGACCAACGGGTCATAGGCTACAAACGTGCTTATACTGAAATTGGAAGCCGTCTTTATTTGTCGTATTTGTGTTTTGAAACGAGGTGGAGAATTGAAAGTGTACAGTCGAACCAAACATACAGTAATCGAATTAAACTAAGGCCTTAGCATTAATTCTTCTTCTTCTTCTTCGATGCTGTAAGCTTCGAAAATGGAATTTTTGTTAATTATTGTTTTGACAATTAAAAGAAGCCGCAAAAAAGTTAAAAAGTCGTTAGGAAGCATTCCAGTCTTTTGGTAACCTGACAATCTGAACAACAGTTCTTAAGTCTAAACTTAAATAATGCTATGATTGAAATGACTGGAGACACACACACACACACACACATTAAAAGTCGAATTCGCTTTATTGTTGGGTCTGCTAGTAGTTGTTACAATCTCGAGGCCGTTTATTTTTTAATTCCTTTAGAATACCGTGTCGTAGGTGGGGAAATGCTTATGTTTAATCGTAAGGAGAAAATTAGGGTTTTGATACTTTGTATGGCGTAAGAAATCTCGGTGGCGTAACGTACCTGGTGTTGGCGTTGGCTGTGTATGACTGTGACCACTATCTTGGTCAGAGATCTGAGTGAATCGATGCCATTACTGCTCCTTCGCCGGCTCTCTACGCGTTGTATGTATGTGTCGACTAAGCAGCGACTTTCTAAGGAAAGAGAACCACCGTGGTTTGACAGGAAATTAGAATGTGTTACTTCCAATTTCTCAGCGGCAGAATATTTATTTAGAAACAGTGATGTACGTGCTGATTTCCCGTTAGTCCCAGACAAGTCTGTCGGCTGTCTTTCTATAACATCACTGTTCTAAATTATGTTAGCTTAGATAAAGCCTGTGATTAAAAGACACGTATAAGACAAATGAAAGCCAAATATATTCGAGACGTTATGAATCGTTATCGTTTAAATTAACGTCTAAAGTTACTTACTAATGTATTTACTTTCTTTAATATCTAATTTTCTATGAGCGCTTGCCTTCGATGAGTGCATATAACATACTGGGAGTACTACACCTCCGCTCGACCGCTCTACAGCTCCGCTCGGGTTTTATTTTATGACTTTAATCCCATATAACAGCTCCGCTCGGGTTCAGCAGGTAAATTCAAGAGGAAAGGGGGGAAACACGTCCCCCTCCCAGCATAGTGAAACTAACTTTCAGAGTGCTTGTCAAACTTATTTCAATATTTTAAACTAAAATAGAAAGCATATTTCACGCTTATTAGCGTTCATCAGCTGAGCAGAACTACAATATATGCTTTTTTATTCTTTTTTTATTCATTTTTATAATTTTTTATTTTTAGTATTTTTTATAACATTTTTATAAATAATTATAAAATAAAATCAGTACTGTTTCGTATCATGCACTGTACCACTTAGACATAATTTTATCATATTGCAGCCTCGAAATATCTTGTCGCCTATACATGTCTATTGTCCTTTGACGCAGCTGACTTTGTTTTTCACTTCTACTTTTATTCGGCTTTTCCGAACTTTGGATTGTTGTGTACGTTTCCATTTGTATTCTCTGTAAGGCGTCTATAAAAACATACAAAGATGGATGACTATGGTAGAATTTTTGATTAAAATGACTATGAAAAGATTCACAGCCATTTGTGGTCCTGTTACTGTATGCCGATAAAGAAGCCTAGATGTGCGGTGGGAATTCCACTTCTTCGTCCACATACATTTCAACCAAATAATCTGCATAAGCGTCAACTCTACAGTTGTTAGGTTTTGTTTCAGCTAATTCCATGGCGAAAAAGTCTCCCACTTCGTCAGGTTGTAAAAAGATAATGCCAAATGTTAATTTTAACCACTTTCCTATTTCGGAATCCCTATTCTTATATTCACAAACCAAAACTAAGTTTTGTATTTTTCTCCACCAAGATTGTGTTAAGTGAAAACGGCAACCAATTACATGTGACTGAGGTAGAACTTCTTCGAGTGCCCGATGTATCACTTTCTCAAAATCAGTCATCACATTCCGGAGATTCCAAAGTAAATCTTTTGAATTACACGTCTATTTTATTAAATAAAACACATTTTTGTAAGACTCAGTCATCTTATTTCCTAAAACACAAAACACGAGTGGTATGTAATGATTATTTCGGAAACCGTGGATTGTAAAAAGTTATGAAAAAAACTTTGTACAAAATTAAAATGTTCCGTCCGTACAAATAGTAGCTGACTCGCTCAAGAATTTTAAATTCGTATAACATGTAAAAATAATAATATGTTTCTGTCTATCAATTACGTATACGAAATTTTCCCCGCGATTTGTTTTTGGTTCAAGTGTTTGTAAAACATTGAACACTTCGTCCCCACTTTTTGGTAATTGTGGCAAAAGTTTCCTCCTAGCACGGTAAATTGTTTTTTTTTTTAATAGCGCGCACGTCACTCACACATATGCTGCTGGAATCCGTATTGTCGGCTGCGGAACGGAAAATTTTGGATGGTCTTTCATGCACTTCTGCTTCAGGCTTTCGTTTCGCGGCAGCACTAATAATCAGACGCTGAATATCTAACGGCAGGATGATTATGGTTACCATCTCTTCTTGAAATTATTCTTTCTTCTGTGGCGACTTTCGACAGACGCCATAATAACACTGCACGACAGCTCTACTCGGTATGACCACGTATATTTTATACGTGGGCCGATATAGGCTACCTGTAACAGCTATTTTGGGACGATTACTTTTGTGGAACCGTTGAAATGGGACTGCGAGTGGGGAATACCTAAAAGGGGTGGTAAAGATGGGCGAGCGGAGCTGTTATATCTCGTTTGGGGCCATTAACACAAGGCGAGCGGAGCTGTAGTATGTATAAAATGTTTACCTGGCCGAGCGGAGGTGTAGCGCCCCCAACATACAGAGAAGCAGAAGTAGTACAATACAACATTGTTAAACCCGACGGAAGACAAAAACGTCCCATACATACAGCAGTGTCAAGGAAGAGTCACACGATGCCTTGAATCGGTTTCATACGTAAAATCAAAAATGACCATAGCGGAAAGAACCAGTTTACATCAAATAAAAACTCTCAGCAATTAGTGATTGAGACATAACCAAATTAAACTGCGTAGAAGAGGAAGAATGAATTCTTACTAAAAATTACATTGGGTCGGCTTACACTGAAAGTAGGCATAAACGATACTAACCTACCTTACAGAGTCTAGCAATTTTAATTAGTCTAATTATTCTCACACTGAGAATAAACAGAAAATAAAAGACGTTCGCAAACTACAGGAAGTTCCTTTTCCTATAAAAGTGCATAAGTAGCCCATAGTGAGAATAATGAGAAACTGAGACGCCTGTTTACAGGGAGTCTAACATATCTTGAAACGCCTGTCAACACGGAAGACGAAGTAAGCAATAACCGTGAGTGTATTTATCAAGAGTGGTCGAAATTAGGATGAAAATGTTTAAATCTAAACGACCTCACAATGATTCATTGTACATTTTTATTGTGTTTAATTTTCACGTGATTCTGTGTATGTGCACATGTAATTACCAAGTTATTGAAAAATTATCCTAAAATATGAAAAGACCTAAAGCAAACTAGCATATACAAAAATAAAGAAGTCTTAAAATGATTAGACTAAAAATTTCTTTGAACTAAACAGTTACTGAACTACACTATGATTTGATTTTGGATAAATTTCCTCTTAGGCCTCGAATAATAGTCAGTGAACAGTAGGAACGTTGAAAAAATTATTCCATGGGGTTTAAATGGAGTAGTAACATGCAGATTGTGACTCTCTTGCAAGTTAAAATCACTTAGCTCCTTCTATCCAATTTCGAGTCTTACCTCCAAGGCGGCGAACCCCGGTAACTAAGCAACTCTCTAGAAGACTGTGGTACCAATCCCAGTCGGAAGCAGGGCCAGAGCATAGAGCAGAAGAAACTATCCCCCAAACATGAGTGTGTTGGGCTCTTAATGTCTGCTACATCGTCCTGGAAATATGATTACTAACGAGACATAAGGTGGTGACTGTCCAGTGAAGAACTGCCATATTTTCCAGGAAGAAAATGTATTATTAATATAAATTATAACATAGAAAATTCATAAATTATTAGTCCCACACGAAGCCGTTTTCAATTTTAATTTCCCTAAAGCGTTAACAAAAAAATTCATTTTAATATGTTTAACAATGTTCAGGCGGAATAATACAATGGTCCCATTTCATAATGCTATGTCTGTGTTTGTCACAGTCATTTGTGTAAATAATCTGTGTAACACTTGTGTGTGATCATAGAGTACACAATACATGTACAATACACTGATGCAATTATTTCATATAAATAGACACCATTTGGAATAACTTATCTTTATTGACATTCGTTCATTAAATATCAGATAAACTTTACAACAGTTTATTTTTTATACACTCGTGTTTATATGTTGGTACACACAACTTATTGGTTTCAACAGTTCAGTCACTGTTTATAAGCGCTTTCGAGTGATTTGCCTCTTCATAAAAATCGGATTGAAAGCCACAACTCCCTTTAGTTACAACACGTGAATATATTACAGTTATTCACATCTATATAGTTCATAATATATTTGAAGTGGAACGCTAAATTATAATATAAATGGAACACAAGTGCTATCTGTAAAAGATTATTGCATCTACTTTATGACAAAGGCCTTACCTTATCTGATCTGGTTATCTGACAGCTGGTTATCTGTCTAGGTCTAGCATGCTTTGCTAGGTCAACTTGTCCGTTGTATTTAGGACATTCCTTTCCTCCAGTCTTCAGTCTTAATTTTTTTTTATTTGTGCTGTTTGATTATTTTAGTAAATCTTGCTGCTTACTATTACTTTGTAGCAGGAACATGAATCATCACCAAAGTAAATAAAAACATCTTATAACTTTTGAAAGAAATGGTATTATGGAGAATTTATGGTCCAGTATGTGAAATGGGTGTATGGTGGAATACGTTATAATCAAGAATTATACGCACTCTTTAGGGATGTGGACACTATAAAATATATTAAATTAGCAAGGTTGAAGTGAATCGGACATTTGATGAGGAAGACGGAGCATGAAATACTAAGGAAACTCTTAACGATGCAGCAGGATGGAAGAGGCAGGCCAAAGCTGCGATGGATTGACGATGTGAGCGGTGATGCCAAACTGTTTGGACTGGAGACCCATTCTGTGCATCGGGACCGTTGGAGAAGGCTTCTGGAGCACGCGAAGACTGCAATTGGTTGTAGAACCAATGATGATGACTATTTACCCCAGTTACACGTACATGTTTTAGGGAAACAGAACCTTATTCACAGTTATCTCACGCCTCATCAAAAGATTTAAGTTCATGCTTTTGAATTGCATGTGAATATATCAAACACAGAAAACAGTTTACTATAGTTATAGTCATTACAGCTATAGTTATATTAGGCCTATAGTTATTACATAAACCTGTTGCTGTTTAAATTAACGCATTGTTTATTATTACATAAATTAGGTTGTTCTATTTTAATCAATATTGTCATCCACTAGTTCACGATTAGTGAAATTCACATATAAATAATCATTGTGGCAAAAAATGTATGAGATAATGTATTATATCGAAATTTCTGTCGTCAGATTCGATTTTGGTCGTTGACAACGAATTATTCTTCTTTGAGACGAAATCGTTTCTATCATGTTGGCACTGATATATAATATAGCTTTTGAAGTACAGCGTCAGTTATTCTGTTACAGTTTTGGGATTTGGTTTAGTATATATAATTACACTAATGTATAAGTGATCCTTAATGCTGTCTTGTTTCAGTGTGTCATAGTTTAAATCTAATTATGGAGTACGAGACTTTTTAAAGTGATCTGTATTCAAAGACTGGATTTTCCTGCATTTTGGGATTTTGTGAAATGAATTCATTTTTGTTTACGACTGCACATATATGACTATTATTTCTGTCTGTCGTAATCAGAAAGTGTTTATAGCTCATCTCATAATTTTATTTTTATTATAGTTCTTATTAAGACCTATATCAAGTTCTCTATCAAGTTGTCAAGAATACAATTTTATTTAGCTCTGTTTCGTCATACTTTATTAGAATGCATTAGTTTTATATTGAATTGTTCATATAACCTATTCTCCATACCAATACAGCAAGTTACAATCCGCCTTATAATTGGTTTGTTACTAAACATAACATGGTAGCCTTTATGGTATTATATATTCTTAGGTTATTTACATCTTCACATCTAGAATAAGCTCATAAGTTCAGGTCAGTACATATCATATTACATAGCCACCCACATGTTTTCGATTATGAGGGTGAACCACAGATGTTTTCTATTATGATCTTAAAGTGCATAAACGAGTATTGTGACATGTTAAAGTGGGCGAGCATTAGTTGCACCAAAAATATGACCACTAATCCCACACCTTATTTGCACCAAGTCCAGTTCAAGAAGAAGAAGAAGAAGAAGAAGAAGAAGAAGAAGAAGAAGAAGAAGAAGAAGAAGAAGAAGAAGAAGAAGAAGAAGAAGAAGAAGAAGAAGAAGAAGAAGAAGAAGAAGAAGAAGAAGAAGAAGAAGAAGAAGAAGAAGAAGAAGAAGAAGAAGAAGAAGAAGAAGAAGAAGAAGAAGAAGAAGAAGAAGAAGAAGAAGAAGAAGAAGAAGAAGAAGAAGAAGAAGAAGAAGAAGAAGAAGAAGAAGAAGAAGAAGAAGAAGAAGAAGAAGAAGAAGAAGAAGAAGAAGAAGAAGAAGAAGAAGAAGAAGAAGAAGAAGAAGAAGAAGAAGAAGAAGAAGAAGAAGAAGAAGAAGAAGAAGAAGAAGAAGAAGAAGAAGAAGAAGAAGAAGAAGAAGAAGAAGAAGAAGAAGAAGAAGAAGAAGAAGAAGAAGAAGAAGAAGAAGAAGAAGAAGAAGAAGAAGAAGAAGAAGAAGAAGAAGAAGAAGAAGAAGAAGAAGAAGAAGAAGAAGAAGAAGAAGAAGAAGAAGAAGAAGGTCGGAAACCACAGCCCCCAAATAAACGACTTTGCTCCTTGTGTTCAGCGATCTGGTCAGCATCCAGCCAGACCACTTAAAGCTGACGAGAATCGCAGACTACAGTACTTAAAGAAATCTACGTTGATGAGGAGGAGGGCTGCTGACTCGTCGGAGTTATAGAGGACTAAGAAAGTGTGTGATAGTTACCATTGTCGAGTTATAACTATTCCGGTGCGTCACCTCGCCAAACATTTGCACGTTTATCCAAAATTTGAAGACTATCCAAACTGAGAGACTTGTAGAGTGAACAATGTTCGAACGGTCATGTGAACAAGACTGACGAGAATATAAAATTAAAACAAGCGCTAACTGAGAAAAGAATTTAATAGCTCAAATATTGAGAGAAAATCTTTTGTAAAATGCGTTTTCAATGAAGTATAATGCAGTTAAGGTCAGCCAGGAAATCTTGGATTGTGGATTGTGTTGAAAAAGAATGAAGTTCAAACTATTTTTACCGACTGGATGAACTCTGATATTATAGTTGTCTTGATTATTCATCTCTTCTTTCACAGCACTAACACTTATCTAAAAATGAACTTTTTCTTGTGAAAACTTACTTTTTTCGTTGGACGCGTTTCGGCGTACGTATCCGCCTTCTTCAGCTTTGAGTCAGACTGCCATCATTTCGTAACGGTTGTTGTGTGGAAGGTGTAGTGGGGGTGGTGTGTGGAGGAAGGGGATTGGCGCGGGGATTCAACTTGATGTTTGTTTTTTGTAAAATTGTGTCAAAAAGTGTATGTGATTTATATTGTAATTGATCGTTAAGTATGTTGTTTGGTTGTGTTGTGTGGTGTTTATATATTTCGTATTGTTCAGTTGTGTTGAGTTTTCGACCTTTAGGTAAGTAATGTAAAATTTCAAGATTAGTGTCTATGTTGGTGTAACTGTGGTTTTCTGTGTGTATGTGTGTGGCAAATGCGGAGTGTATATTGTTGTTGGTTAGAGCTTTTAAGTGTTCAGAATAACGGGATGAAAAAGATCTTCCTGTCTGGCCGATGTCACATCATTAATACAAACACAGACATAGACAAATATAACAAAACAGGTGTTTACAAATTAAATTGTAATGACTGCAATAGTTCCTACATCGACCAGACAGGAAGATCTTTTTCATCCCGTTATTCTGAACACTTAAAAGCTCTAACCAACAACAATATACACTCCGCATTTGCCACACACATAACAACACAGGAAACCACAGTTACACCAACATAGACACTAATCTTGAAATTTTACATTACTTACCTTTTTTATTAAAGGTCGAAAACTCAACACAACTGAACAATACGAAATATATAAACACCACACAACACAACCAAACAACATACTTAACGATCAATTACAATATAAATCACATACACTTTTTGACACAATTTTACAAAAAACAAACATCAAGTTGAATCCCCGCGCCAATCCCCTTCCTGCACACACCACCCCCACTACACCTTCCACACAACAACCGTTACGAAATGATGGCAGTCTGACTCAAAGCTGAAGAAGGCGGATACGTACGCCGAAACGCGTCCAACGAAAAAAGTAAGTTTTCACAAGAAAAAGTTCATTTTTAGATAAGTCTGATATTATGCTGAGAAGTAGTTTATTTACTGTGATAGTACTTGCCAAATCCCACTTTCTTATTTTACTTTCTTTCATCTTTCATTTACTATCGTAAATAAAATGTGTTGCAGTAAATCAACCTTATCGTAATTATTTCTTTTATGAATTTGCTAACTGCTACAATTTTTATTATTCGACAAAGCTTTTCGTCATCACTGACATCATCAGGTCTTAAACAACCAATATACCAACATACCAATATCAGGTCTTATCGTAATTATATGGAAGTGTCCTTTGTCAGGTAGCTTAAAAGCAGTTTTGAGTTCTCTACGTGTAAGTTATCACACTGAGTTCAAACGGATAAACCGATTTTTATTAAAGTTCTGTTTTTGATAGATACAGACGATTCCACGCTACCCGTCCCCAAATTTAGTACTTTACAAATGATTCGATCAGAGAAGCTAACAAGTTTACAGAGTTTAAACATTTCTTCGTATTTATATCTTCTACGTTACTCCTTTTACTAATTTACTAAGTTACCTCTTTTACGTAATACGATACTTTTACTGTGATGCTCTTTATTTTATTTTAAATTATTTTTTTTTAGTTCATTGTATTTTTAAATAATGTAAGGAAATGTGATATTTTAACTCTGCTTTCTTTCTTTGTTATTTTAAGTCAATATTCATATATGTTCGTTGACAACGTTTTAAAGTCTATAATGTCAGGGTGATTTCGTCGATAATGTTCAAGCTCTCTGATCACTGTAACACACTCAGTGTTCGTTAGTTTTCGGCTGTGAAAACAATGTACATGTGTTATGAAAAGAAAAAATATTATAAAAATAATTATTATAATAGTTCATTAATTTTCAGGATAACTTTGTACAGAGCATTAATGTTAAAGTATTAATGTACTATGAAAGCATTTTAAAGAAACAGTAAGTGATAAAGCAGTGAAATAAAGTTTATTTTTAATTTGGTATAATTTCAAACCCAAGCCGCCGTTGGCGCAACTTGGTTCGGTCTTGAGGGGCTTTTCCGGATATTGGCGCACCTAAGGTAAGCCAGTTAAAGTTGTTCTACTAAGTCTAATCGTTTTAAAAAATCCAATTCAAAGTATGGGTTCACAGTCTAACCAAGGGGCATAGAAGGTTATCTGCGGTTGAAAATTATGAAGTATAATCTTAAAACCGTTAGCGTTTACAAAAAGAGTCTTATAATTTATCCGCAGCCAGATTTTTACAGTGACAGTTGTGTAATCGACTGATAACACAATAATTTGAGGTTTTTCAGCGGTGGTTATTACATTTATCCTTGTTATCGGGTGCTTGAAACAATTTTTGTAACCAACATAAACCGGAAAAACACTAGTTAGATATTAAATGTGAGTAACGTACATTTTACTCGTGCAACATAGTTTTGCAAGGAGTCAAAGACTCGTTTTTACCGGTGACGTAATGTTCGGTGAGAAGAATTGATTTCTTTAGTCACATTGCCTTGCATAATAAATCACGTGAATGAAGATTGTTTTTGTCTTGTTATGTATACTTTATGTTCGTCCCAATCCATCTTAGCCTATATCATTTATTAAAATATAGACGTATTTGCCCTCGTAGGTTGATTTCAATTTAATGTACAGTGAAACTTTGTTATGAGGAACCTCACTCGGCCGAAAATCAAGAAAATTTAATAAATTGTTTAGATTCTTTTGCGCTAGCTTCACGAAAATAAAGAATTAGTTTCTTCTGGGTACAAATATAATTTTGCTAATTAAATGACGGATGTTAAAACCCTTGGAATATATTTTCTAGCATTATATTGGCAATTAATACGTAGTTATAGGTTAATGTTGAATGATGATAAATACCGCACTAACGTACATGTACTATGCGTTTTTTTAACGTACATGTTCGGATAACTGTAATGTATGCAGTGTTGAACATTGTTGTCCTTGAATGAATTTCTCCCAGGAATTGTGCCTTTTTTAATATAGGTCTAGTGTACGAAGTTGTATATTCCATTCTTCATATCTCACTGGATAGTTACGGGGGTCAGTTGAAAAGTTCACCGAGCGACATCTGTAGCTCAGTAGTAGAGCTAAAATCTTTCGTTTTCTGCAAGATGTATATTTCGCGTGAACACCTGTTCATTTCCAGATATATCTGTCAAATTTATTCACTTTTTACCAGCTGTTTGAAATTTTCCTGTCACGCGTGTTTTTAAAATGCACAAAATCAAATATCGTGTTGTGATGAATTCTCTGTTAAAAACGTTTTAGCCCCAATGGAAAATCAAAACAAAATTGTAAATGTGTTAGGAGATGCTGCGTCTTCAGAAACAACGGTAACCGGGGCACACTCGAGTTTAAACGTGGTCGTACAAGCACTGAAGACTATCCCAGCAGTGGCCGTCCAAAAAGTGCAACAAAAAATGGCATTATTGAAAAAATTTACAGGCATTGCACAAATGCAATGCACAGAGAAGGGCATTGAAAATGCTTCAATAAATCTAAAAAAATATATATTTATGTTCATTCACCAACCAATGAATTCATTCTTCATTCACCAATCAATGAATTCATTCTTCATTTACCAAGAATGTACAGATTATAAGTTAAATGTAGTCGCATTCATAAGCGAAGTTTTATATGTATACTACGTTATTGAGAACAAAGAAGTAGTTTCTATGGAAACTCACCGGTTCCCATTTTCGATCACGCACCAGCCGTCGTTTTCGAATGTGCGACACGTCCTTATAAACATTTTCAATGTTAAAATTTCGTAGGGCGTTGGAAGACCGCAGATTAAGGAGTGGATGACGTTGCTGAAGTCATAGGCATCTTATATGAGCGTGTGCATCATACTTTAACTCAAGAACTTGGTTTGAAAAAGCGTTGTGCAAGATGGAGTTGTTGCATTTTTTGAGCGTCCATTGCGACCACGTTTTCAATGCTCCTACGACCACTTTTAAACTCAAGTCCCTACTTACAAACCGTTGGTTTTTAAGTCGCAGCATGTTCTGAAACATTTAGAATTTCATTTTGAATTTCCATTGGCGCTAAACAATTTTTAACAGAGAATCACATCACGATGTTTGATTTTGTCCGTTTTTCAAAACACACATGACACGTAAATTTTAAGCAGCTTCTAAACAATGAATAAATTGATAGATATATTTGTAAATTAACAGGAATTCACATAAAATACATATCTTGCAGTACACGAAAAATGTTTGGTCTACCGGTAAGCTACAGATGTCGCTGCGCGAACTTTTCAACTGACCCTCGTATTTGTTAGATACATATCAATTGTCGTTTTACTTCTTACTAGAAGCCTCTAAAATAGTAATTTTACAGTCATCCATTTCGATTACGGCGGTTCGAACTTACCGTCTGTGAGTTTAAGGCAGGGCTACTGATCTTTTAAAATTCTTTGGTTTTTATTGGTCATAAAGTGTCCGTATATCAAATGCTACGTAAAGAAATAAATTAATGGGTGCTCCAGAAAAATCGCATCGTCATAAGTATGGCCAGTGGTTTACTAAACCACAAAGATCAACTAACCAACGTTGTACATGTCAAGTAGGTGGACATTACGCTAATTTCAGAAACACATTTCACAGAAAAGATAAGTCCCGAATACCACAATACCTAACTCACCACACCACTAATTCTGTGGTGGGGTGGCAATTATTATCTGTCGCACTATTGATACAATAATTTCTTCCGCAGATAATTTTTTTTTGTCGTAACGCACTTTCACATATTAATTCTTCATTATCCGGTACTTACAATTTGTATACAATGATGCACTTGCAGCAGACATTAATTATTATTTTAATAATTTTGATATGTCGTTAACAGCAAGAAACTGTGAAATAAGAGATACCGTACAGCAACAAACTGTAAGTCTGTACTGCGAGTTTATAGTGCTAGAATAGTAGTACAGTAATCCCCTGTTATAACGAACCCCGCTTATAACGGACAGCTATAAAAAACACGAAATGTTGAAAAATCAAAGACAATCAGGCTCAAAAATTTAAAGCGAGCGCAATAAAAGACCACTTGAATTTTGTCATTGAGTGTGACAAATGAAAAACCAATCAAACAATGAAAACATATCGCCCTGTTATGGTCGCTTGCGACGCCTTCGTGAGATAGGTTACTGATTAAACAAAGTAATTCTAATCAATCTCAACCAAAAATTAGTAATTTTTTAAAGCCAGTAAATAAGAAAGTGATTCTGGCACATATCCATCTTGTTTTTGAAGAAGACTGACAATGGACAAAGTTTTACTGTAATAAAGTACAAACTGTTCTTTACAGTGGACAAAGATTTTATTAGAATTATGTATACAGTATTTTATATAATATATAACTCTTTTTATTGCTGTTCTCCTGTATTCTTACCTATTTTATATAAATACAGTAAAATAAATAGTTTCTATTTTTATCCACGTAGTTTAAATGAGTGATAGCCATATTATAAGGCCTGTATGCTATATGTAGTCACAACGTTCATTCAATATAAGGAATACCTCAGAGCCCCTATTAGTCCGTTATAACGGGAGATTACTGTACATTATAATTTGGCAGTTTTATTGTCATTATTACTGTTGTGTGGCAACATTAATAAGAATTTATGAAAAAGGCTGGTCAAATGTTATGTGTGGATCGTGGCTTTGTATGGTGCAGAGACATGGATACTGAGGAAAGAGGATGAGAAAAGATTAGAAACATTTGAGATGTGCGTTTGGCGAGCAGTGGAAAAAGTGAGGTGGCTGGTAAAGTAAGGAATGATGAAGTTTTAAGAAGAATAGAGGAAGAGAGAAGAATCTTGAAGAATGATCATTGTTTAACAAGAGACTGCTTGCTTACAACTGCCATGGAGGGTGTCATAGAAGGAGAAAAAAGAAGAGGGCGTAGAAGAATGAAGTTAATAGATAGCATTAAAATCAGAGGGTGTTACGAAGAAACGAAAACACTGGCATGCGAGGACAGCTTGGAGAGCTTTTACCATTTGAAGAACTGCCTTAGGGCAGAACACCAAATATATGTATTGTAATTGGGTCTGTTGAACTTATGAACTCTCGTTACATCGGTTTCAGACGTTGTGTTAGGTGTGTAGGGCGGCGTATTTAAGAGGGGTTTAGCTCCACGAAATTTTGAACTCATAAAACAATTAGGCTATGAATACATGTAATATATTACGTAATTACAAATTTTGAAATGTGTACTCTCAAATGAAGTCAGATAATGAGTAACTGTATGTATTCTGAGTTGACATTATGGAGTTTTTGTTCCTGTAAATGAGAAAATTGAACATTTTCCGATTCCTATTAAATAAATTTGCGTACTCTAAAACACACAGACACACACAGGTCTAGATATGTTAAAATCGCTACAATTCCATTACTAATGCGTCACGAAAAATGTCAACCCCCCCTCCAGAAAGAAATTCTATGTACCCCCCTATTAGCTGGCAGGTCGTTTGACTTCCAAAACTAGCAGTTTCCTATAAACTGACAATAAAGAAAGAACTAGTATTTACAACCTGCAGAAAATTGTATTTATTAAAAAAAATTCTGTGCTATCATTTGTAAGGTTATGACATCAAAATTATTTATAGTCTGAAATACAAAACGTTAAGTGTGCGTTCGTAGTAGAGAGAAGGAATGAAACCAATTACGACATCGTCGTGTAATATTTTGGGATGTTACGTAGTGAGCTGACACCTGTGGAAAGGAAGACGTGTTTTAATTTTGTGGCCGGACTGTACGCCTTACAGCATGCATGCGAGTCAAACCTGGAAAGTATATAGCTAATTGTTCACTGGACAATCAGACACATGATAATTTTCAACCAACGTTTCAGAATTACGTGAATTGTAATTAAGGTAGTAGTTAATTGGTTACTTTTTACTCAGATCAACTGTCATCAGGGGCAATAAGTTTATAGGGACAGCACTTTAGTAGATAGTCGCAACCTTCATGCGAGCACGCATGCGCATGCCTGTGGTAGAGAAAGGGAATGCAGATATTTCCCTAAATACGTTTCCTATATTCGTCTCTTGGCCCCTATTTCGTGAAGACTAACGTACAGAAAGTTAGTATTGATGAAAATAAAATGTCAGTAATCGTTAACCTGATTGGAAACTGTAAAGACATTATTTATAAATCGCGCCTTAATTCCCGTCACAGCACCGGAACAAGAAGATACAGTAAGAATTCTGTTTGATTGATACGTTACTTATGAATCTAATTGTATGTCTCTCTGCTAAAATTGATCTTAACGAAATGGCCACACGAATTTTTTTATCTTACGATTCTGTGTATCAAGGTAGTCAGAATAGTCAAAACATTTAATTTAGTTATATAGCTTTTTAGGTTACTTGATATTAATGTTTTATTTCAAAATTGTTCGAAGAACAATTTTAGTTATGTGCACCTCCAGTCAATTTTAATTAAAATTTAACACTTTTAGAAACATTAAACATGAATGACAGTTGTGACTTTAAAACAAAAATCTCTAAAGTACATAGTGACCAAAATTTTAATGTCTCACGTTAAAATGTTCTCGTTCTCAACCTTTCTCGTGTTCTATTTGCTCTTATTGTAGCTACAGATCCTTATTTTATTATTGTTATGATTTTATTGTTGTTTGGATATTTCGTGCACACGTAGGCCTACGCACGCACCAACACACGCCAACAGTTTCTCTTTGAAACAAAACAACTCAGTACGTGTTTTTTTTTCTTCTTATAAGTACTTTAGGTCATTTTCACTTTCATAATGGTTACGAGGGTGTCAACCAATACTGGATGCAAACAACCTTCATGCTGGTCTAACGGGTTATGATGCGAGAAAACATGTGATCCCCACATAAACTAAGTTCGTGCATTTCGTATACCTTTCAGTACATAAACACGTGGTTTTCAGAATATAGGCCTACGTGTGTAGTTGCCAGTAAGCGACTCTAGTGATGAGCGTATGGTGGTCCAGTTTCATGAAAGTGGTCCACTAACTGGAACTAACTTCGTTAACGGTTACTTCAGCAGTGACGATAACGCTAAAACACAGAAAATTGTTGGAAACAAGAGTGACCCAAATCGTCCAGCGAGCAGTGTTTGGAATTCGTTCGTGTTCCGCTTTTTGTGTCAGCCTGTCAGACCAGTTCCGACCGATTCGAACTGCTCAGGTCGAGTTGGACGGCGTGTATGGTAGTGGTTTTGATAAAACAGGTCTATACTGTCTGGAACGGAAACAAGCTTTAATTAATTGTTTTATATTTACATTCATAATAATTCGTAATTCCGTAAGACAAACAATTTCACAGAGTTTGAATCAGAAGCATTGTACTGTAACGAAGGGTGTCTTCGTAATACTGCTTGTGTTTCTAGAGAAATATCTTTTAGTCTCTCTCTCTCTCTCTCTCTCTCTCTCTCTCTCTCTCTCTCTCTCTCTCTCTCTCTCTCTCTCTCTCTCTCTCTCTCTCTCTCTCTCTCTCTCTCTCTGTCTGTCTCTCTCTCTCTCTCTCTCTCTCTCTCTCTCTCTCTCTCTCTCTCTCTCTCTCTCTCTCTCTCTCTCTCTCTCTCTCTATTCACACGCGCACGCACGCGCACACCATAAACAGAATATTATAACAGATTAACATTATTACATGTTATTAACGGTTTTTAGGTGTTTTTGTAGAATAATAATCACAGTTCAGAATTATAAGAAATATCTACTTTTCTTCTTGTGTGTCTGCTATATTGTCTGCACCTACCTTATTTCACAGTTTCACAGGCTATATTTAATGTGCCATTAATCATTTCCTCTTATAATAATAACGGATGCTTTATAGCGTAAACAGTCAAGGAGGAAGGCAGGGTAAGCTGCCTCTCGTGAGCCGTACGCCATACAGAGAAAGTAGCGTGGCCAGTACTACACTTCATCCGACCATTATTACCGTAGTATGTAATCCCACGTACTCGTTTCCACAGGTTGAGTGCGACCGGCACTGGAACCCAGAACCTCTGGATTAGTAGCCAGGCACCATACACGCTGGTTTACTAAGCCCCGTATTTTCTTTTAATTACGTACTTACTTTTTATCTCAGACCTCCAACATCATTAGGAATATTTGTGGTAAAATTCATAGAAATCTTAGAAATAAAACAAGACAGCACAAGGATTAAATTTTATAAGATAATTGCAATACCCACGTTGGTTTATGCGAGTTAGGCGTGGGCCATGACAAAAAGGGAAAGCGGCAAGTTCCAGAGTGCTGAAATGCAGTTTCTTCGAAATGCTTTAAATTATACATCTCAAGATAGAATAGGGAATGAAGATACCAGAGCAGAACTCGAAGTAAAGGACATAAATGAAGTTATTTCAATTTACAGAAGACAAAGAAGACAATGGTGGGATCATCTGCAAAGGATGACAGAGGACCAATTGCCGAAAGCGGCACTGAACTATAAAGCCATTGGTAGAAGAGACATGGGTCGTCCGAGGATGAGATGGATGCCGGAACAGGTTTATATAACCTAATCCTTGAAGAGGTGAATGAAGAAGAAGAAGAAGACCTCCAACATCAAGTTATGTCCATAGCCCGATGCCCATTAAATGCCTTCATAGCGAGTGCCCGTAGATGTTCTGACTGGATTATGTGCTCAGCACGAAAGGAACGCATGTGGCAATGATTTTACCTTTTTGTCACAAGCCGGACATGCAGGCGATTCACGTAGGTTAAAACGTAAAGATTAGGTTATCTTTGCTACTTTTTGTGGACCGGCAAATAAGAGATTCTGCAATTAGTAAACTGTGGATAATAGCATTGCGCAGGGCTCAGTTATTAGCAAACCCTGTTGATCATTGCAGTCAGGTGCTCGAACATCAGCGCAACCCAAATTATTACACAACATGAGCTATGCGCATGACTTGTCAAGGTGGACTTCGAGCCCGGATCAAACTAATATATAGCAAACGATACAGTACAGCAGGCTGTTGACCGTATCGAAATGGTGCGATAAATGGTCAATAAGGATATTAAAATTAAAAACTGACAGCACTTGCTTTACGAGGAGCAACCTACAGGAGAATTTCATTTCTGTACGGACCGTAATGAAAAAGAACTTCGATTTAACAAAACGCCCAGACTATTGGGAGTCACTAAACTTATGTCGAAGGAGCACATTAACTTTCCCCAAGAACAGAGTTCATGAAGATTAAATGCACTGAAGGTTGTTGCAAACTGAAAATGTGTGGCGGATACGACTATACCTCCTTTTGTCATTTCGGACACTGTCGACAGGTGCCACAAAACCTTCGTTTGCCGCCTTATATTACGTTGCTGCTATCCGACGGTATACGAGGGTTAGTTGAAAAGTTCGCGGAGCGACGTCTATAGCTCAGTGGTAGACCTAAAATCTTTCGTGTGCTGCAAGACGTATATTTCGCGTGAACACCTGGTATTTTCCAGATATATCTGTCAGTTTATTCACTTTTACCAGCTGTATGAAATTTTCCTGTCACGCGTGTTTTTAAAATGCACAAAATCAAACATCGTGTTGTGATTAATTTTCTGTTAAAACGTTTTAGCGCCAATGGAAAATCAAAACGAAATTGTAAATGTGTTAGGAGATGCTGCTGCGCCTTCAGAAACAACGGTAAGTGGTGCACACTCGAGTTTAAACGTGGTCGAACAAGCACTGAAGACTATCCCAGCAGTGGCCGTCCAAAAAGTTCAACAAAAAATGGCATTATTGAAAAAATGTCATAGAGTGTTGGAAGGCCGCAGATTGAGGAGTGGATGACATTGCTGAAATCAGGCATCTCATATGAACGTGTGCATCATACTTTAACTCAAGAACTTGGTGTGAAAAAGCGTTGTGCAAGATGGCTGCCGCATTTTGAGTTGTTGGATTTTTTGGGCGTCCAGTGCGACCACGTTTAAACTCAAGTGCTTACTTACAAACCGTTGGTTTTGAAGTCGCAGCATCTCCTGACACATTTACAATATCGTTTTAAATTTATGTTGGCGCTAAACAATTTTTAACAAAGAATCACACCACGATGTTTGATTTTGTCTGTCTTTCAAAACTCGCATGAAACGTCAATTTTAAAAACCTTCTAAACAATGAATAAATTGATAGATATATTTGTAAATTAACAGGAATTCACGTAAAATACATATCTTGCAGTACACGAAAAATTTTTGGTTCTACCGGTAAGCTACAGATGTCGCTGCGCGAACTTTTCAACTAATCCTCGTACGCACGGTAAGTATAGAACATACTTATAATACTTACCGTGCTCGTACGTAGTGCTCTCAAAGAATGGCTGGGATGGCCTCCTGTAAATGTAGCTCGCGAATCGGAATCTCCTGACATCTTAGATTCAGTGAACAGTGTTTTGAAGCAGGGGGTCACGGCTCACCATAGTATGCTGGCACCTAAGCGATTTGGGGAAAACAACACATCGCTCGTTCGTGCACGGTGATCTGTTCATCTGATCGTGTGCATATCAGATTATATCGCCCAAATTATTTTACCTTGAATGTACGTGTAACAACAGAAATTTGTACCTATGTATTCGTATAGACCACACTTGTTTGCATGTTTATGTGTGTAGTTTATAGCCTAAAAGTTATAAAATACATAACATATTACTGCTCTAAATCAAAGGACTGTAAACCTATAATATTATACAAACTAGGTAAATTACAATTTGTTATTGTTAAGTAATGTTAAATATTATTTAATTCCTTCATGTTAATTGATATTAATGTTAAATAATAAAGTGAAATAGCAGCGTAAATAATGATTCGTACCTTCAGATGTTTGTGAATCCTCGCACTAGAACCACTGTGTATTATAAATCCGTTGCGTTCCACCGTGATCCGTTAGTCTGTATCACTTTCAGTTCTTTGTTGTGTGAAATTCGACGTGTTGTTGTTTTCATTGTGTAAACTTTACTCGTCGCTGTTTTGTCTCGCCTTATCTCTTTCTGTTTTATCTCTGAAGGTTATATTTACAATCAACAAAAAGAGATTTAGATGTGTTAGCATATTCAAATAAGTTTATTTTTCTTTGCAGTTTTCACTGCTGTTTGCTTCATAATTTGACCCTATCTGTAAATCTTCAAGATTGTGCCCAAATTTTTATTCTTATTTATTTATTTATATTTTATTTTTATTTTTATCTTGTTATCTTCTTGGTAATTTAGATACACTGTCACCATTTGAAACCATGAAGAAGTCATATCGAGCAATCAACCTTTCTTTGGACACAGTAAATAACTTTTTAGTCCTCACAGTAAATAACTTTTAGTCCTTCTGTCCTGTATACGTACAATATATAAACCTACTTACCGTGGTGTTAAGAATACCGTGGACAAAAAGAGTGCCAATGATGAACTTTTGAAGAGAGTGAATGAAGAAAGGATTCTGATTAAAACCACTTCGAAAAGGTGAAGTAGTATGGTTGGTCACCTGGTACGCCATTCAAACTGGTTCGCCACCCTGAGCGAGGGAATGACTGAGGAGCGTAGTGGGAGGGGCAGGCCCATACAGCAGTATATGGATGAGATGAAAGAAGAAAAACTGTGTATTGTGATTAAGATTGTCTTTGGAGGGAAGAAATTGCAAACCTATCAATCTCTGGGTTGACAAGATGAAGAAAACGCGCGCACGCACAAACACTCGCGCGCACAGAGGATAACTCAGTAAGTTTCTGCTACATTTTGTAGGGGTTATCTTCCGATGAAAATAATAAAAAAAAATCGTATAAACATAGGTTGGGCAACGCTTTGTTTTTGTGTTATCTTCAGGCCAAAAAGGGAGGAAATCTTTGACTGACTGTAACTCAGAAACAAAGCATTTCCGAACCTAAGTAAATGTGAAATTTTTTTCATTATTTTCATTGGAGGGATACGCCTGCAAAATTTAGTAGAAACGTCCTGTATATGTCTGCATACATTTTTATTTTTACATCAGTTATAGACCTATACGCCTACATTTATTTATTTATTTTTTTTAAGAGAACGTAGCAGTAGTAATAAGGCATGCATTTCTTATTAAAAGAAATTCTTATTGAAACTGTTATCAAAAATGTGCATACTATACTGACCATTTTTTTCTTTATTTTACAGGTGGGGTACTTTCATAAATTCATTTTTGGTCGAGAAGATTTGGGCGATTTCCACATATCTTTCCACGCTGTCAGTTGCTACGGAGCGATCGTTTTAAGCGTAACATGGGTGTGGGTAGAAGAGAGCACTTTAAGCAGTAACGCAGAATGGGAATTTGTGGACTTCATTTTGTATCAGGTTAAGTTTTTACGATACCTCGATATGTCTGTTGCGTAGGTTTTCTTTCACGTACTCGTCTGTCTGTATTGACTGGCTATAAAAGTAACAAAAAGTGGTTTCAGTTGCAGCAACGAAAACGGTAAGAAGAATTGAAATTAAAACAAAATGTAGCTAATGAATTGGATGTTGTGAAAAGTTGACATTTTAAAAGTTGTACATGCATTGTGTTGTATTCCCAGTAATTGGGAACCGTGGATAGTCTTTTCATTATACTCATTTGCGTATAAGTAATTTATCCGAATATTTACTTTTAAGGTGGACAAACTAGCGATGAGAAACAATGAGCTGTGTTCCATACCAGGTAATCTTGTAAGTCAATTGACTTTTGCTGGATGTGGTAGTGCAGCCTTTCGCTCAACTGCGCTCCCCTACAGTTGCAAAACAGTACAAATTTGTAATACAAATTGAAGCATCTAAGTTGGCAACAGTGTGATTTCATAAATTTATTACTTGGAAAAAATGTGATGAGGATTATTCTTTTAATGTTGTTGGTTTGTTGGTAACGTTATTGACGGTGATGCTGTTAGGAGCTCATCTACAATTTTATTTCATGGCATCATCGGTTTAAATGCTCCCTTGTACGTGAAAGATTACTGTAAAGGCCATTATATCCTGGCCATAACGTCAATAAAAATGTTACGTCAGTAAAAAATGTTTAAAGTGTATCTATATTCAGTATGAAAATGATACTGTTCAGCCTATTTAAAACTTTTTTTTTAATAGAGACCAAACTTTTCCGAAACGTCTAGTGTTTCAACTTCACAGCAATTACGGACACGTTTGCGATATTCATTATGAGAATCGGAACTATTAAGGAATAAATACGGCCTAATACTGCAAATATACAAGCATGTACTGTGTACACGAAGTATTCCTGTACATCTTGCTTGATAGCAAATATTTATGTAAATATTATTCATTTTAATATTCCGTTGAGAAATTACTTTTTTTTTGTTACTTTACAGCTAATAGCGTTTCAGACCTTGATGTATACCGTGTGCTGTCTTAACTGCTGCACTTCATCGAGTAAATGTTGTCGATCATCGAGTACTTTTAAATATATTATCATTTTTCTTTCTTTGTTTAAGTTTAAATATTGCCATGCTTGTGTTGTTTTTTAAAATAGTGATATTATTTTTAGTATTATTTACATTCATATTAGTTCCACTGTTTGAGTGCTGATTTAACGTTATGTACGTTTGGAAATTCACGCTCAGTGATTGTTAGTAAATCTGATAAAGTTTACAAACGTTTTACATTTTGTGGTAAAACGACAAACTTCATCAAACGCAGACGAAGGGAGATAAAAACCTCAAAAACCCCTATAAAACATTGAAAACCTATGCATACATTAAACATTAAGACCAGAAAAGTTAACCAAAGGTGAAGCCAATACCACGGTTTAAAAAATAAATTCTGCTTCCAATAAACGCGTATACATCCCAATTCCTAATGTATATTAAAATATAGTATAATTTTAATAAGTAATCTTGTTAATAAAATTATTAATAAAATATATTAAAGATATTCATTTAAGTAACGCAAATAAATAAATTTACCTACTGACTATTAGTACGAAAACATTTCGCACAGATTCAGACACACTCAACACTGTCATTGCTAGACATCATTGACAAATTTAATTAAGCAGTTGAGTACCCGAAAGCCGTGTTTATATCTCATGATTAACGAGTATTTGATAATCTCTGAAAATAATGACCAACCGGTTTGGTGACGTATTACACATGAAGCAATGCACATTTCATATGGATCTCGGTAAAACCCGTTTTAAAAGTTTAAAACGTTTACTTGCATAATGCTTCAAGTTGTGTTGTGACTCATGCGCAGGTCGCCTTTATGGTATTAACATTATGGTGAGAATACGTGTGATTAACACCTTCACACCAGACGGCATACAGCTACTGGTTTCTCTTAAAAGATTTAAGGTGTCGTACAGTTCGAAAAGTTTCGCTCTTGTTTTATGCTCTTGAGTACACTAACACAGAAAGTTAAATACAGTGCGTGCTTTATAAAAGAGACTGTTGTATTTCTTGTTCCTTTTATGTAACTCAGTCGCCATATTTTAAATTTGCTCTTAAATTCAACAAACATAATAGGTCTCATTTACCCGAAGCAGTTGGGTCGTGTTGGTTCGGAATATCGGAAATCTACGTCACTGATATCAAAACATCACAAACATTACTGCCATTAAGGTACAGCCATACTAGGTGTATACCAACAAGTTATATAGCCTGTTTAGAGTTTGTTGGCTAATTTTGTACATCTACTTGATTCACAACATGATCTTGCCACTTTCTTAGTATCTTCTATCAGGTAATGGAAGGTCATTTTTTTATATAGATACTGAAGAGGTTTCATCATTACTGTAATCCCGTCGTCATTACACGTTTAGTTTCCTTTTTTATTTTCTATACCCTTTGAACGGGAGGCTTCACAGGTATCTTCTTACTTGATAATTTTAAAAGTTGGGTTATTGATACCGTCTCTATCCATGTCGGTCTGTTTTGTTTCTATTTTCAGAAATGTTATCAGAACATGACATTATTCTCGTTCACGTGTTCATAAAAATAAATTATTACACTGAAAGTGTCTTAATTCCCACTTGGATAATTCGAATCTTCAGACAAATCTCCATTGTCCTCCTTTGTCGAACTCCTTTGGTCCTCTAGAATACTAATAATGTATAAGAACCCCCTTTAATTTGAAGTTCACTTTGATGATTTTGGTTGAAATAATTATTGTGATAATAACATTATACGTGTTCTCCGTAGTCGCGTGATAAATAAAATTCTACGATCTAATTGTTCACGTATTTGTTTAAGATAGTATTGTATTGAAATTAATTTCGTATGCCCTTTCTGCTGCCTTTCTCTATAAAAATAGGGCTAAACCTATTTGATAGAAGTGATGGAATTCCAACTCTTTCCTCATCCTCCTATGGCGCTACAGCCCAAGTCGGGCCCTGGCCTCCACCAATCTCCGCCTCCAATCCACTGCAACCCTCCTCCAGTTTCTTATCCCCATGTCTCTCGCGTCCTCTGCAACGCCATCTTCCCACCTCTTCCTCGGTCTACCTCTAGGTCTCGTTCCCACCCATGTACCCAGCAAAGCCCTCTTGGGGTTCCTGCCATCCTCCATTCTCATAACATGTCCGGCCCAACGCAATCTTTGTATTCTTATAAATTTTGAGACTGGTATCTCTTTATATATTTGATACAGTTCGTTGTTGTATCTCAGTCTCCATGAGCCATTTTCTTGTATTGGGCCTGTAGTGGGTCTGAGGATTTTCCTTTCAAAGGTGTCTACTACGTCGACTGTTTTCTGTGTGATTGTCCATGCCTCACATCCGTAGCATAGCACCGGTCTGATGACAGTCCTATATATTTTAATTTTTGTTTCCCTGTGCACATCCCCAGACCTAAATGATGTCAGCAATGCGAAGTATGCCTTGTTAGCCATGGTGGTCCGTCTTTGGATCTCCGGCTCCTCTGATCCAGTCTTTGCTAGATTTACTCCGAGATACGCGAAATTGTCCGCCACTTCAATTGTGTGCTCCTCTATCTCAATGTTGTTATGAAATTCCAACTCTTTACCAGGGTTTATTTTTAAGCAAAAGAATTCCTTTTAATAAACTCCTTTTTAAGCAAAGGAATAAACGAGTTCATTTATCTAGTTCGCAAAATGTCTATGTTTCTGGTACTTATATTTAAGGTGTTGCTCTTAGTATACGAATGGCGGTGTATATTAAGTCAAGTGAAGATAACAGAAATTACGAAAGATTTTCCCGCGAATACTTTATCTTGGTTTCTCAGAAACACAGACAACATTCTCCAAAGTTGGACTCAACAAGTATGGGGTGAAATAAAAAGAGCGACAGTCCGAAAATAATGAAATTGATATATGCTTATTGAAGTAGTTTAGGACTATTCAAGGTCAACAGAAAGGTTTCACTGAATGGCACTTTAAAATTCGAACTAAGGACAAATAATTTCCTACTTTTATAAGGAAAAACAAATTTTAAGGTTAGGACGGCCGGACGGTTTTAAAGTACATGTAACTTTTCCTTCCATGCAGGGTTGCCAGGTGGGCCGGGAAAATCCCGGAATTTTACGTCTGGTCCCGTGTCCAGTAATTACACTTTACTGTCCCGAAATTCCCGAATACTAGTTTTTTTTTCACAAAATTATGATTACGAAGCTAAACCAGAGAAGCCAACAAAGTATCCGACTGGCGCTTGCGCAATAACCGTAGAATTACCGCTGAGTCGGTAAAGGCGGGCACGCTCCCCACTCCCGCCTCCCGCACAAAGCCCGCGAGTGCTTTCTTCTTCACTCGTGTTTTGTTTTGATTCAAAGTGGACGTGTGCGAAAAAATATTTATCAATATGGAACCATTGTCGTTACCATCAACGAGCAAAAAAAGATTCACGGGTTTTAATAACAAGTGGACAAATGATCCTGATTTTAAAGACTGGATAGAGAAAAAAAATGAGTATACTGCAATTTGTAAAATATGCAAATCAGATATCGCCATTCAGTATGAAGGTCGCCGCGCGTTGACAGTAAGTAAGTTATTTTAACGATAACAGCCGCAAATTTAAACAGAATTAAACAATTTTTCGTATGCAGCCCTCATTTGTAGAGCACTCAAAGTCTGTTGTTTTTCGTGAAAATCAATTAAGGGTAGGGGGTAGTTTACCTGCAACATTTTATATTTTAACAAGACTAATTTTTATTTATATGTCATGTGTACTGCCTTATCGGCAACAAAGATGTAGTTTCTTGTTAAAATTCCTTCCTGGTTTATTTGGCATTTTCTAATGTTTTATCATAATTTTTATTCCATTGTTTTAGGTTCACGCCAATAGTATTAAACATAAAAAGACGGTGTCAGCCAAAGTAACTTCAAAATGCATGGACAACTTTTTCATAAAAAAAGATACAAAGGAAGAAATTTTGATCTTAAGTGCGGAAGTAGGATTAATTTATCACAATGTAAAACATGGTTTGAGTTACAATAGTTTAGACTGTATGACAAAAAGTATACATAAAATTATTCCGGATAGTCAGATAACTGCAAAAATGACATGTGGACGTACTAAGGCCTCAGCAATCACACGCAATGTTTTAGGACCCTATTCGCGGGAAAAGTTAATCTCTGAATTAAAAGAATTCTATTATTTTTCAGTAGGCTCAGACGCATCGAACGTTGGCAATATAAAAACATTTCCGTATGCCGTTCAGTATTTTAGCAATAAAAAAGGTATATGCCAAAAATTGTTGGACTTTTACGAAGACGCTAATGAAACATCGCTTGATATATATCAATGCCTTAAAAAAATCACTGCTGATGCCGGCCTTAGTATTAATCAAATAAGTGCATACAGTGCAGATAATGCTTCTGTAAATTACGGCATACATAATTCTGTGTATCAGAAGTTGAAAACGGAAAACGAGCATGTTTTCAAAGCCAATTGTAATTGTCACATAATAAATAATTGTGTGAAGTATGCAGTGCAAGGTCTTCATGTTGACGTAGAAAGCATCGTCATGAAAATTTATAGTGAATTTAGTTCGTCAGCTTTGCAAGCAAAAAAATTAAAAGAATGCTTTGAATTTGCTCAAATAGAATATAAACAGTTACTAAGATATGTTCCTACAAGGTGGTTGTCACTTTTGCCAGCCATAGATCGATTAGTGTATAGTTGGCCGGCAGTTAAATATTATTTTTTGGAAAAAGGTCCAAATAACTGTCACAGGGTGCTATGGGAATTTATTTCTGAAGATTGCGATGATAATGAAGTGAATAATGAAGAAGAGTATAAAAAAGAAGGTATGAATGACTATTACTTTTTCTTCTTGAGTAATGTATTGCCTGAATTTAATAAAGTGATATTGCTATTAGAAAATGATAGCTACACTATTTTGGACATTGATCATGCAATGCAAAGTCTTCTTGACCAATTAAAAAACAGGCTAGCTGATAATTTTTTTGGAAGTAAAGTCAGAGGCATTTTTAGAAACCTTACAGAAAACCAAAGGCATAAATTCACAATTCACATCACAGGCACACATTTTCCTGCAAAGAGCAATTAAATATTTAGAAGAGAGATATGATTTTGGGCATAATGGAATTTACAAAAAAATTGGGCTTTTGTCCCTTAACTCAGAGGAATTGAAATTGACATGGGAAGTGTTCTCCGAATTTCCTATGATATTGAAAATTGAAGATGCGGTTAACATAGATTCCCTTTATACAGAGTTCGCATGTTTGAAAGCTGTTTTTGAGGTCCTTCCAAAAGACTTTCCGAACGATAAAATCTGGGCCTATTTCTTTAGAACAAACATTTCTAATGATTTTGTAAATTTAAAGGAAATAATTGGTTTCGTTTTTTCAGTTCCAACAAGCAACGCCTTTTGTGAGAGAATTTTTAGCCTATTAAATAATTTATGGTCTAAAGAGCGAAACAAAATGTCCATGGATTTGATTAAATCTGAACTACAAACTCGTATCAATTTTGAAGAGTCTTGCTCAGAAATTTTATCAGTTTTACAACGCAGTGACGGAGAAAAACTTGTGAGAATGGCAAAATCTAACGATAAATATTTTAACAAGTAGTTGATTAAGATCTCTTTTGATTAATGATGATTTTAATTTAGCCAAGCCAAAGAGTTACCTAAAATACAATTTTTTTGACATTAATTTGCATTTTTCTTTTCCCTTTAAAAATACCACTAAAATACCCAGTAATTTTAATATATTTTTCTATCGTCCGTCCAACAGTTGGAGTTAGAACTTGAACTCCAACTCCCACTCAGTTCGTAACCCCAGAAATGTCCCGGAAATGGTAAGACTATATCCTGGAAATGGTAAGCCTGTACCTGGCAACCCTACTTCCATGTCATCATCATAATCATCATCATCATCATCTTCACGAATTAAACCAAGGATGGTTTGTTCCGTTCTCAAATAGGCAAAGATTAGGCTGGTCACTCCAGCGCTTCCTCGGACGTCCCACACCTGTCCGTCCCCTCGGCTTATAGTTCTAGAGTTGTTTGGGGATGTTCGGCAAAGATGTTCACACCAATTCAGCCGATACTGGGCGATCCTGTCGATTATACTCAGAATATTCAGTTCTTGCCGTATATCTGTGTTTCTTCTACGATCATGGAGAGTATACCCTCCCACGTGCCTGAGAAATCTCATTTCAGCCCCTTGGATGCGACTGGCATGTTAAAGTCTAGTTGTCAGACCCATAAAGAAGTGTGGGAAGAGCCATCACCTTGAAGAATTTTAGGTGTATTCCTTTACTTGGTGACTTAAGGGTTCGCCTGATGGTCCCACACATAAGGTTGAACTTATGCAACTTATTCACAACGTCGTTGCTTGCATTATAAGACACAGTGTAGCCCAGGTATTCAAAATTGCTGACTTGTTCCAGGACAATACCATCTATAACAATTTTGCCCGTACAGGATCAGTTCCACGAAAAGCCATCTCCTTGGTCTTAAGTGTGGATATTTGCAATCCAGAGTCTATGCAAATTCGATTTAACAAATGTGTACCCTTGTACCCATCTGCATCTGTAATTCGTTCCTTGTGTTTCAGTTAATTTTGACGCCGCTGACGAATGGGAGAATAAATTAGCCAAGTTATTCACAGTACCGAACCTCATACTTCTAATGTTGATAGAACTGTGCTTTTTTATTATATGTACGATAAAACATTTGTGATAAAGGTGATTTACGCAGAGTGGAGACGCAATAAGCAACATATAGGTCTACGCGACTTGTAACTTGCTTTATTCGAATTTTGGATAATTCAGGGTTTGGATAATTCAGGTTATACTGCAGTGGCGGTCGGTGCCTCCAAAAAGTGGTGGTTGCACACGTCAATTATGAAAATTACTGTATTTGCCATCAGTTTAATGAGATAAAAAATAGCAATAAATAACATACATAATGTTCATATAAATAATAATATGAAGAATACAAAACTGTAATTGTGTAATTGTACGCAGTAAATAGAAGAGAATTATTTATGTAAAAAGGAAAATGAAAAAATACCATAATATCGTGTAACAAATAACATGAAATTAATGCTATATAAAAAAGATATGACAAACACTTACCAAATATTAGGTTACTTGAAAAGAAAATCCATTCTCCTTTCTTTTTGGTGGGCAAATTTGTCAATAACTTGGTAGTTAAAATCCCGAATTCATTACGAAATATTACTATACGAGACACTAAACAGTAAACACTACACTCACAAAACATATAATAATCGTCGTCTCAAAGACGTAATGAGAGCTAAAAAAAAAACGCAAAACATATACAAACAATTACGAAAACTAGTAACACTACAAACGTAACCTCAAAATTTAGTTTTTAAAAACACAGCGCTTTAGAACGACTATTCACTGTCCACGTGTGCTGTACTAGCGCAGCCAGACGAAGGAACAAAGTACACCACGGGCTTAGCATAGCGCTGGCATAGAGAGATATCAACGTAGCCTCTGTTTTCCGAGCTGAATGCTATTCTACCGTAAAGGAACCAGCTTCTAGGTGGTGTATGCACCCCCAAGCGTCGCGCCAATTTTAAGTGACACGCACGGACATAAAACATGCCGTAGCGTATAATTATGATTCACAGTTGTCTTACGAAGCTACTAAATTGCATTTTTGGCTAAAGATAATATTTCATAAAATCCTGGGGGTTGTGCATTGTGCAACCTTGCAACCTAAGCACGGGCCGCCACTGTTATACTGTATTATCAATTTCACTTAGTATAAACACCATTGTGCGTTAGGTATTGTAAATGATGAAAGAAGTATTATTTTACGAATATAAAAAAAACTAAATTGGCCTCTGAGAGGTATGGCGTATCGTACAGACGTATGACCGGACTGTAACTTATTATACTGAGCTAGAGGCTTATGTTTAGTTAAAACCTGTTTTGTTTATGTATCGTTAACTTATAGTAACATATATAATAAATATTGTTCAAAAACTAATACTTTTTATAATAAACCGAGTTTATAATAACACCTTTGGTAACTCAGCTCTCAGTAAAAAAAACGTGTAGTTCTCATAGCCACAAAAGTAGTTCGTACTTTTTTTCTATTTCTAAATGAGACTGCATGAAACAATAGCTTAATTTAAGCAAAAACTTGTATAAGTATGTCGTTATTAAAGTTTAATTAAAAACGTTCATAGCACACTGTAAACAGCCGATTCACGTCGACGTAACATTAATATAGCAGCCACATATACCCCTAGCTAGTGTGTTGTGTTTATCTGCAGACCACCAGTACCTAATAGGTCATATTGCTTTATTAACCCTATGGAGTCTTACGTTATGGTCAAAAACGTATAATTTTCGTAAGGATTGTAGGTAATTTAAGGATCAGACATATAAAGCATATTTCATAAAAGTAACAGATGTTAATTGCATTTGTTGTCGGAGACAGTGCAGTACGTGGTAGCCAGTCGGCCACCTACGATTTCTTATTCCAAATGAATGAGAGATGGTTCAATGAGAACGTGTTTTTATTTGAGAAATTTTTAAGTTTAGGTTTCTCCAAGAAAAGTAAAAACGGGTATTTTTTGTTCTAAACACGATAAAAAGATGAAACGTTCTGTGATAACATTCCTTAACCCATGAAAAAGCAACTAAAAAATGGCATAACGTAACATAGCAATTAATTTGTTCGTTTGTTCGTTCCTTTTTGCTGGATGTTTAAACTAGATTACCCAAACTTTGTAACGGGCAGACATTGCTACTAATCACAAATGTTCCACCATCTAATGTGTACAGTTTTATGATAATTCATAACGAATGTCTTCTCACAAGTCGTAGCTTCTTATCTTCGGCAACTTCTTCTCACCGCGCCGATCATCGAGTTCATGTTGCTCACGTTTCTAGCACTTCTTAAAGTATAGTTTTTGAGATTTCAAAACAGCCGCCATCTTCTTTGCGGTTTCAGGCCGTTTTTCAGTCACAGATCTTCCTTATGTGTACATTTATCTTCTTAAAGTTAGTGAATTCAGCAGGTTTCAGGTTGTAATTTTTTATTCTGTTGTCATTGATTCCATACGGAGATATTTCTGTTAGATTTAAATATTGATGTTAAGATAGGTAAGTTCCAGACGATCTGTGAGACAATCAACCGTATTTTTAGACACAAGGTACGTCGAGATACAGAATTAAAGTTTCAGAAAGTTATGGCGGTCTCTGTACTGTCCTATGGGTGTGAATTACCTACAGCAAACAAGAAAGAAGGTATGAGGAATAGTGAGGCCATAAGAGAAGAATTACAAGTTTTTAACTTGATGGAAGACTAAAAGATTATAAATAACGGTGGAAAGAATACTTACAAAGAATATCAGATTTAAGACTGGCCAAAGAAGTCTGGAAATATAACTCTGTAGGACACAGGTGTATGTGGGTAGACCCAGAAAGAGATGGCTGGATAATCTTTGAAGGCGGAACAGACGTCGCCTTGCCTAAGTCGTGATGTGAAGATGATGGTAATTTAAGTATTACATTGTAGCTTTAATTTTTCAGCACTCTTTTACCATGTCATTCATCAAGGTAAAGTGATTTTGCATTTTCCCTCTATATTCCATTAGAATTGCATTGTTCTGTAACATACTGACTTCGTACTCGTAACCTTTTTACATAAATTAATCTGTATGCAGATATGTTCTGAAAAATTGAGCGAATATTATCAATTGATTGTCATAAGAAAATTATGCTTCTCCAGTCAAGTATATTGGCCACAGAAACGATCATTTCGAAGCAAATTATTACAGAAGTCGTTTTTTTGTGCTCTTATGTTTCGAATTGTTTAAATTAATGAAGCATGTATTAATTTTACTAGTATTTTTAAACCATGAATGTTTTATTACTTTTTAACTCAGTTCTATATTCATCAGCAAACCTTGTGGTGTACTAATATGTCAGACTATTTTCTTTTAAAATTTATTTATTAATAGGAATTTTTCCCTTTACCGACAGTCAGCAAACCCCTACTTCGGTAATTTTATGAAATATTCCTTCGACTTCGTTCTTTATCCTCTCGTACTTGGTACAGTATTTAGTACTTAGTATCATTGTCAGTACAGATAGCGTTTTAGCCTGTTTTAACTTCACTTGCCACCTCGGATTCGGGTGTGTAATTTAAAACGCTGACTTCGACTCATCAGTTATTTGAATTCGGAATTGTTGCAGTTTATTCACTACCCAACATTTTTTATTTCTGGAACTGTATATTGTTGTATACAAATAGTCGCCTCTAAGAATAATGAAAAAAAGATAAAGAAAATTACATTCATTATTCGGTTAGTGGTTGTATCTGGAAATAGTTTTATTTTTCTTTGTCTGAGGTAAATACAAATGAATCTAAATCTACAAAAAAAAAATACAATCATTGGCAATAATTGCATTGTATTGTGTCGAAGGGAAAAGGAAAGAAGAAAACCGGAGTTTATCCCCGCACTGAATAATTATTTATTATTAGGCACGTTCAACGTAGAAAAACCATTTGGTATAATGACAAATTAATAACAGTCTAGGGAATTAGTCTTTGAAAACATTACACGCGCGCGCACATATAATGTCCTCTCCCTCTCTTCGCGTTTATTTTTCTATGTTGTTTCTCTTTTTTTTATAATTATTTACGATCTGTAAAAAAATCAAACTAAACACGATTGTGCCAATGATATTTATTCAGTTGTGCCAATGGTAATGCTTTTATTGCTAACTAACGGCTTTCTTGCTACTAAAAACTACTGTTAATTCATACTGGAACTTTGATAAGTAAAAATAATTTAATTTGCGCAATTTATTGGATAGTAAACGTACAATTACTGTAATTCCATAAAAATAAAAAAAAATACTTGTTAACGTTTTTTTCTTCCATCTGTCTGCCCCTATTCCTGCTAGGGCTGCGCAGTAGAGTTGAGCTGGCAGTTAATACGTTTAGCAGTCTAGTTTTTTGTAATTTATGCTAAGACACATTTAAAAGTAGGCCTACACGTTACTCATTAATTTAAAAAAATCTGACTCTCAAATTCATTAGTTGTTGTAAACTACACGTTTTTGTTAAATAGTAAGAATAAGGTTTCACGTTAACTGGTGTCTCTTACGACGCTTTACAGGAACAAAGAATTTCTTTTGGGAGATATTCTTTGAGAGAGACATGTTTTAATTTATTTCTGTGAACACGTAGTTTTGGTTTACATATTTTTGTGTAAATGTTTTGTTAAGTATGATTAACGATTAAAAACGAAAAACAGTTTTCTTGTTCTCCTCAAGTGATGTTACTTCAGCGATATCAGTGTGTTAAATGTGAATTGCATTTATCTCTGAAAACGCGTGCAGTGTTTATTATGGCAACGGCCAACGGATTGCCGACGTTGATTGGCCAAGAAATTACAGAGTCGTTCCTTCCTACTTCGTGTACACTAGCCAATATCCTATTCATGTTTTATTCGGTGTGTAGTACAAGCTACCTTCCTCGTGCTATTAATCAGGCGCAATCGGTATGCAGACATCTCTGCTGAATAACACTTCGCATGCCACGTGCTGCTTTCCTCAGGCGTAATTAATTCAAGATCGGTTTGCATTGTGAGCTTCCTATCTCGCAATCGAACATTCCGAAGGCAGGCGATGAAACTAACTATCCAAAAATATAAAAATAATTGTACAAAAATAAGTTTTAATTTGAATAAAAATACAAATTTTAAGTTATAAAAATATAGGCATACAAGTTAGTTACTTATTAAAATGTGTAATTAAAAAAATTTTTTAAATTTAAATTTTGATTTAAAGTAAAAGTTAAAACTTAAGTTCCGCCAGATTTAAGCATAGATTTAGCGCAACAGAGATTAGATTGGGTTGGGGACCACAATAGTAGATGACTGGGGTACGCGTCATGGAAACCGACTCATGGCGTTTCAAAACGAAATGTCACTAGAATCTGACTTACCTTTTCAAAAGCAGTGCTCTGCCCCGTTATCTATCAGCATTTGAATGTTAACTAGTAATGGGTGAATAAAATAAATACAAAACAGACGATTTTTTAAAATTATTGTCTAATCTCTTTCCTGTTTTTTGGCGTATATATCGCTCGTATTTTCAGGTGTCTTACTGGTTATAAATGGATATCTTGCTGGCTACTTATAGACTGTACGTATCATTTAAAATTGTCAAAAAAAATTGTCATAAATTATCGTATCTCTGTTTCGTTTTGTATGTCATATGAAAATATTAAAACTAACGTCCTACTTTCCGTAACTTCATTAAAAACAGTAATGCACCAAAAAGAATATGTGACGTTTGTGAAAAACAGATATATCCGAAAAGTTAACAAGCGGGTTTATATTAGAGGTAAAGGACAAAAGGTAAATCAGAAAACGGAAAAGTCATGTATTCAGCAACGAGCGATTAGCACACGCTCGAGGAAACGTGTGCAGTTAACCCATAAGCGCTGCAGCCGGATAACCATAAAGATCAGTTGTTTATGACTCATGCCAAGTAACAAGAGTCGTACAGTGAAGCGTTTCGCAATCCACGTAACGTTTGACAGCCGTACTGACGAAACTAGTGGCAATAAAACAATTTTATCTTTGCCAAGGCGTAGCCACAACAATCGTTTAGTCACATTTTTATTTTTGATGAAATATGTTTACTTATTTTAAAAGTAGAAAAAATTCACTGTCGGCGACATCCAGTTTATAAAGGCAATTGTTTCGCATCGCGACCGCATGTGTGTGTGTATGTGTGTGTGTGTGTGTGTGTGTGTGTGTGTGGGTGTGCGTAGATTTGAGGTTTGTACATACATTATTAGTGTTTGTTTCGGGGTAGTTTTTCCTTCCACAATTTTCTTGATTATTTATGTGGTTAATTTCTATTTTTCCAAACTCCTGATAACAAATTATTTCCAGCCTTGTAAGTGACAGACAACCACGTTAGCATAGAAGTAGGGAAGACTTTGATCACAACCTTTGGGTCGATAAATGTTTTTTCACATAAATGTGTGACATTTAGATTCTAGGAAGACAACATACCTATGAGCGTTTGGTCTGAAATGTGCTTCTGGAGAAAGGTGTCTGACGTATCAGGGCAGACAGGGAAGAGAGTTACCAAATGTAAAATAATAATTGAAAATCTGAAGAAAATTATAACAACAGTGAAAGGAAAGCTGCGATTTTTGGGTAATTGCAAGCATGAAAACATGTTTAAGAACATTTTAAAAGCATATTGCAACACCAATAGGATCATATTCTTAGAGAATGGTCATTTAAAGGATTTAAAGGTAGTTCGAAACTTGGTATGTCGACTCGGAAAAATAGGAATGAAGGCAAGATAGAAATTACAGAGACAAGGTGTGGCTTGTGAGAAATGCTGGTGACGATGACTGTCTGTCCGATGGAGCCTTCAGTTCACTGGTAAACGCTTTATCCGAAAATAAGGCAGCTGCTTAATATAAAAGATATAATGAATTTTAAAATTTAATGGAAAATTGTATTTTGTAGTTAAGTATGTCCACCTTGACGAAATAGTCTGGATGTTTGTGTCTAAGTGATCTTAATACCGGCAGTAGTGTGACTACCAATAGAATCACCCTAGCTCGAAAGATCAGATGAGAGAATCCAGATGATGAGAGGTACCTCGTCGTCGAAGGTCGAGGAGTTGGGCCACATATTCAGCAGCCGTATATCCGGAAACTTGAAGTTAAAACACTGAGTAATACGCCTCGGATGCAGGCTGGATTGAATAACCTGCGTAGACGTCAATAAAAGATTACAATGGAAGTTTAGAATAGCAGAATGCAGCATTCAATGATTCGGAAATAAAAACAGGAATTACTTGTTTTCCAAACGATATGTCGTTGTTGTCGCTCTCTCTAAAACCAAAATGGAGGAAAGAGGAAACAAATGGCTGTATGCGTTATAGTGTGGAATAGAGAAAAAATAAAGAATCAAAATGGGTTAGGAGGAAGAGAGAGGAGAAGATGGGAGGAACCAGTTGAATCAAACGTAGTCCACAGTGGCTCATACGAAAAAAAAAGAATAAAAAGTACGAGCAGTAAAATTGTATAATTTTAATCCATCTACAGTCGAAAATTGGTAATCACACACGTAACAATTAAATTTTACAAGCGACTTCTACATTGGTGTAACCTTTTTCCCGTTTTATTATTTAGATTGTATTTTGGTGATGGAAGACGACGAAGATGATAACTGCAAGAATGTAATACGGCAGTTCACACAACTGATGAGAACAAATTAAAGAATATGACAGCTGGAAACAAGGACAAATGTATCCAATTTTTTGTAAAACCCGTAAATATTTACATGTAATTTAAAAATAAGTAGACAAATTTTTTTAAATAAATTTTATATACGTATATTTATATATTTTATGTTTATAAAATATACAACAATTTCTTTATTGATTTGTATTTGTTCTAATATTACTATGACGAAAAACAAAAATACATTATTTTGAAAACCTACGTTTAGAATACAAAAATAAACCAAACATTTATAATTCCAGTGTAGCCACTCGTGCAATAAATATAGGTCTAGGTCACTAAGTCCCAGACATCAGCAACATGATACTACATAGAGTGCCATAGACCACACGATAGTACTTGGAAAAACCTACTACACATATATAAACATAAAACACAAAACAAAGTAACGCTGGAGCAAATATAAATCAATACAAAACACGACACAATATTAAAACACTGAACATTGGAAATACTCAAAGAACAAATTTACACCCCACATCTGATCACAATAACACTAATAAGCCTGAATCAACAAAAACCAACCAACCAGTGCGTAGGTACCTTACGAAATTAAAAACTAACGTGGCTGACGATGACCACACTGCCTGATGCTTGAAACGGTTCCAAGTAAGAAAAAATATCTTGATTGTATACTAGAGTAGTATACGCGATTTATATATTAAAAAGACCTATAGGAACAGGCGTTTGAATATAAAATAATCGTCGAGTTGTCAAATAAGGGTGTTAATGTATCGTTCATTTTATCGTGCCTCTAAAATATTGTACCATCCCATGTGCAACTGAGTTTACGGTGTTTTCTCACTCTGTGATGTAGCCTATGTGTTACATTCCTGCGCGTCTGTTAATGTGGTACCATTATTATGAGTTACTATACATCAGCAATGTGTATGGATGAAACCGGGTGAACACACGGTGGAGCCAAACCGGTACTGCACATAACATTATGAGAAACCTGATTATTACGTAACACTTAGTTATTATTGCCTGAAGTTACGAATATAAACGTATGATGCCTGCATGCATAGTTAATTGGATACCGTCATTGGCTGGGATTTAATTAATTAATTAATTCTTTAATTTTTTTTAGTTATGCTGCTCATCTGTGTAATCATTACGTGTGTACTTAGCGTATTCTTTGACACAGTTATTTTATTTCTTGCTTTCTGTCGTCAGTTGTTAATTTATTCCGAGATGGCCTCGGCTTTCGTATTGTTGAAATTTCAAACAGAAACATAAATAAGGAGAGAGCCCTGTAGTGCACCTGTAACGAATGTGAATTACAGGTGTTTTCCTGCAAAGTGCTGGGGCAACACTGAGTGAGGAACCTATAGCTGGTTCCGTGTATACACAAAAGAACAACTATTGTGACGAAACACGTTTCCCATTCACGCTACTGTGTACTTTGCACAACCGTGTTCCGTCTTGCTAAATATAGAAAGCGTACCGTAATGACTTTGTACAAACTGTTGCAGACAGACACAAAAATTCTTCGCTCTAATGGGTGCAGAAATTAATAACGAAAAACGTAGGTTGCTTCAAAGGGGAGACATCGGATGTGTCACTACCAGTGGACAGTACTGATTAATGTAAGCTCTGGTCACGCGGGGCAAGCGGAATGAAAATTATTCCGTTAAAGTGTATATCATTTTAAATGCTGATAACCAGACGGACAAAGACGGAATTTCTTCTGATGCATGGTTCAACCAAGCAATCGTCTGGGTATAATATCCGAGTTGTCTGTCCGCATGCATGTTATGTCTGTCCGCATAAACAATGTATTGATTACCTCGCTAGTTTTGTCCGAGTTGATAACAGTTCACAGTAGGATCCGCAACGTATGTGAGCTCTTCAGCTGATCGCCGCTGAACTTAGGTTGGTTTTTCAACAACAGAGTCATTGAGTTTTTGTGAGTTCGGTTCCGAGATATTTTTGCAACTGCCACAACGCAAAAATATTGGCCGTCTCAGCCATACTTTATGCTAAATGGGTAGCGTTTGTATTGTAGGTATACTCACAAACGCCCGCGCGTATATACTGTAAGGCTACAAACACAGTACAGAGTAAGGAGTATCTGTATCAAAGCAATTGCTGTGTCACGCTAGCTATTACACCTCATAATTTAATTATATCTGTACGGAAGGGCTGAATGTGGATTTCACGAGGATTTTGTCGTGACTGCGGACTTAAAACTCTTAGGGAGATAACTACCAGTAAGTACTCTGACCGGTCCTCCGTGATCCAGTCACTTCATATTAATCCGCTCAATGCCACCGTCACGAACTTCTAGCCTTTTTAAAATGTAGCTTATATTGTAAATTTATTGTTTGTGAGTTTATGCTCTGTGACCTCAATACTTGAGCCATACGTGAAAATTTGAGGTTGAACTGATTACGCAGTGGCTGTAAGTAAGTAAAGTGACGCGTCTCGTTAATAGTAAAAATGCTCATCCTTCACTCATGTTTGGATCTATTAGATACTGATATTTTGACTTTGTCATGAGTGTTGAGAGGGGGCAGATTAATTAAAAAAAAATCTCTAACGTCATCGCGGAATGCCGGCTTAATATACTACTCGTATTTCATCTTTGTTTACTTCTTGTCACCGCCAAGATTGTACCATTTCTTATTGTGTAAAACTTCACGCTTGTATCATCGTTACTCGATATTCTGAAATTTTCTTGGAGGGAATAAGTTTATCCCTCTTAGCACCCATCCCTTGGATTTGCCACTTTGAATGGCGAGTGATCTAAAACGTTTTCTTAGGCCTATCTGGGCTTAAAATCAGTAGCCTCTAAAGTGATATCTATTGCACTTCGGTAATAATAAAGGGTGACTGTCTTTTAATTTATAGTACGATCTCACACTCATAACGTTAATGAAGAAAATAAAATAAAACGCTTGATAACATTTTATTTAAGTTTGTTTTTTCGCGTCAATTGATTTCCAAGTACTCGAATATTCAAGTAAGAACGTGGCGTATTCAAAATGGTAAGCAGTGTACAATGTGGGACGGTGACTATTTAATTTAGGAGTTTTTGACTTTTCATGCTGTTTTTATTAGAGCAATCGTTAGTCTGTTGTACCTGTATGTAAGATGTGGTCAAAATTATGTGACCCATGCGGTCGATCTCTTGAGACTTCTTTATCATTTTTGATATTAGACATTGACTGAATTATGTTGTAATACGCAGGGACCATGGATGTTAATATAACATTAGTATATAAACATCCACGGCAGGGACTAAGAAGAAAGCGCTCCATAGTAAACGTAAATGAATGAAACCAAACAAAGCGAGTTTAGGATGACATTAGTGAAGTGGTAATCGTGCTAAGCTGAGATTGTCATGTAGTGCAACGCGAAAATATTGTGCAAAGTAAATAGACAAGTAACGAAACGGTCACTTTATCGGTGACTACAGATACGGTGTATTAACGAAATTTATCATTCGAGTAGTGACTTAGTACTACCATAGATACACGCGTAACATTAGCACATATCCCACACACCGAGACCTTCATAGTGCCGCGTTACTTGAATGCAGTATAATATCTGTGCTTTGTACACCCGAAGGTCGCTCGTAAATAAAAAAAAAAGTTTAGAAACTTTACGTTCTTATTGCTGTCGGCATTGCTTTTATTACGAAACATTTCTATTGTTGATTTTGTCAGAGTATCTTCTACTAAACTTATTATCTTCGACTTTAAAGAAAGAATACTGCGCACGTATTACGTAGTGTTTTGTACAGGAATTGGTTTCAGAATTGTGTGTGTACAAACAAATCAATAAAAAGAGGTGAACGATGTCAGTGCGGATAAAAAATTATTATATGTCATAACTTAATGAAAACTAATAAATAATTCGTGTTTAATTTAATACTTAATTGCTGATAGTAAATATAGGTGAATTTACAACACCCCTGTCTACTGTGCACCTCGCCACTGGATGTTGTTAATTAAACTCGTTTATCTCTGGGAGTGGTGTGGTGTGAGCCAGAAGACGCAAGAGGCCATGGGACTAATGCTTGAGGGCAGATGATGATTGTGATTCGTAACCGTTGGGAACTACGTAATTTGCATTTAAGACTTCATAAACTTGTTGCACAGTGAAAAGAGAAAAATCTTAAATAACCACGTCGATATACGCATAGACCATTTTCATCTTTGTCTTATTATGATCGTCTGTCCGTAAATGAATATACAAAAATACCGTTAGTTGCATTTAGCCGATTCCTACGGACACGCAATTGACTGAAATAGTCCATCCAAATACACTGCCACTGAAACCTTTCGTCGCCTTATTATAAAAGTAATAATAAAAAACGCAAAGTGACTTGTCGATCAGATTATGTCAGGCGTGTGCATGGGGGAGACGGGTAATAGTTTGAGAAGGACGGGACAACTCGAGAGATTTTTCGATAACGCGAAAACAGTAAAAGTGTAGATTGCAGTATACATATTTGCCGTTACTGTGCGAGAGAATTAGTAACAATGTACCTACTTAAATCTGGTGACGCGTCAGACTCACAACTAAAAAGTAGTGTATTGAAAAATAAGTACATAAAAAATGGAAATTTATTACACAACATTAGAATGATGGTGCAAAAGTGAATTTAAAGGTGACACAAAAAGATTAGTAAGCGTTTAAGAAGAAAAATTTAAGTTGTTTATCCTGTGTGTACTTTGCACCCAATTTTGCAAGGGCGTGGACAACCTCCTTCTAATACACTAACATACGCTGTGCTGTCAGCTGACATTTGTTACGTGCTTATACAACAGTTATTGTAATTTTGAAAACGTACGGTGGTTTGAACAGTCGAAACATAGTCTCGTGATTTTGCGATTATTAGTAGATATTTTGCGTCTTGTACCGCTTCAGCGAACTAGTACAATTAGAAATAAACAGATTTTGTGGTATTAATAATATTAACTAACGACGTAATAAAAAAAATAAGGCTTAGTATTATGCAACGCGTAGCGATGACGTATACAAATATGCGGCTCATAAGATTCCTTGTCTTGTAAGTCGTCTCCTTGCATCGAAACTGTGAGTACGAACACGGATTATGACAAATTGTTGTTCTGTAGCGTTCAACTAAGCTGGTTTTCTGTTTACACTCAGATATTTTTGTGATATCTAGTTGATTACAAAATCTTCAAAATGTCTTACAAAATGTCTTCATCCTAGACATTAACTCGCTGTTTACTCTTAAAAATAAAATAAAAATTAGGTTTTGTGGATGATGAGTTTTGTCAAATTGTTGCTCTATAACGTTTAACTAAACTGGTTTTCTATTTTCGGTCAGATATTTTTAAAACACACCCAAAGCATTAACTGACTGTTCACCGTTCAAAATTAAAAACATTTGAGGTCCTGTGGACGATAAGTTTCGTCTTAGATAGAAAACTTCTATTATATTACGAGTAAATTTGATCTCTTGAAATATTTCATCAAGGCAACTCTTTGAAGCGAAGAGGATGAAGATATCCTTACTTAATTACTTAGGCCTGTTTCCTATGGCTTGCGGAAAGTCCAAACTAAACTGATGAACTTCCCTCCCGTACCCAACCTTTTTTCCATCAGTTGCGTAATACAGAATATCTGGTTAATAGTGGAGCATCCTTTTTCTAAAGAGATCCGATTTCAGTTTTATGTGAAAATTCTAAACTGTAGAAGACTTGAATGTTTTACCTAAAGGCTATTAAAAATTTCGTCCTATCACAGAAGGACTTATCAAAAATTTTCCCATTCTATTAGAAGAGAAAATAGAAGAATTACCTAGCAAACCAAAAAAGTTTAGGCAGACTTTGACCAATATAAAGCTAATGGCTACTGTCTTTTGCGATTGTAAGGGAATTTTGCAAGGGAATTTTGCTAATCGAATTTATGGAGCTGGGAACTTCCATCACAGCAGCTACATACTGTGAAACTTTAAAACGACTGAGAACATCAATCAAGAACAAAAGACAAGGCATGTTGTCGTCAGGCGTTGTCATCTTGCACGACAATGCACGACCTCACGCAGCTGCACTCACCTTATAGCCCAGACTTGACACCAAGTGACTACCATTTGTTCACTGACTTGAAAAAGTGGTTAGGTGGGCAGCGGTTTGACTCCAATGATGAATGAAAGTCCAGTGTGGCAGATGGCTGACTACTCAGCAGCGAACATTCTACAACATGGGCATAGAAAAGTTGGTGCCTCGCTATGATAAGTGCCTCAACAGTGGTGATGACTATGTAGAAAAGTATTTCACACACACACACACACACACACACACACACACACACACACACACACACACACACACACACACACACACACACACACACACACACACACACACACACACACACACACACACACACACACACACACACACACACACACACACACGCACGCACGCACGCACGCACGCACGCACGCACGCACGCACGCGCGCGCGCGAAACTTTTGTATATAATAAAATTATTGATGTCATTCATGTGTCTGTTTATTGGTCTATCGGAGGTTGAAAAACAAATAGCCCTCGTAAAATTGCCTTAGTTATGTATGAGTCCCGACCCAACTGTAGCTTTGTGATAGCGGGACGGTCGCAACAGGCTATCAGGAGTGATTCGGCCTCATTGTCTGCACGTGAGACGTGACGAATTTTACTCCCAAGGCCAGGCTCGTACGTACACAGAGACTAACGGAGAGAATGGTATGATGTTAATAGCATTCAGCAGTCGCCATGTTTTACACAAGACTCGATGCAAATGTGCTACAAGCAGTGGAGTAACTTTGGGCGGACACAACTGTCTGCACCACAGCAGATATTCATCTAATCACAAATGGACGTTGTAACTCTTGATACAAAGCTCGATTGCAGTTTTACTGACGGTTACCGAAATGCCTCCACGGTCAAAATATTTTACTATCCCAAGGCCTCTTCGAATTTTAACGGGGTATTCCACCAAATAACTTGCAAAATCTGGGAATGAAAAAAAATGCCAAAACAGCGGAAGCATGGAATTATTACGTCATTCATAAAAAAGGTAGAAACATTTGCTGTAGAAATTATATTGGTTTAACCCTTCTCTCCCCAACGTAAAAGATATTATCCACAGCGAAAGAAATTATGGGGGAGAACCGGAGTGGGGTTAGGTAAAAGACGCTCCACTATTGACCATATTTTCTATATTAGGCTGCTGATGGGAGAAAAAATTATCGTATGGGAGGGAAGTCCGTCATTTTAGTTTGGACTTCCAGCAAGCTATAGGAAGTAAGTAAGTAAAGATTTCTTGGTCGTCTTCAGCTTCAAGACCGCCTTGATTACATATTTCAAGAGATCCAATTTTATATCACAGAACTTGACTATTGAAGACGATGTATCTTCATCAGTGCAATTATCCATTAGTCTCTTAGCAAACGCTTGGACATTGCTGGTTTGCAATTTATGAAGTATCAAAGAAGTATTCACCTGGGTGAATAAGACGCTTGTAAAAGCCGATCAAATCCAAACAGCTGCCGAAGCTTATACAACATACTAAACATAGATTGAACGAGCGAAGTGAGCTCAGTTTTATCTCGACCGTTTGGCATTTTTCTGTTTGCCTATCTGTTTGGGGTATGTCTCACGATAATTTTTGAATGCTCAACCGATTTTAGTGCAACTTGGCATGCGTGTCCATACTTTTACCCTATAGAACCCTGTTGATTTTGAGATTGATCCCCTCAAATATAAAGGGGCGAGAGGCAAAAGTGTGAGTGTGTCAAAATTATGAAAAAATCGCAAAAGTCCAATTGTGGGATATAAAATTAAAGGAAATTTTAACCGTAGTTTGAATATAACCGTCAGTCTAAAAATTACAAAATTTTTGGACGTTAAGGTCCAATGAGGGTGAAACTTTTGATAAAATCGCAAAAATTCATGTGGGGTACCAGAGTAAAGATAATTTTACCTAATATCTAAATTTAGTGTTAAATTTTGGAAATTTCAAAATTTGGGACGACAGGGCCCAAAAAATGGGGAAAATTTTGAAAAATCAAAAATTCGATGTGGGATATCAAATTAATGAAAACTTTTAACAAAATCAGAGTACAGTTTCCAAAATTCCTAAAGTTTTTGACCCCAAGGCCCAAAAGTGGGATCTATGGGATCTCAAATATAGAAAAATTGTAAAAGTCCAGTGTGATTCAGACTAATGGGAATTTTAACACAAATCCGATCGTTTGGCATTTTTAGTGTGTATTTTATGATTGCTCTATAATTGTTACTTGCGAAATTGTTAAAACGAAAAATATTAAGATAACTGGGATTTTCGTAACTTTCCTAATAATTGAAATATTATATAATATACAAATTTATCCAATAATAAATGTACTTTGTTCAAAATAATTAGAGTGAGGTGTGTATATATATATATATATACATTCTACTGGTTTATTTTTTTATTACAGGTATTGTAATACAGATCTGTACCTACTGTTATTATATTTTTTTTTTTTACCAGTATATGTAAAGAAACTCTTTTTCTCAGGGTTAATGATTATTAAGTTATTTTATCGTATTTACGATTAAATCTATTAATTTCTTTTCTTTAAACCAACCCAGATTCAGTTAATGGGTAGTACTTTGGTAATTAACCATGTAAAAAATAACTAACGTATTAGTGTAACTTAACCGTCTCTGAATTCTTCCAGCTGCCACGGGTTCACTTCTGGCTGTTGTTTACCTTTCTTCAACAGCAATATTCAGCTTGGCAATCTGTTTCCTCACACGAATCTCTTATTGCTCTTACCGCTGGATACCACTCTCCAAGATTACTGCAACACCGATGTCTCCTTTGAACACTTAATTATTCGTTAGGGCCACTGAAACTCTTCTCCAGTCCAAGATTTTCCTCTTCTGTCGTCGTTCTATTCAGGATATTGTTATATTTTTTGTATTATTATTTATTTATTCGATATTATAATCAAACTCTGGAATCACTATTCAAAATCCTTTGCTTTATTTTCTTTTCCAAGTTACATTACTTTTATGATGTACAACAGTTATTATAGTTTAATATTCTTAATGTGACTGATTGAATTAAAAATTAGACTCTATTTACATAATTCCTCTGTTTCATCTTTATAGTATTCAATATAAAATTAGACTACTCATGTTACTTTCCTTAGATATAAATTTAGACTCATTTTACATAATTCCTCTCTTTCATCTTTATAGTATTTGGTATTAAATTAGACTAATACATTTTTTCTTCATCACTCACTCAAAACAATCTCTAACAATCTACATATTTGCCACATTGATAATTCCCTACCTTCGTTACATCTTTTTATCATATACCTCTTAAAAACTTATATAACTTTTCTACTTCTTATTAAATATATTTATTTGATTTCTAATATTCTGAATTCTAGTTTGTATTTATAATATTATCATTCTCTTACTATTTCCTCTTATTATAATATTCATTTCAAATTTCATATATTCTTTTCATAACATATATCTTTATACTGTTTTATCTCATATAGGCATCTACCTCTATGTTGATGGGCGAGTCGATACAATGTTTTTGTTTACATTTTCAAACATATGTTCCAATTCTAATAAATTTATATATTTTTTCTTTTAAAATTTATTATTTTCCTCTTATGTACTGTGTTGCATTTTAACAGCAGTACATAATACCTTCCCTTATTTCATAATCTCAGATACAACTTGATATGAGATTTTGAAATAATTAATTTCTTATCACAAACATGGTCGAACATTAATATTGAAAACATATGATTAATTCGCTAATTGTATATCACAAAATTCATTTCATAAATTGGTTTTTTCTTTTATTAACATAACAAGTATGGTTCATCACTATCAAGAATCACCATATCTTACACACTCATTTATGGCTTAAAATAACATTAATCAAACCAACTGGTTTTACATCAAAAATAATAAGTATAAAATAACAATTGTGCCTAGTTTCATGGCTAAAAAACTCAAAAACATGAATACAAACATTATCTTTTCTTTTAAATCTCACCTTCCCAATCCTGGTCATAAATTTCATGTGTTCTTAATTTCAGAATTATTTTTCTTTTAATTTAAATTATTTTTTATTATAATATGGGTATCAGCTTTAATGATGTGATATGCTTTGTAAACCTAATAGCTGTCCATGATAATCAGTATATATTTCCTATATCTCCTATCACTAGTTGATAATGGTCCACAAATTTAATGTCAATAAAACTTGCTCTAATGCTCTCAATGCTTGATGATTTATCCACCTTCCCTCATATCTGACATTGGCTACCTTGACTTTTTTTTTCAAATATCATATATTAACTTAGCACCTAAAACTTAATGTCGATTCTTCATATACTTTGGGTTATTCTATCATTTATTTGGTTACTTTTAATTATATTCCTGTTTTCATGTTGGAACACTTAATTTCTTCTTACTTTTCACACCTCGAGTCATGTTGTCCTATTTATTTTTTATTTCTTTACCTCGTTATTTGTATCATCCCTAAAATACCATAATTCCCTAACATTAAATACTATACATGGGTTCGGATTCGGAGGGGCACTATTGGCTTCCATTACTCCGCCGTTTTCCCTAAATATATCATCTGAAATCAGAGGAACTTCATCTCTGTCCAGGAAAAAATAAAAGTTGCACTATCACAACACAATACATATAATTATTACCTATAAGGTAAGCTCCTTCGCTACAAAATTATATTCAAGGGATTGTTACATGATTTCTTTGAGGTCTCTTCACATTTTTATTCCATTACTGTTTCACTTCTGGTGATTTATCACTTCAATTAATATTCTATCATTCACAGGTAACTGGTTAACATTATTCGACATACATGTTGGATTATTCCCATCTTGGTGTTGTCAATCTATGATATTTTAGATTCTATCTTCATCTTCATTTTTATTTATTTATTCCCCTTTAATTATGCAGTTAAGTACTGAATTTCGTCATTATCGTAAGTTGTATTTGTCTATTCTTTCTTCATCTAATTCCTTTCTACCCTTCTTAAATAGTAACTAGTCTTAATTGTTCTTATCATTGTTACTATACTGATTAAAATGGTTATTCAAATAATTATTATGGTTATTAACTGTCTTTCTCTTCTTAATTGATTCCAAAATAATTTCTTTTAACTATCTGGTAAGATGTTCTTACTTATTTTAGAATTTGGTGGGTTATTTCATCTTAATTCATAATAACTTTCATATTATGTCGTTTGTATTAATAATTAATCTAATCTTTGTTCAGTTAGTTTGCTTTGGTCAATACCCAGAAAATCAGTCCCTTCTTTCCATATTTCTTATATTTAGTTCATCCGTTGTCAAATACTTCATTTATTTGAACGTTGTTCGGATTACTACAGTGTCCATAATGATTTCTGTTTTTATTAAATATCTCTCTGTCACCCTGTATTTCCATTCTTTTAATACTACATGTTCATTTGTATCTATGCCTACATCAATCACTTTCCTATTTATTTTATTGAACAGGTATTTTAATGGTATTTGAATTATTGATGACAGCATTGACAGTTTGCTACACACTTCTATTTCTGTGATATTTAATTTACGTATAGACTTTCGGACATTTTTTCTCACTATTTTATTGTGATTCCCTTTGAAATATTCTATTGAGTTCCTTTTATTATCTTTAAAATTACTTATTCTTCTGTAGTTAGTACTTAGGATGTCAAGTACATTAATCAGTCCATTATTCATCATCTCCAATTCTTCTCATATATTTTTAATTTTCTTAGGATGTGTTATTCTTCTTTCTTCTGTTTTCTTAATTATTTGCTTCTTTATTCCATTATCTTCTATTTTAATATTATTGCTGTCCAACTGTTGTCCCATGGATTGAATATTGCTCGTTACCTCCTGTTTGTGTTTTACCAATTCTCTCGTCATCTGTTCCATGACTTCTTGTTTATTTTCTCCTAATTTCTCTTCCACTTCAATAATTTTATTTATTACCTCTCCACGTAATTGAGTTAAATTTTCATCAGTTTTCTCAACTTTCTGATTAGTTTCTGTAATTCTATTCCTTATTTCTGTTTTATACTCATCTAACTGTTGTTTCAATTCCTCTTTATTTTTCTCACTCTCTTCCTTCAATTGTCCTTTTAATTCCTCCTTATCTTCTCTCATTTGTTTCTTGAGTTCTTCAATATTTTGTTTTAATAAGTTTTCATTATCTAATTTCATTTGTTTCTTTAATTTTTCACTGTTACTATCCATTTTTTCATTTACTTGTTTCAATAATGTTTCGCTGGTTTTGTTATTCCCTTCCATTATAATTCTCATCATCTCCTGGAAATTCGCATCCATTGGTTGGTTTGGTTTCTTTGGTTGGTCCCCTTGGGCATCCTCTACTATTATTTCCATTTCAGTTTCTTCCTCTTCAACACTATTACTCCTTAATTCATATCGTTGCTCTAGTTTGTTAGCCATTTTACAATATTGAACTTAATTTAATTACAATGAGATTTTTATACTAATTAAATTTAACAAAATTGTGTTATTTGGTGCTGGTTTAAAGAAAATCTTTGCTTTCACGTATGGGCGTCATTTTATACTGTTGTTTTTTACTGATATAATATATTTAGTATTTGCACCACGTTGGATGCGTCATTTTGTACTGGTTTATTTTTTTATTACAGGTATTGTAATACAGATCTGTACCTACTGTTATTATATTTTTTTTTTTTACCAGTACATGTAAAGAAACTCTTTTTCTCAGGGTTAATGATTATTAGTTATTTTATCGTATTTACGATTAAATCTATTAATTTCTTTTCTTTAAACCAACCCAGATTCAGTTAATGGGTAGTACTTTGGTAATTAACCATGTAAAAAATAACTAACGTATTAGTGTAACTTAACCGTCTCTGAATTCTTCCAGCTGCCACGGGTTCACTTCTGGCTGTTGTTTACCTTTCTTCAACAGCAATATTCAGCTTGGCAATCTGTTTCCTCACACGAATCTCTTATTGCTCTTACCGCTGGATACCACTCTCCAAGATTACTGCAACACCGATGTCTCCTTTGAAGACTTAATTATTCGTTAGGGCCACTGAAACTCTTCTCCAGTCCAAGATTTTCCTCTTCTGTCGTCGTTCTATTCAGGATATTGTTATATTTTTTGTATTATTATTTATTTATTCGATATTATAATCAAACTCTGGAATCACTATTCAAAATCCTTTGCTTTATTTTCTTTTCCAAGTTACATTACTGTTATGATGTACAACAGTTATTATAATTTAATATTCTTAATGTGACTGATTGAATTAAAAATTAGACTCTATTTACATAATTCCTCTGTTTCATCTTTATAGTATTCAATATAAAATTAGACTACTCATGTTACTTTCCTTAGATATAAATTTAGACTCATTTTACATAATTCCTCTCTTTCATCTTTATAGTATTTGGTATTAAATTAGACTAATACATTTTTTCTTCATCACTCACTCAAAACTATCTCTAACAATCTACATATTTGCCACATTGATAATTCCCTACCTTCGTTACATCTTTTTATCATATACCTCTTAAAAACTTATATAACTTTTCTACTTCTTATTAAATATATTTATTTTATTTCTAATATTCTGAATTCTAGTTTGTATTTATAATATGATCATTCTCTTACTATTTCCTCTTATTATAATATTCATTTCAAATTTCATATATTCTTTTCATAACATATATCTTTATACTGTTTTATCTCATATAGGCATCTACCTCTATGTTGATGGGTGAGTCGATACAATGTTTTTGTTTACATTTTCAAACATATGTTCCAATTCTAATAAATTTATATATTTTTTCTTTTAAAATTTATTATTTTCCTCTTATGTACTGTGTTGCATTTTAACAGCAGTACATAATACCTTCCCTTATTTCATAATCTCAGATACAACTTGATATGAGATTTTGAAATAATTAATTTCTTATCACAAACATGGTCGAACATTAATATTGAAAACATATGATTAATTCGCTAATTGTATATCACAAAATTCATTTCATAAATTGGTTTTTTCTTTTATTAACATAACAAGTATGGTTCATCACTATCAAGAATCACCATATCTTACACACTCATTTATGGCTTAAAATAACATTAATCAAACCAACTGGTTTTACATCAAAAATAATAAGTATAAAATAACAATTGTGCCTAGTTTCATGGCTAAAAAACTCAAAAACATGAATACAAACATTATCTTTTCTTTTAAATCTCACCTTCCCAATCCTGGTCATAAATTTCATGTGTTCTTAATTTCAGAATTATTTTTCTTTTAATTTAAATTATTTTTTATTATAATATGGGTATCAGCTTTAATGATGTGATATGCTTTGTAAACCTAATAGCTGTCCATGATAATCAGTATATATTTCCTATATCTCCTATCACTAGTTGATAATGGTCCACAAATTTAATGTCAATAAAACTTGCTCTAATGCTCTCAATGCTTGATGATTTATCCACCTTCCCTCATATCTGACATTGGCTACCTTGACTTTTTTTTTTCAAATATCATATATTAACTTAGCACCTAAAACTTAATGTCGATTCTTCATATACTTTGGGTTATTCTATCATTTATTTGGTTACTTTTAATTATATTCCTGTTTTCATGTTGGAACACTTAATTTCTTCTTACTTTTCACACCTCGAGTCATGTTGTCATATTTATTTTTTATTTCTTTACCTCGTTATTTGTATCATCCCTAAAATACCATAATTCCCTAACATTAAATACTATACATGGGTTCGGATTCGGAGGGGCACTATTGGCTTCCATTACTCCGCCATTTTCCCTAAATATATCATCTGAAATCAGAGGAACTTCATCTCTGTCCAGGAAAAAATAAAAGTTGCACTATCACAACACAATACATATAATTATTACCTATAAGGTAAGCTCCTTCGCTACAAAATTATATTCAAGGGATTGTTACATGATTTCTTTGAGGTCTCTTCACATTTTTATTCCATTACTGTTTCACTTCTGGTGATTTATCACTTCAATTAATATTCTATCATTCACAGGTAACTGGTTAACATTATTCGACATACATGTTGGATTATTCCCATCTTGGTGTTGTCAATCTATGATATTTTAGATTCTATCTTCATCTTCATTTTATTTATTTATTCCCCTTTAATTATACAGTTAAGTACTGAATTTCGTCATTATCGTAAGTTGTATTTGTCTATTCTTTCTTCATCTAATTCCTTTCTACCCTTCTTAAATAGTAACTAGTCTTAATTGTTCTTATCATTGTTACTATACTGATTAAAATGGTTATTCAAATAATTATTATGGTTATTAACTGTCTTTCTCTTCTTAATTGATTCCAAAATAATTTCTTTTAACTATCTGGTAAGATGTTCTTACTTATTTTAGAATTTGGTGGGTTATTTCATCTTAATTCATAATAACTTTCATATTATGTCGTTTGTATTAATAATTAATCTAATCTTTGTTCAGTTAGTTTGCTTTGGTCAATACCCAGAAAATCAGTCCCTTCTTTCCATATTTCTTATATTTAGTTCATCCGTTGTCAAATACTTCATTTATTTGAACGTTGTTCGGATTACTACAGTGTCCATAATGATTTCTGTTTTTATTAAATATCTCTCTGTCACCCTGTATTTCCATTCTTTTAATACTACAAGTTCATTTGTATCTATGCCTACATCAATCACTTTCCTATTTATTTTATTGAACAGGTATTTTAATGGTATTTGAATTATTGATGACAGCATTGACAGTTTGCTACACACTTCTATTTCTGTGATATTTAATTTACGTATAGACTTTCGGACATTTTTTCTCACTATTTTATTGTGATTCCCTTGGAAATATTCTATTGAGTTCCTTTTATTATCTTTAAAATTACTTATTCTTCTGTAGTTAGTACTTAGGATGTCAAGTACATTAATCAGTCCATTATTCATCATCTCCAATTCTTCTCATATATTTTTAATTTTCTTAGGATGTGTTATTCTTCTTTCTTCTGTTTTCTTAATTATTTGCTTCTTTATTCCATTATCTTCTATTTTAATATTATTGCTGTCCAACTGTTGTCCCATGGATTGAATATTGCTCGTTACCTCCTGTTTGTGTTTTACCAATTCTCTCGTCATCTGTTCCATGACTTCTTGTTTATTTTCTCCTAATTTCTCTTCCACTTCAATAATTTTATTTATTACCTCTCCACGTAATTGAGTTAAATTTTCATCAGTTTTCTCAACTTTCTGATTAGTTTCTGTAATTCTATTCCTTATTTCTGTTTTATACTCATCTAACTGTTGTTTCAATTCCTCTTTATTTTTCTCACTCTCTTCCTTCAATTGTCCTTTTAATTCCTCCTTATCTTCTCTCATTTGTTTCTTGAGTTCTTCAATATTTTGTTTTAATAAGTTTTCATTATCTAATTTCATTTGTTTCTTTAATTTTTCACTGTTACTATCCATTTTTTCATTTACTTGTTTCAATAATGTTTCGCTGGTTTTGTTATTCCCTTCCATTATAATTCTCATCATCTCCTGGAAATTCGCATCCATTGGTTGGTTTGGTTTCTTTGGTTGGTCCCCTTGGGCATCCTCTACTATTATTTCCATTTCAGTTTCTTCCTCTTCAACACTATTACTCCTTAATTCATATCGTTGCTCTAGTTTGTTAGCCATTTTACAATATTGAACTTAATTTAATTACAATGAGATTTTTATACTAATTAAATTTAACAAAATTGTGTTATTTGGTGCTGGTTTAAAGAAAATCTTTGCTTTCACGTATGGGCGTCATTTTATACTGTTGTTTTTTACTGATATAATATATTTAGTATTTGCACCACGTTGGATGCGTCATTTTGTACTGGTTTATTTTTTTATTACAGGTATTGTAATACAGATCTGTACCTACTGTTATTATATTTTTTTTTTTTACCAGTACATGTAAAGAAACTCTTTTTCTCAGGGTTAATGATTATTAGTTATTTTATCGTATTTACGATTAAATCTATTAATTTCTTTTCTTTAAACCAACCCAGATTCAGTTAATGGGTAGTACTTTGGTAATTAACCATGTAAAAAATAACTAACGTATTAGTGTAACTTAACCGTCTTTGAATTCTTCCAGCTGCCACGGGTTCACTTCTGGCTGTTGTTTACCTTTCTTCAACAGCAATATTCAGCTTGGCAATCTGTTTCCTCACACGAATCTCTTATTGCTCTTACCGCTGGATACCACTCTCCAAGATTACTGCAACACCGATGTCTCCTTTGAAGACTTAATTATTCGTTAGGGCCACTGAAACTCTTCTCCAGTCCAAGATTTTCCTCTTCTGTCGTCGTTCTATTCAGGATATTGTTATATTTTTTGTATTATTATTTATTTATTCGATATTATAATCAAACTCTGGAATCACTATTCAAAATCCTTTGCTTTATTTTCTTTTCCAAGTTACATTACTGTTATGATGTACAACAGTTATTATAATTTAATATTCTTAATGTGACTGATTGAATTAAAAATTAGACTCTATTTACATAATTCCTCTGTTTCATCTTTATAGTATTCAATATAAAATTAGACTACTCATGTTACTTTCCTTAGATATAAATTTAGACTCATTTTACATAATTCCTCTCTTTCATCTTTATAGTATTTGGTATTAAATTAGACTAATACATTTTTTCTTCATCACTCACTCAAAACAATCTCTAACAATCTACATATTTGCCACATTGATAATTCCCTACCTTCGTTACATCTTTTTATCATATACCTCTTAAAAACTTATATAACTTTTCTACTTCTTATTAAATATATTTATTTTATTTCTAATATTCTGAATTCTAGTTTGTATTTATAATATGATCATTCTCTTACTATTTCCTCTTATTATAATATTCATTTCAAATTTCATATATTCTTTTCATAACATATATCTTTATACTGTTTTATCTCATATAGGCATCTACCTCTATGTTGATGGGTGAGTCGATACAATGTTTTTGTTTACATTTTCAAACATATGTTCCAATTCTAATAAATTTATATATTTTTTCTTTTAAAATTTATTATTTTCCTCTTATGTACTGTGTTGCATTTTAACAGCAGTACATAATACCTTCCCTTATTTCATAATCTCAGATACAACTTGATATGAGATTTTGAAATAATTAATTTCTTATCACAAACATGGTCGAACATTAATATTGAAAACATATGATTAATTCGCTAATTGTATATCACAAAATTCATTTCATAAATTGGTTTTTTCTTTTATTAACATAACAAGTATGGTTCATCACTATCAAGAATCACCATATCTTACACACTCATTTATGGCTTAAAATAACATTAATCAAACCAACTGGTTTTACATCAAAAATAATAAGTATAAAATAACAATTGTGCCTAGTTTCATGGCTAAAAAACTCAAAAACATGAATACAAACATTATCTTTTCTTTTAAATCTCACCTTCCCAATCCTGGTCATAAATTTCATGTGTTCTTAATTTCAGAATTATTTTTCTTTTAATTTAAATTATTTTTTATTATAATATGGGTATCAGCTTTAATGATGTGATATGCTTTGTAAACCTAATAGCTGTCCATGATAATCAGTATATATTTCCTATATCTCCTATCACTAGTTGATAATGGTCCACAAATTTAATGTCAATAAAACTTGCTCTAATGCTCTCAATGCTTGATGATTTATCCACCTTCCCTCATATCTGACATTGGCTACCTTGACTTTTTTTTTTCAAATATCATATATTAACTTAGCACCTAAAACTTAATGTCGATTCTTCATATACTTTGGGTTATTCTATCATTTATTTGGTTACTTTTAATTATATTCCTGTTTTCATGTTGGAACACTTAATTTCTTCTTACTTTTCACACCTCGAGTCATGTTGTCATATTTATTTTTTATTTCTTTACCTCGTTATTTGTATCATCCCTAAAATACCATAATTCCCTAACATTAAATACTATACATGGGTTCGGATTCGGAGGGGCACTATTGGCTTCCATTACTCCGCCATTTTCCCTAAATATATCATCTGAAATCAGAGGAACTTCATCTCTGTCCAGGAAAAAATAAAAGTTGCACTATCACAACACAATACATATAATTATTACCTATAAGGTAAGCTCCTTCGCTACAAAATTATATTCAAGGGATTGTTACATGATTTCTTTGAGGTCTCTTCACATTTTTATTCCATTACTGTTTCACTTCTGGTGATTTATCACTTCAATTAATATTCTATCATTCACAGGTAACTGGTTAACATTATTCGACATACATGTTGGATTATTCCCATCTTGGTGTTGTCAATCTATGATATTTTAGATTCTATCTTCATCTTCATTTTATTTATTTATTCCCCTTTAATTATACAGTTAAGTACTGAATTTCGTCATTATCGTAAGTTGTATTTGTCTATTCTTTCTTCATCTAATTCCTTTCTACCCTTCTTAAATAGTAACTAGTCTTAATTGTTCTTATCATTGTTACTATACTGATTAAAATGGTTATTCAAATAATTATTATGGTTATTAACTGTCTTTCTCTTCTTAATTGATTCCAAAATAATTTCTTTTAACTATCTGGTAAGATGTTCTTACTTATTTTAGAATTTGGTGGGTTATTTCATCTTAATTCATAATAACTTTCATATTATGTCGTTTGTATTAATAATTAATCTAATCTTTGTTCAGTTAGTTTGCTTTGGTCAATACCCAGAAAATCAGTCCCTTCTTTCCATATTTCTTATATTTAGTTCATCCGTTGTCAAATACTTCATTTATTTGAACGTTGTTCGGATTACTACAGTGTCCATAATGATTTCTGTTTTTATTAAATATCTCTCTGTCACCCTGTATTTCCATTCTTTTAATACTACAAGTTCATTTGTATCTATGCCTACATCAATCACTTTCCTATTTATTTTATTGAACAGGTATTTTAATGGTATTTGAATTATTGATGACAGCATTGACAGTTTGCTACACACTTCTATTTCTGTGATATTTAATTTACGTATAGACTTTCGGACATTTTTTCTCACTATTTTATTGTGATTCCCTTGGAAATATTCTATTGAGTTCCTTTTATTATCTTTAAAATTACTTATTCTTCTGTAGTTAGTACTTAGGATGTCAAGTACATTAATCAGTCCATTATTCATCATCTCCAATTCTTCTCATATATTTTTAATTTTCTTAGGATGTGTTATTCTTCTTTCTTCTGTTTTCTTAATTATTTGCTTCTTTATTCCATTATCTTCTATTTTAATATTATTGCTGTCCAACTGTTGTCCCATGGATTGAATATTGCTCGTTACCTCCTGTTTGTGTTTTACCAATTCTCTCGTCATCTGTTCCATGACTTCTTGTTTATTTTCTCCTAATTTCTCTTCCACTTCAATAATTTTATTTATTACCTCTCCACGTAATTGAGTTAAATTTTCATCAGTTTTCTCAACTTTCTGATTAGTTTCTGTAATTCTATTCCTTATTTCTGTTTTATACTCATCTAACTGTTGTTTCAATTCCTCTTTATTTTTCTCACTCTCTTCCTTCAATTGTCCTTTTAATTCCTCCTTATCTTCTCTCATTTGTTTCTTGAGTTCTTCAATATTTTGTTTTAATAAGTTTTCATTATCTAATTTCATTTGTTTCTTTAATTTTTCACTGTTACTATCCATTTTTTCATTTACTTGTTTCAATAATGTTTCGCTGGTTTTGTTATTCCCTTCCATTATAATTCTCATCATCTCCTGGAAATTCGCATCCATTGGTTGGTTTGGTTTCTTTGGTTGGTCCCCTTGGGCATCCTCTACTATTATTTCCATTTCAGTTTCTTCCTCTTCAACACTATTACTCCTTAATTCATATCGTTGCTCTAGTTTGTTAGCCATTTTACAATATTGAACTTAATTTAATTACAATGAGATTTTTATACTAATTAAATTTAACAAAATTGTGTTATTTGGTGCTGGTTTAAAGAAAATCTTTGCTTTCACGTATGGGCGTCATTTTATACTGTTGTTTTTTACTGATATAATATATTTAGTATTTGCACCACGTTGGATGCGTCATTTTGTACTGGTTTATTTTTTTATTACAGGTATTGTAATACAGATCTGTACCTACTGTTATTATATTTTTTTTTTTACCAGTACATGTAAAGAAACTCTTTTTCTCAGGGTTAATGATTATTAGTTATTTTATCGTATTTACGATTAAATCTATTAATTTCTTTTCTTTAAACCAACCCAGATTCAGTTAATGGGTAGTACTTTGGTAATTAACCATGTAAAAAATAACTAACGTATTAGTGTAACTTAACCGTCTCTGAATTCTTCCAGCTGCCACGGGTTCACTTCTGGCTGTTGTTTACCTTTCTTCAACAGCAATATTCAGCTTGGCAATCTGTTTCCTCACACGAATCTCTTATTGCTCTTACCGCTGGATACCACTCTCCAAGATTACTGCAACACCGATGTCTCCTTTGAAGACTTAATTATTCGTTAGGGCCACTGAAACTCTTCTCCAGTCCAAGATTTTCCTCTTCTGTCGTCGTTCTATTCAGGATATTGTTATATTTTTTGTATTATTATTTATTTATTCGATATTATAATCAAACTCTGGAATCACTATTCAAAATCCTTTGCTTTATTTTCTTTTCCAAGTTACATTACTGTTATGATGTACAACAGTTATTATAATTTAATATTCTTAATGTGACTGATTGAATTAAAAATTAGACTCTATTTACATAATTCCTCTGTTTCATCTTTATAGTATTCAATATAAAATTAGACTACTCATGTTACTTTCCTTAGATATAAATTTAGACTCATTTTACATAATTCCTCTCTTTCATCTTTATAGTATTTGGTATTAAATTAGACTAATACATTTTTTCTTCATCACTCACTCAAAACAATCTCTAACAATCTACATATTTGCCACATTGATAATTCCCTACCTTCGTTACATCTTTTTATCATATACCTCTTAAAAACTTATATAACTTTTCTACTTCTTATTAAATATATTTATTTTATTTCTAATATTCTGAATTCTAGTTTGTATTTATAATATGATCATTCTCTTACTATTTCCTCTTATTATAATATTCATTTCAAATTTCATATATTCTTTTCATAACATATATCTTTATACTGTTTTATCTCATATAGGCATCTACCTCTATGTTGATGGGTGAGTCGATACAATGTTTTTGTTTACATTTTCAAACATATGTTCCAATTCTAATAAATTTATATATTTTTTCTTTTAAAATTTATTATTTTCCTCTTATGTACTGTGTTGCATTTTAACAGCAGTACATAATACCTTCCCTTATTTCATAATCTCAGATACAACTTGATATGAGATTTTGAAATAATTAATTTCTTATCACAAACATGGTCGAACATTAATATTGAAAACATATGATTAATTCGCTAATTGTATATCACAAAATTCATTTCATAAATTGGTTTTTTCTTTTATTAACATAACAAGTATGGTTCATCACTATCAAGAATCACCATATCTTACACACTCATTTATGGCTTAAAATAACATTAATCAAACCAACTGGTTTTACATCAAAAATAATAAGTATAAAATAACAATTGTGCCTAGTTTCATGGCTAAAAAACTCAAAAACATGAATACAAACATTATCTTTTCTTTTAAATCTCACCTTCCCAATCCTGGTCATAAATTTCATGTGTTCTTAATTTCAGAATTATTTTTCTTTTAATTTAAATTATTTTTTATTATAATATGGGTATCAGCTTTAATGATGTGATATGCTTTGTAAACCTAATAGCTGTCCATGATAATCAGTATATATTTCCTATATCTCCTATCACTAGTTGATAATGGTCCACAAATTTAATGTCAATAAAACTTGCTCTAATGCTCTCAATGCTTGATGATTTATCCACCTTCCCTCATATCTGACATTGGCTACCTTGACTTTTTTTTTTCAAATATCATATATTAACTTAGCACCTAAAACTTAATGTCGATTCTTCATATACTTTGGGTTATTCTATCATTTATTTGGTTACTTTTAATTATATTCCTGTTTTCATGTTGGAACACTTAATTTCTTCTTACTTTTCACACCTCGAGTCATGTTGTCATATTTATTTTTTATTTCTTTACCTCGTTATTTGTATCATCCCTAAAATACCATAATTCCCTAACATTAAATACTATACATGGGTTCGGATTCGGAGGGGCACTATTGGCTTCCATTACTCCGCCATTTTCCCTAAATATATCATCTGAAATCAGAGGAACTTCATCTCTGTCCAGGAAAAAATAAAAGTTGCACTATCACAACACAATACATATAATTATTACCTATAAGGTAAGCTCCTTCGCTACAAAATTATATTCAAGGGATTGTTACATGATTTCTTTGAGGTCTCTTCACATTTTTATTCCATTACTGTTTCACTTCTGGTGATTTATCACTTCAATTAATATTCTATCATTCACAGGTAACTGGTTAACATTATTCGACATACATGTTGGATTATTCCCATCTTGGTGTTGTCAATCTATGATATTTTAGATTCTATCTTCATCTTCATTTTATTTATTTATTCCCCTTTAATTATACAGTTAAGTACTGAATTTCGTCATTATCGTAAGTTGTATTTGTCTATTCTTTCTTCATCTAATTCCTTTCTACCCTTCTTAAATAGTAACTAGTCTTAATTGTTCTTATCATTGTTACTATACTGATTAAAATGGTTATTCAAATAATTATTATGGTTATTAACTGTCTTTCTCTTCTTAATTGATTCCAAAATAATTTCTTTTAACTATCTGGTAAGATGTTCTTACTTATTTTAGAATTTGGTGGGTTATTTCATCTTAATTCATAATAACTTTCATATTATGTCGTTTGTATTAATAATTAATCTAATCTTTGTTCAGTTAGTTTGCTTTGGTCAATACCCAGAAAATCAGTCCCTTCTTTCCATATTTCTTATATTTAGTTCATCCGTTGTCAAATACTTCATTTATTTGAACGTTGTTCGGATTACTACAGTGTCCATAATGATTTCTGTTTTTATTAAATATCTCTCTGTCACCCTGTATTTCCATTCTTTTAATACTACAAGTTCATTTGTATCTATGCCTACATCAATCACTTTCCTATTTATTTTATTGAACAGGTATTTTAATGGTATTTGAATTATTGATGACAGCATTGACAGTTTGCTACACACTTCTATTTCTGTGATATTTAATTTACGTATAGACTTTCGGACATTTTTTCTCACTATTTTATTGTGATTCCCTTGGAAATATTCTATTGAGTTCCTTTTATTATCTTTAAAATTACTTATTCTTCTGTAGTTAGTACTTAGGATGTCAAGTACATTAATCAGTCCATTATTCATCATCTCCAATTCTTCTCATATATTTTTAATTTTCTTAGGATGTGTTATTCTTCTTTCTTCTGTTTTCTTAATTATTTGCTTCTTTATTCCATTATCTTCTATTTTAATATTATTGCTGTCCAACTGTTGTCCCATGGATTGAATATTGCTCGTTACCTCCTGTTTGTGTTTTACCAATTCTCTCGTCATCTGTTCCATGACTTCTTGTTTATTTTCTCCTAATTTCTCTTCCACTTCAATAATTTTATTTATTACCTCTCCACGTAATTGAGTTAAATTTTCATCAGTTTTCTCAACTTTCTGATTAGTTTCTGTAATTCTATTCCTTATTTCTGTTTTATACTCATCTAACTGTTGTTTCAATTCCTCTTTATTTTTCTCACTCTCTTCCTTCAATTGTCCTTTTAATTCCTCCTTATCTTCTCTCATTTGTTTCTTGAGTTCTTCAATATTTTGTTTTAATAAGTTTTCATTATCTAATTTCATTTGTTTCTTTAATTTTTCACTGTTACTATCCATTTTTTCATTTACTTGTTTCAATAATGTTTCGCTGGTTTTGTTATTCCCTTCCATTATAATTCTCATCATCTCCTGGAAATTCGCATCCATTGGTTGGTTTGGTTTCTTTGGTTGGTCCCCTTGGGCATCCTCTACTATTATTTCCATTTCAGTTTCTTCCTCTTCAACACTATTACTCCTTAATTCATATCGTTGCTCTAGTTTGTTAGCCATTTTACAATATTGAACTTAATTTAATTACAATGAGATTTTTATACTAATTAAATTTAACAAAATTGTGTTATTTGGTGCTGGTTTAAAGAAAATCTTTGCTTTCACGTATGGGCGTCATTTTATACTGTTGTTTTTTACTGATATAATATATTTAGTATTTGCACCACGTTGGATGCGTCATTTTGTACTGGTTTATTTTTTTATTACAGGTATTGTAATACAGATCTGTACCTACTGTTATTATATTTTTTTTTTTTACCAGTACATGTAAAGAAACTCTTTTTCTCAGGGTTAATGATTATTAGTTATTTTATCGTATTTACGATTAAATCTATTAATTTCTTTTCTTTAAACCAACCCAGATTCAGTTAATGGGTAGTACTTTGGTAATTAACCATGTAAAAAATAACTAACGTATTAGTGTAACTTAACCGTCTCTGAATTCTTCCAGCTGCCACGGGTTCACTTCTGGCTGTTGTTTACCTTTCTTCAACAGCAATATTCAGCTTGGCAATCTGTTTCCTCACACGAATCTCTTATTGCTCTTACCGCTGGATACCACTCTCCAAGATTACTGCAACACCGATGTCTCCTTTGAAGACTTAATTATTCGTTAGGGCCACTGAAACTCTTCTCCAGTCCAAGATTTTCCTCTTCTGTCGTCGTTCTATTCAGGATATTGTTATATTTTTTGTATTATTATTTATTTATTCGATATTATAATCAAACTCTGGAATCACTATTCAAAATCCTTTGCTTTATTTTCTTTTCCAAGTTACATTACTGTTATGATGTACAACAGTTATTATAATTTAATATTCTTAATGTGACTGATTGAATTAAAAATTAGACTCTATTTACATAATTCCTCTGTTTCATCTTTATAGTATTCAATATAAAATTAGACTACTCATGTTACTTTCCTTAGATATAAATTTAGACTCATTTTACATAATTCCTCTCTTTCATCTTTATAGTATTTGGTATTAAATTAGACTAATACATTTTTTCTTCATCACTCACTCAAAACAATCTCTAACAATCTACATATTTGCCACATTGATAATTCCCTACCTTCGTTACATCTTTTTATCATATACCTCTTAAAAACTTATATAACTTTTCTACTTCTTATTAAATATATTTATTTTATTTCTAATATTCTGAATTCTAGTTTGTATTTATAATATGATCATTCTCTTACTATTTCCTCTTATTATAATATTCATTTCAAATTTCATATATTCTTTTCATAACATATATCTTTATACTGTTTTATCTCATATAGGCATCTACCTCTATGTTGATGGGTGAGTCGATACAATGTTTTTGTTTACATTTTCAAACATATGTTCCAATTCTAATAAATTTATATATTTTTTCTTTTAAAATTTATTATTTTCCTCTTATGTACTGTGTTGCATTTTAACAGCAGTACATAATACCTTCCCTTATTTCATAATCTCAGATACAACTTGATATGAGATTTTGAAATAATTAATTTCTTATCACAAACATGGTCGAACATTAATATTGAAAACATATGATTAATTCGCTAATTGTATATCACAAAATTCATTTCATAAATTGGTTTTTTCTTTTATTAACATAACAAGTATGGTTCATCACTATCAAGAATCACCATATCTTACACACTCATTTATGGCTTAAAATAACATTAATCAAACCAACTGGTTTTACATCAAAAATAATAAGTATAAAATAACAATTGTGCCTAGTTTCATGGCTAAAAAACTCAAAAACATGAATACAAACATTATCTTTTCTTTTAAATCTCACCTTCCCAATCCTGGTCATAAATTTCATGTGTTCTTAATTTCAGAATTATTTTTCTTTTAATTTAAATTATTTTTTATTATAATATGGGTATCAGCTTTAATGATGTGATATGCTTTGTAAACCTAATAGCTGTCCATGATAATCAGTATATATTTCCTATATCTCCTATCACTAGTTGATAATGGTCCACAAATTTAATGTCAATAAAACTTGCTCTAATGCTCTCAATGCTTGATGATTTATCCACCTTCCCTCATATCTGACATTGGCTACCTTGACTTTTTTTTTTCAAATATCATATATTAACTTAGCACCTAAAACTTAATGTCGATTCTTCATATACTTTGGGTTATTCTATCATTTATTTGGTTACTTTTAATTATATTCCTGTTTTCATGTTGGAACACTTAATTTCTTCTTACTTTTCACACCTCGAGTCATGTTGTCATATTTATTTTTTATTTCTTTACCTCGTTATTTGTATCATCCCTAAAATACCATAATTCCCTAACATTAAATACTATACATGGGTTCGGATTCGGAGGGGCACTATTGGCTTCCATTACTCCGCCATTTTCCCTAAATATATCATCTGAAATCAGAGGAACTTCATCTCTGTCCAGGAAAAAATAAAAGTTGCACTATCACAACACAATACATATAATTATTACCTATAAGGTAAGCTCCTTCGCTACAAAATTATATTCAAGGGATTGTTACATGATTTCTTTGAGGTCTCTTCACATTTTTATTCCATTACTGTTTCACTTCTGGTGATTTATCACTTCAATTAATATTCTATCATTCACAGGTAACTGGTTAACATTATTCGACATACATGTTGGATTATTCCCATCTTGGTGTTGTCAATCTATGATATTTTAGATTCTATCTTCATCTTCATTTTATTTATTTATTCCCCTTTAATTATACAGTTAAGTACTGAATTTCGTCATTATCGTAAGTTGTATTTGTCTATTCTTTCTTCATCTAATTCCTTTCTACCCTTCTTAAATAGTAACTAGTCTTAATTGTTCTTATCATTGTTACTATACTGATTAAAATGGTTATTCAAATAATTATTATGGTTATTAACTGTCTTTCTCTTCTTAATTGATTCCAAAATAATTTCTTTTAACTATCTGGTAAGATGTTCTTACTTATTTTAGAATTTGGTGGGTTATTTCATCTTAATTCATAATAACTTTCATATTATGTCGTTTGTATTAATAATTAATCTAATCTTTGTTCAGTTAGTTTGCTTTGGTCAATACCCAGAAAATCAGTCCCTTCTTTCCATATTTCTTATATTTAGTTCATCCGTTGTCAAATACTTCATTTATTTGAACGTTGTTCGGATTACTACAGTGTCCATAATGATTTCTGTTTTTATTAAATATCTCTCTGTCACCCTGTATTTCCATTCTTTTAATACTACAAGTTCATTTGTATCTATGCCTACATCAATCACTTTCCTATTTATTTTATTGAACAGGTATTTTAATGGTATTTGAATTATTGATGACAGCATTGACAGTTTGCTACACACTTCTATTTCTGTGATATTTAATTTACGTATAGACTTTCGGACATTTTTTCTCACTATTTTATTGTGATTCCCTTTGAAATATTCTATTGAGTTCCTTTTATTATCTTTAAAATTACTTATTCTTCTGTAGTTAGTACTTAGGATGTCAAGTACATTAATCAGTCCATTATTCATCATCTCCAATTCTTCTCATATATTTTTAATTTTCTTAGGATGTGTTATTCTTCTTTCTTCTGTTTTCTTAATTATTTGCTTCTTTATTCCATTATCTTCTATTTTAATATTATTGCTGTCCAACTGTTGTCCCATGGATTGAATATTGCTCGTTACCTCCTGTTTGTGTTTTACCAATTCTCTCGTCATCTGTTCCATGACTTCTTGTTTATTTTCTCCTAATTTCTCTTCCACTTCAATAATTTTATTTATTACCTCTCCACGTAATTGAGTCACGGATTTTCATCAGTTTTCTCAACTTTCTGATTAGTTTCTGTAATTCTATTCCTTATTTCTGTTTTATACTCATCTAACTGTTGTTTCAATTCCTCTTTATTTTTCTCACTCTCTTCCTTCAATTGTCCTTTTAATTCCTCCTTATCTTCTCTCATTTGTTTCTTGAGTTCTTCAATATTTTGTTTTAATAAGTTTTCATTATCTAATTTCATTTGTTTCTTTAATTTTTCACTGTTACTATCCATTTTTTCATTTACTTGTTTCAATAATGTTTCGCTGGTTTTGTTATTCCCTTCCATTATAATTCTCATCATCTCCTGGAAATTCGCATCCATTGGTTGGTTTGGTTTCTTTGGTTGGTCCCCTTGGGCATCCTCTACTATTATTTCCATTTCAGTTTCTTCCTCTTCAACACTATTACTCCTTAATTCATATCGTTGCTCTAGTTTGTTAGCCATTTTACAATATTGAACTTAATTTAATTACAATGAGATTTTTATACTAATTAAATTTAACAAAATTGTGTTATTTGGTGCTGGTTTAAAGAAAATCTTTGCTTTCACGTATGGGCGTCATTTTATACTGTTGTTTTTTACTGATATAATATATTTAGTATTTGCACCACGTTGGATGCGTCATTTTGTACTGGTTTATTTTTTTATTACAGGTATTGTAATACAGATCTGTACCTACTGTTATTATATTTTTTTTTTTTACCAGTACATGTAAAGAAACTCTTTTTCTCAGGGTTAATGATTATTAGTTATTTTATCGTATTTACGATTAAATCTATTAATTTCTTTTCTTTAAACCAACCCAGATTCAGTTAATGGGTAGTACTTTGGTAATTAACCATGTAAAAAATAACTAACGTATTAGTGTAACTTAACCGTCTTTGAATTCTTCCAGCTGCCACGGGTTCACTTCTGGCTGTTGTTTACCTTTCTTCAACAGCAATATTCAGCTTGGCAATCTGTTTCCTCACACGAATCTCTTATTGCTCTTACCGCTGGATACCACTCTCCAAGATTACTGCAACACCGATGTCTCCTTTGAACACTTAATTATTCGTTAGGGCCACTGAAACTCTTCTCCAGTCCAAGATTTTCCTCTTCTGTCGTCGTTCTATTCAGGATATTGTTATATTTTTTGTATTATTATTTATTTATTCGATATTATAATCAAACTCTGGAATCACTATTCAAAATCCTTTGCTTTATTTTCTTTTCCAAGTTACATTACTGTTATGATGTACAACAGTTATTATAATTTAATATTCTTAATGTGACTGATTGAATTAAAAATTAGACTCTATTTACATAATTCCTCTGTTTCATCTTTATAGTATTCAATATAAAATTAGACTACTCATGTTACTTTCCTTAGATATAAATTTAGACTCATTTTACATAATTCCTCTCTTTCATCTTTATAGTATTTGGTATTAAATTAGACTAATACATTTTTTCTTCATCACTCACTCAAAACAATCTCTAACAATCTACATATTTGCCACATTGATAATTCCCTACCTTCGTTACATCTTTTTATCATATACCTCTTAAAAACTTATATAACTTTTCTACTTCTTATTAAATATATTTATTTTATTTCTAATATTCTGAATTCTAGTTTGTATTTATAATATGATCATTCTCTTACTATTTCCTCTTATTATAATATTCATTTCAAATTTCATATATTCTTTTCATAACATATATCTTTATACTGTTTTATCTCATATAGGCATCTACCTCTATGTTGATGGGTGAGTCGATACAATGTTTTTGTTTACATTTTCAAACATATGTTCCAATTCTAATAAATTTATATATTTTTTCTTTTAAAATTTATTATTTTCCTCTTATGTACTGTGTTGCATTTTAACAGCAGTACAATATATATATATATATATATATATATATATATATATATATATTACAACGATACATACTGTATTATTAAATGTAGGCGTTTCGTGCTCCACGTTCATGGGCGACATTATAACAATAAAAATACCGTGTATGTGTAATTGGGGTTCAGGTGTAATTATAATAAGAATTATATTTATGAGTATTTAAAATTCATATTTATTGTTTACTCAATCTTATAAATAATAAACGTCATTAATAATCGTCGGTCACGATATTGCTCATTATTAAATGTTTCTCTCTTATACTGCAATTTTATAAGTATATAAAATATATACTTATAAAATATATACTTTCCCCCTTTATTTTATAAGTTTTTTTGTAATTTTTTTTGAATTTTTATTTTATTTAATTTTTTTTTAATTAGGTTTTTTTTTTGTAAAGGGGAGAGACATCATATTTAGAACTAGGTGGAAAACCTAGAGGAAGCAAAAGTGTACAAAGCCCAATTACAATTACAGACATGTCCCCCCAGGTGAATGACAGGACTTGCAAATGAAAAAGTCTTTTAAACAACAAGCGTATGCTTTATTAAGCCTGCAAAATGTTACATGAGATGACAAGTCATCGATTGCACAAGCACAAAATTAACGGCAGGATTATATATATATATCAATTAATATTCATAATGGCATAAAATGTAAGTGAATTGAATATTAACATAAATTGCAAAATTCCTGCCTGATTATGCATGGGTCAATGGTAGCAATAATCTCATTCATAAAAAGCAATTCACTAAGCCATAAGTGTTGTATAGATTTCAAATAGGCTAGCCTTTTTGTCTTAGTAAGCACATTTATGGTTTTTTTCCTTTTTAAATTCATAACATATTCCCCCAGCAAAATATATTAAAATTACACACACAAGCACGTACACAACATAATTAACACAACATCCCTCATTTCAGTACTAAATCCCTCATAAACCCATTTCAACTACCGTAAATGAATGCACAACAATATATACATATGTATAAATATAATTGACAGGGTAATCACAGCTCCTAAGCATAGATGTGCCTTGGTAATTAGCACCAGAGAATGTAAGTGACCGCCCAGAGACTCAACATACTAAACAACCCTGACTTTTATCATAAAAGCGCTAAGTATATGTGAAAAGGGAAAATAGTTTCTCAACTAAAGCATCAGACAGCCCCCGTTACGTGATTAAAACTCTGCCATGACCGTATGACATGAAAGCACAAGAACTAACTCCCTAATGGTTTTAACTAGATGAAAAGGTAGAACTTACAGCAACCTGCGGATATGCGTGTGTGTGTGTAATTTTCTTACACATTATAAACAGTTATAATAGATTTCATTAGGTCTAATGCTGTAATGTTCACACATGCAGTAACATAACTGAACATGAGAGTTTGTGCCAAAGTATAACGGTTAAAACTTCATGAGTGAGCTTCTGGGAGCTTCCGTGCATTCACCATGTCGTTGAGATAGAAAATGGATAATTAGAATGTTCCCACCTGGATTGTCCGGTGTACTTAGTCAATATTGGCGCTGATCAGTAATGTCACGGTCGTATCACAAGTCCTGGGGCAGCGTAGCGTTGGAAGAGTGTCCGAACAGTTGTTCTCGACTGACGGCAATCGTGGCTAAAAGATCGTCTCTGCCAGGAGGGTGGACAGTTGTTCGTCACACCCGACACCCATCTCGCCCTTGTTCGAGCACCTGGAGCAGAACTTTATTTAGCGAACCATAGAAAAGTCGACGAAATCCTGAAGAGAAGAGTGCCGCCAGTCGAGAGCAGATGACCAGGTTGAGGGTTCGAATAGAAATGAGACAGATTTAATGTGTCTGTCCACCCAAGAAAGCTCTCGATGCAGGAATGCACAAAACAGCTGGACGCGCCAACTGAATTTCGTAGATACACCACAACTGTGTGCATAACCGGACGGCGAAAAACTGCCGTGGCCGTGCGTGACGTCAACGCCGCTCGTTTTAAAAACGCTAACCATACGATGCCGAACCCAGTACGGCACACCCTCACCCCAAAAGGGCAACATGGTTGACCCAAAACAAACCAGTCCTCAAGCACGACGGCTGCGGGAAACCTGGAAAATCTCAGATTCTAAATCGCCCTTGGTGAGTTCAGTAACACAGGAAAACGAAAAAGCAGAAGGAAGAGGTGTGAGTCAGTGACTGTGTGTCTGAAAGAGAAGATGTAAGTGTGAGTCCTGCATGCTCGCCGGGCCCTGGTCCGCATGCAGATATAAGGGACAGAAAAGAACAGGAGAAAGAGAAGAATCGCCGGCCGGCTCTGAGTACCGACCACCAAGGCCTCCCAAATCTAATAACTGAGATCCAGGAACCCAAATAGTATTCCCCCCTTTTTATGGGACAAAACTATCATCACTAACTCATGCCCTATGGCAAAACTTTAGCTTCGAAATATGAGTGGTTACTCTTTCAACATCCCCTCCGGGATCACCCAATTTCACTGTAACGGGCGACACAAACCGAAGAATGCGGTATGGTCTCGACCAACGATAACATAGTTTAGCGGCCCTCCTATCTATGGCTGAGCTGATCGGATGGCTCTGGCAGTAGACCAAGTCGCCAATCTTAAATGGGTTCCGAATTCGCCCCTGATTGTAGCGACTACGGACGCGTTCGTGCGCACGAAGCAAATTCCTCCGGACCTCCCGCCATCTGTCCACAGTCGTGACCTCCGGATCGTTAGGTAGAAGATCGTCAATGTGCCACAAATTGTCCAATGGCAAACTCGGCGAGAAACCAAACATGACTTCAAAGGGTACGGCCTTGTGACTCTCGTGTAGGGCCGTGTTAAATGCCAATTGCAACCACTTTAAATTTAGGTCCCAACAATCCTGTTGTTCAGCATGGTAGGCGATCAGAGCTGAACGGAGATTCCGGTTAAATCTCTCCGCGTGGGACGGTTGAGGGTAGTACGGGGAAGTGGTCACATGTTTGATGCCGTTAGCGAAACACATTCGCCGGAAATCTTTCGAAATGAACTGTGGTCCATTGTCAGAGACAATGGTGGACGGAAAACCGAAATGCTGAAAGACATGGGTCTGTAGCATAAAGATAGTTGAGCGAGTGTTTGCCTGTCGTAAGGGCAGTAGCCAGACAAACTTGGAAAAAGCATCCACGCAAACAAGTAGGTAAGCATTACCTGACTTGCTACGAGGGAAAGGTCCCACGTAGTCTATGAATAACTTCTCCATTGGTTTGCTCGCCACATCGGATGACAATAGACCCAATTTAGTGTTTTGAGCAGGCTTACTCAAGCCACAGAGATGACATGCTTTCACACGAGCCGCGATGTCCCTGTCCATGCCCTTCCAGATGAAATGTCTCCTAATACTGGAAATGGTCTTCGAAATTCCCTTATGGCCACCTATTGGGGAATCATGATAGTAGCTGAAGACCATTGGCACGAGCTTGCTAGGCAGCACAACCTTCGGGGCACGTCCTTTTCGTTCTCGGCAGCACAGGACGCCCTTGGACAGAAAATATGGTACCTGCACGGTACCCTCTTTTAGATGTTGGATGATAGGACCCAACTCTTCATCATTTAACTGATGGGGTAACACATCAGTAAAGGCCAAAGGAAAATCCAGCAGAACGGAACAGGGTTGCTCAGAATTGGCTTCGCTGGGTTGGGAGAACATACGTGACAAGGCGTCTGCAACAACATTTTGTGTTCCCCTGATGTGTTGCACTTTGAATTTAAAGGATGAGATCTTGACCACCCAACGTCCTATTTTACCCAGCTGCCGGGGATGAGCGAGAAGCCATGAGAGAGCCTGATTATCGGTCTCCAGCAGGAACTCAGCGTGTTCCAGGAAACGCCTGAACTTATCTAGAGCGTACACGACAGCAAGACACTCTAGTTCACACACTGAAGACTTCCTTTCTTGTTGGGTCAAGGTCCGGGATATAAATGCCACCGGCTGCCTAGCACCATCAACTTCCTGGGACAGAACCGCCCCGAGCGCAACAGAACTCGCGTCAGTTTGCAAAATGAATTTTTTTGAAAAGTCAGGCATCCTCAACACAGGGGGAGAGACGATCGCCTCCTTGAGGGTATCAAAGGCCCGCTGTTGCCTCTCTCCCCATACAAATTTGGTACCCTTTTTTCTGAGTTCGTTTAAAGGGACGGCAATCTCCGCGGCATTACGGATAAATCTACGATAAAAATTGACCATGCCAACAAATCTGGCAACACCTTTCGCATCCCTAGGGGGAGGAAAATCTCGGATGCCTTGTGTCCTCTCCGGGTCGACCGTCACACCCCCATATGAGACGAGATGCCCCAAAAACGAAATACTCTGTTGTGCAAATTTGACCTTGTCTGGATTGATAGTGAGGCCAGCACTCCTCAACCGGCACATCACCTCTCTCAGGTGACACAGATGCTCCTCGAACGTCTTGCTGTAGACTAAGAGGTCGTCAAGATAATTGAAGATGAACTTAAATTTCACGTCATGGAATACAGTGTCAAGTAGTCGCGTGAGGGTTTGGGCCCCCACAGCCAGACCCATGGGTACTCTAGTATACTGATAAAGATTCCATGGCACACAGAATGCCGTATAAGGGCGGCTTTCCTTAGACAGAGGAATCTGATGATAAGCGTCATTGAGGTCAAAGATGGTGAAGTATCTGGCCCCACTAAACCAATCGAAAGCAGAATGTAAATCGGGAAGAGGAACTGAATCCACCTCAATGTTAGCATTTAGTTTGCGATAGTCTATGACCATGCGCTGTTTACCCCCAGGCTTGGGCACCAGAAATGCTGGACTTGCATAACTAGAATTGGAAGGTTCAATGACCCCTTGTTTAAGCAACTCTTGAACCTTCTCTCTTAGAACATCCATCTTTGGAGGAGCGAACTTGTATGGGTGTGAACGTACTACAGCGGAGTCCGTTAACCGGATCTTATACTCCAAAAGATGTGTGAGCCCCAAGTTGGGAGTTAATACAGTGGGGAACTGCTCACACAAATGATCTAAGGCATGCTTCTGGGACGGGGTGAGATGATCTCTTGCTGAATCGGGACACACAACCTCCTGGATACCTCCCTTAGCTCCCTGGTACCCAAGGAAAGGAATGACAACTTCCCGATTGAATTTAAAATAACAGTGGTGCGCTTGAATGTCTAAAACGAGACCACTCTTGGAGATGAAATCAGCACCCACAATACAGTCGACTCCCAGAGCCGGAGAAACCAAAAATCGCCACACCCATGAAAAACACTCGATTTTAATCTTTAGGGAAACCACCCGGGAGATGGGCAGAATTTCCCGCGATGCAGTCCAGCATACCACGGAAGACCGATCCGACCCTATTAGTAAGCCCTGTTGTTCAAGGTCCTCACATACTCTAGATGAAATAATGGATCGGGCTGATCCGGAGTCAACCAAGGCTCTGAGCTGACCCTTTTTCAACTCGACCAACAGGAAGGGGCATACTGAACTGTAGTTGGGGACAGTTCGCAGGACCTTGGAGCCAGATGATCCGGGATTTACTACCCGCCTGGGGTTAAGTGAAACTGGAACCGAACGGCCTAACGGGGAAGACCACTCCCGACTTATCTTCCCCGAGAGCTTACGTTTTTTGAATAGTTACCTTCGGGAAGTCCCCTGACGCTGTCTAGCATCGCAACAATAGCGCGCAACGTGACCGGATCTATGACACCTGGAACAAAATAATTCTCGCACCTCACAGCTCTGAACCGGCGCAGACCGAGGACCCCAAGACCCGGGCTGCCCAACTCGTCGCTCTAAAATAGGGCGATCTGAACACCTCCTAGCCTCGTGGGCTCTAATATCGTCATTACCTCGTATAGTGGTTGACTCGGCGCACAGCCGGTCCAAATCGATAAAACTTTGTGGACGGACAGCAAATGTCAAACGTGACCGTTCCTCCGGCGTCACGCCCTCCAGAATAGTGTGAATAACTTCAGATTCAGACAACCCCAGCCTCAGGATCCTGGCCGCGTCTTTAACACTAGAAATGAAATGAGCAAGGGACTCTCCGCTTGCTTGGACTCTATAAAAATGTTTATGTCGTAACCGGTCGTGCAACCTTCCCGGTATGAAAGCGTCCAGGACTTCCCGATGGAAATGGTCAATGCCACCACCATCCCTAAGGGTGCTGGTCAAGCGCTCAGCCATAGATCCCCGACAGTACGGGTAAATGAGCTCAAGCAAAGTCCGCTCCGACAGCCCAGCGAAATCTGCCAACTGAAAAAATATGCGCAAGAATTTCAAAAGCGCCTCAGGATCCAGACCATCGACAACTGGGAGACGCTGAATGACATCCGACAGTGGGTTAGGGAGCTTGTGATAGCTCGCTGCAGCCATATCCGAAAAGGCAGGAACATGCGCAGGGGGTTCCACCCTGGCTGCCGTCTCAACAGAAGAAGAAGAACCGGAATTCGCATCCACGTGGCGACGCTGGCCGAGAGAGAACTCTCGCAAGGCCATCGCCACTTGCTCCCTAAGAGTGACAACATTTTTCTCTAATTCCGAGGTGGTAGCTTGTGATTCAGCGTTCTGTAAACGACATAAAACATGTTGTAAACGTTGGCGTACCCTCTGTCTAGCCGTAGAGGCGGGTGCAGCCGACTGCAGGCCTTCGGCCAAATCTCGCAGTTCAGAAAATTTTTCCGTACACAGCTCCACCTCGGCTGTGACATCCGTGAGTAATACTCTCCCACTCGGTGCCTCACCGGAGGCAAGAGCCTCACGGAGTTGCTTCCTTAATGAAACAACAGTCTCCTGCGGCTTCCGTCCCCGGAACCGGACCTCCCACTCGAGCTCATCTTTCACAAACAAGTCCACATTCACAGAAATGGACATGACCGCGCAATCCACACACACACCACGTAAAAGCAACAATTAAAGAGAACGACAGGAAGAACTTGATCATACAAGTGGCTCCAGAATGCTCTAGCGATACGACGAGATGGGTGTCATAAAAGCAGAGAAACAGCCATGTAAAATGCCCAGAAGAGAACACGACACAAAACAACCAAAACTAACTCACTAAATACAATCCACAAAGTACACATAAAATTCAATGTAATCGAAAATATAAAACTATCACCTCCATGCCCCTGGTCGGACCATGACCGCATTCAAAATACCCGATACCGCAACGCAACGCCCTCAATAAACAAGTACTATATAACGGGGATGCTATAAAACACGTTGTCTAATCCATGAGACAAGTCACAATCAAAATCAACAAGTACTGACGGCCCTCATCACGTCCAAAATCTGCTTGAGCTCCAGGGTATGTCCAAGTGAAATCAATCAGCACTCATTCATTAAAAAAATCAATCACCTTCTTATAACCCCTTTTCAAAATTCATCTTACACTCAACATCACAAAATAATTACTTAAACACTAACACATATTAAATCATTTTAAACTTCATCAACCCCTTATTCATTTTATAAAATATGCTATTTTTCTGATTATTCATTTTATTAAATCGTTACATTACCATTAACTTTTCTTGCAACACTTGGATTCCAATTAAACTAATTTGAAATAATTTTCAAGCCCTAACACCAGCTGACATGCCTGCAGCCACACCAAGTTTCATTTAAGAAAATAAATGCAAGTCCCCAGATTCTAAAATTTCTAAGTTCAAAAGAAAAATAATAAGGCAGAAATAATACCTACTACCTACCTAGAATCATAACCACGCTCTGATCTATCATTTGCAACCCCCCTTTATTTTATAAGTTTTTTTTTTAATTTTTTTTGAATTTTTATTTTATTTAATTTTTTTTTATTAAGTTTTTTTTTTGTAAAGGGGAGAGACATCATATTTAGAACTAGGTGGAAAACCTAGAGGAAGCAAAAGTGTACAAAGCCCAATTACAATTACAGACATGTCCCCCCAGGTGAATGACAGGACTTGCAAATGAAAAAGTCTTTTAAACAACAAGCGTATGCTTTATTAAGCCTGCAAAATGTTACATGAGATGACAAGTCATCGATTGCACAAGCACAAAATTAACGGCAGGATTATATATATATATATATATATATATTACTATAATACTTATAACTTATTACCTTGAGTATTATAGTATTATATACATCAAGAAACGGACTGTAGCAGAAAGTGATTGAAATGATATATATATATATCAATTAATATTCATAATGGCATAAAATGTAAGTGAATTGAATATTAACATAAATTGCAAAATTCCTGCCTGATTATGCATGAGTCAATGGTAGCAATAATCTCATTCATAAAAAGCAATTCACTAATCCATAAGTGTTGTATAGATTTCAAATAGGCTAGCCTTTTTGTCTTAGTAAGCACATTTATGGTTTTTTTCCTTTTTAAATTCATAACATATTCCCCCAGCAAAATATATTAAAATTACACACACAAGCACGTACACAACATAATTAACACAACATCCCTCATTTCAGTACTAAATCCCTCATAAACCCATTTCAACTACCGTAAATGAATGCACAACAATATATACATATGTATAAATATAATTGACAGGGTAATCACAGCTCCTAAGCATAGATGTGCCTTGGTAATTAGCACCAGAGAATGTAAGTGACCGCCCAGAGACTCAACATACTAAACAACCCTGACTTTTATCATAAAAGCGCTAAGTATATGTGGAAAGGGAAAATAGTTTCTCAACTAAAGCATCAGACAGCCCCCGTTACGTGATTAAAACTCTGCCATGACCGTATGACATGAAAGCACAAGAACTAACTCCCTAATGGTTTTAACTAGATGAAAAGGTAGAACTTACAGCAACCTGCGGATATGCGTGTGTGTGTGTAATTTTCTTACACATTATAAACAGTTATAATAGATTTCATTAGGTCTAATGCTGTAATGTTCACACATGCAGTAACATAACTGAACATGAGAGTTTGTGCCAAAGTATAACGGTTAAAACTTCATGAGTGAGCTTCTGGGAGCTTCCGTGCATTCACCATGTCGTTGAGATAGAAAATAGATAATTAGAATGTTCCCACCTGGATTGTCCGGTGTACTTAGTCAATATTGGCGCTGATCAGTAATGTCACGGTCGTATCACAAGTCCTGGGGCAGCGTAGCGTTGGAAGAGTGTCCGAACAGTTGTTCTCGACTGACGGCAATCGTGGCTAAAAGATCGTCTCTGCCAGGAGGGTGGACAGTTGTTCGTCACACCCGACACCCATCTCGCCCTTGTTCGAGCACCTGGAGCAGAACTTTATTTAGCGAACCATAGAAAAGTCGACGAAATCCTGAAGAGAAGAGTGCCGCCAGTCGAGAGCAGATGACCAGGTTGAGGGTTCGAATAGAAATGAGACAGATTTAATGTGTCTGTCCACCCAAGAAAGCTCTCGATGCAGGAATGCACAAAACAGCTGGACGCGCCAACTGAATTTCGTAGATACACCACAACTGTGTGCATAACCGGACGGCGAAAAACTGCCGTGGCCGTGCGTGACGTCAACGCCGCTCGTTTTAAAAACGCTAACCATACGATGCCGAACCCAGTACGGCACAATACTATGCAGTGTTACACATATTAAAAAACCCTCTTACATCTAGACATGTTAATAATCTTAATCTAGACATGTTAATAATTTGATTTACTAATAAAATATAATATTAAAATGTAATATGAATTTAATTCTTTTAATTCAGATCTGACCTCAACTCGCTCAGTCTATACCAATGTTTAAAATTAATTTGAATTTATATTAATTACCTACTTTTAGACTGGCATTTGTTTTAATATTCAAATTTAAATTATTCTTTTCTATAATGCAAATATCAAATCAATTTAACTATTTACTTTAATAAACAAAATCTACTCTCTCAACTTTAAATTCCTTTGTTTTTTATTATTTCTTTATATGCGATCGCTCATTCTTACGACTAAACATGTGTCTACATTTCTAAAATATTATTACTAATTATAATTTTTTCTTTTGTTTCAATTTATTGTCTTTTAATATAGTCTTTATGAGCTCTTTTAAAATCATTTAAAATGCATTATGCATGTCATCTCGAGTTCTGATGATCTTACGACTTATTGGCGGGGTCCAGCGTTGTCCAGAGTTAGTTTTCCATTCCTCCTGTCCTGGCGTGGTCCTGGATACGTCTAGAGTCCAGCGTCGTTCTCCAGCATTGTGTGTGGTCCGCTTCAGAGAGTTGTTATCTGCTGCAAGGTAGATCTTAAACATCGTCTGACGTCCAGCATACCTCGTCTCTCTGGTAGCTTCTCCGTAGATACTCTTGGTAGACTTAACGATTCCGGTACCTACGTTTTCCGGAATATTGTCACATAATTAACGAGCGTTTTATTCTTTCGTTAATGAGACTTGTAATAAAATTAAAACTGTTCTGCCGACGGACAGCATGTCCGACTGCAACTGTGTCTTGAAATGAAGAGAAGGGTTTTCGGTCGAACCCTCAATATATATATATATATATTGCAACAGAACACAGGATGATAAGCTATGTTGTTTATATCAGAGCACATGGTTGACGAGCATTTTCTTGTTTAAATTTGTTTTATGTAATATTTTGTCTTTTAGTCGTAAGTTTTGTATTTAGAAATGGATAAGCATGTAGGGTATACCAAACTCTTCATAAAAAGGTGTTCTATATTGTCATGTATTTTTTGTGTGAATTTGTGCGCGTGTGCGGGTGTGATAATGTGTGATCGCTATAGCTTCAGTGGTAGTAAACCGATTGACGTGAAACTTTGACGAGGAATTATTTAGGTAAATAGCTTCAATTCGTGTATACTCTGAGGTTCATAACTATTTTAGAAATATGTTTTTTTTAAGTGAAGAAAAACTCAATTGTAACTCTTATCAAAGATAGGGTAATAAAATTCGTAGATAATTTCCATGCTGGCCTTTGCTAAATTATACAAAGTTTTTCATGAAATTTGTATATCTGTTTGTTCCATCAATCATGTGACTTGGGCTTAGCCTATCAGAATACACTAAATTCAGTGATTCATTCGTTGTAGAGTTAGGATGGACACAGTCTGTCTGTAGAAGTTGCAAGGGGAAGTTGTGCCCGGTGAAGAGAGTTGTTCTCTTACGAACGTAGATATATCATATATAAAATAAACCTTGGTAATTCTTAACGAGGTTTTGCGTTAAGAACCGAGTGGGTAAAATATTTAGATAACATTTAAAATATAACACAGTGCTGTTTGCGTGTAAGTTAAGATATCAGCTTAGGGAAATTAAAGACACTTCAAGATATCGTGGAAGGTGTACATTAAACGCACCGCATTAATTAATACCCATATTAATCCTGAGATTAAGAAAATATAAAGTATAAATTAAAAATAAACTGTACGAGTGAAATTTATAATCATTGTGAGTGAACAATTTATGAAGAAACTAATTGATGTTAACAGTCAAACATAACAACGAGACTCATTGAAATATCGCCGCTGGAGCCGCCTTCCGTAGAAGAGGACGACAAGACGAAGAGGACGAAGAGGATACCAGGACGAAGAGGACGCCAGGAAGGAGTGACGCTGTAGAAGAGGACGACGAGACGAAGAGGACGCCAGGACGAAGAGGACACCAGGAAGTAGTGACGCTGAAGAAGAGGACGCCAGGACGGGAGCGACGAAAGGAGAGGAGGACGTTGCAGCAACCAAGTAAAATCGATTTATTTTATCGAACAATACAAACAATTATTTCTATTATCAGTACATGACAATTTATAATACAATATACATCTTTAAAAACTATATTTGTGTGTATAATAAATAATTTTTCATCTCCTCCATAATAGACTTGTTTGTGAATTTTACACACTCACTATATCCTTATTAGTATAATAAAATTTGATTTGTTGCAATATATAGAAAATAATATATCCTCATGGTTATGAGGAATACAGAAAATGATTTTACAGCTCAGGGTCCATACTACAGTAGTAATATTTTGCCATAAGAGGCATACCCTACAAGATACGGTCAGCTTAACATTAACTGTATCATAACATCTTCATATACACTAATACATATGCATATCAAAAACACGGAACAGTTAGACACCAACATAATTAATCATGCCAACGACCTCAGAAAACTTCAATTTTAACATTTGTTGGCATGAATTATAGAATGACATAAATTAGTCTAAGGCTGGATCTGTTTAAACATGGAGAAACGTAAACAAGGGTAAATTACGGGACAAAACTAAATGTCAAAAACTCATGGATTATGCAGATGCCTGTGTGCTCTTTGTAAAACTAAGACGATTACACTTCTACAAAAACAGAAAGGCTTACAGCAGCTCTGACCAGTTCATTCATGTTCGTGACGAATATTAATACAGTGCACGAATCGCGTGACTTCTCGTCCAATCCTTGACTTAAACAGTTTTATGTGACACCTTTAATTATGTTCACAGGAGTAATCTGCTGATACGTAATAGTAGTGAGAATTTACATACGCTATGAGAGGCTCTCGTTTCACGTTGTGAATTAATTTCATGATTTGTTAGCGAATTATAATGAGACAATGCAAATTTTAAATTAAAGGCAACGTATTTTGTAATCTTTCTTCATAAAATAATATATAAACAAGTGTGTGTGTGCGCGTGCGCGCGCATCGTTGAGGGGGTAAGAGAAATACTCGGTTAATTCTTGGAATTCTTTTGTTTTCATTATTTAATCAATAATATTTTTGCACAAGAATATTTTTTGTTTGTTCCGTATTTCGATAGATGATGGTAGTTGAAAACTACTTAAATACGGTGAATACTTAAATTGTAATATTATTTTAAGTATTAATTCATATAAACGATATCAGTTTTCAGTTAGAAGTGAACGGACGTAGCCGAGCATTGAAAACAAAATGTTTTGTGAATAGGCTACATTAACTTAAAACGAAATGAATTAAATGTTGAACTATGGAAGTGCAAACACTCAAATCACTTTGTTCTGTTTTGGTTTTTCCATGTGGTCATGTCCTAGTCTATTGTTGTTTGTACTTCGACAAGATACGTCTTCTGATAGATCTGTCACTTTACTGGGAAGCCTCCGCTAATTATAAATTCGAGTAGTAACTCTGTCGTTAACATTTGCTAGCGAAGTAGAAAAAGACGGGGGGTGTCATCGTTCATGATGCAGATGAAAAGAAAGGAACAGTAGAAAGTTATTGGTCATGAGGAATATTCTAATTTACTATGTGTAAACATACTGTAGTATTAGCAGCAGTTATAAGTAGGGGGAAAATGGGGTTCCTGACTCACAAAGGAATGCCGCCTTTCTTAAAAAACATAAAAAACGATAAAAACAAGATCAAAGAGATGCCGCCGTTCCCGCGGTCCAAGATTTTTTCCCACGCTCTCCCCACCACCCTGGACCCGCAGTATCCGTGAATTTTCGCGAATATAATTTTTTATATGCAGCCTTTCGCGAGCCTAAATCACTTTCACTTTCTAATTTCCGCGAATATAATTTTTTATATGCCGCCTTCCGCGAGCCTAGATCACTTTCACTTTCTACTGGACCACAGCATCCGCGACTTTTTCGCTGATCTGTGTCAAGATCCGCGACTTTTTCGCGTATCTGGACCACAGCATCCGCGAATATAATTTTTTATTTTTTTATATGCCGCCTTTCGCGAGCTTAGATCACTTTCACTTTCTATCACTTGATGCAATATTAAATATATGATCGGGGAGTACCAACCTTGCATGAGTTCAAATTTGTTATAATGTATATTAAATCTATATGATCAGGTTTACCAACCTATGGTGGGGGGGTTCCGACTTGATGAATTATAGTGTATATATTAAATATATGATTAGGGTTACCAACCTTGCATGAGTTCAAATTTGTTGTGTGTTATAATGTATATTAAATCTATATGATCAGGTTTACCAACCTATGTATGGGTTCAAACTTGATATGTGTGTGTATTATAGTGTATATTAAAATATATGATCAGGGTTACCAATCCTGCATTATTGTGTGTGTGTGTATAGAACAGATCTGCCAACATTTTTCTTCGGTGGGAAATTCAAACTATATTATAGTAAATTGTTGACGACGACTTCGATATCAACTCTCTCTCCCCTCCTCTCTCTTTGTCTCTAGACACAGTTGTCATCAGTTTTACATAAGCGTCGTGCTACTTATGGATTATTGTAATTAGCGATACTAAAATGTAATCACCAGGAAATATATATTTATCACCTATCTCGTGGCGTCCTTTTTTGACACATGACAGTCATTGACTACGATTTAGAAATTAATATACTGCCAAGTCTGTGTGTGTGTGTGTGGTAAAGTGTTACGCATAAAAAAATCTCCTTGAAATAAGGTATTTTCAAAAGTTTTGTGTACACACACATTGTATAATAATTTTCGTAATTGTAAGATACAACCTGCAAATTATTAAAATGTCTCTCTCACACATTTCTGATTACTATACAAATAATTGGATGCATATTCGAAGATTTCCCTTATTCAAACGATTTGTATGTGTGTACACGAACTTAAATACAGACGATTGTAATTTTAAAAATTCATTTTTTGCATTAAATATATATCGTAAACAATGAAATAATAATATTTCGTCATTGTAAGATTTTAATAAAACAATTATCAGTTTAAATAATAATTTTCATGATTGTAAGATACAACCTACAAATTATTAAAATGTCTCTCTCACACACATTTCTGATTACTATACAAATAATTGCATGCATATTCGAAGGTTTATAACGAAATAAATTAAAATAAACCATAATTTGTTTTAAATAATTAAATATATTTACAACACTGTACACAAACATAAAATATATAGTTTACAAACCGCTATAATACAATTATTGATTAAATATATATATCACAAACATTGTTATATATAAAATATTAATAATAATATTGTTTTAACTGATTAAATATATATTTACAGCACTGTACACAAACTTAAAATATAGTTTACAAACCGTTATAATACAATTATTCAAAATACATTTACATTGATTAAATATACATATATCACAAACAAACATTGTTATATAAAATAAATATTAATAATAATTTTTTGACATTGTAAGATTTTAAAATAATAATTTCACGGCTGTAGATACAGTTCACAAGGAAGTTTATCTGTAACATAACAATACAGTCGATATTAGAATCACTGATACGATAATATTCAATTATCACATGCACACACAGTTAGTGGAAAGAATCAAATGCGTTAAGTAAGTAAACTTTTTCAAGTATATGTCATTTTTCATAAGTTAATGTACTTTCAAATAATTTCTAATCAAACCAAACCAAATATTATTCACTGGAAATTTGTAAATACTACTTAGAATCAATGATACATTTATCGCATAAGTTAATGTACTTTCAAATAATTTCTAATCGAACCAACTATTATTCAACGAAACTTGTAGAATCAATGATACATTTATCATGTACATACAAATTCAATTATTAAAGTGTTAAGTACAGAGAGTTGAAACTACACACACGCACACACATCAATAAATTGTTTGTTAACACGATTGCTACTTACGACGTTAGGACTCAATCTCTACTTGTGTTGTTTGATTTCTCGTCCCTCGATACACTAAATGTAGTTCTTTAGGTTTGATATGTCTGAGCTCCTCATTCGTGAAGACACCTGCATACCTCTTGGGAAGATAGACACGATACTGACGGTCGCCATCCTCCAACGTAGCAAGCACAGAGTTCCCATATTTTGTGTCCACATTTGTTAAGACCATGATGGGATATTTTTTATTCACTATCAATTCTGAACATCGTTTGTACTCGATAGCACTTACAGCATTAAACTTTACAAGAAACGACATTATTAGAAGACACTAGTGAACACGTCTGTATCAAACCAGAGAGAACCAAACAATGACAGAATATTCGACACAAAAGGACAGTAGAATGTGATAGTGGTGGTGGTGGTAACGTCGGTGTCCCACTTTCATTTGCATGTATGAACATGTCCCACAGACGAAATTAGAGACACCAAAATATAACAATGTCATTAGGAAAGTCCATTTTCATAAGAAAACAGTCACTGCTTACAGCTATGCATGTATGTACATGTCCACAACAGAATGAGAGAGAGAGATATAAATGTCATCATTCGCGGTGACCTACTTTCTAAATTTGTTACATTAAAAATGTTTGTTTAAAGCAAAAATCATGAATCATCCATTCCCGAATAGCATGCACCTTATAGTTGGCACAACGGTCAGAAGAATTGAAATGTCTAAGACATTCTGTTCCATGAATTATATACGGTATGTTTTTAGGACAACCAAAGTCATCGAGATTGATGATATTATTGTGTATTATCTTCGATTGCAAAAAACGTTTTTTCTCAAAACCCTTCACAAACACATATTTATATATACGTGTATGTGATGTTAACAATGAAACAAGATTGTCGTATGGTGTCTCTCCTTCGCTCCATCTAAGTCTATGATAATTTGTTGTTAACCAGTGGTTTGTCCTAACGTATTTGGGATTCGTAACGGATGTAGCAGGCGATGTCAAAATCCAATGTCTACCAGCAAATCTCAGAACGTCCATGATTGACAGTTCCTTCACAATATATTTTCCGTTGTCGTCGAAAAAGCACTGGAAGTCAATTATAACCGCAGTGTTATCCATAATACTGTAAGACAAAGAAACCACACACATTACAAACTCTATATATATTATGTTTAAACATACAAATATCGTTGCGATATTAATATGTGAACTTACGTTTACAGACGTCTGGACTGAAGCACCGAGAGACGTCAACTGACGAAAGAAACAAGTGTTGAGGAGGGTTACTATACATGGAGACGAATTTTTTTAGTAGGTGGGGAGGTGTCGTCGTTCTCCATGTTGATGCGTTGTCGTATCCGATAATGACCGTATGCAAGCGTATCATGACCATTGTCTAATATATAACGCTTATCATCATACGGTGACAACGCTTGCTTATTTACACGCATCGTGTACAGCGTATGATGATCGCTACGTAAACAAAGCGCACTGGTAGAAAACTGACAATGATCAGTGAGACACTTGCGATACATATCGTGTCGCAGACTCCTCTTAATTGCAACTCGAGGCACACCTTTACATACACGTTTTTGACACTCTTGGGTGGGATCTTCGTGGGCCACAAGGAACGAATAACATTTCGCACGGAGACCCACGAATTCTCTAATAGGACGACCACACGTTTCATCCTTGAACAGTCCGACAACCTTTTTGTTCTTAAGGGTATAACAAGGATGAGACGTAGGGTAATCCGATGTGTCAAAAACGTGTAGGTCCTTCTTCATGTCTGCATACAAGTCTGATGTTTGAATGCTATACATCAGACTGTCTGTATCTGTCATTAATAATTTAACGTTGCAACCGTACTTGGCGACAGCATAACGATAATGAAAGTCGTACATTATCGTTTTGCTAACGTCAAGCACCGTGAAGCCGACATACACGGGACGGGAAAGAACAATGGATTTTTTACGGAGTGAGAGCCCCACCAGATCGTTCGTATAACGAATCATACGTTTTAGCCTAGGTGTGGAAACTAGTTTTTGAAGCCGTCGTTCATTCGAGACTAGTTCAAAGTCTATATGTTTCCGTACGTTCTCCAGCGACTTACCGTATACGGCGTTGTTCATCAGTTTGAAAAGGTCTTTTTCAAAGCTGTTGACGGCTGTTTGCCTCTTGCGGGTGTTGAAATCGATAAACGGTTTCAACCAAGCGCTTTGCTTAAAACACAACACCCTATGAGTCGCTTTCAGCTCTAAGCCAAGACTTAAATACAATTTCAAATTTCGATAATGGAGAACGTAATTTTGTTTGTCCTCCAAAGTTGTTAACAACTTCTCTACGGATGACCCTGATTCGTTATACGATGATCCACGGATACTAGAATACACGGTAGGGGTCACGCGCAGGTGGACTGTGAGCGGTGACGTCACCGCGTACCCACTCGCCTCGCCACACCGCATAGAATCTTATAGGCACACCGCGCGCACATGTTTAACTCATTCACGTTTGTGAATATAATCGAGATTTTTCATGTTTTAGTGTATTATTATTGTTACTAAGTAATTTATTAGTTAAATAAACAAATATATTTTTTCTATGGTCGGTGAAATGCTAGTATAAAGCCTCCGAAGGACGTCAACATCTTTCACCATCTCGGAGGGCACTACTTTTTTTTTCTGGGGGAAGAGGCTCGCTCAGGCTTAGACCACATAGACCTGTGGTACGGAGAAACCCCCAATAATGTCATTTTAAACTCTTTAAAACAGTAAATTTTAATTTATCTTTACAAATTGTACATATCAATTATATTTATATACATAATATAAATCAACTTTTCTACTTTCACACCAAAGCCTTTAACTGTATTAGGCTAACGTGTTTCCTTTTCTTTATTCTGGAAAGTTATGTTGCAACTTTTTTCATTTTCTTCACTATTTGTCTTTGTTCGCCCTCAGTTCGCTTATTACCTTTGCATTTTTTTTTCTTGTTGATAGCTTTCATTCTGATGAAAGTGCGGGTCCTTACAAAACACATCACAGCAAAATCCTCTATTCCTGGATATTTCGCGTTTATAACGTCCTTTAATCTTACAAAAACTTTTGGGTTACCATCAATGGAATTGCCGTGGAATCGTTGAAATTCTCTTTCCGTTTTCAAAGCGAATTCCATGAACCGTTCAGTTGGCTTCATTAAAGATCCTCTTGAAATTGTTTGAAGCCAGTTCTTTCCTGAAAAATTTACGTGTTCAGTTGTGTTACCATACAAATGTGCTAATTTGGGGTGTTTACGTTTAACTCTATAAGCAACATATCCTGCAATCATCTCTAACAACTCAACATTTTCCTTCAAATCTGGAACATTTTCCTCTTCGTATTCGGTGCAATTCTCAAAAATGTCGCCCACTTCTGAAATGATTTCTTCAACCTCCTTGTTCTCGCACTCGCTGTCTAAGCTTTCCTGTAGACATGAAGTGTCTTGCTTCTTAGAAGATGACGGTTCTACAGTCGTATCTTCAGTTTCCGACAAAGTATTAGCACTTAAAATATCAATTTCTTTCTCATTCTTGCATGTGCCACCTGATATGAGTTCCCTCGCATTACGGCTCAAAATCAAAGACTTGATTCTTTCGGAGACGGTGGTAGGCAAAGGGTGATCGTAGAATCTCCCCAATCCTCTTACTTTAGAAAAGTAACTCTCAAGTATATCATGATTGCATCTTGATGACATGAAGTTCGTGTAGCCTTCCAATGTTAACTCCTTAAACAAAGAGCGTAGACTGTTTATAGACATTAAAAACCCCTTCTGAAAAGGGAGCAAATCATCAGTAGGTTTCTTTTCTTCTTTTTGGATTTACTCTTTTCTTTCTTCTCATTTCCTTTTGGTATGTGTTTTATTACTCTCATTGTGAGAATGGGGCCATACAGCTTGTCTAACGCGCCATCTTGTTCTGGTAAACAATTTCCGTATGCACTTTTTAATTTATATCCACCAACAGGAGCTCTGGAGGTCAGCACATCAAATCCATTGTTTATGACCTTTACAGCCTCACCAACATAACTGAACTCAAGAAGGTTATGACAGATGGCTTGTCCCACAGTGAGAGAAAACAGCTCAGCTGCTTTCCTTACATTTTGCCTTTCCGTACCAGCAACAAGCAAATGGTTCATGGTTAGTTTATGAGCGTATTGTAAATCTACGCCGGTGTCTTGAAGTTAAACTAACTTAATGAACGCTTCTTTTGTGAGCAAACTACCAGATTTAAGTCGATAACCATCGTCAAGCAGATGATTCCTTAACAGTTTTAAGGCATGAGGCACATCACAAAAAACCCATAATTTTCTGTTTTGATTTGATGGATTTTCGAATCCTGAGTCATCAGATGTAACCTTTAGATTCCCTATAAGTTTTCTGTTTGATGGCCCCATATCACACACAATTGCTCTCACTTTAAATTCAACATTTTCTATGACTTTAATCATTTCAGTCAACAAGTCCTTAGAAACGGCCGTGTCAAATTTATAATAAATGGGCTGCATCCATTTTCCTACTAAACTTCTGATGACCGCAACTTGAGCATTGTTGTGGGGTCCTCTGATAATCTCCTCTACCTGGTCAAAACATAAGTCACTGTTAACTTTCATTTCATCAAAGCTAAGAATTACGTCTTTTTCAAATGTAGTTAGTAGCTTTGATTGGGTTTTCATGACAGTAAGGCTTAAATCAATAAAATCTGGTGGAACGCTAAACTGCCTGAGTCTTCTTTTAATAGTGACTTCACTAGGAAGAGGATATTTCAATACATCCCTGACAAAAGATAACGCTTTATAAGATATACAACGTAAAGTCGCAGCCTTTGCAATATCTTCAGATGACCAATTAGTGCACCGTCCTTTCATAACCACTTGTTGTTGACAGTCAGAAAAAGAACCCTCAACCACTTTTAGCGAATGTTTTGTTTTAAGTAACTCATCATTACACCGAGAGAGACAATCCTGTAAATTTGTATTCTTTTGCCTAAGTTCTTTTATTTCTTTCTCCATAATTTCTAATTTTTGACATAAGCCCACAGTGTCGCATTTACAGCATTGTTTCTTTTCATAGTTGATGTTTTCTCTACTAGTAGTTTCTTCATTAGTTGGTAATATATTTACCTGTAAAATCTCTTCTACTTCTTTACGGTAACTTCGTTTTTGTGCCCGAATTTCTCTCTCATTATTAGGCTCATTACTACCCCGTAAATCAACACTGGAGGATTGGAGATGTAAAGTTGGAACAGCATCAGGCTTCAACTTGCGTTTCGGAGGAAGATTCAACAGTTCACTTTTCAAATCCCTTTCATAATCAGAATCAGCAAAATGTATTGAGCACACACGAGCATTATCAACTGAAAAGGAATCGGCACGTTTACAAGCATTTATCCATTTTTGTTTCGTCTCATTGTTCTTAGGAAATGTATGAAAATTAATTCCTAGCTTACTTCCTTGTCTGCCGTGGTTAGTACAACTCGCGATCGCACAACAAACCATTATTTTTCACTCAAAACAACTTCAAACTTACTCTCAAAAACCCCTCAATACACTGATAACTGCAGCGTAACTCTGCACTTAATCGTCAATCACCGATAAGAATTTACACTCACGTAAACAACGTTGTATTCACTCATAAACGCAGTAACAACACAATAGGTTATGGCAGTGGAGCGGTGGCTGGGTTCGCGGTGACGTCAGCGGCGCGGCTTGCTACTGCGCACACACCCCGTGACCCCTACCGTGTATTCTAGTATCCGTGCGATGATCTGTATATATTCTCGTGTAAACGTTTGGAAAAGGGAGAAAGGATATCGGGTGTTACGCGCTGGCGCACAGGTGCAAGTGGGTAGTCGGAATGCAGGTCATGTAAGGTATCGGGATAGTGTAGGTCGACTTCGAGGATGTACCCGATGTCGGAATCATCACTCACATTACGTACGTCCAAGGACTCGATTTCGTTACGATCGAGCCATCGGAAGTCTGCGTAAGGGAGTGGTTGCGACATGGCTGCACCGTATAAATTATTACAGTCTGTATACAAAATGAAGGAGGTCGGTTTCGATACATCGTACTGATCTGGAATCAGAGGATTGTTAGCGACTGCGTGACGGTTGGATATCATCGCGCAGCCTCCGCGGACCCCAGACTCAACGAACAGATGCAGATTTATCTCTGTTAACAGCTCTAATTCGACCCCTGTCATTTTTAGCATCGCGTTCCAAGCGAGTCCGGGAAGCGAGTAAAAATGACACGGGTCCAAGCAGTAATCGCGTAAGGCCATGTCTCGGAAACTTTCAAAGACATCGGCCAGCAGCATTACGTCTGTCAACAAATACAAATCGTGGTAATCGCCAAACGTACGCAGATTGAATGCACTCCACACGTTTTGTGCATGCTCGTAATCTGCGTCCGAAATAGCCGATTCCAACAACCGGTTATCAAAGTGTTCACGAGCGGGTAGACTTGTTTCGTTGAATCGATCAATGCTGTCAACGTACTCGTAAGGGTATACTCCCTTGCGTACGAGCAGATTGGTCTGTTCGTCGAAACCCCGTCTAAGCATTTCCTCTCTGAGCAAAGGAAATTGGCTCCCGGACGTGGACAGATTGGTAACGAGTGTGTCCAGAGAGCGATTAAGAAATTGAAAAGAGTCTACGAAACGCAAGGGACCCAGGGAGAACGACACGTAACGCTCACTGGATGTTGCAATGCAGGATACGTGTTGGTCCTTATATTTTCCTAAACCCAGCATTAAATGGTGACAGTCGTAGCCACGAAGGTTGTGAAAGAAGACGGGGATATGACGAGGCATCTTGTAGCTTAGATTACAGCTATTGTGGGCTGCTCCCAAGAATTTCCCCCGTAAGATGACAATGATTGCGTACCTTGTCATCGTCTGTCAAAGGGCGCTCACACAAATGACAAACGGTGGCGTTAGTGAACGCAACATTGTCATCATCGGACATAATTATTTGTACGTTATGTCGTACTACCTTCATCATATCCTCGGCGTCTTTCATCAACCACGAGAAGAAAGTGTCTACAACGTTTTCACCTCGATAAACTTTAGCCTCTCTCCAGAGTCTGTGTGTATGATCCACGATAGCATAGGAGAAACCTGACGGAATATGCATCGCTTCGTATGATGTGGACGATACAGGAGGAGAAGTTATTTTCTGACGGGCACCGTTGCTATCAACTGAGTAGAATTCGCCTAACTCGTGCACTGTCGTCGGGACGTTGTTACCAGGTGAACACGATTGAAGCGGAGTGATGAGGGACTCGAAGTCGGCGTAGACGGTAAAGGGTACTTTAAGACAGTGCGCGTAATTTTTGAATGACATAAACTTCTCCTCCTCTGTGGGCATTTTGGTTTTCTGCTCGCCGTGAGGTGTGCAGTAGGGGAGATGATCGGAGAGACCATGTTCTGTGGTGAAACGATGCAGGCAGTAGTCACAGTAAAATGATTTTTCTTTGTGTTTTGTAAGGGATGATAACAATTTATTAATGCTACTGATAAGACAGTAGTGTTTTCGGCTATTTGTATCGGACAGAAGTAAAAGATTAACGTGATGTAATCTGTCCTTATTGGGGGTAATTCTTAACGGATAAACCTCATTTTTTGATTCGTTTCTGATATTGTCTTCTATATCATAGCCGAAAACGTTTATAGAAATGTTGGGATTCTGTGTTTCAAATTTAGAAAGTGAGTTTATAGAAACAGGGTACTCGATACCGGTCATATTTATTGTGTTTTTGAATAAGAGGTATTTTGAAACACGTTCTTTATTACGTTCTTGAGGGTGTATGTGAGCTAGTACGGACCATAGAAAACACATTTCATCTTGGGAGTTCTTGATGTTGACTACTGCCTTGGTGAGTGCAAGTTTTCGCGGGGTTGGAAGGTAGGAGGATGCTGCTAGAGGTCGGTACCGTCCAACAACTAGTTCCAGCTTCAGTACAGCATCCACCGACCATCCGCTCCCGTCACGGGTAAAATTGGATATGCTATTCATGATTTTATCGTAGGATTCATCGAGTAGACAGTTCAACTCGTCGTTGTCGTCCGTGAGCAACGTACGACAACGTCCGTGGAAGACGGCGTCTTTGGTTACCTCTTTTTCTTCGCCGCTGTCACCATCTAACGCAGTTTTAGTGAAACGTATCCTGCAGGCAATATGCCATTTGATACTGCGTAAACGTGCTTGTTCTGCCAGAATATCCTTGCACAATAAAGGTCGCACCTCGGTCATTATCGGTACTATATCTTGATCTTCTTCTTTTGTGTACACAGGCAGGTAATTAAAAGTTGTAAGACATCCTCTAATACTACTGTTTCGCACAATATAAAATCGTGTCATATCTGAAACAATAGAAACACATGTATTAGCTAATAGGAATGATGAATAACACACATTCATGTTTATGGTAAATAAATAGATAGTACACGTTAGTAATACGTTAGTTTATTGCAAACTGTGAAGATGGCAGCTACTCATGATTTTAGCATTGAAAGTGAAAGAAGAAAATCGTTCAAGTATTGGGAAGTGACGTTTGTCAGTCCCGACGAGTTAGCGTTTGCTGGGTTTTACTACTATCCGCTAAATTATGATGTTTGTGGACATAGTATGTCATTCATAGACGATAGAGTTAAATGCTTTTGTTGCGGAATTGAATTAGTTCATTGGAGAGAAGGTGACATACCTATGGTGGAACATGAAAAATTTTCTCCGTCATGTCAATTTCTAAACGATGTCAAGAGACAATATATTGGGGAGAAGGTGACAAACCTATGTCAGAACATAAAAAATTTTCTCCGTCATATCAATTTCTAAACAACGTCAAGAGACTATCTTATACATGTTAATTCATATCAAACAAATTTGGTTTGCTGCATAATTATAGAGAGAGACAATTGGTATTTAAAAAATTTTTTACCTTGTTGAGGATGTCCCTGTTCCTGCTGATGTTCTGGATTCTGCTGAAGGTCAGACATGGTAATATTCAGACGTGAGAGTGAATACTGAAAAACAAAGAAACTGTTATAACGCTGGTATTATGTTAGTGTATCTTAAACGCTTTATATCTCACAAAGTAAATTAGAATATCAATTTGTAACATACAATTTGTAGCACAGTAGTGTTCAGCAACACGAACGATTGTGAAGTTCACCGGTTATATATTGTGATGGCAGCGGTATGCGAACATCTGCTCTCCGGTACCAGCGGTGGACACAGCGAGCCAATCAGACATCAGCAGCCACCGAGACGTAACCAACTTCGTGTTCGGAGCTAACCAATCAGCGATGCCAGTTAGTTAATAAAACCTGAGCCGACAGAAAATTTTGAAAGTTCCGCGTCAGCGATGGATTTCGCTGGGTCGGCAGCTGACTCTACAACCAGTGTCGGAAGAAGAGGAGGACTGCAGTACGCCGTGAACAGCAGGCGCAGCCGCCGAACATCTCAGCGCGGCACTACCAACATCGCCGTTCTCACAACTCGGTCCTTTTTAGGACCACCAAAAACACTAGAGTGTACGATTGGTGCCAGTTGTCATGCGGCAAGCCTTTTGTCCGATGAAACCTTCCACAGTTGAAACCTGCTCTACAAAACGCTTCACACGAAGCGTTATGTTAAGAGAGAGAACGCGCATGTAAGTAGTTGACAACACACACACGCACACATAGTTAATATTTGTTAATTATTTAATACAATGAAAAATGAAGTCAACGTTTTGACGATGAGAGAGAGAGAGCGGGCGTTGTAAGTACGTACACAGTTAATATTTGTCGAATATATATAAACTTTCTAAAATCATATACATGCACGGTAATGATCATAGAGAGGAGAAACGGTTTGAACATAACGTTTGACAACGAGAGAGAGAGAGAGAGAGAGAGAGAGAGAGACAGACAGACAGACAGACAGACAGACAGACAGATATAGACAGTCGGACGGATGGATGGACGGACGTAACGAGTGTGTCCAGAGAGCGATTAAGAAATTGAAAAGAGTCTACGAAACGCAAGGGACCCAGAGAGAACGACACGTAACGCTCACTGGATGTTGCAATGCGTACGTTATGTCGTACTACCTTCATCATATCCTCGGCGTCTTTCATCAACCACGAGAAGAAAGTGTCTACGACGTTTTCATCTCGATAAACTTTAGCCTCTCTCCAGAGTCTGTGTGTATGATCGACGTTACCACCACCACCACCACTATCACATTCTACTGTCCTTTTGTGACGAATATTCTATCATTGTTTGATACAGACGTGTTCACTAGTGTCTTCTAATAATGTCGTTTTTTGTAAAGTTTAATGCTGTAATATCATGCATTACAACACGGTATCAGAGAAAGCGACGAGGCGTTTAGAAAAAATTACAGACCGATTCTGGAACCGTTAGAAGCTATTTCACGAAAGTTAAGTGGTGATATAATGGAGGAGGGGAGGAGGAGAAGAAGAGCCTACACAACATGTAATAACTGAAAACGAAAGTGGCACGCAGAGTCATAACGCTTCTCATTTCAGTGACAATAGCGCATGGAACCCTAACACTTTACATTTCAGTGACGATTCATTAGCAAACAAATATATGCGTTTGTGCGAATCGGCTGACTGTAAACGGATTATAGATCGTATGTATGGTGTTCGATACGAAGGTGGTAAATTTATGATAGGTGTTTCAAATGTGAAAATCGAAAACATAAACAGACGGTGTTTGTTGACACGTAAACATTGCACACTTAAAATGTAAACATTCAGAGTTCGTTGACATGTAAACTGTTTTTCCTTTCGGGAGTAATCGTTCGTTAATAAGATATGAATTAGCTTAATCGATTAAATGGTTAGACGAGTAATGGTAAATGTGAAGGTAAAGAAGGTAAGTATGTAGGTGCGATTCCTGTTAATTCATATTTTTGTTAAAAATCTTTTTTATAAATATTGAGGAGAAGGGATAATAACATATTCTTTTATAATTATTAACAACGTTGTTTGGTATTTGTCATTGTAAAGTACAATCGGAAACCATGACGCCACTTAAATCTGTAATATTTTTTTAACATTATGGACAAAATGTTTAACGGATAACACAACACAGTTTCAATTGGATTAGGTTAAACGTTACTTATATGAATATGGATATCTTTATACGAAAGATAAAACGTCATTGCAATTAGTAAATGATTCAGATGTTTCCAATGCCCTCCTTATATTTCAAGAATATTACAAATTACCTGCTGACGGCAAATTAAATAATGAAACTCGAAATTAATTTGAATCGTCAACGAATTTTCCTACACAGACGACCGCCTACTGTATGATACTACATGATTCGCTTGTAGAATATACGCCATTGTCCAACACAGTACATAGTCGTGTTTAAGTCTTGTCGAATAAAGAGAGACATACACGCACAGGTAATTACATTATAAACTAGGAATTGCTTCCAACGTCTGCGAGCGAGAGAGAGAACGCGCATGTAAGTAGTTGACAACACACACGCACACATAGTTAATATTTGTTAATTATTTAATACAATGAAAAATGAAGTCAACGTTTTGACGATGAGTGAGAGAGAGAGAGAGAGAGAGAGCGGGCGTTGTAAGTACGTACACAGTTAATATTTGTCGAATATATATAAACTTTCTAAAATCATATACATGCACGGAGAGGAGAAACGGTTTGAACATAACTTTTGACAACGAGAGAGAGAGAGAGAGAGAGAGAGAGAGAGAGAGAGAGAGAGAGAGAGAGAGAGACAGACAGACAGACAGACAGAGTTTGTTTAAAGCAATTTTTCAGAAAATTTGTAACAGACATAATAATTTGATCATACACACACACATGTATTAAATTCAATAACACGCTTGATAATACAAATAATTTTTACGTTACGTTTAGTATTTGAATCGTCAACGAATTTTCCTACACAGACGACCGCCTACTGTATGATACTACATGATTCGCTTGTAGAATATACACCATTGACCAACACAGTACATAGACGTGTTTAAGTCTTATTTATACATATTTTGTAAATACTAGTTTTAAATATATATATATTTATTTTCAGAAATTGTAATTTGATCATACACACACGTACACACACATACACACACACACACACACACACACACACACACACACATGTATTAAATTCAATAAATAATGCACTTGATAATTTTTACGTTTAAATAAAATCTATACACTTACCAAAAGAAGATGTGTATACTGGAAGACACGTACAGTATCAGCCAAGCTAGTATGTGCGTTGTCTACACTGAAGACGTACAAACAGTCTTTCAACTGTTAAAAAAGATGTAGAGATTTCACGATGTATCAGCACACGTTGGTGAGAAATTGCCACTATAAAAATACGGTAAGAATATATTTTCAGAAATTGTAATTTGATCACACACACACACACACACACACACACACACACACACACACACACACACACACACACACACACAGATTACCACTGTTACGACTCATAGAGAAAGACCACTCGATAACTATGCCTTTTAGGACCTAGGAGTTGCACGAGTATCCTGCCTTACCACAGACTAAAAGGCAGAATTGGATTGTCAAGACCTCGAGTCAGCTAGAAAAACCACGCTTTGTTGTGTTAGCGTTTCAGACAGCAAGAAAAAATGTACTGACAGCACACGCTGATGAATTTGATCACTGTAACGTGATCAATGCGAGACTGTTTCTAAACGACAAGTATTATCCTTACGATAATTTAAACTTGGATATTGGGAAAGACCGTTTTGCATTATTGTACAATATGTACGCCAGTTTTCAAAGTTCGTATTACCACCGTTTAGACGGCAGCCCAGTACTGACACCGGAATTATTCAAATCAAAAGCCCCGCTGTTTGTTTTCGGTTGTAGCAGACAAGACGAAGCACTTAAGTCTTCAGCAGTTGATGTACGTTTAGAATTTGAATCGTCAATGAATTTTCCTAGACAGACAACCGCCTAGTGTATGATACTACATGATTCGCTTGTAGAATATACACCATTGTCCAACACAGTACATAGACGTGTTTAAGTCTTATTTTATACATATTTTGTAAATACTAGTTTTAAATATATATATTTTCATCATATTTGTAACATTATAATATTGGAGCTATGTGTGTGTGTATGTATTTTTAATTGTAAAACTAGTTTAGATATATTTTAATACTTGTAACAATATAATCTTGGAACTGTGTATGTTTTTTTTTAAATTGTAAATATTAGTTTAGATATATTTTCATACTTGTAACAATATAATCTTGGAGCTGTGTATGTATTTTTAATTGTAAAACTGTTTAATATAATCTTGGAGCTGTGTGTATGTATTTTAATAAATGTATATATATATATTACACACACTTTATTATTATTTGTATAACCCACTCCATAATAATTTGATCATACACATACACGCGCACACACACATGTATTAAATTCAATAATGCGTTTGATAATGTTTTAATGCAAATAATTTTAGGAAAGTCTACATTCCGCATTCATAAGGAGATAGTCACTGCTTACAGCTATGTATGTCCACAACAGAATTAGAGAGAGATATAAATGTCATCATACGCTGTGACCTACTTTCTAAATTTTTTACATTAAAAACGTTTGTTTAAAGCAATTTTTCAGAAAATTTGTAACAGACATAATAATTTGATCATACACACACACATGTATTAAATTCAATAACACGCTTGATAATGCAAATAATTTTTACGTTTAAATAAAAATCTACACATACATTAAAATTAAAATTAAATAAAATCTGTACATGTGCGTTGTCAACACTGAAGGCGTACAAACAGTCTTTCAACTATTAAAAAAAGATGTAGAGATTTCACGATGTATCAGCACACATTGGTGAGAAATTGCCACTATAAAAATACAGTAAGAATATATTTTCAGAAATTGTAATTTGATCATACACACACGCGTACACACACACATGTATTAAATTCAATAAATAATGCACTTGATAATTTTTACGTTTAAATAAAATCTATACACTTACCAAAAGAAGATGTGTATACTGGAAGACAGTATCAGCCAAACTAGTATGTGCGTTGTCTACACTGAAGACGTACAAACAGTCTTTCAAAAGAAGATGTGTATACTGGAGGACACGTAATACGTGCAGTACAAGTCGACAAATAAGAAATTGCCGCTAACTTACTTAGCGTATATATAGTGTACTCTGTAGTGGGGAAAGCACGTGTGTGTGTGTGTGTGTCCGTTTTTAGAGTAATTACTGTAAGCGGTGTTAATGCTTGACAGGTGTCAAATTAGAAAGTAGAGTTGTCCGTTTTTAGAGTAAATACTTTATAATCCTAATCACTGCTAATGACTAGCAGGTGTGAAATTAGAATGTAGGACGTCGTACACAAGGTTAATGACCTCTGGTTTAATTTAGCGAATAATAACTATATCTAATTCAGTATCGTTGTGTGTATGTGTGTGTGTGTGTGTGTGCATAGACTTGTTTCGCTGTCAACGTACTCCGAATATGCATGCAATTATTTGTATAGTAATCAGAAATGTGTGTGAGAGAGACATTTTAATAATTTGTAGGTTGTATCTTACAATCATGGAAATTATTATTTAAACTGATAATTGTTTTATTAAAATCTTACAATGACGAAATATTATTATTTCATTGTTTACGATATATATTTAATGAAGACGTAAGATGTGAAACTAAAACGTAAGACGTAAGACGTAAAACGTAAAACGTAAACGTAAGACGTAAGACGTAAGACGTAAGACGTAAAACGTAAAACGTAAGACGTAAGACGTAAGACGTAAGATGTGAAACTAAAACGTAAGACGTAAGACGTAAAACGTAAGACGTAAGACGTAAAACGTAAAACCTAAGACGTAAGACGTAAGACGCAAGATGTGAAACTAAAACGTAAGACGTAAGACGTAAAACGTATTATTTAAAACAAATTATGGTTTTTTTAAATTTATTTCGTTATAAACCTTCGAATATGCATGCAATTATTTGTATAGTAATCAGAAATGTGTGTGAGAGAGACATTTTAATAATTTGTAGGTTGTATCTTACAATCATGAAAATTATTATTTAAACTGATAATTGTTTTATTAAAATCTTACAATGACGAAATATTATTATTTCATTGTTTACGATATATATTTAATGCAAAAAATGAATTTTTAAAATTACAATCGTCTGTATTTAAGTTCGTGTACACACATACAAATCGTTTGAATAAGGGAAATCTTCGAATATGCATCCAATTATTTGTATAGTAATCAGAAATGTGTGAGAGAGACATTTTAATAATTTGCAGGTTGTATCTTACAATTACGAAAATTATTATACAATGTGTGTGTACACAAAACTTTTGAAAATACCTTATTTCAAGGAGATTTTTTTATGCGTAACACTTTACCACACACACACACACACACACACACACACACACACACACACACACACACAGACTTGGCAGTATATTAATTTCTAAATCGTAGTCAATGACTGTCATGTGTCAAAAAAGGACGCCACGAGATAGGTGATAAATATATATTTCCTGGTGATTACATTTTAGTATCGCTAATTACAATAATCCATAAGTAGCACGACGCTTATGTAAAACTGATGACAACTGTGTCTAGAGACAAAGAGAGAGGAGGGGAGAGAGAGTTGATATCGAAGTCGTCGTCAACAATTTACTATAATATAGTTTGAATTTCCCACCGAAGAAAAATGTTGGCAGATCTGTTCTATACACACACACAATAATGCAGGATTGGTAACCCTGATCATATATTTTAATATACACTATAATACACACACATATCAAGTTTGAACCCATACATAGGTTGGTAAACCTGATCATATAGATTTAATATACATTATAACACACAACAAATTTGAACTCATGCAAGGTTGGTAACCCTAATCATATATTTAATATATACACTATAATTCATCAAGTCGGAACTCCCCCACCATAGGTTGGTAAACCTGATCATATAGATTTAATATACATTATAACAAATTTGAACTCATGCAAGGTTGGTACTCCCCGATCATATATTTAATATTGCATCAAGTGATAGAAAGTGAAAGTGATCTAAGCTCGCGAAAGGCGGCATATAAAAAAATAAAAAATTATATTCGCGGATGCTGTGGTCCAGATACGCGAAAAAGTCGCGGATCTTGACACAGATCAGCGAAAAAGTCGCGGATGCTGTGGTCCAGTAGAAAGTGAAAGTGATCTAGGCTCGCGGAAGGCGGCATATAAAAAATTATATTCGCGGAAATTAGAAAGTGAAAGTGATTTAGGCTCGCGAAAGGCTGCATATAAAAAATTATATTCGCGAAAATTCGCGGATACTGCGGGTCCAGGGTGGTGGGGAGAGCGTGGGAAAAAATCTTGGACCGCGGGAACGGCGGCATCTCTTTGATCTTGTTTTTTATCGTTTTTTATGTTTTTTAAGAAAGGCGGCATTCCTTTGTGAGTCAGGAACCCCATTTTCCCCATAGAACATACGATATCATCATCATCACACGGGGTGCATATGGAAAGTAAAAGCTTATTAGAAGTTTACCGCCAAAGACTGTCTATTTCAGAAACTCTAATTTATCTTATCGTTGAAAATTTTTGGTTATTCTGTTATAAATATGCTATTTACGTAAAACATTACTGAACTGAAAAGCGAAAATTTAAAAGTGAACAGTGTTGTAAACAACTAAGGTATCCTGCCATAACTGAGATATCTTTGTATATTAGAACACCGCGTCCTCTTTTACTCGTAAAGAATTTAACTATCACTGCTCTTTGCACACATTACCATTCCTAGGATAGGATTTTCTTCCGTTAAGCTTTCTGTTCTTCAAAAGCTTAATAATCATAATATGTGTTTTTACTTTTTGATCACTGTGGACATCAAAACTATTATTTCTTGGATCGGAGCTCTTTCGCACGTAAACTCAAAGCCCCAGTATATCGTTCTACGTCTGTACCCGTTCTTTTGCAATCAAGATATTTTTACGACGGTCCACCGGATTGTCGTGGGTACAGTGACACCAATGGAGTCACTAATTACAGTTAAATCAACAAAGCAGTCTTACATAATTCAAGTTAAATTTGTCCAACGATAAATGTCACCCTATTACAGTTTTGCACTAATTAACACAATAGTCACTTCTCAATAAACCGCAAAAGTCTCTGCTAACCGCACTGACAAAATCGCCATTTGTAACTGAACTGGGCCGCTTCGAAATCCAGTATTTATATCTCCGCCGCCTTGGACTGTAGTCAAACAGCGAGTCTGGCAAGGTGCTGGCAGAGTAAGCGTGTAAACGTCTGAAAGGGGCATCGGTATCTCGCGTGACCTACAGCAGTCCAGATCGTCACGTAATGCTGTCGCGTAGAATGATCTGTAAACGTCTGGAACAGTCTCGCGCGCCGTGTGCGTACGCATCACGTACGCACTTACCGATGAGGTACTATTTATTTCATCAGCGTAACAATATTCTCTCTAGTAAATGGTATCTTTAGTAACAGTTGATGATGTAGGCCTACTTATTTTCTTTTTTTTTTTTTTTGTTAGTTGCAAATTCCTATCCCTTTGTTGTTCCTTTTCCCGTTTTTGAGTATAAGTCCCAGTCTAAGGAATTCGCTGGTGCATTCCTTATCTGGAAGTTCCTGGAAATAACCGTGGTCGTTTTTGTAATTTCGCAAAGCCCGCGTTTTCAAGACGTTCGATGTTTTTGATGTGGTGCCGTGTTAGTGTCAGATCCAAATCCCAATATTTTTGTATTACTTCTCTTATACATACAATCTATCCCTATAGACAACAAGGATGTTGTGGTAAACCTGATTACAGTTATATAATTATACAGATATAACAGCAGACAGAAACATAATCACAACAATACTGTTCACAAATCAAAATCGGTTCAGAAGATCAGAGGGCTTAAAGAGCTTGAGTTTCCGAGGTTAATCTGAATATTCCGCAAAACTAACCGCTATTCTGGGTGGGTGCTAATACGTACACCATATTTCAGACTGTGTCTTGCGATATCTTCGGATTCAGAAACCGTTTGCACACATAATAAGTCATTATACAGAATTCTGCTAGGGACATACCTGGAAGTGTAGACTAAGGCACGAATCACTTTATTTTGGAAACGCTGTGGAATTTTTAAATTCGAAGTAGCAACAGACTTTGACAGCTGTATGCCGTAAGACCGTTTGGGTTTCAAGTTGGCGTTATATAGCGGTATTGTCATTTGTTAATTACGAGTTATGGCCAACAATCCAAGTTGTTTCCGTTTGCTGAAAATATGGTGTTGCCGTGACAGTCTTCGAACTAAGCGTTGTCCCACGTTTTTCACAAGGTCAGAATTAACCATTTGCTATTTGTTTACAGGGAGTGGAGAACTGCCTGCTCTTAGCAGCGTCGTACCTTTTCTTCTTGCCCCTCCGCAGGAATCCTCTGCGTGTCCCTATTACCTTACTTAGCCCATGCCGTTGTTCCCTCTTGAATACTAACCTCTCAGTTTAGCTGTGGCAGCTACTAAAATTATATAACGTAAAAGAATACGTTCTCTACAAGACTGTTTAAAATCTCTTCTTTTAAGCCTAAACCAGTTTCATCGGCTACTATTATACATCCTAAAAAGCTTTCATTAATTTTTAAATTGGTGGGCCTTCCCGCTCTGCGTAATTCCCTTCAGAAATTGGGACATATCTGATTATTTCACTTAGTCGATCTTTTCTGTTAATGTCTTATATAGTAACCATTAGGCTATTACAGAAAAAACTGAGCACATTCAATCCAAAATAATATTTTCAACATTTTTTGATAAAACTGAATGAATTCATCTTGAATTTTGGGACTCATATATTTCTCCCTGTTCTTGGGACCACTGATTATCTCCAGCAACAATGGATCGTATTACTCAAAAGATCGATAATGGCCAAAACGTTTCCGCTCTTGGGCTGGCCTATCTATTTCTTTATGGCCTCTAAAAGCTACATTTTGAAGTTGCCAATTTCAGAGTAACATTTACAACTCGATCCAGAACTTTGGCCCATATATTAATTTCCTTTCGTAGCTGATAACGAAAACGATGGAGGCCTAGCCGGCGGGCCTGGGTGCGTTCTTAACCGGAATTGCCACTCTACTGTGCAGTTAACCAAGTAATCTATACTCTCAAAGTACATCATTATGCACTGGTAAAATAACAGTAAAAACTAAATGTATTTATTTTTGATGTTAAATACATACGGGAAATTTGGTTTTGCTCAAGTTCAATACCCATTCTTAAAAATATAGGAAATGTTTGCATATGGGGCACCGTAGTCCGCAGGCCCGGTTGTTACGCCACTAATTCTTAGTGAAGGTAAAGTGAACAGATTTTTCGACTTTTGTAAACATTTGTCTGTTACATCCAGGTGGTTTTGTAAATTTATACTGTCGACTAATGGGTTCAAATCTGAAGCAAGAATAGCTTTATCGTGAGCATATTTTGCAACCATATTTTGAGCTCGTGGTAGGAAGGTCTGCTGTTTTTCTTTGCTTTTCACCAACCTCAAGGCATTCTCTGCGCGGATGCTAACCACTCACGGAGGGTCAAAGTCGTGTTTAACGTAACTTTCTTTCTGATACATAAGGTGTAATGAGTCGTATTTATTCTGTATAGGCTATATGTTGAAAGTGTAAGGTGTACTGCGTCTGTGTTCATTAACATTATTCTTAACAGGGTTATCTTTGTTTAATAACATGGACTGTAACCCCCCCCCCCCGTAACATGAACTTATGTTTTGATTTTTGCCGTGCATTTCATAGCCCGTTTCTATATTGAGTTTTTTCTTATTTTGTTGTATGAAATTTAAGACTAAGTAAAACACGAATACGTCTATTGAGTTATAAACAATTTTTATTTTTTCGGATTGCGGGAGTAACGATCTCTCATTTTTGTGTAGCTTTTCAAAATCATTATAACTATTACATTACTCTATGAAACCGATTCTCTGTGTCTGAATCTATCCAATTGTGTTATTTTCTGTGAGGTATTTCACGAAATCCGAGGCGAGTTCGTGATTTATTTATAGGCGACCGTTGTGCAACATACCTAGTGTGGATCGCAGGCGTGCCTTGAATACAAAGCACTCTGACATGACAGATAGCACCCACGAGCGACGTGAAAGTACATACGAATACTCTGCTCTCTGAACAAGTAAACACGAGTCATTCACTACATCTCCAGAGCTATACACATCTCATTGTTTTCGGATGCCTCAAGGACAGAATAAAATATTTCGGTTTCGAATACTTACAGTTCAAAATTTGTCGTAAACGCGTGTTTTAATGGCATTATTATAAGTCATTGGAAGTAGGAATAAGAGATTTTTTTGAAGTTGCTATAAAGTTTCAAATCTGACTGATTTTGGTTGTCTACAGTGATAATAAATACGTAGTCAAAGAGGCAATGCGTATTAATTTATTTTGGGGGGGGGGTTCTGAGAGGGTGATTAAAATTACAAAAATTGGAAGAAAAAGAACTCATTAATAGGCATTTATTTTGTTGCAATCATAAAAGTAAATGTTGAAATATTCGAGTTACATCAATAAACATCTAAAATTTAATAAAGTCATGAAACAAATACGACAGCATACATTACAATATAAATGAAATGAACGATACGAGAAAACTGGCAAACATTTTCTACCATTTTCTGTTGACGCTGAAAGTGTTAATGTTTTGTACAAATATGTTAACCCTTAGTGAGTACACTGGTCTGTAAATATTTCCACCAAATTAAATTCAATCGGTTAACTCATTTTGGCACAGGCAGGAATTAAATATGGTCGATAATTAATCGGATCCAGGAAAACAGAATTTATTGGGAGCAGCAGCTGCAAAGAACAGGCGTCGAACGAGTGTCTAACTGCATTTATCTGTAGGCCTGGAGGAAAGGAAACCCTGGAAGGCCAAGGAAGAGATGGAGTATTGGCCCCAGAAAGGTCCATGAGCCCACTCCCTGAAATTGATGATTAAATTGGGTCAATGTTTCAGGTTCACAACGTGAAGCTCGCTTGTACGTTCTCTTTATAATCTGTACGCAGACGTACCTCACGAGGAAGAAGGTTTTTTTTTTTATTTATTATAATGCAGTTTTACAATCTACTCATTTCACAGAGTAATAAGTAAAAGTGATGTATAAGTCGTCACTTGAGGTGGGAACCATCCAGCGATGATTACCACGTTCACCGGGTCAGGTCATCTGGCCACTGTCTCTTCAGCCTTCTTACATCCAGTGATGGATTGAAGAGCTCGTTGATCAGGTTATTGCTGTGTCCTATGTTGCGGTTCCTATACTTAGCGGCGTGCATCTTGATGACATCAGAAATGTATGGAATGTTGAGGTCTTTGTGAAGAGTATAATTAGAGATGAACCAGGGAGAATTCGTTATGGAGCGCAAGATTTTTGACTGAACTGTCTGCAGAATCTTTGTGTTGGAAGGTTTAGAGCAGCCCCACAATTCTATACCGTAAGTCCAGATTGGTCTGAGCACAGCTTTATATATGATGACTTTGTTTGCGAGAGATAGTTGAGATTTTCTACCTATGAGCCAGTACATTTGCCTAGCTTTTAAGTTGAGTTGTTGTTCCTTAGCCTGAATGTGGGCTTTCCATGTTAATTTGTCATCCAAATGCAGCCCCAGGTATTTAACTTCTGATTTTATAGGTTTTACGATTTAAGAGGAAGAAGGTGAAGCAAAAACATAACAAATAAAAACGTAGTTAAAACTAAGTCGACTGATTGCTTAAGCTGTAGCTAACCCTATAAGTTGAAGAGATAATATACTCGTAAAATGTGTAAAAGTAGTAGATCTACAGGGCTCCACCTAATACTGCCACGTAAGGACTAATAACAAGTAGGCTACTGTATCCGTAGAATTTTGACAGTTACAAATGTGTTCACGTTTTTGAAACCTATGTTAATACAATAGGTAAACCGTATTAGTATGCAAGGCAGGCACGTGCAGCCGATGTATGACACTCGGTGCGAGTTGATGCTCAAATTAGATGCCACGTCCACACCTTCAACACAGAGTCAAGGTAACCTCTGTGATTTCCATAATGTTATACATGCCGACAGCCGCTTGCTTGTTTCTTATTGTAATTAAATTTAACTCTGTGTTGTATGTACACACGCAACACAAGTGGCTGTAGGCCCTTTATGCAGTACATAAGATACGTGTTTCAGAATTACGGAAAATACTGATGTATTTAAAATCTGATGGCCTTTAGCTCTCCATCTTCATACTGGGTCTTGTGTACCGAGGAGTAATTGTGATAATAAAGATAATTCAGACACAGACGGCGTGTATTGGATCAGTATTACGTTTTGCCTATCTTGGCGATTTTAATAATGACACCAAGATTTTTTGTGGTGCTTCGTTTGTTGAGATAAGTAAGTGAACGCTTCTGAATTTAGTTGACTTAGTATCCCCACAGGAAAATTCGCTAAAGGGTGAGGGAGGAACATATATACGTAGGCGATTACTATAATGATTGAAAATAATCAGTATTTAGTCATGTTGGCAACCCTTTCAGGGACGCAAAAACGAGTAGCCGCCGGCGTGACGATAAGTTGCGGGCGTTGGTTGACCAAGGATTGATGTTATACTGAAATCAGCATTACGAAAGTTGAAGCCTCGGTTCGATAACTTATATCTCTGTTAAAAAGTTAAAACATCGTCGCATCCTCAATACAACCTTTCATCCTCATTAAAACGAATTGATTTTGTATAAAATAAATATTAATCATTCTTCTGTAGAGTGTGGAAGAAAAAAAGACGGTGTTTGGACACTTTTTCCAAAGCGAAGTTTAACTGAATACTGTAAGATGACTTAAGAGAAAATTTGAAATTCTGTGTACTAATATCTTAATTATTACCGAATGTCTTCTGAATATGCTGAATCGTGCATTTACGGCACTATTGACACGGGTAAATGCGGTTTACTTAAAAGATTTGGTTCTTAACTGCACCGCACGAAAAAACTAGCAATACTAGAATTGTCAAGATGATTTTTCGAAAACGCATTAAGTGCTTTTCGTATATGCTATGTGTGTAGGCCTACCTAGCCGAAACGCGGAATCCAGACTGGCAATGGCGCTGAGGATGTCTGTTAAAAAATACGAGATGACTAGCTTGCGATTTCTGTTTGATTGAGGGAAAACACTTTTCTTCCCGAAGAAAAGACGGAGTAGAAAATTCGGGGAAATCGGGGGTAATTAAGGGAAGCGAAGGAAAAAGAATAGATTTCTTGTGCCAAGTTATCGAGAGTTGGTCGAATAAAAGACGTTACTGCCGCTTCATTAGTAATATTGGTTATAACTTCCCCGTGTATTAAAAAATTCGTGGCACGATTTCAGAAGAAAAAAGAGACTGGGAAAAATAAGAAAATGGCGGCGGTTCTGCCCATACGATTGTATAGCTTACAATGATGGAAACCAAAGCGTGGATTTGAGAGCCACGAAAACGGCGTTCCTTCGGTCAGTACTCAAGGAAGAAAGTGCGTAATGACGATGAAGAACTTGCCCGCATAGTTTGCTGTTGCAGAAGAGGCTGAAGAAATCGCATGGCTTCAAATAGAAAAGGGAATTAAACGGTGAAGTATGCCCCTCATAGGAAGTGGCATTGAGTCGGCTATGTCTACAGTGGTGAAATTCGGTACAACCCCCAAAGACAGTCGACGATGACGTCAACAAAATTGCTTACAATGGTACTATTATTAGCGTCCTACGCTATATAAACTATACAACGCACGTAAACGGAGTTCTTGCTCGTATTTTAAGGTGTTAATTTCTACTTTTATTGGAAAATCTAGAACGACTTCGTGTGTCTTTTTTGCGTGTAATTTATCGGTACAAATCAATCGTGGTGAGGATGGCTTCAAAGTCCACTGAGTGTCGTGGTATTTAGTTCGCTTTGTTTCTGAACGTGCAACAGCGGAACAGAGCGAGTAACAGGCTGTTTAAAAACAATGGCAGGAAGACGTTAATTTACTTTTTGGCAACTTTCGATAATGCCGCATCGAAACCATGTGGTCAGAAGTGTACCAAGTAGGCCTACTTGTGTGTAACAACCGAGTTTTCTATAAACACTGGATAACGGTGCTTGTCCTTGGAATCCGGTGTCGGCTGGTTTGTCGCAGTGCTATACATTGATGACGTATTTGTCTAACTTATTCTTCTGGTGTGCTACCGTATATCAAGTAGTAATAAACATTTTCATTATGATTCCGTATATCCATTCTCACTTTTTTTGCTTTGCTTAAGGGTCATCGATGAAAATTAAAGCTTACTGACACTGAGATATGTATGATTGAATTATGATAATACAGCAGGCATTCATAATAGATCTTCCTAGTTTTTGGTTTTATTTCTTAGTTAGCTAATTTCTGCACAATTAATTGCGCATTTTCCTAAAATATATCGTCCGGTCAAACGTACGTTATCGATTTATACTTGCATTACATTACTAATATCACAGCTGAAAGGTTAAGGAAATACTTTTTGCGGCGTGCAGAGGACTCAGCAAAAAGACTCGTACTTCAGTTCATTATTAGATTCTGAACAGATGCCTGTGTGACTGCAATTATTTGCAGCACGCGAATTTTTGGTGCACAATAATTGCTCTCGTGAAGCTCCAAAGGAAGGCTCTTCCTTCAGTAAAAGTGTCAGTTGACATATAACAAAGAATTTCCAACTTAGTCGTACTTTGTTGCTGAACTACCAGTTGGTGTTTCGTGCTTGGTGTGTTCATCGTTATCAAGTCCAAAAGACGTCCATTCTAGCGTACAGTGAGCTGGTAGTCCTATCCATGTCCCCTGTGGCGTGTTCTCTCAATCTACGTCCTGTTTCGTCCACATACACCTTACCGCAAACTTTACACTTTAATTTTATATACCACACTTTGTGTAATGTTGAATTTCCTCAATATTGTCATTTGAATGTAATCAAAAACAGTTATTATTTCTTTGTTTATTGTTCCATATAATATAATATTTTATATATACTGTATAGAGTGTATTGATTTATATAATCATCGTTTTTGTCTAACTCATAAAGTGTAGAAGAAGAAGGAGATGAATAGTAATAAGAATTTAATTCACTAGTTTTTCAATAACTTGTTTTGTGTAATTTGTGAAAGAGGTCTCGAGGACCGGTCTTCGAAATAATAATTTAGTATTATTATTGTTATTATATTTATTCCCTTGTCACTGTTTGCCTGAATTTTATCATTACTGTTCGTCTTCAAAATTATCAGTATTATTGTTTGAGTCTCATGTGAATTGAATGCTTATACATTCTTTAAAAACGAATAATTTCAAATTTCAATTCGATTTTATTATCTTTGCTTATTTTTTCAGTTGTTTATTAATATGTTTATAATAACGATTTAAATCACGTTCAACTTGATTTTAATGTATTGCAATTTATAAAAGACGTGAACCAAAGTGTATTTCTCAATAACTGCAATGGGAAAAACAAGAATTGTCAATATTTCATAATAGTTTACCACTAGTTTATTAACGAAATTGTTATGGCACCCCAAAATTAATGAAATGTTATACTGAAACTATGGGATACACCATATTTATAAAATCTGTGGGAATCTGAAATCATAATTACGGAAATTAGTGAATCGTGTTGTAAATACTGTAGTCTTGGTTGGAAAACCCTGTCTTTCAGTAAGGTCGTTACACTTTCTTACCCATGCGCGATTATTGGTAATCCTGTTTGTTTATTGTGCTGTTTAATTTAATTTAGTTTTTCCTCCCGTATTGTATTTTTCTTAAAACTTCCTAGTCGCCTCTTTTTAATAGTTACCTTAACCGTTGACAGTATTAATAGGTGATGTGACGTTCAATTTTAATTTCCGTTCAGTGTTTGTGCTAGATAGAACATACAACAATTTTCCATTTGCAAAGACTAACAAAAAATAATAATGTTTTCATACAGTGTATTACGAGACGAAACATACTAGCCTACTTGTTTTTTTTTGTGATTTGTAGTTGTGTAAAGAGGAGATATGATTTTTTTAAAGTATGGAGTATTCGATTAAGTTTAAAAGTCATAATTAATCTGATCACCTGATAATTAGACTGATGATTAAGCTGAGTTTTAATAAAACCGTTTAATGCATTCATAAGTTATCATGAAATATTCCTTCAAATAGACAACCAGACAGTAGATAGATATACTGATAGACAAACAAACAAATGCCAAACGGTCCAGTTAAAACTGAGAACTCGTTCAGTGAACACTTGTACGTCTACAGTTTTAATCAGATTTTTCATATACAGTGTCAAGCAATAGATCTTCCTCGACAGCCTACGTAAATACTTCGCTTAAAACAGACTCACTGGCTTTACACCGTCTGTATAATATCAGGTTATCTGAGTAAAGTGTAGTTTTTACTATATTTTTAAATGTAAAATTGTATATACATAGGTCTCTTTAATGTAAAAATAATTTTTGTAGATTGGAAATTGGGCTAACATATAAATTTCACCACAGTGGTGTAACTGCTGGACCATAAGGCCCCCAATGCGGGGGTCGGCTTGCGGACTAGGATGGGCCGCTCAAACATCTTTAATTTTTACGAACGGTTAAGTAAAAGTAAATTCCCCCATATGTACTTGACATCAATAACAAATACACTTATATTTTTACCATTATTTTATCAGTACCTAATAATGTACTTGGAGAGTATAAATTATTTGGTTAACTCCACAAGAGCGCGGTGATTCCAGTTAATAATGCACCATGGGCAGTTAAGAATTGCATTTCAAATAATGTTTTCAAATAAAAAAATCCTAGTGTTGTAAAATAAAATGTGTTTATATCAGAATATTTTTCTTTAATTCCAGTGCCAACATTTGTCCTATACTAAAACAAAATATTTTTATATTAGTATTAATAATAATAAAACTTTTTGTATAAGAATATATTTTTTTAATTATTTTGTGAATATTACAATGTTTCAATAGAATTTAACTACCATCAAACTATAGATCATGTATCATTATAGATGATGATAGTTACGGGGCTGAATACTATTGAAACATTGTAATATTTACAAAATAATTTTTAAAAATATATATTCTTGTACAAAAAGTTTTATTATTATTAATAATAATATAAAAAATATATACAAGAAAAAACTGAGCAAATATGAATATAAAATAAAATAGTATTTTTGTATACTGAACTCCTATTTTTCTAAAATAAAATGTCTTTATATCAGGATATTTTTCTTTAATTCCAGTGCTAATATTTGTCCCATGCTCAAATTATTGCAAATTACAAAGCTATAAGCAGATGGCAGAAAGTTTTAAAGGTGAAATAGATTTTTGGTTTGTTTAAAAATATGAGGTTAGTTATACGACATAAAATTTAATATAAACATTCACTATCTTCATGAGTTGATAATTCAACAAAATTTGTACTTCTTTCAGGATGCATATAAATTAAATAAATGCAAAAAGTATATTTGGTTACTAGCGATCCGTCTGGTAATCAGTATTTTCTTGTATTGATCAAAGACATAAAAGATACTAAATATCAAATCAAACTACTAATTGAAAAAAATGTTATATTTTATTAACTGAGTGTACATCACACAAGAAAGAATAGTTATTCTGTTCACGTTATATAAGGTGAGGTTAGTGTTCAAGGGATGGCAATGAACAATGGCATGAAATAAGTAAGGGTAGTATGGGGACCTGGAGAGGATTCCTGCGGGGGGCCCAGAAAAAATAGTTACGCCACTGCATTTTCAAAATTTACTGTATAGTACTAACGTATAGCAGAAGCGTTTTTTGTTGGAATTGTAATCACTAGGATACCGTTGCTTTATCTTCGAGTTCCTTAATATCAACTTACTAAACCATGAACTAGTCAACATTTCCTGTTTCTTTTTTTTTTTTTTTTTTTTTTGAAACTTAGCAACAATAGTGTACAGTATTGTTACAATATACACTTAAGTATACGTCTTATACTTAAACGTTATATATAGACTTTGAGAGTTATCTACTCGTTGCCTGTAAAAGGAACTAAGATATTGGCCAGAAACTGAATTAACACGACTGATTAATACGATTTTAGTTCGGCTTCTTCTCATTAAAAATGTTCGGATATGCTCTGGGTTTTCGGATACTCCTCGGGGGTAAGATGTTTCTGAAGTCGTCGGACGTATAGAGCTCTAGTACCGCGTTTTATACCTGATCCCACCGACTGGAGAAGTAAAAGGCGTAGTGATAGTCATTATTCTACTTTACGGCAGAGGAATGTTGTCTGAACTGACAATGGGCTTATAAATAGGACTATAAATGGATAGCTTGCTTTATAGTCTTTAAGAAATTAATAGTGACAGCTCTTATGAAGAAATTAATCTCTCGTTTCTGGTTAGAGAGTCTGTAAATATATATATGAAGATACCATCAACGATGTGGAGAGAGTGTAAGCTTGAATGCAATGAACTCCTGGATGTTGCCACGGAATTCTTACATGATATGTGTGTAGCTACTGTAATCGTGTTCAATGTCATTATTAGCATAGGCACGGTATATTTATTGTAGGTGATAACTCGTTTATCTTTACTAACCGTAACACATCTGTTTACACGAAGCGATGGACGTATTCTTTATTGTCGTTTATTGTTGTACTTCTTTTAGTAGATTTAAGAGCCAATACTTCAACTCATCCTCTGCAGTACTGTACTTCAAAAGTTCGAAAAATGACGCTTTTGACAGGAAGTAATTAAAAAATGTATTGTCATTCGCACAAACTTCATCAAAGTAAAATAGTCGTTCGTCTTCTCTTGAAGCTACCATTGGACATCCTATCGTATATACACTTCCTAGCTGTCTGCCTCCTCTTTTTTAATAGCAGTGCAAGGAGTACCAAACTTTCGTTCGATGCCATTTTGTCAACTAGATTTCAATTCTGCAAACAACAGGCTTTTTTTAGCGGTGGCTCAACCGGTGGCTGATTCATTTTTGTTCCATACCAAGTTTGCCCCAGTGGCCTAATCTAATAGAGGTCCTATGTTTCGTGGCCATCAACTCGCCTCGTGAGCGCCTTTGATGCCCGCGTTATACTGTTTGTGTTGTGTTATGTAACAGAAGAAAAGTATTGAATGAAGAAACGCAAAACATTATAAGATAAGGGCTATTAACGGATTGGTGTGTATAGGTAAGAGTGAGTGCATGGTGAGGAGTTGTTTGTTATGTCACACTCGGACGAGCATTCTTGGCTTGGACAGCTGTTGCACACCTTCAGCCTTGACTCGAGCGTGCGCGCGTTCCGTATGAATTAACCAAAACAACGAAACGTTATCATCCTCTACGTGACAGTGAGCCGGTACGGCGAGGAATCATGAATGAGCGACCGGCAGGGAGATCGTACTCCGCCGTTTTACGTATTCAACAAAAAGTGGAACAGGCCGTGTGAACGTGATCTGAACATTTTATGAACGGAATTCCGCAATTGTCGAAACGAATACGTGTACGTACCTGGAATATGCACGTCGGCAATTCTACACAGGATTCTGTTATTTGGTAACCTGTCGGCTGCGCTCAACTTCGGCATCTACACGTCACAGACATTAATAAGATGCTTTGTTTTCGCTTTTTTTAATTTTTTTTTATCGGTTTATAGCGTCTGTCGTCGCTGTCCGATTTCCATACTTTCTCTCCAAATTTTTTTGTCCTGACAATGTTCTTCTGTCAGATTCCTCGCACTTAGAGCTTTCTGTATACTCTCTCCCCATGATCGTCTGGGTCTTTCCCCTCTTCCTCTTCTCTGGGGGTAATCATTCCATTATCCTTTTTGGCAACCTTTCTCCTCCCATCCGTTTAACATGTCCAAACCAAATTAACTGTCTTCTTTCTATTTCGTCTACTACTGCATGTTTCACATTTATCATTTCTATAATCTGTTCATTTCTTATTTTCTCTCGCCTGGACACTCTGCATGATCTCCTTAGTGCATCCATCTCTACAGCTAGTATTTTCCTTTTGTCCGCTTCTGTCATTATCCAACTCTCAGCACCATACAACAGAATACTCTTTACGATAGTATTGTATATCTGTACTTTCCTTCCTCTCCTTATCTGGTCATGCCACCATATACTATTTAGCCTTTTCATAGCCCTCCATCCCATGCCTCTCTCCTCCTTTATTTCATCTGTATCTCTGCCATCCTGCTTTGTCTGTACTCCTAAATACTTATATGCCTGGCAATTTTAAATTTCTTCATTATTTTCCAATTGCAAGTTGGTTTCAGTACCTCCCACGCATAAGTACTTGGTCTTTTCTAGATTTATTCACAGTCCCCAGCTCTCGTATTCGTCTTTGATCTTCCGAGTCATATACTCCAAGTCCTCTTTGTCTTGTGCTACTAAGACCTGGTCATCTGCGAATTGTAATGTGAAAATATGGGTTCCATCTATTGGAATTCCCATACCTCTGCACTTTCTTTTCCACTGTCTCAATACTGTGTCTATATATATTTTGAAGAATGTTGGGGAGATGCAACACCCTTGCCTCAGACCTTTCGATACTGTAAACCCTGCTGACACTTTTTTCCCTATTTTGATCTTTATTTTGGAGTCTCTATAAATTTCTTGTATTGCCTGAATGAGAGTGTGGTTTATATTAGTGTTTTGTAGAACCTCCCACAATTTAGAGACGGGGACATTATCGTAAGCCTTAGACAGGTCTATGAAGAGAAGGTGAACCTCTTGATTTACAGATAGTTTTTTTCTATTAGTTGTTTAAGAGAGAAGATATTATCCATACAAGATCTCCCAGCACGAAACCCGCTCTGTTCTTCTGTTTCATTTTCTGCGTACTCCTCCTCAGTTAGTTCTCTAAGGTTTCCGTGTTTTTTTTTTTTTGAATTAAATTTCCTTGTAAATTTTTACTTCTTCTAAATTAAATTAATTAAATGAAAATTTTGATTCTATATTGTATAAACAATAATGCACTACTCAAACCAACTGTCTGTAGGTCGTGCTTCGAATGTGTAGAGTGCGTATACACTATTCAGGTACGAAGAGTGGCGATACCATGACCACAAAATCTGCTCCTTCGTCAAAACGCCCGAGGCAAAGACAAACTGTGGTGTGAAGCCTTCATTAAAGGAATGAAACTCCATGACCTGGATTACGAGTTCCATCCCATTTTCAATAGAGTTGACCTGAGTTTTTGAGAGGCTTTCGCTTCCAGCAGGATTTAAAAAATTCTTTTCATCTTCTATGTTATTTGAAAAGGCATTTTAATGGTTGGAAACAAATGTTTTTATTATTTATTAAAAAGTGTTTGTTTAATTAATTATATGATTGTGCGAAAGTTTGTGTGTTTTTATTTCATTTTATACCGCCCCATTCGTTACTGGACGTGGTTTAATGCAGTCTGTTTCTCTCTGGTGGTGGTCAACTGTGCCATGGCTAGAGGGTCACAGGCCTAATACTTGAAGAAAGTGGTGATGATTTCGTTTTTTATTTGTGAGCTTTAAAGTGGAGTACTATTCCTTTCTTTTCTTTTTCTATATTTTAAACTGTCGGATATGGTAATGAAAATCATTCCGTGAGCCACACTTGGCCCACCGGCCCCAGGTTGCCCGCGACCTCTGCACTTTAATCTCTCTTCTCATATATCTTACTAGTAAGCTCCCTGAACTGAAAACTCGCTCACCATTTTGAACAAAATATATTTATTACGGTACTAGATAATATTAGATATCGTTTCAATATTAGATATTTTTTAAGTACAATGTTTTTTAAAATATTTTTTAAGTAAATTATGCGAAACCCGACTTGTTCTACAATTCTTTTAGTAAAATAGCAATTGTTCACCAGAAACATGTAATAAATACTAAAAATTCCGAACTACTTCTTTGGGTTTTTTTCTTGTTAAGTTAAATTGATAGACATAATCCCTAAGTGTCAAATATACTTTTACAGCATGTTAATATTTTGGCCCGTGGAGCCCTAAATTTAAAAAATTTTCATAGCGAACGGTACATGGATTTAGATTAAAGTTCCCTTTAGTCTGACACACGTAGCTGGATTTTTACAATTTTTTTTTTCAATTTTTGATCCATTTCTTGGGACCTGGTTATTTGATTTCATAATTCCCTTTTATTTGATATCCCACATGTTTTTTGCGATGCTATCAAACTTTTTACTCAATATTTGTGTCCCGGAGTTCAGAAATTTAAAAATTTTTGAAACTGAACACTACATTAAGATTTGGTTAAAATCCCATTTAATTTGGCAACCCACATGGAGTTTTGCAATTTTCTCAATTTTGATCTCTCACAATTTTTTCCTTCTACCGCGCTATTTTTGAGGGAATCGGTCTCAAAAACTTAGGAATCTGTAGGGTAAAAGTATGGGGATGCATACTATGTTTATGTTTTACGAAAATCGATCGATGCGTTCAAAAGACATACCCCAAGACACAGACAGACAGCTGGAGAGATAGACAAATTCCAAACGGTCGAGTTAAGTCTGGAACTTGCGTCGGTTGTTGAACTGTTCTCTCAGTCCAACTTCATTGTTTCATGAACGTTGGGATCGCATGTTTTTTTCGGATCTGAAGTTATCCTTATTATCCCTCTTTGAAACGTCCTCAACTTGTCATTATCATTTATCGGAGAACACATTCTTTCAGCGCTTATGTTACTGCAGATATTTCACTGCCCTGTGCCCCTTTAATAAGTTATATTAAACCATATTTTAGAATTCAAAAACCTGATGAATATGACTTTATTTACGCATACGTTTACCGTTGAGTACTTTTTTATTTGTAAATCTATGTCAAGAGATATACATTCAATGAATAATAGTGGTAATAATTATACACACTTAATATTGTGTCTTTGTCTAAATATATTCCCTCTTTATGTAATTCTTTCCAGTTTCGGATTATATCATTTATATAAATATTAAATAACGTGGGTGATAAACTGCATCCTTGTCTTACTCCTATATTAGTCATTACTGAATTACTTATCTTTCCGTCTAGGCTTATAAAAATTTTTGTTTTGTAATACAGACTTTGAATTGTTCTGACGAGATGTGGTGGATATCCTCTTAAGAACATAATCTCCCATAATTTTTCTCTGCTGACACGGTCAAAAACTTTCTCAAAATCTACGAAAGCTATGGACGTACTTAGGTTGTATTCTCGGCGTTTCTCGATTAGTTGTTGCAATGTAATTTTATATGCTGACGACCTCACACTAATTGGGAAAAAAGAGGAAGAATTGCAAAAGGGATTATACAAACTGCAGCAAATTAGCGAAGGATACAATTTAAAAATTTCAATTCCTAAAACAAAAATAATGGCATTCGCAGGAAAAGAACCAATAATAGTCAACATCATCTTAAACGATAAAACACTGGATCAAATAAAACATTTTAAATACCTAGGTTGTGATATATTTCCTTCGATTACAGTAAAGATATTGACCAAAAAATTAGTACTTTCAACCGTATTTGTGGAACTATCAGTCGATGCCTGAAAAATAAAGCCAGGAAAGAGACAATGTTGAAATTTTATACAACAATGTCTGTCCCCGCACATATATATGGCAGTGAAACATGGGTAACGACAAAGGCACAAGAAAATCGAATTCAGGCACAGGAAATGAGATTCTTAAGACGAGTTAAGGGCTGTAGTCGAATAGACAGAATAAGAAATGAAACGATTAGACAAGAACTTAGGTATTCAACTTAAATGAAAAGATAAAATTTAATAGAAACAAGTGGCAAGAACATTTAGAAAGAATGCAACAATACAGGATTCCAACAGTAAAAGCTAGAAAATACGTACAAAGCCAGAGGAAGAAGAAATTTAGGTAGACCAAGGAAAAGGTGGGAACCGTAACAGGCAGAATGCCTAAAAAATAAAGTGAAGAAGAAGAAGATAATTATAAACCATTGAAAGGCTAATTTTACAGTTGAAACGAGGTAAAGAATTTATTACTTTAAGAATTATTTTAATTTTTGTCTGGTGACGGTTCCACATCGGAAGTTATTACGTTGTATAATAAAGAAGTAGTGAAAAACAAATAAACAAAATTTGAAAGCGTAGACTTATACATTTCATCTGAACAGTAAAGAAAAAGGTCACATTGTAATGAACTTACAAAGGGTAAAGGAAAGCGAGTATTGCCCTCATCATTGCAGTATTTCGGGTATTACTCCAAGGTCACATTGTACACACGATGTCAGTGGTGATAACGGATATTAACAGACTGTTAGAACCTTCTTATGAGAGGGCTGAGGAATATTGAGGACGGGGCAGCTGAGAAACTGGAATTACAACAATCTCTAATGAAGAAAAATGTACACAAACAGGTTTTGCGTAGTGAAACTGTAAGTTGTACTGAGGGCCTTTAAAGAGAGAAAGTAAGGAATAATTGTACGATCTGCAATAAATCCTCTAGAGTAAAAGTAAAAATAAAATTTCTATGCATTAATGTATGTTACATATTTCTTAAGGTTTCACTGCTTAACGACTTCTGTGTGTTGCCATGAAAGAAACGTTACCGTTCTGGCGATAACTCATGAGAATCTTTGGTATGAGAATTGGCTCATTAAAATATAATTGTATAAGATAAAATAAATTCACAGCGAAGGAATAAACTCACTTAACACGGAATGCAATAAGAAAGCAGGATTGGGTTTACGCTTGTGGGCGGACTTTTCTAAATTATATTTTAAATTAATATGAAATTACAGTTTATTTTCATTAACTTTAATTATAGTTTAAAGTGATTTAAATGAAACCTTTTGCGACGCTTAATGAGATTCTAAGCATTCTGTTGTAGAAGTCTATAAGAGAATTTTATGAACACGCATCTCCTGTGACAACTGTTATATGACATACATTATTCATTATCATTTTTTTGACTTACTGGATTTATTCTAGGCGATTTCATTTGACTAAACTTTTTTAGCCAGCAGATGAAACTAATCACGGTTAAACTTTTCTGTAAATAATCGTAGAAGGGATTATTCTATTTTAAAGAAAAATGCTCTTTGAAAAGAGCAGTTCCTGTACATAGATTTTAAAAAACTTCAAAACGGTAATAATTTGATAACGATTTTCGATTTAATAGAGTTAACTTCAGATATATGTGTAAGTGTTTGTAATGGAAAATATGTTTTCGTATTATTTTTAGTTTCTACGACAGGTGATTAATTTTCACAATTGTTTCGACTTTCCGATTCACCAGGCTTCCAGCAGAAACTTCTGGCCGAAGAAACATCCGGCAGTAGACCACAAAACACAATAGTAAACATTGTTTAATAGTTATAGCCTATCGACTGCGCGTTTCTTTAAAGTTTATAATAGCATTTTTTATATAATTACATTTTGTAATTAGCATTATTAATTAAATCTGTGAATAATTAAAACTATTAAATCTGTGAAACTTACCAAGTGTTTTTATAAATCTGTGAATAATTAAAACTATTAAATCTGTGAAACTTACCAAGTGTTTTTATATACATTACAAAACCTTTGTATTAATATGTTTCACCATGTGCCCAACGAGTCATCAATTAATATTATTAATTTTATAATTATATAAAATAATCGTCAAAACTTTGAAAATTGAAGCAAAGTCTTTGAAAACTTTCACTATAAAAATTATTATTCTTTCATGACTTATTTCTCACATATGTTAGTGTATATATTATTATTAGTGTACTAAGAGAATTTACCAAACAAGTGTAAAACGTCTTGGCTACAATCTGTTTGCAATAGCGGTTCGTTCAACATAGCAAAGATGTGACTGAAGGTTTATCGTACAAACTGTAGCCTATACGGCAAAACGAAAAGCAAAGATGCGTACAAACCTCCGCAATATGACATATCCGGCGTCGTCAGTTCGTATAAAAATGTGACGCAAACAGCTGAAGCCATTATATATGTGGTCGGCTCCTGACTCTGTTTTGCGAATGAATTAATGTGCAACATTCTGTGAGAAGCATAGGTCTCGATATATCGGTAAATTTATTTCTCTGTTCCGTGAACGTCTTGAGACACTTACACTATCTAGATATTGTTGGTCTGGTTTCACTGTATTGGTTCCACTAATTTGAAAAGCCATATTTCCTTTTTTTTTTTAAATTAGTAAATACGTTTTGTGTCTCGAATGGCCATATTTCTTACTATTAAATATAGTAAATCTTCTTCTTCTTCTTCTTCTTCTTCTTCTTCTTCTTCTTCTTCTTCTTCTTCTTCTTCTTCGTCTTCTTCAGCGGTGCGACAACCCATTTCTGAGTCAAGGCCTCCTTCAACAGCCTCCGCCAGTTGTCCCCGTCAAGTGCAGACAAATGACTGACTGAGAAACTGACAGGTTTCTGCACATAAAAGAATTTCACAGATGGGATATTTGAATTCTCCGATCCAACCCCCAACCTGGAGGACCAGCAACTTTGATTTCGGGGTGCTCTTCCCTTAGAGAGTTGCTTTCACCTCTACTAACGAGCTCTCTCTCCCCGGTCGCAGTAGGCTAATTGACTCAGCCCATGTGTGCAGCCGTTGGGCTACTGTAGCCTCCTCCGCCTCAACACTAGATGCACATCCTGCTGCCGATGTGCACCATCCTGGCAGGCCAGGACCCCAGGCTGCCCTGACAGAACCCCTATCTCTCGTTTGCTTACCGATCCACTCCGCCGAAGGGATTGGTTACCACAACCTTGGAGTGGATTTCTCGGCATAGCAGGGTCCACTTACGTGTAGGTAGGCGTTGGGGTGGAGAGGGTATTGCATTTCTCTTCTATGAAAGGATATGTTCGCGTTACACCCCCTTTGGACCCCAACTAAATATCAGTTAGTGTTATCTCAAGTAGATATAAAACAGATAGCTGTGGATTGTGGGACGAAGCAGAAGTAAAGAATAGCTGTAACGGTATTATAATAAGGAAAATATTTTTACTAGGGGCCGTTTGTCTATGTGTATTCACTCGCAAGGGCAGGAGCTGGTTTTGGGTATGTCGTTATATATTTACATTGTTGTCGATGTGTTAAGTTAGACTGGTGGAAACGGTATTTTCACTTAGAGTACAGCAGTGTTACGTGTGCCTAAGACAACGTAGGACACATTCTTGTCGCGATCACACACAGCACGGCCGCTCCCAGCTTACCGGTATTACCGTTAAAGTTTGTCTACTTGTCCGTGTTCACGCGCAATATCTGCTGTTCTCTTACTAAGTTTGCAGTTACAACATACGCGTAGTTTATGTAGTTACTGGGCGGCGGGGTGTCTGAGTTGCTTAGCTCTGGATGCTGTGCTCTCGCAGTTCGTATGCGTGTACAGCACAGCACATGAATGTACCGGTTTGAGACATCCGAACTAGCTCTTAGTCTTCGAGTATATCTCTAACTTTAAAAACATAGATAAGCTTATGCAATAAATAATATAGTCAATCAGTTTTACTCGGAACTGTATTGTCACTAATGCCTTTCATTACGTCGTTAGATATATTCATAACCAAAAGAGAGAAATCCTATTAGAAACAGTTGTTTAAACATTAGATCTGTACATTAGACAAGTACGCAGTTACGTATACTAAATGTGCGTGAGAAATATTCACTTCAGTTTGGTAGTATGTCATCATGTTAAGACAGGTCGGATAAGCACGAATCAAAAATACGTGCATGGGAAAACGGTGCATATTGTAACGAGACATATGACCACGATATTTTGGACATCAAAACATACACAACATGTTATAATAATTGAGTGGAACAAGATCCATTAAGTATTCACCATGAGTGTACCAAGCATTAAAACTATATAAATAAATAATAATTGAAGAATGAACTCACAACTAAGGAGTTAAAACAGTAATGGTAATAATAATAAAACAAGAAAGAAATGTATTAAATAGTGATTACCCAATAGATCCAATAACCCAATAGATTCGGTCAGTGAAAAACCAAGTAACACTGAAGAACACATATTATAAAGAAGAAAACAATAATAATAATGATGTCAGTCAATATGGTGCCACAAGAAGAAACGAGGACTTACACTAACTATTAGATAAGAAGGCCAAATGTGAAATAAATTAACAACGACAAGTGAAGTAAAGAATGAGAGACAATGACAGATAGCCAAAACACTAACTAATTATATTAGATGACTTGAATATGACCACTAATCTAGTAAATGAGTAGGGCATCCAATAATAGGCAGGAGAGTGAGAGTAATAAGCATATTAGTATAATAAGAAGCTGTAAACAACAGTATGATAACATATTATGTCCAGTATTAATGTAAGTTAATAGAGAACCAAAATTGTCAGTAAACAGTAATAATTACCAAATAAGTTATGAAAAATGATGATAGAGAGAAAAAGAACCAATTGATAAATAACAGGTGATAATTAATAACACTAATACAAGTAAAAAAGAAATAAAAATTGTAAACGTAAATTAACTCAGTCAACCCATTGTTGCATTAGAGTGGGGAGACACATAATCTAACTACATGTACTTTCCACTTAGATTAATAAGGATTAATAACTAAAACATAATTAAACTAAAATCTCTTGGATAAAACATTAAGTAGATATTGTAAGGGTTCTACCAATACCAAGATGAACTACCTAGAGTAGTATTTATATTGTAATTGATGTAAACAAAATGACCAAAAAACAGACAGTATGGGAATCACCATGTAAAGTTTAGCTAAAACAAGTTGTAAAATTAATCAGAAACAAAAAGGGTGATATCTGTATAGCAAGAAAGATGGTACATTACTAGCATAATATTGTAGGATGATTATTATCACTAATGTAAGGCATAATAATAATAATTAAATACATCTGTCATGTGACACTAGCTGCAAATATTATTACCAAGTTCTCAACACAAGAGAGTGTACCAATGTGAAATACAAGATTGTAAAACAATGTAATAACTGTAATGAATAATTATGAACAAGATAGTGACTTAAAAGACCACTACTTAATTAAGAATGAAGTAAAGTAAGGTGACACCTTATAGTACAATCCATAGGTGATTACATAGACTCAAAACTAGAAAATAACAATGTATTAACAGTAACTAGGGCGAACAGTAGTTGCACTGACCATGTATGTGTAATTGTGACACAACAGAAATTGTCCAGAGACAAATATTAAAATGTAATTAGTCAATATAGTTAGTAGAATCATAGGCCTAATGCAACCTAAGCATAGAAGATGTATTTTGTCAATAATAGTAAATAGATAATAAGTAAAGAGTGTAAAAGGACTTGAAAAGCATAATCTCGAAGAGATGTGATTGTTATTTGTTAGTTTTAGTGAAAGAATACCTAAATTTATTAAGAAATGGTATAAAATGTTAATTTCAAACAATATCTTCCTTAATCATGGACGAAAATATATCATGTGTAGACTCTAAATTAAGAGCCAAATGTTCGCCATGTCGTAATAAGCTTAGATTCACAATCAGAGGGGTTATAAGAAAGTTATGCCAATTTAAAGAGATTTGATTTATTTTGGACAAAATGTTTATCGTCAGTTCGTACTCTTAAACCCAAAGTCCCACGCTTGTTGTAACAATTAAATAATTCAGCGAAGGGGGGTATGTGTACTCAAGTAAAGATCATTAGCCAATCAAAAGAGAGAATTCGATAATTTTTACAAGGAATGCAAATGAGAACAGCAGAAACTGACACCATTTTGGAACACGTCTTCATGACCACTGATGCAAGACAGACGACAGCTCCGCATCGCCAGAAAGCGCCAGTCTAACCTAACTTAGTGCGTGTAATCAAAAGTAAACAAAGGGGACATAACCCTATTTTGTTGAAATCATTATAACGTTTTTTATTCGAAGTTCAGTGAAGACCTAACAGTGTGATATAAATTGCTAAGTGTATAATCCATAGCAATTACGCGAATTAAAGGGAGTAAAGTGATTTTTTATTATGTTTAAGGAATTTATGAAATTTGACGATATACTTTATCGAAATAACTTAATACTATGTGTACATACGAACGAATAAGGGGCATTGCACTATTACTATTTTAATTAATTTGTTAATTACAAAGAGAGTTCTCAGTTTAATTTTAAATAATTAATAGATGACAGTTACAAAAATGATGATAGTTTTTTCAATATAAACACTAAGAGTGCTTGAATTAATATTATATTGATGAAGTTATTAATAGTTAAAACGATGATAATTTAACAACAGCTTATAGATCATTTTGAGAATTGTCAATTGACATGATTAATTATCCGAAGATAATTGAGAAAATAATTTATGCTTAGATTTAAGAAAGAGTCTAATATTATTACAATATGTCATTGTTTCATTATTAAAAGAAGTTAATACCAAGCTAAATACGATTCTAAGAATTAACAGATTACCTGTTTAAAGTAATCCAATATAACTGTTCAGATGATTCTTCCTGGAACACAGAATTAATCTATAACTTTATTGCGTTTATATTTTATGTGTTATAAAAGAATTATTAATTCATTTAAAGTTCATTGGTGGCAGTTACAATACACCAAGTTAACCTATAATGTCGGAACCAGACATGTCTATGAAACTTTCTGCTATTCATTAAGATGTAATTAATTTTGTAATCACTTCCGACTACCCAATAATGGTAGCATCAATCTTCTGTTTGTTTTATTTGTACTAGTGGTCGCCCAGTGGTCGAAATTCGACCGTAATTAATTAAATTTTTAAGTTTGAACGTTACTGAGGTCCTGTTGTCAAAGAGTATACCTCTATAATCATTGCATATAATTTTTTTGAATTTTGTTCTGTTACGTCAGCTGCGAGCGTGTACAAATACGTCATTAGCGTGTGTTGTTTGCCTTAATTCCCTGCAATACCTATGAAATTTAAAATTTAATGTTAGTAACAGTTGAAAATAAAACACAATTACAGCTTGTATTCGTATTTATTTTTTGATATAATTCATTGTCAGTTTTAATTTTTTCATGTTATTATTGAATCAAATAAACGCTAATAAAAATGAGACTTGATATTCATAGAAGTATAAGATATATTGTTTTCAATTCCAGTGGATTACATTTCATTTTTGTTAAGGTACAAAATTCGAAAACAGTTTGAAGATTTTCTGCTACACAGCTTATATAATTTTTTAATTTTTTTTCTATGCATTAATTTTCGAGTTATTTGAAAAATATGAAAGATAGGGAAAATGAGGTTTAGCTTGGCTAAGCCATATTTAAAAAGCAATAACGCGTTTTTTTACATTTCCTTGGTTTTTTTTTATTGCCATACTGACCAGGTTTCGCCAAGGCTACACAGTTATTTTGCCTGTCTTTTTCGAATTATATAAAATTTAAATAAAAAATTAATACAAAATAAAAAATGAAATAAAAAATACGTGCCTCGTATTTTTTCATATATTTTTCATTAAATCAAAAAAACCGGGCGGTTAAAAAAATAAATGTTGTCCATTGAACTTAAAATAGTTTGAAAGTGAATTTAATGATTCAGACCTTCTGTGTAAACGATGTTTTTTGTAAAAACTCTTTCATCATTTGCTAAATGCCTTGGCCATTATATTCGGAAATATAAAATCTCAAACCATCGAATGATCGAACTCTACTTGCTGCGACGTACAATTGACCATGTGTAAAAACTGGCTGCCTCAATAAAATTCCAATTTTTTCCAGTGTTTGTCCTTGAGACTTATTTATTGTCATCGCAAATGCAGGTATAATTGGAAATTGAGTTCTTTGAAAGTTAAATGGTAAAACAGTACCGGAATATGTTAAATTTATACGTGGAATCAAAATTATCTTATTGCGTGCGGTTCCAGTTAAAACTTCGCAATCAATAGCATTACGATGCATACACTTGATGCGCATTCTTGTTCCATTGACTAATGCTTCCTTTGTATTTAAGTTTCTGATCAGTAAAACGATGCAATTAACTTTCAATACTAACTTATGTGGTGGCAAACCACTAATAGTCAAAGAATTCAAAAACTCTACTGAATAGTTATTGATTTCATTGTCATCATCACAAATTATTTTATCGTAGCTATGATATGTTTTCTGTTCACCTGGTATTCGATTAAGTATATCAGTATTAATAAAAGTACAATCATCATTTTTAGGTGCTAAAATAACTGACTTCAATGTGTTATCTGAGAGTATGTTTTCGGAAATATTTCCATACACCTCATTAATAATATTATTTTCATCTCCTATTAATTGCTGAGGTATTTCAATAATATTTTCACCAAACTGAGGGAATTGTGGGGCTTCATCATTACCAATTTTTTTCAAGAATTCGTCAAATTCTATTTCACTTGGTAAGGCTCTCATATTTTGAGTAAACGTTACTTTATGAAAATAAACAAATTTATGCCAACTCGTGACACAATTTTCAATTAAAGTTGCACGTGATCCATGTGGGACAACTGGTAAGATTTGCCGAAAATCACCGCACAGAAGTATCGTTTTCACTCCAAATGGTTTATGTTTATCATTTTCATCGCATAGATCCTGCAATAATCTATCTATGATTTTCAACACTTGCAGTGGGCACATAGAAATTTCATCAATAATTATCAATGATGATGAATTTATGTAACGTCCATAGCTACTATTTGCGGTAATATTCGCTACAGATTTTTCCAAAATGGGTATAGGCAATTTAAACACATTGTGTAAAGTTCTACCTCCAAGTAATAGAGTTGAAGCTATGCCACTGAACGCTGTTGCAATGCAACTAAGATTAAGCGAATTTAATTTGTGAATGATTGCTGTTAGTGTGAATGTTTTTCCACAACCTGCATGAGCGGTTAAACAAAAAACATTAGATCCAGTATCATGGTGCAAAACTTCACGAATCACACGATCAATTAGATTACGCTGTTCAATATTTGCAGTTTCATAATGCTCACAAAACAGAAACTCTTGTTCTATTGGATCAATAGCATTTGCTTCGTCTGTTCTCTGCGAATACGTGGGAACTGGTAAACCAAGTTCTTGACATGACAAATTATGAACATTCAAAATATCTTCAATTTCTAATAGAGCTGTGTTAAAGGATAATTCTTCGTTGTAATCTCTCAAAAAATCTTCACTAAGATATACTTTAAATTCATTCCATAACGCCAATGCATTGGCTGGCACATTTAATGCACAAATGTAACCAAATAAATTTCGCATTTGTTTTGGTGAATGTAATTCTTTTGCTTCATTTAAACATTCGCGCCATTCATTATCATTTGAAGCAATGCCGCGAGCATGGCACGCTTCAACAAAAGAAGTGTGTATAATTCCATTGTACGTTCTAACATCCTCAAATGATTTTGGACCACAGACATGTAATAAAAGCAATCGTAAATGGAAAAGTTCGATGTCTTTTGGTGATACTACATATATGCGTGTAATGATTTTATCACCTCCACGCCTTCTCTTCTTCCATTTTTTTCGGGAATCTTCCCACACATAATGCAAAAGAATTTCAATATACTTATATTCATGCGCTGATGGATCTGATCGATTCAATTCAAAAAATGCTAATAATTTTGTTTGTCTTGCATTTTCAATTGCTTGACGTTCTTGCCCTTCTCGAAAGTAAACATTCTGTCTACGCGGTAAATGAATGTCAAGTCTAACGATGACATGTGATTGAAAATGCATTGGTAATTCATAGATGCGCCATACAGCTTCAGTTGATCCAACATAACGGCCATTTAAAAAATTTTTAACTTCATCAATTTGTATTTCTTGACCTGGTTCATTTCTCTCTGAACCTAATTCAACAGATGCACTGTCATAGCCTTTATACACATATTTATAAATGTATTTAACACTTTTAACTGTAGTGCATACTTCAACATTTATATGGCAATTAAATTTGGCAAGTAAATACGGAGTGTATGGTACAACATAACGATTGTCGAGGCAACTACCGCGAACTTCAGCATTAATACCATTATCACGCCTTCTGTATAATGGATATCCATTTAATGATTCACATGTAAATTCATTAAATCGTTTTGGATAATCTTTTGTGCATTTTCCATCTCTCATACATACAGAATTTGGATTAAGTACACCGCATGGACCATGCATCATGTGTTTTACAACATATTCATGTAATGTAGGATGTGTTTGAATGTTAGGAATCTCCGCAGATACAACTTTATCTATATCGGTAGCGTTAACAATTTTATCTTGCTCATAAAATGAGAGTAAAATGTGAGCATGAGGCAACCTCTCTTTTGAAACTCAATTGTATAAACGAGTGCTTCAACTTTACCGAAGATTTTTTTTAGTGTAAGGCCCTCAATTAATGCTTTCAGTTTGGACTTGAATACACGCACAACAATATCAGGTCGAAAATTAGCTGACTCACCTACAATATTGCTAACTATTTTAGGCCAACTTGGATTGCAAGTAATTGTAATAAACAAAGAAGGCTTTCCGAAATGTTGTACAATTGACATTGCATCTAAATAATTCTGATACATATTTCTTGGAGATCCATTGAATGAAGATGGTAAAATTACTCTACGGCCAACATTATTGGCATTGGGGTTCAATTCTAAATAATCTGTTAAATTGTTGTAAACTTCAGACCTAAGACTTGTTTGATTTTGTCGAATGAAATGTAACCTTGTGCCCTCTATTCTCACATACATATCAACTATCCACTGCAGAAATAATTTTTGTGAATGGTGCAACATGCTAAAATCTTCTCTAATTGCAAGTCGATAGGCTGCATACTGAAGCATGGTTAATTTATTTCTGGGCGCTCTTGAATTAGATGTAGTTGGTACATTATGAGAAATATTGATATGCCACCCTGTATCACCATTTGGAAAAAGTAATGGATACGCTAAAGGGTCCAATGATGAATCCAAAACAGAGATATTTTTAATGGTACCATTAACTTTTGAAAACGAAACCATATTTCGTTCAAAGGTGGCTCACCATCAACTGTACTAAATATTACTGCTACATCAGTTTGAACTGCATCATTATAACGGCGTAGATCTTAATCACGATTTACTTTAATGAGCATACAAATTTCTTTATTTTGATTTTCAACTCTCTGACAATGATCTTTCATTGCAATGAATGACCGAACGAAAGGATTAATGCGTTCCAATTCAAGAGAGATTTCGCGCATTATATTGTTATTGCATGTTTGATTATAGTGTTCACGTAATCTATAATTGACAGCAGTGTCAACATCATAAAAATATAATTGCGCATAACATGGTGAGCGACCATATCCAGCAGTCATTGGACCTGATCTGTGATAAAAAACATCATGTATTTTAAAATGATACACTCCACGCGTAACTGTATCCGAAATTTTAGCTTCTGAGCTAACCATAGCAAATGATGAATTGTATTTACGAATGTTTTCAAAATAATTTTTTGACTTTCTTTTTATTGAAGGTTCATTTGAAGTAATTCCATCATACAATGATTTAAAGTATTCATTTTGACTTAAGGCCGGTAATATTGCTTTACCCTTATGACAACATGAAGTGAATGCAGTCCTTTCACCTAAAGTGACCTCAGATTCGAAATGTTTTGCATTGCAAAACCTGCATTGTAAATGCATTAATCCACAATCAAAAGTATTAAAATTTCTTGGAATGACATTCAGTGCGCATTTAAATGTATCCCTCAAAATAAAACCTGCATTGTAAATGCATTAATCCACAATCAAAAGTATTAAAATTTCTTGGAATGACATTCAGTGCGCATTTAAATGTATCCCTCAAAATAATTTCATCATTTTGTATGCTATTTACACTATTTAAATTTGCATTTGGTCTATTATCATTTTGACTTTCACGCGAATATATATTCCTTCTTCTTTGTCTCTCACTCCGACCCGTCAATGTTATACTATTTACACTATTTAAATTTGCATTTGGTCTATTATCATTTTGACTTTCACGCGAATATATATTCCTTCTTCTTTGTCTCTCACTCCGACCCGTCAATGTTCTATGTCGAGGCATAATGGAAGTAGGTGCGAATATCTGAATGTAAAAAAAAAACATGTAATGAAATTACTGAAACTAAGATTAGACAGGGTTTAATTTAAAAATAATAAAATGTACTCACTTTTTTGAAACCACCAATAATAATTAGGCGAGAATAAGTCAATTCAAATTGCTGCTACAAAATTTTCCTTTTGCAACAGGTGTATATTCAGCAAGCTGTATTTCACTTTCAACTGCACATTAATATATAAAACACAGATATCTAATATACAAAATATAAAATAAACGCTTTTTTGCCTTGACATACACTCCACAGACTATTGAAAAAGGAACATTTGAAATCACACAAAATTCACAGCTCATTCAGTCAATCTGTCAGTAATTATTTGTTGGCAACATTTTAAAATTCTTTGGCGACAATCTCTACTCTGTGCGACTGTTTGACCACAGACAATTATGTGTTTGACATTGGCAGTATGAACGTAAACAAACGACAGACTATTATGTGTTTGACATTGGCAGTATGAAGGTACACTAAAATGAAAAAATTATAATTTTATTGCCTGGCAACAAAATTATTTTATTTTTAACAATTACCATTGTTTGAAAAAGTTTAAATGAATTTTCAAGTGCAAATGAATGTTTAATTTAATTTAATTTAATGTATTTGTAACACATATTATATATAAATTTTAGCTTTCTGCACTCCTTCTCCATATAAACTTTAAATATGCCAAATCTCACACTCCTCTGTACGCGCAATATGCTTAAAAAGGGGTACAAAGTTTTCTCTTCACGTATTAATATATAGATGGACGACAATAGGTTGACAAAGCAAATCTTCAAATATCTGTCGGGGAAGAAGTCAACATCAAGTTGGATTAAAGAAGTCCAAAAGGATTTAGAAAAAAGTAATATACACGCAAAAGAAGCAATTGAAAGAGAAGTTTTTCGGGTAAAAGTGTTAAAAATGGAAAGAGTCCAGGGTAGGTTCGCAATGGACTGCGAAAATGCAGGTTCAAAGTGGACTGAAGACAGGAAGAAGAGACACAGTGAAAAGATTAAAGAATATTGGAAAAAAGAAAAGAACAAAGAGTAAAGAATTGAAATTGGCATGTGGTCCTTAGATGGCCGATACAAAAAAAAGTATTCTGAAAAGAAGATCATAATCCACTGTAGAAAGGTAGATGTAATATCTATAAATGAAAAGGGTAGTTTAAGAGGGGGGTAATTTTTTGTATTGATATTATAAATTTATTCGACCGAAAACTTAAAAAAATTTCAATAAAATATAAACAATTAATATCGTTCCATGTAAACAAAATATAGTAACCACGGATACGTATACAAAATAAGTTTTCGTTTTCAGAAATTCACAGATTACAAACGCTGGGCAGTATTCGCTTTCTTTCTCGTTGTTTAAATAAAAGATAATTTAACCAAATCAATTTTTTATTTTTAAAATATTAACAATTATGTATAATTCGTATTTTGATTATATTTCTCAGCGTTTTACCAAGATCATGCTAACATATTTAGTTTCGTTCTGAATGTAAATATTAAAAATAATTTTATAATTATTTAGCTCATAGAAGAGTCATGTGTACAGTCTCCATACCTTTTTTTTTTTTTTTTTTTAGACAACTCACTGTAAGTCGTTTTGGAGGAACGTCAAGGCACGTTGAGGAAGTCTCTTCCCTCAAATTAGTTAAACAATTTAATTTTTTTATAGGGTGTAATCCAACATAGACAGTTATTATATACGACTAACAACTTGTACCTTGCAGCCGCACATTACAAATGTCACAATTACGATGAATAAATGACAAAGCACAAATATCAGGGCGTTTCTGACGACCTTTTCGTCCTTGACTTCTTCCCCAAACGCACTTAATTTCATTGTCTAATCAGAACGATCTGTTGAATTAAACAACGTGTCAGCGTGTCATTGTGTGTGTTGTATGTAAAATGCAATAATAGACCGTAATAAAAGGTGGTAGCATGGAAATAAAACAGTAACCTAATTGTTACCTACACAGCACGTATTATGATTCGATGTATGGAGTTTATCCAAGAGAAACAAGGAAATATTAAAGACTGTGGAAGTGGAATACAGGAGGAGAAATTATGTTCTGACGAGGATAGAGTCACAAACGAAGAAATAAGGAGATGAATAGGGGATGAATAGAGATTTTACAGAGACAATCAGAGGCAACTGAGATCGTCCTGACGCATATACAGAATGCTATAAATAAGATGACATAAGTAAACATGGAGACGAACACGTATAGTATAGAAAGAGAGGGAGACATAACATAAATAAGCAGGAGAGGCCTTCACGAAAAAGGCTGTGTGGCTCGACCTCGATCACTGCTGGAAAACGTATCTACAATGAGAGAGAGAGAGAGAGAGAGAGAGAGAGAGAGAGAGAGAGAGAGAGAGAGAGAGAGAGAGAGAGTCTAGGTTAGAGGGTTTATTTGTACATATACATTTATCGAGGTGAAATATATACACGTTAATTACTTTCAAATGTTTAAATTGCTAGCGTAATTTTTTAAAATAGTTTGTATTTCTTTACATAAGTTTTTATGACCAGCTTTAGGGCATCATGAAAGGTACCTTTGCTAATAACTTTAAAAATCAAAAACTTTATCTATAACACAAATAGTATATAACATTTTCTAAAATGAATTTTTCACATTATCGCACTGTGAAAATTGGAAATTTCTCAACGAATTTTGGAAATAGTCATTTTAAAAAATTGCTTAACCAACGGAAATCAGGTCGCTCATATCCAGACAAGAGAAGCCCAAGGGAAATAGTAGTGGTAATTATCGGGGGATTCCTTTTCTGATTAATTTCTGCTGTACGTTGTCGTTAATAATGTGGTAAAGAGGACTGTGTGGGCCGTATATCACAAACCAGAGTATGACGAACGTTGTTAAACAAATCAGAAGCAAGATCTGATCTCTGTCACTGTGGGTTGCGGGACCTACACTGGCCCGGCGCTTGCTTCAGTCAAACTAAATCTGATGTTCTTTATAACCACACTGTCTACGCAACATTACAAACGGACACAAGAATAACAAACAGCATGCATTTTACATAATTAAGATGAATTACATAATATATTATACGTTTTATAGCCACATGAGAATCTGATTGGATGTCGGTATATGTAATCTGCGCCGAATTGAAAACAACGAACGAAATACAACCAAATTATGCAAATCGCATGCGCATAATTATAATAATTATGTAAATGAGGTTGTCCCACACATTCCTGTGTACACAGTTGCCTTATAAAACAAGGGAACGAGAAGATGAAAACAAACAAATAACCACTGTAAATAAACGTTGAGTACGCAAGTATGTAAATGACAAATATCCTGACGATTTTTACTTACACGATGATGTACAAAAAATATTCAGTAAACGCGTAATACATAGTACCTTTGCTTACATCATACTGGCCTAAGTTACTTTTTTGATTCTGCAGTAAGCAATTCTATCCAAACGTCTTTTAATCCGCGTGAGCATGGCGCGTGTAATAAAATTATCTAGTATTATATGAGTTATTATAGTGTATCAAGAACTATACTAGTATTAATACTTAATTATTAATTAGTCATTAATTAATTACAATTAGTTAATTATAAATGCAAATTAAATAAAAACCCATTTCATCAAATTTAAATTAAATAAGTAATTAAGTTTCTGTAATGTATTAAATATTTTTTGAAATCTTCCTGTAATAAAATTATACCATTTTCAGACTGCCCTTGTATTGATGTTACGATTCCAATAATAAGTGCAACCTCTTGTCAGAAGGTCGGTCTGAACAGGAATAAATGTACTGCTACATTTGCGTCATCTAATTTTACTAAACTTACTAACTCCGCAACCTTACATTCACACATTTTAGTTATACAGGTCACAAAAACACTCTGTGTTATACGATGCTCTGAGACACTGGACGAGGAATCAAGCCTTTCTCTTCGTGGGAAGGAAGACCAAGGAGCCAGCTGCTGCCGGTGAATTATGTAGCTGGTGCAAGTGGCAGCTGGCAGAAGACCTTATTAGGGCCATCTGCGCCGGATACCATCTGCTGGCGAGGAATAGAAGAGGACTGCTCTGGGTTCTGGTGAGTGCCGTACATCAGTGCTGTAAATCCTAACCTGCTCGCGACTGTTAGGTAGCGCTGCCCCGGACGATCCTTGCAAGCCCCCACCAGTGGTAAGGGAGCTTGGATATCGCCGGAGTAAAGGGACCGAGTCATTCCACATCAAATCAACGCAGGGTATAAACCTGACCATCTCAGAATTTGATGAAATTTGGTATGTAGGTAGTCCTCATGGAGATTAATAAAAATACAAATTTTTTTTTCAAATATCTCAAACGGTTTACTAGACGTGTAAGAAAAGCTACCGATATTATGAACTTGATATCGCTGACATAACTATTAAAATATTATTTGTTCGATATAAAATTAATATTACATCAGCTAATTTAAATAATTACACGTGCCCATCAAAGTTTTTATACTACACATTGTACAAATAGTAACATTAATTTCGCCAAATAAATTCAAAACTTAAAAAATATTAACTGCTCTTAACTAGTCCCTTACCGAGTAACGACCACACAAACTTAGTATACTCGTAGAACAGTTTGTCCCCTGTAACTCTAGTAGATTTTTTACGTGAACATCTTTTAATCTGTCATATCGAACTTCAGTCAGTCTCTTCCAAGAGTCCATGAAGCTTCCACAAGAATAATGTTTGATACCGCGGCTTACAGTATTTTACTACAATATAATTGTCAAGCTAAAAAAAACAAATGTCACTGATTTTAAATTGTTTTTGTGAATTAAACAGTTGGAAAGAAACAGTTTAGTAAGTAATATGTCCCCCTGGATATGTAAATAGCAAATCGCAGGATAGAATACATATTGTGTCTCTTTAAATTCACACATACGAGGTTTGATAAAAAAGTTCGTACAATTTCCACCACTACCAGTGTCCGATTAAAAAACTGTTTATGTGGTGTTGATACACATGTTAGTGAAAATCGTCTAAAAGTTTTGGCCAATTTGATGCATAGTTTAGATTTCACAGCTAATTGAATAAGTCGTCCTTAGGTGTTTTAGGCGATTTCTTGTCATTCCACAATGCAAGATTGAAGAACATGTATTAAATTTTCTGTAAACTGTGAGTAAACTGCTCTGTGTTGGTGTACATGTTTGTTATGTCATATGATGTGAAAAATGTATTTTCATTTATATTTATTATTTTTAGTTTGTCTATTAATTCGTATGTATTTTTTATCTTATGGCATAACAAACATGTACACCAACATCCCAGTAGAAGAAACAATTGACATAATAAATAAACAAACTTAAAGAACAAAATGAAGACAAACAATATATAACCGAAATAAAAAATAGCCTAATGAACATTTGGGAAAATTTACAACTATACAAACATAAAACAGAAAACAAACTAATACCTGAACAAATACAAATCAATACAAAACAAGACACAATATTCAAAGCACTCAACATTGAAAATGCACAAAAAACTAACACATACACCACAATCACACACAATAAAACCAATTTGAAATACCAGAAGCCAACAGGAAGCCACAATAATAATAGTCAACCAACAACACATATGTAAATATCAGTTTCTTATAATAAATACGTATACGTTGTCACCGGACAAAAGGCTTGCCGCATGACAAATGGCGCCAATCGTACACTCTAGTATTTTTGGTGGCCCTAAAAAGGACCTGGTGGCGAGAAAGCTGATGTTAGTCGTGCCGCGCTGAGATGTTCGGCGGCTGCGCCCGCTGTTCGTGGCGTACTCCAGTCCTCCTCTTCTTTCGGCATCGGTTGTAGAGTCGGCTGCCGGCCCAGCGACGTCCTATCGCTGGCGCGGAACTGGAGGGCGAAGACGCAAGATCGCCGGTTCTATTCTTCGGCCGTTCCTTCCGGCTGACTCCGCGTCGATGTCGTCCGAGAGAGGAGAGGAGATGAAGTGCGTCCGATGGCGTGGCGATGAAGAGTGCGTAAAATTACACGACTGGGGGTCGCGAGTAGTGCATTGCATTGCATTATGGATGCGGGGTGTCTTTGCACCCGTGGCTTGATTGCAGCATCTGGAACGTGTCCAATGGCTGCCAGAAGTAAACATAGTACCTGGTACAATGTCGACTGGTTACCTAAAACTGGAAAAGGAAACCGCCAACCAGTTAACTGTGAAGGCGGGGGAGTATAACTTTATTTGTTTGGTGCACTGCCGCTGGTACCGATTCGAGCAACAGATGTTGCCCGTTTCAAGTCCAGTCAGCAGACGCCCCGAGGGCGTCGGTCGCTCCCCGCGAGGCGGAGAGCCTCCGTGCCAATGATTGATGACAGCGACAAGCAGCCGGCTCAGCGTGCTAGGAGGTGGGCAGGAAGGAGAGAAGGACAGTTTAGGTGAAAAACTCTGGTCTAGGACTGATGATTTCATTTTGTTTTTATTGAATTTAAAGAGGATGGCGTTATGGCGGGTCATCAAGAAGCGCCCAAGGGCGCTTGACCCGAATGGGCGGTGGTGGTTCTGATGCACTGATGGTTCGTAGGTATGGGAAGGTGGAGGTCGAGGCTTTAGCAAAGAGAGTTAGAGCCAGCGACCGGACAAAGGAAGTCAAGGTAGGAACACGGAGACCCCTTCGAATCACGTCGTTCCTTACAAACCAAGGGGACCTCGTCAAGGATCGGAGGGTTCGGGACTGGAAAGCTTCCAGCCTACATCTGTTGGTGGTGGATAAAAGAGACCACCAGGCGGGTGCCGCATAGGTCAATACAGACCTGAGAAAAAGCAGATAGATTGTAAATTTCGTGCGCATGGCCAGGCGGCTGCGACACGAGAGGAAAGGAGATAATTTGGCTCGGACGCCGCGAGCCTTGGCAAGGGTTTCCGTCACGTGGGCGTTGAAGCAAAGGCGACGATCTAGCCGAACGCCTAAATACTTCACCGATTCTTTGTAGGCGATGGGCTAGGGAGAGGGGCTGGCATCGGGAGATGGACTTACGGGTGAAGTAGATCGCCTCGGATTTCTCCGTGTTGATCGTCACCCGCCATTTCCTTAGCCAGTCCGGAAGCTGGTTCAACTGACGCTGCAGCTTTGTACTCGCAAATCGCGGGGACAGGGAGCTGCAGTGATACATAGCATCGTCAGCGAACAAAGACAACGTGACTCCGGGCAAGACAGGCAGGTCGTTCGTGTACACAAGGTACAGAACGGGGCCGAGGACAGATCCCTGTGGTACGCCGGCGGCGACGGGTCGAACTGTAGAACAGGACCCGTCGACGCTCACCCTGAAGGTTCGGTTGCTGAGATACGACCGGTGGAAAAACACTATGGTCGATGGTAGAGGGGAATTGGCAAGTTTGAAGAGAAGACCTTCGTGCCAGACTTTATCGAAGGCCTTGCTCACGTCCAACAGTACGGCGGCCGTAGCCGCTCGCCTGTTGGTGGCGTCTGACAAGTGCGTAACAACGCGGACCAATTGAAGCGTGGTCGAATGCTCTCTGCGAAACCCCAACTGTTCGCTGCGGATGAAATCATCTAGCAGCGGCGAGATGCGAGCCAGCAGGAGACGCTCGAACACCTTCGAGATGACTGGCAAGAGAGAGATTGGTCGATAGCTTTCAGGAAGCATGCGCGGCTTGCGAGGCTTCGGAATCATTACGATGTTGGCTGTTTTCCACAGGCGGGGAAAGTACTGTAGCCGGAGACAGGAGTTATACAGCTCAAGAACGAGGTCAACGCCTGAGGCCGGGAGATTTTGTAGAGCAGCTGCCCCGATCCGATCAGGACCGGGGGCGCGACGGCGATTTAGTCGGCAGATAGATGAAACTAGTTCATCCCTGTCGAACGGGAGGGCTGGGACATCGGGAGGGCGTGAAAAATGTCCAGATAGGAAGAAATAGGCATAGAAATAAGAATTAGTTCCTTTGCAAACATTGAACATCAATATTAATTTATTCAGCAATTTTGTTAATTGTGTACACCGGATAAAATTCCAAAATGGCGGCCATTACTTACATTGACTTTCTCTCATTATAAAACTCTTTTATTTTTTATTAAACGTCAGTTTACCAAATTCAATATACTGACTATGAAAATTTAACTGTTGGTATTGTAATGCAAATTTACGTGAATACGACCTCCACACTGATGCCTTTAAATTTTTGTTAAAAAAAAAACCATCATTTCTCCACTTTCAAACTTTGCATATTTCTAGTCAATGTCTTTATAAATAACATATATTTTTTTGAAAAAATTCGATGATGGTGTTTTTGAAATTTTCAAAAAAACGTTTTTTGAAAACATGCCAAAAAAAGGTTTTTGTTCAAAGTAGGTTGTGTTACATATCAAATTAAAGCCCTTACAAAGACCTTTAAAATGAGCTATAAACGAGCTTTCTAGGTCTAACGGTTCCTTAATTATACACAGTTTTCTGTTTCAAAACAATGTGAAAAATGGCGTTTTGTGCAGTTTTTAAAAAATCTTTAAAAAAAAACTACCCAACAAAAAAATTTGAAACTTTGTATTTTTGAAGTACTTTATAAGTACAACAAATATACAAAAAATTACCAATATTTGAGACACTGAGGTTCAGACCCCTGGTTGATTTGATATGGAATGACCCATGTGTGGCTAAATTGGATTTATATATTTCTGGTTTTTTGTATGCATTTAGGTGTTCAAAATAACGTTTTTTCAGCTGTTTTTTGTTTGTCCTATGTAACATTTATTGCAATCTTGGCATTCAATTTTGTATATGCCGTTAGTTGTTGTATTATCTTTGTTGTGTGAGCTATTTAGATTTTGTAATTTATTTTTATTAGTTTTGTATGCTATTTTTATATCTGTGTTTTTAAATAGTTTTGTTAGTTTTGTCATTTTATTATTTATGTACGTGAATGTGGCCCATTTTTTGTTGTTGTTATTATTTATGTGTTGTTCAGTTTGATTAATTCTTAATTGTTCAGTTTTTATTTTATATTTGATTTTATTTTCTATTTTGATCACAGTGTTTTTATTGTATCCATTTTCATAACCAATTTGGTATATTATATTTCTTTCTTTGTCAGTTTCTTGTTTGTTTAGGGGAATTTTGTACATTCTGTTAAATAGCGAATACAATGGTGCCATTTTATGTTGTGGTGGGTGGTCAGAATGGTTAGGTATAATGATGTTAGTGGAAGTTGGTTTTCTATATATTGCATATTGTATGTGGTTGTTGTATCTTGTGATGGTTATGTCTAAATAGTTGAGTTTGTTACGTTTTTCTTTTTCTTCTGTGAATTGTATTTTGGGATGTATGTTATTGATTTGTTTCAGTATGTTCTCTGCATTTGTGTTTTTGTTATTTGATACATATAGCCCATCATCTACATATCTTATCCATATGCCATTTGGGTCATGTGATTTTATGATATTTTGTATTTTGGTGTCTATGTGTTGTAGGAATATTTCTGCTATTATGCTTGATAATGGTGATCCCATTGCTAAACCTTCTTTCTGTTGATAAATTTTGCTATTAAATTCAAAGTAATTTTGTTTTAGTATTAGTTGGAGGCTATTTTTTATTTCGGTTATATATTGTTTGTTTTCATTTTGTTCTTTAAGTTTGTTTATTATTATGTCAATTGTTTCTTCTACTGGGATGTTGGTGTACATGTTTGTTATGTCATATGATGTGAAAAATGTATTTTAATTTATATTTATTATTTTTAGTTTGTCTATTAATTCGTATGTATTTTTTATCTTATATATGTTATAGTCCAGATTTATAGATTTTGTAAAGGTGAAAGGTCACCTCATATGAAGTTAACTGATACAAAATTATATACCAAAATTTAGACCTTTAAAAAAGAAACAGAAATATGTAAACTAATTCTAGTTTAAACAAAAATTAACGAGGGAGTATTTTTTGACTGTAAAGGCAAGGATATAATTTTTGTAATATGTGCCGCTTGACCTCAAGTTCACGGAAACTGACCAATCAGAACCCTAGTCTACTGGTCAAAAAGCCGTTACAAAGACGAGATGAACGGAGAGTTGTATTGTTAGATGCCACGCTGAAGATTTGAGTCTTATAGCGGACGCTTGTGATAAAACCAAACTAATCAAGTAATACTTAGCCAATGTTGTAAAATAAACCAGTGAAGTAAAGAAAAACTCCCAGACATTATAAAGAAGTACATACTGACCAGTGGAAGTGTAATCCTACCCCAGAACCACGAAAAGACGCTATCGAGGGATTGCTTACAGTGCTTCAGGAACGTAATTATAAATCCGAAGTATTTTCATTGCCACAATATACACAGATTAAATCCACTACACCATATAAACAATTTACTGTGTTAATTGGAATACCCGTTGATCATTAATCCAGTGATTAACGATAATAACAACTTTATTTAAAACCATAAAACATTCAACTACATGGTGTTTGGTTAGTCGACCAAGCGGCCATCTTGTTTATTATTCAATTTCCAGTGCCGACAGAGTTCGTTACCGCTGACGGTGAAAAAAACTAAATATTTTATTTTGTAAACATTGATAATTCAGTTTTATTGTTTTATATGTAATTGTAATGTGTTGTACTCCCTTTTAAAGCATTTTTCTGACTTCATAACTGGCCCAAAGAACCCTAGCCCTGAGATATTTAATTTATGTTAAAATTATTTACAAATCATTGAAGAGTGGATTCAATAATGAATCGATACTGAACTGTTAAGGTCGATCCAAGACCGAACCACTTGTGTTGTTTAACAAAAAAGCTGAAAAAATAATAAAACAAACTTATGATTACCAATACCAGAGTTGTCACTTCATGTGTGTGAGTAGAATAAGAGTTTGTTCACAGGTATTTGTGGGAGCGAGCAGGTACGCAAAAGCGAACATAGCTTTGCCGGCGACAAAAGAAACAGACTAACCTACAATTGCCAACATACGGTTAGAGCCGGTCGCCGTGTCAACCAGACGTGCGGGAAAATTTAAAAGCACTAGCTCACAAATACAAACGCATTATCAGAACAACATTATACAGAACACTAGTTATAGAATTATTAATTGACTAGTAAACACGAAGCTTTACATTACTAGTTATAGAATTGACGACTCCAACGTGAGGCTTTAAAGAAGGCATACACTACTGATTCTATTTGTTATGTAATTGACGCTCACAACAGTGGGGCATAAAACAAAATAAAATCGAGCGAAGTCACTCACATTCTATTTGTTATAGAATTGTCGTCCAACTAGTGAGGCTGAATTAGGAAAAATTACGGACTGTAATACCACTATTAAACAATACAGTCAACCTAATTTTAACAGGCGGCGGTTATAAGTCTAGAGATGCATACAAGAGGAGTATCGAAGAGGTTGGCAAAGGACCAAGAACAGGAGAAGAAACAGCAGAACAACAAGACACTGAAATGGAACAACCGGCGGGTGACGGAGAAGAAGCTAGAAGAGGCCTGGGTTCACCAGAATTACAGAAATTGATGGATTTCATAACCGAACAAGCTAAACAAACCAAGGAAAATTTTAGACAAATGAATGAAAAGTTTGACCGTAATGAGGAGAATAATAAACTGACAAATGAAGAGAATTTTAAACGAATGGAGGAGAATAATAAACTGACAAATGAAAAAATAGACAGTATGAAGGAAAATTTTACACAAATGAGTGAAAGTTTGACCGAAATGAGGAGAACTTGAAAAAGATAAATGAGAAAATAGACAGTACAAATGAGAGTACTCGGGAAAATTTTAGACAAATCAATGAGAAAATAGACAGTACAAATGAAAGTATTAAGGGAGAATTAAGGGATCTTATAAATGAAAGGATCGAAAACGTCACCGAAACACTCAGCCAGAGGGTAGACGAGTACAAGGAGGAAGTGAAACAACAAATAGCAGAGACCAAGGAAAAGCTGGAGAAAACTGAAGAAACCATCATACAGTTCCGAGTAGAAGTGGATACCAAAATAGAACGAGTAGAAACCAATAATCAAATCAGAATAATTGCAACACAGCAAGAAACGCAGGAGAAATTGGATGAAATCCAAGGTAATATGTCCGGCAGAATGACAAAAATAAGTGATGAAGTAGACCAAGTGAAGAATCAGGTAAATAGTAACAAGGAGAAAATAGAAAGTATGCAACACATCCAATTAAACATACAGGAAGAAGTGGACCGACTAAACATCACCAGACCGACATGCAGTACTTACCACACCACACTAGAGAACAGGGACAGCGTGAACTTTAAAGACTACAGGAAAAACCCCATTGAATTCCTGGAACGAATAAATGAAAAACAGTCGAATGAAAGAAAGCAGATGGAGCGTGACTAAGACCTTGCTGGACGATGGTTTCAAAGGAATAACTGACAATTGGTGGTCAGCAGTGAGAAATGAGGTAAACACCTATGAAGAATTTAAAAGAGCCTTTCAGTCCAAATACTGGTCTGAATCTATACAGAATATAGTGAGAGACAATCTCAGTAACGGAAAATATAACCCCAACCTAGGCCAGTCACCAACAGCCTATTTCCTGGGTAAAGTATGCGTAGCTCGCAAATTGGAACCACACATCTCAGAAGAATGCCTGGTAAACAAAATGGCATATCATTTCGATGAAGGAATCATCCAAGCGAGACTTTGTGGTCAAATTAAGACCATATCAGCAATGGAAGCACTGCTAGGTGATTATGAACAGCAGGATTATTAGATTATTACAGGAGGTCGAGAAGACAACATGAAAGAATGAATTTCCACAGGGAAGACCAAAATCGTGATCAGCATCCAAGAGCAAACTATGTAAACAGGAATGACCACGATCAACGTAATAACAGTAATAATAATAATACCTATCACAACCGTAATCATCACAATAATAACAATGATAATTACAACCGAAACGGTAACAACAGTAACAATAATAGGTACAGAGAAGGGAGAAGAAATTTTGACAATGGTAGAGGATACCAAAATAATGACAGGAACTACAGGAATAATAACAGGTGCGATGAAGAGAGGAGGTACCCAGAACGGAGCCGGAGCAGAGAAGACCGTTCCAGAAATCGACAAGAGAATGAACAAGGAAACGGAGATAACCGCAACCCTAACAATCAACCCGAAGTACACTTTATACGAGGGAGCACTCAAAACCACCAGGGGAGGGACGCGCCATCCGGAAGCAACCAACCAGAAGATGAAAATTACGACTGGATACCCTTCAGCGACAACCCTGTGGAGAATTTCAGAATAGCGTACAATAAACGTAACCCACCAGAACGCTGGATTCCCTCCAGGAACAATGGAAACGCATCCAACACGCCACGGGAAGAACATAATAGTGGGACGATCCGCATAGTGACAGATACTGGAACCGGTTAAACTAAATATCATACACTATAAAAACCATGAAACAAATCAATGATTACCGACCAGGCAAACTATCGGAGAATTGAGAAGGAAAATGGTGATAAAGCAAATGACCAATGAAGATTTCAAAAAAAAAAAAATATGAACAAATAACCCACCAAATTCTACAATGAGTAAGGTCATCTTACAGGATACTTTCGAGAATTTATTTTGGATCAATAAAGAAGAGAAAGACAGTTAACAACGATAATAAGGGGACAATAATGAATAAGAAGAAAAGAAGTACTTAAAACAAATGAACTTGTAAAAAAGAAATGATGTTTGTGAATAAATGGAATAATAATAACTATATTTGTAACTGCTAAAAAGGGATATTGAAACAGAAGATGAATAACATAGTGGCTAATGAATCAATTAACGACGAAATGAAATTAAATTGAAAAGAAGACGTATACAAAGGATTTTTACCAAGACTGAAAATAAGTTATATGAAAGTAAGGGGAACTGCTAAGATACAATTTATAATAATGAAAAGAAGTAAGAAGACAACATGATTCCGAGGGTATTTAAAGTAACGCAAGAGTTACCATTTTTATGAGAGTGTAGAAAGCTACGGCGCCACTCAATAATTATTATGATGGGCAGGGGCCAACGAGCACTGTACCATGCACGGGGTGATGGTCGGGTGAGGAATAGGTCAGAATAGTACCACTCACAGCCGATATGCATTCACCGTGCCATTTCAAGTTAGGGAGGAATTGATGAACCCAATTAAGGAATCCATAGGAACAGGAGAAACCCCAGAGGAAAGGAACAATCAGTTGGTAACTAAATAGCCTATATGAAGAAGATGAGAAGAATTAATATATTTCGTAGATTCGCCAAAGTAGAAAGGAAGTTATGCGTACATTATGAGATAATAACCAACTTAAAAAAATTCACCACAACCCAATCCCTGAAACCAACGGAAAAATTCCATGAATAAAAGTAACAGCTTATTTTTCCCTAAACCCCAGTTTCAAAAAATAACCATGTCTTGGGGGGGGGGAGCAATTATGTAATGTGACATAATGAGAGTCCCAGAACGATTAACGAAAATAGCCCAAATAATAATAATAAAGTCAGAATAAATAAAATCCAGTATGTAACAATTTAAAATAAAAAGTACAACACAATAGTGTGATAAATAAGAAGCCATGTACTATAGATAATAAGACAAAACCTGTGAAAAGTGCATAAGTGAAAAGTGGGGAAAGTGGAAAACAAGGGTGATCATTAATCACACAGATAAGACTGTAAAGATCAGTGATCCCTCTAATTATGTTAAATGTAAAAAAAAAACCAAATAGGTCTATACAAGAGACACAACTCTTAAAAGTATTGTAAAGCGAAAGACACACTAAATGTTAGAGTGTAAACAAACAATTGTAGTAATGTAGCATTATTTATTGAAAGGTTTTATATTTATTTATCCCATGTTGTTGGTTGTTAAAGTAGAAGGCATTAGCAGTGCTTAACCATGTTTATTTTTCTTTATTTAGGCCAATGCCAATAATTATTATCATTAGTAAATCATATGTAAAGGATTATAAGGAGTGTATTAAGCCTATAGGCAGAATAGAAGGTATATGTTACAACATAATACCCAAAAATACTTAAATAGAGGTCTCATATAAACACTATTAATGATCCATTAGTAGAGCTTAATAGTATGAAAATGTAATGGGTATTATGGTAAACTGATATTTTATGTTATCATTTGTCAAAAAAAATGAATGTAATCTCGGCCATGAAGGCAACCATTTTAGTTAGTATGTTAAAGAATTTTGTGTTAGTTAGTAAACATTGTTAGAATAAGTCAAAGAAAAATGTAGTAATCTTTAAAAACAAATGTGGTCAGGCAAAAGGGTTCAAACCAGAAAACAATTTAATAATTAATGTAATTTAGACAATGAGTATGAAGTCAAATTTGAGGCCTAGGCCGAACATGAACTATAAAATAAAATAATGTCAGAAATGATTAAGTTATCAAATCAATATAATACAGTAATAACAAAATAGGGTCAAAATTTAATAATGGACAAGTCTTAGAGTAATTGTGTATCAAATGAAATTAATCTAATGAAAATGAAGTATTGTATCATAGTGAATGTAAGGGCAGTGTTATAGTCCAGATTTATAGATTTTGTAAAGGTGAAAGGTCACCTAATATGAAGTTAACTGATACAAAATTATATACCAAAATTTAGACCTTTAAAAAAGGAACAGAAATATGTAAACTAATTCTAGTTTAAACAAAAATTAACGAGGGAGTATTTTTTGACTGTAAAGGCAAGGATATAATTTTTGTAATATGTGCCGCTTGACCTCAAGTTCACGGAAACTGACCAATCAGAACCCTAGTCTACTGGTCAAAAAGCCGTTACAAAGACGAGATGAACGGAGAGTTGTATTGTTAGATGCCACGCTGAAGAGTTGAGTCTTATAGCGGACGCTTGTGATAAAACCAAACTAATCAAGTAATACTCAGCCAATGTTGTAAAATAAACCAGTGAAGTAAAGAAAAACTCCCAGACATTATAAAGAAGTAAATACTGACCAGTGGAAGTGTAATCCTACCCCAGAACCACGAAAAGACGCTATCGAGGGATTGCTTACAGTGCTTCAGGAACGTAATTATAAATACGAAGTATTTTCATTGCCACAATATACACAGATTAAATCCACTACACCATATAAACAATTTACTGTGTTAATTGGAGTACCCGTTGATCATTAATCCAGTGATTAACGATAATAACAACTTTATTTAAAACCATAAAAAATTCAACTACGTGGTGTTTGGTTAGTCGACCAAGCGGCCATCTTGTTTATTATTCAATTTCCAGTGCCGACAGGGTTCGTTACCGCTGACGGTGAAAAAAACTAAATATTTTATTTTGTAAACATTGATAATTCAGTTTTATTGTTTTATATGTAATTGTAATGTGTTGTACTCCCTTTTAAAGCATTTTTCTGACTTCATAACTGGCCCAAAGAACCCTAGCCCTGAGATATTTAATTTATGTTAAAATTATTTACAAATCATTGAAGAGTGGATTCAATAATGAATCGATACTGAACTGTTAAGGTCGATCCAAGACCGAACCACTTGTGTTGTTTAACAAAAAAGCTGAAAAAATAATAAAACAAACTTATGATTACCAATACCAGAGTTGTCACTTCATGTGTGTGAGTAGAATAAGAGTTTGTTCACAGGTATTTGTGGGAGCGAGCAGGTACGCAAGGCGAACATAGCTTTGCCGGCGACAAAAGAAACAGACTAACCTACAATTGCCAACATACGGTTAGAGCCGGTCGCCGTGTCAACCAGACGTGCGGGAAAATTTAAAAGCACTAGCCCACAAATACAAACGCATTATCAGAACAACATTATACAGAACACTAGTTATAGAATTATTAATTGACTAGTAAACACGAAGCTTTACATTACTAGTTATAGAATTGACGACTCCAACGTGAGGCTTTAAAGAAGGCATACACTACTGATTCTATTTGTTATATAATTGACGCTCACAACAGTGGGGCATAAAACAAAATAAAATCGAGCGAAGTCACTCACATTCTATTTGTTATAATATATATATATATATATATATCATTTTCTATATAAGTAACTCGATGTTTCTTGCAGTAATTATAAAATTTGTGATGATTTGTTCAATTTGTTTCTTCTGCAAGTAGATAAAATTGTATATTCTTTTTAACACCTGACGCACGTTTCACTGAAAAATATCAGTATCATCAGAGGTTTCTAAGTGAATTAATAACAATTGTAATAATTCTATTAATATAAAAGTAACGAATAATCGAAATTGTATCGATTTTAACGTAAAATAAAATAACTGATAATCGATTTCGGTCGATTAGTTAACGATTGTTTTAATGTTTATTTCTTCAGCAGCTGTTTTCTCGGTTATATTTGAAATTTTGTTTATATAGTATTTTATTCACATTTATTTTTATTTTTTAGTAAATTTATAATTTTAAATAGATCGTCTTGTTTTGTTTTTATTTGGGTTTGTTCTTTAATTAATAAATTATTGTTATTGTGTTTGTAAATGTTAAGATTTTCCCAAATATTCATTTTTTGACCTTTTTGTATGTTTTTAATTAATTTTATATTTTCAATGTTTGGAAACTGGTGGTTATTATTTAGACAATGTGTGGCTACATTAGATTTATAAATATTTGGTTTTAAATATGCATTGCGGTGTTGAACGAATCTATCTCGTAGTTTTTTCTTCGTCTGGCCCACGTAAAATTTATTGCAATCTGGACATTCTATTTTATATATTCCATTTTTATTGTGAGTATTGGATTTAGTTTTAGGTTTTATTTTATTAAAAATTATATTATCTGTGTTATAAGATATTTTTAAATTAGTATCTTTAAATATTTTATTTAGTTTTTGAGTTATATTTCCGTAATAAGTGAAGGTTGTATATTTTATATTATTATTAATAGATGAATTTTTAAATGTAGTGTTTTTAGGAATTTTATTAGTGATTTTATGTTTAATTTTATTTTCTAATTTATTAATAGTTTTTATTTTGTATCCATTTTTAACTGCTATTTGTTGGATAATTTTTCTTTCTTTGTTTCTTTCTGTGTTATTTAATGGGATCCTAAGCATTCGGTAAATCATGGAATTAAATACTGCCATTTTGTGTTGGGGAGGATGATTAGAAGTATTTGGTATTACTAAGTCAGTTTGAGAAGGTTTCCTGTATATTGCGTATTCAAAATTTGTTTCATTTTTCTTTATTGTTAAGTCTAAATAATTTAATTTATTATTAGATTCTTCTTCTAACGTGAATTTTATTTTAGAATGTAAATTATTTATGGAGTTGAATATTTTATTTATATTTATTCCATTGTTTTGGGAAATGTACAGAGTGTCATCAACGTATCTAAAATAACATCCTAATGGGTCGTTTAATTTTATTATATTTATTATTTGTTCGTCGAGTTTTTGTAGGAAGATTTCTGATATGATAGCGGAGGTTGGGGCTCCCATAGCAAGGCCATCTGTTTGATAGTACAAATTGTTGTTGTATTGAAAATAATTTTGAAGAAAAAACTACGAGATAGATTCGTTCAACACCGCAATGCATATTTAAAACCAAATATTTATAAATCTAATTTAGCCACACATTGTCTAAATAATAACCACCAGTTTCCAAACATTGAAAATATAAAATTAATTAAAAACATATAAAAAGGTCAAAAAATGAATATTTGGGAAAATCTTAACATTTACAAACACAATAACAATAATTTATTAATTAAAGAACAAACCCAAATAAAAACAAAACAAGACGATCTATTTAAAATTATAAATTTACTAAAAAATAAAAATAAATGTGAATAAAATACTATATAAACAAAATTTCAAATATAACCGAGAAAACAGCTGCTGAAGAAATAAACATTAAAACAATCGTTAACTAATCGACCGAAATCGATTATCAGTTATTTTATTTTACGTTAAAATCGATACAATTTCGATTATTCGTTACTTTTATATTAATAGAATTATTACAATTGTTATTAATTCACTTAGAAACCTCTGATGATACTGATATTTTTCAGTGAAACGTGCGTCAGGTGTTAAAAAGAATATACAATTTTATCTACTTGCAGAAGAAACAAATTGAACAAATCATCACAAATTATATATATATATATATATATATATATATATATATTACAATTAATATACGCAGTATACCAACTCGAAGTAAGACGGTGTGCTATACATGTCTTCCGTTTTTTGTATTTTGTACAAAATTCGCTTCCTGTGAAGTTTTCGAGATTTTATTGAATAACATAAAAGAATATTGGCGTCATCATGAACCATAAATCTTCTTTTCTTTTGTTAATATGTTATTTTTGTTTTGTTCTTAGTATTCAGAAATAATTGTATTTTGCACTTTAAATTTTCTGTTGTTGTTTTGTTGAAAACGTTGTTTCTTTATTTTAAATAATACTTTGTTGTAACCCATTGTATGTACACATTAAATGTTATATTTTTCCTAACCATGGCTTTTATTACTTTAAACAGCAAACTAATAACCAAAAAATTTTATTACGTAACTACACAAATGAAAACGTTACATATTTTCACTTAAATAGAATAATTTACAATTAGTACGCTTCTTCTTCTCGACATTGTTTTAAATCGATACTATCGCGTATTATAAACATCGAAAATGTAGTGTGGGTACTACATATGGCGAAAATGTTCAATATGATTTACAAAAGTTCAAACATGGATGGTTACTAACAGCTGATCACATGTTACATTAAAAACCTCTTAATTAACCTTACGTTTATGACCTGAAATTAATATTTCAGGGGGTTTCTAAAACATTTTGTTTTCTTGTAGATAACAAAATGTACACAAAGTTATGTCAACACTTAACTTTATTTAATATTCGTTTCGTATTTTTAAATATGTAAATACAGTAGACCTAATGTGTTTACACTAAAAACATATTCTTTAAGTTATAATACTGCAAGCCACGGAGCACAATCAAGATAAATGTATTAACAAGAACTCTGAACTTTATATTTGCCTCTTTAAAATTTTGTATTTAATATTTATTGTAAAAATCTGTTATCTATCAAACTACCAATACTCGTATTTATATAAATTTTAGCATGTTGACATACCAAACTACACGGATTAATATTATAAAGTGGACAGTCTGGGATTCGACTTGAAATCCATATTCATTAATATTACTTACTTGCTCACTTTTAAAACAGACAAAACTAAATCACCCATACACGTAGACACCATATCCGTCTCAACATAACTAATATTCAATGCCAAGTAGCAGAATTTCTGAATGTGAACGGACCCGAGACGTGTAAGAAAAGCTACCGATATTATGAACTTGATATCGCTGACATAACTATTAAAATATTATTTGTTCGATATAAAATTAATATTACATCAGCTAATTTAAATAATTACACGTGCCCATCAAAGTTTTTATACTACACATTGTACAAATAGTAACATTAATTTCGCCAAATAAATTCAAAACTTAAAAAATATTAACTGCTCTTAACTAGTCCCTTACCGAGTAACGACCACACAAACTTAGTATACTCGTAGAGCAGTTTGTCCCCTGTAACTCTAGTAGATTTTTTACGTGAACATCTTTTAATCTGTCATATCGAACTTCAGTCAGTCTCTTCCAAGAGTCCATGAAGCTTCCACAAGAATAATGTTTGATACCGCGGCTTACAGTATTTTACTACAATATAATTGTCAAGCTAAAAAAAACAAATGTCACTGATTTTAAATTGTTTTTGTGAATTAAACAGTTGGAAAGAAACAGTTTAGTAAGTAATATGTCCCCCTGGATATGTAAATAGCAAATCGCAGGATAGAATACATATTGTGTCTCTTTAAATTCACACATACGAGGTTTGATAAAAAAGTTCGTACAATTTCCACCACTACCAGTGTCCGATTAAAAAACTGTTTATGTGGTGTTGATACTGTAATAAAATAAATTTAAATAAATATAGATGTGTGTTGATAATATACTTATTATGGAGTATGTGACTCCGATGTAATCAAGCCCCTCTGTTTGGACTAGCCAATTTGTAATAAAATAAATAAGATTGATGTGTGAATCTGTAAGTTGTAAGGTGTTTAATTGGTGTGGCTCTCGACGTCTTACTGGCCTGAAACACTTCCTTAAGTTTCCCAGCTGGTCGAGTCCCAATGGTAGCAAGACCGGTCGAGTAGCGTAAAGTTGATGAAGAAATATATATGCTTGGCTTCGCCGAACGTTTCAAAACAAAATTTATTGTTTTGAAGGAAATTTAAAAAAAATTGTTCATAAAAAAAAATTATTTTAATTTTATTAATTAATTAATTAGGATCAATTAATTAATATAGGGCTGTGAAGTTTTAAACAGTGTAATGCTCTTCTGAAAATTTTTATTAAAGTTTTAGTATAATTTAAATAATCTATCACCACTCATAAGACTGTCTGTAAACCAATCGATATTTGTTTACCTTTCTATTTTTTAGGTTATCTTCACTTACGGGTGGTAAAGTCCTTGTAGATTATCAATTAGAATTATATTATTGGTAATTAGTATTATTGAAGAAATAAAGAACTATTAAGTATTGAAAAGTATTAATATTTTATTAAGTAATAGCAATATTGACTCTTATCGATTAGTATCGATTCTCAGGATATCGAAAAAAGTTACAAGTATATGATATAAAAATTATATAGGGTTCTTTAAACAGCCAGTTATTACCAAAGTCAGAGAAATCGGGCTAATATTTAAAAAGTATAACGTTACAATCAAATTAATAGTTATTAATAAACACAGACATTGAATAATAATTTGTAAATATAATAATTGTTTTCACCAAACAGCTGTGATGAACCACGAAGAGGCACTGGAATTGTCAAAGAAAGATGGCTGCCGTCAAGTCGATGAAAATGTTGCTCGTTGCTGCTGCATTCCAAATAATGTATTTTGACGCAATATTTCTGTTCTCGTGTCCGCAAATCTCTTGTTATATGTTGTGTAGTGACTGGTGTAGTGATTCTGGGTTGTATTTAGTGTATCTGTATAATTATTAGTTCAAACACTTTCTCCGATTCCGTCACTAATTTGGTTTAATGTATTATACAGTTTTCTAGTGTTTTATGGTGTTTTTCGGAGTAGATTTATATTGTTCTGTGTTATGGAGTGTTACTTGATCGTTTCTGTTATAATATGATAGTTTCAGAAGTATTTTACAAGTCACTCGCGATTTCACAATACACTCGCTTTGTATGACGATTATAGGTTAGGTTATTCACGTTTTCAAAGGTATGTCATGTTAACCTTTTAACTACCAATAATTAACTAACTGTTTCCTCCAGTTTCAATTAAACTCTTAGCCCATATAATATTATCCTTAACATTGTTCAAATATTTTTCACATCCTGTATGCACTTTTACATTTTCACTATATGAATGCCTATACTTTGGTTATTTGTCAATTTTATTCACTAGATTTGATTTAAATTAATCTTTCAGTTCATTCTGGTTATTTTCAGATTAAATAATGCCATTTTATAGTGTTTTCTGTCCAAAAAAAAATAGTAATTTCACTTTCAGTTTGGTATACTGTGAAGAGTCAAAACATCAAAATTTACTTCCTGTCATTATATAAATTCAGCCATTTTATCAGTTATATTTAATATTAATAATCCTATATTGTATTAAAAGGTTCCTATTCCCTTATTTTCTGGTAATTAATTGAATTAGTTGTATTCTGAAACATTATTCTGAAATATATGACTCCCATGTCTAAATTTCTGAGTTTAGTCATTTTATTTTTATTTATAATTCTGAATATAATTTATTAAAATCTCTCTAAATGGTATGTGCAATTATATGGCATGATCTCAAGTTTATTTTGTCTAAACCCCTTTTGTTTATTTGCATTTAAATGAGCAATTTCTCTGTTTTGATGAAGTTTGGTTTCCATTCTTTTGGCCTATGATTTTTTAACAATTTTTCTTACACAATAATTTACAAACAATATATGATGTGTGATACCCTCTCTGACTTTTACAAATAGTATTATAAATTAAACATGTTTTTAAATTACACAAAAACAATTAGTATTGGTTACAATACAAACAATAGTTAAAACAGAATAAAGAACATTTTTTTTAAATAAATGGTTGTCTTCAAATCAGACATTTTGCAACAAAATTCCCATTTCCAACATGGAAATATGGTTTACAACAAAGGTTTTGTACTAACTAACATCTTAATTACTCTCTACTATTTACAAGTGGTAATTATTTTTATAGTTCTGATGTTAGTGGTTTCAGACCCAAACAAATGGCCTTATATCTAATACATTTTTAAACATTCTTGTACTATATACATTAAAACCTTATATTTATATTCTTATTTCTAACTATTATTATAAGTAGGATTCTACAGTTTTTATACAGTCTTTTATACCTTGTCTTTGGGGAATTGTACCCTGTCATTATCAAATAAATAGTATGAACCGTTCACAAAGCACTATGAAATCTGTTTTTCTTTTTTCATGTAAAACAAAAATGTTATTTTAAACAGATTCATGTCTTATGAACAACATATTGTCACCGTACACATTTTAAGTCATTGAAAAATGCATATTTCATTGCATCCAATGTTTGTGATTGCCAAGAATGAAACACAAGGTTCATTTTTTATAATACCCAAAACTATCACTGGTTCACTTTCACTTATATATTATGTTAATGCTAAATGGTCGTATAGTCTTATCAACATAATAAATTGGTTAGCGTTTTTTCAATGGAGACCCGTTCCATGGGCACTATATCATTGTTTCATCTTAGTTCACAGGAAACTTTTACTTTATACACTCCTCTCTCTTAAATTTGTATACATGTGGTTTTTATTTCGTTATACTTTTATTTTTAGATATTTATTTTGGGGATATAGGGATTTGGGTGTCTTTTATAAGAGCATGACGTCTTCTTCAGGATGCTGCCCTCTTCTTCTTTCTTCAGTCTTCTTTTCTCCTGCCTTCTGGGACTGGTATCTTCTCCATCTGTTCTTGATGCCATCAGGTTTCTTGGGATCTTCTCCATCTTCTTCTTTAATTCAGAAATACACAACCTGTATTGGTTGATCTTGGCTTATTTTAGGGTTTCTCTTTTATTTATTCTCCCTCGTTGTGGGTTTGGTCATATTGTGTACTGCTTTGTTATTTACTATTTTACCTTCCTGGGTTATACCTTGAAAACATTTGGTTATGAGACTGGTTTTGGATGACTCATCACTAGTAACTCCTTTTATTTGAACTTGTATTTTCTTTATAATAATGATTTCTTTCCACAGTTGCTATGAATTAATTTATTTATCTTAAACTTAATGCTTTCTTCCAAATTTAAATATTATAACTTCATTATTCTAATGATCAATTGCCATTCAATATTATGCTTATATCTGTCACGCTACAGATTGCTCTCCTCCAGAAGTAATTATTTCAGACATGTTTATGGATGAAATAATTTCTTATGATAATTTCATCATTTCTTATAATTCATTTTCTTCTCCATTTTTATATCGACTTTTTTATATTAGAGTTTTATTAATTTTATATATATAGTTACTTGTCTTACTACTGATCCTTTTCGGATAGTTAGTGTCTTCTGAGATATATTATAATTGTAATACATTTTCTTCCTATATCAACTTCGTGTTGTATCCTTGGGATATTAATTCCCTAACATTCCCTATCACGTGGGCTGGGGCAGATCAGAGGGGCACTGTACGCTACTTCTCTGCTGGCCATACACCACTTCTATAAATTGAGTACAGGGGCATATCCATCCCTGCTCAAAAAACATAATGCTGCTGGAATTATCTTCAGTCAGTCATCGAATAAATAAATAAAAAGTAGTCTCATTTTCGACTAATAAAAATATCTTTGGATTCTCCACTTCGTAGTCTCTCAGATTATCTCACATTTTCTATCTTAATAAATCTTCATAATCATTATTATACTCATTACATATATATTTTTTCAAAACTCTTAACTTGTCTGATATATTTAATTTAATTATGGTTGAAAATCTTTCTTTTAATAATTTTGGTTACTGTTTACAGTGTAACTCTCTTTCTTCTCCATCTGAATTCTCTTTATACTTTCTTCTGGTTATTCATAGTATTAGCATGGTCTTTATAAATAGTCTTTCGTATTCATTATTTGAATGGTCTTAATATATTATATTTAATTTTTTTTTTTTTTTTTTTTACATTGTATCTTTACATTAGATATACGGGTTGTTATTGATCATTTTATTTAAACATTTTGGTTGTTTCCTTTCTCTTAGAAAGTTATTAATCCACCTTCGCATTCATTAACATTAATTCATTTATATCATATTTCATGTGGTATTTCTTCTCTTTGCATTTCATATAGGTCTTATTATTACCATTGGTTCAAAATCATCTTCTCCATATGTTTGGTATGAGTTGTTCTTCTTCGCTCTTAATTAACTGTTTTCATTTTCGTTTCATAGGTAATTAGTCTCTTTGCTTCCAAATTTTTTCCTTCTCTGGCATATTACACTCTTTTTTGTTAGTCTTCTCTACTCCTTCAAATGCTATTGTGAATGTCTAGCATTTATTCTGGATTAACGTTAATTCTCTTTTCTGAATTAACCACTTTATTTTCTTCTCAATTCAATCATAATTGACACATAATTATTTTTTGGAACTTGGTTAGTTTTAATGTAAAATTCAAACTATTCTTTTTATTTAATTGAAAAATATTTCTTATAAATCCTTGTAATATGTTGATCTTATCTTGTTTCAAAGTACTGACGTTCTATCAACATACAAATTCTGTTTAATTCATTTATTCCCAGAATTGTTTCATTCAGACTTGTTTATAGTAATGTGATCTTACTATTATTTCTGAATATTTTGGTATTTTTCCAAATTCAAATTCTTCTTAATTATTTACCATAAAGTTTCCTCATAATTCAGTGGTAGTAAGCTGTGCTTGCTTAATTTTAAATTTTTTAAAATTAAGTTCAAAATTCTCTCTCTTTCTCTTTCTTCCATAAAGTTTTGTTCTAAATTATCATGTTGTAGTAAGATGTACTTACTCAATTTTAAATTTTTATAATTATATTTCAATTCAAAAGTCTTTCTTTTTCTTTCTTCCATAAAGTTTGTTCCAAAATTATTAGGTTGTAGTAAGATGTACTTACATTATTTTAAAATTTTTTAAAATTAAAAATTCTAAATTCCTTCTTCTTATAATTCTCCAGAATGTTCTTTTCAAAATATTATGTTGTAAGATGTACTTACATTATTTTCGAATTTTTTTTTTTTTTTTTTAAATTAAAAATTCTTTTTCTTTCTCTTTCTTCCAAAATGTTCTTCTCAAAATATTAGGTTGTAAGATGTACTTACATTATTTTAAAATTTTTATAAATTCTAAATTCTAAATTCCTTCTTCTTATAATTCTCCAAAATGTTCTTCTCAAAATATTAGGTTGTAAGATGTACTTACATTATTTCCGAATTTTTAAAATTAAAAATTCAAAATTCTATAACTCACAACTCATTCTTCATAATATTTCTTCATAGAAGCTTGATTGTACACTCCTTTGATCTTTCCTGAAACGATTTCCTTCAACTCATATGTATTGTTATGCTTATCATTTACCACAACATATGGTCCGGTGTAAAGTAATAATAATTTTTTGGTTATGCCTTCTAAGGTGCTAGGCAGCTCTCTATTTTTTAGGAGGACTTTCTCACCCTCTTTATATGTTACAATTCGCCCTATTGCCTTCTGGTATTTGGCTTGCCGTTTTTCCTGATCTTCTGCTACCTTATTGTAAAACTTCAACTGGTTGAATTTCCTATTGTTGTTCGTTGGAAATTCAATGATTTGTTCAATGTCTCGGGGAGTCGGCTTCTCATACATGGCTGAGTACGGTGGAATTCCTATAGCTGGATGGTGGGCGTAATTTAGGAATGTTTCTGTCGCTGCTAGGTACTCTTGCCACTTTTTCTGTTGGTTGTGACAGTACGTGCGCAATATCCTACCCACTTCTCTTAGTACTCTCTCAGCCAGATTGCTACTTGGGTGGTAGACTGATGTCTTATATGTTTTGACCCCAAGTGCTAATAAAGTGTCTCGCCATCTCCTCCCCTTAAACTGTGTACCATGGTCGGTAATAATAGAAAATGGTCTACCGATCTCTGGGATATACAAATCAATAATCACCGCCAAAACCTTTGCTGTCGTTGCCCGATTAACCGGATATAGCTTTATATACTTGGTGTAGTGATCCATTATGATTACCAAGTATTTATATCTGTGTCGACCACCGCTACGGGGAAATGGCCCGCATATATCCAAAAACACTTTTTCCAGTTTTGCGTTGGAAGTTATCGGTATCATGATACCCTCTGTCTTTTCATTGTTTATTTTTGCACATTGGCAGATCTTACAGGACTTGATGTGTGTTCTCACCTTGCGGTTGATATTCTTGATCTTACAATTTTCCTCTAGAGCTTGTATCACTTTTAACGCTCCCATGTGACCATACCTGACATGGTAATCGATGATGACCTCCTTTTCTATTTGGTGCGGGATTATCACCTTCCATGTCTCATCGTCCAATGCGGTTTTTATGAATAAAATTCCCTTGTTAAGGTGGTAATATTTAGAAATGGTTTCATCATTGGCTTCTAAACGACTCACAATGTTTTTCAGCTTAGGATCAGACTGCTGATGGATTCGGATATTTATTAACAAAGCTTGTAAATCGGCTCTGGTCGTGAATATGTTATAAATTTTTACTAAGCTCTCCTTCTCTCCCTCGAAAGTCTGATCTTCCAGATTTATACGTGACAACACATCCGCTACCACGTTCTTCTTTCCTGGAATGTATTCCCATTTCAGGTCATATTCTTGTAGGGCGAGTACCCACCTAGCCAATCGGCCGTGACTCAATTTGCACCTACGAAGGAACGAGATGGATTTATGATCAGTTCGTACCGTGACTTGATATCCGAGAATGTACGTCCGGAACTTGCTGCATGCGAACACCACGCTCAACAATTCCTTTTCTGTCACACTGTAGTTCTTTTCGCACTGGTTCAGTGTGCGACTAGCGAAGCTTATTACCAGATGTTGTCCCTCCTCATCTTCCTGGTATAAGGTCGTTCCTAAGCTTAGATCGCTAGCGTCACAGTTTAGAAAGAACGGTTTCTTAAAATCTGGGTGACGAAGTATCACACTCTCCAGAAACTTCTCTTTTATCAATCGGAAAGTAATATCTTGATCTTCACCCCAAATCCATTTGTTTTTGGCAGATAACTGTGGTTGAAACTTGGCGGTCAACTCGGAATATCGGCTCTGAAACTTCCTGTAATAGTTACAGAGTCCGAGGAAAGATTGCAATTGTTTCCTGTTTCTTGGTTGCGGGAACCTCTGAATTGCCTCCACTTTCTCTGCTGATGGGGTAATACCTCTGTCGTCTAGGTTGAAGCCTAAGAATTGTACCTCGCGCGCTATGAATTTGGATTTCTCCAACTTCAGTGTTATGTTGTTCTGCGCTAGTTTGTTTAGTACAAATTCCACTCTGTAACAATGCTCCTCCCAGGTTCCGGATGTGATTAGTAAATCGTCAACATAGACGGTGGTAAATTGGAGCGCTTCTGGTCCCAAAATCTGGTCCATGCATGCCACAAATATGGCGACAGAATTGACAAGTCCGAAGGGCAGTCTCTTGAACTGGTAATTGCGCCCTTCGAAAATGAACGCTACATACTGGCGGCTTTGTGGATGCAGCTCTACCTGCCAATAACCACAGACCGTATCCCAGGTGCTAATAAAGTTAGTACCATGAAAACGCTTTAAGATTTCTTCTATTTCACCGGGAGATGTTCTGTCATTCACAATTGTCTTGTTCAACTCACGCGCATCTAAACAGAGCCGGACTTGTCCGTCTTTCTTCGGAACAGCAATAATTGGACTAGTGTAAGGTGATTGACTAATCTCAATTATGTCGTTTTCAATCATCTTGTTTATCTCTGTTCTCACGGCTTCTTTGAGCGACTGCGCTATTGGATATGACCTCCGGTTAAACTCTACGTTTTCTTTAAAACGAAGTTGGCACTGGTAGTTTTTTACCTTCCCTGGTTCATCAGAAAACACCGCCTTGTATTTCTCATATATTGCAATTAGACGATCAGCCATGTGCGTTGGTATTTTCTTGTTATCGCTTCCGCACTGGAAATTACGTATTTCTTGGATCTTAACTGACCATAAATCCTCTCCTCCATTATTGTATATTATGGGTTTAGAAAGAGGGCTGTTTCTTATAATATTAATTTTTCGAAGTTGTTGATGTATTGGGCTGGGAAGTATAGTTGTGCTTCCTACCAGATCTGCGGTCCATGTTACTCCGTCTGGGAAAAGTGATACTTTATTTAAATTAAGATCGATTACTGCCGAATATCTACGAAGAATATCGCAACCGACTAAGATGTCAAATGGTAGTCCGGTGGCGATTAAAAATTCCATGTCTAAAGCTATATCACGGCTAACGACACTTAAGGAAACTTGCTTCCTGATGGTTTTATTTTGGCGACCAGTTGCACCTACCAATACAATGTTGTTGACTGGTAACATTGGCAAAGTTTTACCACATGTACTCTGTATTCTCTCCAACTCATTGGAGTTTATTATTGAAATATTAGCTCCTGTGTCTATCATTATTCTAGCGGGAACTCCTTCCACCTCCGCTGTTATATAAATTATCTCATTATTACTGTTGCTGAGACTCTTCTCGTTCTCTTCCAAAAGTTCAGTTCGTATGTCTTTCAAATAATGGTTACTGATAATAGTGATGTTTTTATCATTGTTTGCTTGTTGCAAATCATCCTTTTCTAACCCAGGAAGTATAAGCAGTAACGGGTCATCATTGTTGATTACTGCCTCCTCTCGTTTAAAGCATTTTGGTCATTGTTTAAGTTATTGTTGACCGAGGCATCGTTCGGGAAACTCTGGTTTGTTTCCTGACGTTCTGTACCCTGGTTGATGTTTAACGCCCTGTTCGGTTGTCTGCCAAGATCTTCCAGGCTGGTACTTCGTCTTTCCTGTTCGTATCTTGGGCCGTCTCGTTCCGCACTCCGCCATCTTCGGTCAGCGCCGTGGAAGCTGCTCCTCCTCGGTTGATAATATCTCCTGGGTCCGCGATCTTCTGCTCTTATAAAATTTACCCTAGGGCGCGACACTCGGTTATTACTATTGCTATTATTATTATTATTAATATTATCATTATAGTAATTTCGGTTAGGTGGGTAAGGCCTGTTACCATTATTGTTGGGATATGGATTTCTCTGACTGTATGGAACATTATTATTTTGTTGATAAAAGTGGTTTCGATTATTTGGGTAGGGGTTGTTATTTCTCACGCCGTTAAAATTTCCGTTAAACTGGTTATTACGCGGCTGGTTGTTAGGGCCGTCGTAATTACTGGGCTGGTTCCGGTTATTTGTATGGTTATTGCCGTTATTGGGGTAAGTAGTCGGCCTTGCTTCTGGTCTCTCATTTCTCTTCCTGCTCTGCCGATAATACTCTTCATTCTCGTATCCCTCCAATAACTCAGTCATTCCCTGGATCGTCTTGATCTGACTACCTCTCCGGGCCCTGATAATGTCCTCATCATAGTGATAAGATATCTTATTCACTAAACATTCTTCTGGGATTGCTAGCTCAAGGTGCTTTGCCATACACACCTTCCCCAAGAAATATGCCGTCATACTGCTACCTAATTGTGACCTGTATCTTCCGTTACAAATATTGTCACGTATCAAGTTCTGGGTAGTCTCAGACCAGTATTTTGTTTTAAACATTTTCCGGAACTGTTGGTAGTCGGAAATTTCACTCCGGTTGGCCATCCACCAATTATCTGTTATGTCTCGGAAAGACTCGTCGAATATCTCCCTGCTATGGCTCCATTGGGTAATTTTATGCTTGGTTAAATATTCTTCTACCCTAGCCAGGAACTCCATCGGCTTACGTTTGTACTGCCGGAAGTTGAGCCACTCTCGGCTTTCGTTGACGGGCAATCCGGTGAAATGAGTCGGTCTGTTTCTAATCGCTTCCATCTCCTCTCGGCTTTGTCGCACCTGACCGGTGATATTGGCCATGGTCTCTTGTATATCATTACATCGTTCTGTGACCTGGTTGCGTACTTTTCCGAATTCTTCTTGATTTTCCTTCCTCTGTTCTTCTACCTTCCTACGACTATGTTCTTCGATATTTGTGAACTTGATGTTCACCACTTCTTTAAACTCATTCACCTCCTTTTCGGTCTGGTTGCACTTTCCATCAATCTCTCGAATCTGTCGATTGACCATTATATTTTCTTCTTCCATCTTCTTATCCATCGCTTTTTTGTTAACCTTGATTTCCTTATTCATTTCTTCTCGCAACAATTCCATCCTTTCGTCCAGTTTGTCCAAATTCTCCTGATTTACCTCCCTTAACTCTTCTCTTAGAATTTGATTGTCTTCTCTCAATTCTTCCAATTTCTCCCCCATCTTCTCTTCCAACTTCCTGTTATCTTCTTTCAACTCTTCCTTCAATTGTCGGTTGTTTTTCTCTATCTTCTTCCTGGTTTCATCTATTTTCTGATTGGTATTTTCAATTTTATTAATCAACTCTTCTTTAGTTGACTTGAATTCTTCCTTGAACGATTGGTTGTCTTCCTTCAATTCTTCCATGTTCTTGTTCATCCCAGTCAACTCTTCTTTTGTGGATTGATTATCCTTCTTCAATTCTTCTAACTTTCCTCCCATCCTCTCTTCCATCTTCTTGCTGTTTTCTTCCATCTTCTCTTCCATCTTCTTGCTGTTTTCTTCCATCTTCTTCGTCAGGGACTGATTGTCTTCCTTCAATTCTTCTAACTTCTTCCCCATCTCTTCTTCCATCTTCTTGTTTGTTGTTTCGATTTTATTTCCTAAATCTTCTTTCAAGGACTGGTTGTCTCCCTTCAACTCTTCCAATTTCTTGTTCATCCCACTTAATTCTTCTTTCAAGGACTGGTTATCACTCCCCATTTTCTTACTCAAGTCTTCCTTCAATTCCCTACAATTTTCGTCCATTTTATTCTTACTGGATTTGATTTCTTCCATCATCATTCTGAGCATCTCTTGTATTGCCGCATTCTCTAATTGTGCGGGTTTTTCTAATTGTTCTTTCCGGACATTGACTTCCCCTGTCTGTGTGGGTATCTCCGGTTGTTCTTCTGGTTGCTCTGTTTGTTTGGACAACACCGATTGTAATACCTCTTCCAACTCTACTGGCGTTGCCTCTTTGTTGTCCATATCGACTTCTTTTTCGGCCTCCGCCGCCCGTTTCTTAGATGTTGCACGTCGTTGCATTTTCCCTTTATATTCTCTGGCTTTGTAGCTGTTGCCTAGCTCCAACTAGTGATTGGGCAGAATGTATTGGTTGGAAGGCCAATCGCTAATTAAAGCCCCTAAAGTTGTGCGCCAATTTGTAATAAAATAAATTTAAATAAATATAGATGTGTGTTGATAATATACTTATTATGGAGTATGTGACTCCGATGTAATCAAGCCCCTCTGTTTGGACTAGCCAATTTGTAATAAAATAAATAAGATTGATGTGTGAATCTGTAAGTTGTAAGGTGTTTAATTGGTGTGGCTCTCGACGTCTTACTGGCCTGAAACACTTCCTTAAGTTTCCCAGCTGGTCGAGTCCCAATGGTAGCAAGACCGGTCGAGTAGCGTAAAGTTGATGAAGAAATATATATGCTTGGCTTCGCCGAACGTTTCAAAACAAAATTTATTGTTTTGAAGGAAATTTAAAAAAAATTGTTCATAAAAAAAAATTATTTTAATTTTATTAATTAATTAATTAGGATCAATTAATTAATATAGGGCTGTGAAGTTTTAAACAGTGTAATGCTCTTCTGAAAATTTTTATTAAAGTTTTAGTATAATTTAAATAATCTATCACCACTCATAAGACTGTCTGTAAACCAATCGATATTTGTTTACCTTTCTATTTTTTAGGTTATCTTCACTTACGGGTGGTAAAGTCCTTGTAGATTATCAATTAGAATTATATTATTGGTAATTAGTATTATTGAAGAAATAAAGAACTATTAAGTATTGAAAAGTATTAATATTTTATTAAGTAATAGCAATATTGACTCTTATCGATTAGTATCGATTCTCAGGATATCGAAAAAAGTTACAAGTATATGATATAAAAATTATATAGGGTTCTTTAAACAGCCAGTTATTACCAAAGTCAGAGAAATCGGGCTAATATTTAAAAAGTATAACGTTACAATCAAATTAATAGTTATTAATAAACACAGACATTGAATAATAATTTGTAAATATAATAATTGTTTTCACCAAACAGCTGTGATGAACCACGAAGAGGCACTGGAATTGTCAAAGAAAGATGGCTGCCGTCAAGTCGATGAAAATGTTGCTCGTTGCTGCTGCATTCCAAATAATGTATTTTGACGCAATATTTCTGTTCTCGTGTCCGCAAATCTCTTGTTATATGTTGTGTAGTGACTGGTGTAGTGATTCTGGGTTGTATTTAGTGTATCTGTATAATTATTAGTTCAAACACTTTCTCCGATTCCGTCACTAATTTGGTTTAATGTATTATACAGTTTTCTAGTGTTTTATGGTGTTTTTCGGAGTAGATTTATATTGTTCTGTGTTATGGAGTGTTACTTGATCGTTTCTGTTATAATATGATAGTTTCAGAAGTATTTTACAAGTCACTCGCGATTTCACAATACACTCGCTTTGTATGACGATTATAGGTTAGGTTATTCACGTTTTCAAAGGTATGTCATGTTAACCTTTTAACTACCAATAATTAACTAACTGTTTCCTCCAGTTTCAATTAAACTCTTAGCCCATATAATATTATCCTTAACATTGTTCAAATATTTTTCACATCCTGTATGCACTTTTACATTTTCACTATATGAATGCCTATACTTTGGTTATTTGTCAATTTTATTCACTAGATTTGATTTAAATTAATCTTTCAGTTCATTCTGGTTATTTTCAGATTAAATAATGCCATTTTATAGTGTTTTCTGTCCAAAAAAAAATAGTAATTTCACTTTCAGTTTGGTATACTGTGAAGAGTCAAAACATCAAAATTTACTTCCTGTCATTATATAAATTCAGCCATTTTATCAGTTATATTTAATATTAATAATCCTATATTGTATTAAAAGGTTCCTATTCCCTTATTTTCTGGTAATTAATTGAATTAGTTGTATTCTGAAACATTATTCTGAAATATATGACTCCCATGTCTAAATTTCTGAGTTTAGTCATTTTATTTTTATTTATAATTCTGAATATAATTTATTAAAATCTCTCTAAATGGTATGTGCAATTATATGGCATGATCTCAAGTTTATTTTGTCTAAACCCCTTTTGTTTATTTGCATTTAAATGAGCAATTTCTCTGTTTTGATGAAGTTTGGTTTCCATTCTTTTGGCCTATGATTTTTTAACAATTTTTCTTACACAATAATTTACAAACAATATATGATGTGTGATACCCTCTCTGACTTTTACAAATAGTATTATAAATTAAACATGTTTTTAAATTACACAAAAACAATTAGTATTGGTTACAATACAAACAATAGTTAAAACAGAATAAAGAACATTTTTTTTAAATAAATGGTTGTCTTCAAATCAGACATTTTGCAACAAAATTCCCATTTCCAACATGGAAATATGGTTTACAACAAAGGTTTTGTACTAACTAACATCTTAATTACTCTCTACTATTTACAAGTGGTAATTATTTTTATAGTTCTGATGTTAGTGGTTTCAGACCCAAACAAATGGCCTTATATCTAATACATTTTTAAACATTCTTGTACTATATACATTAAAACCTTATATTTATATTCTTATTTCTAACTATTATTATAAGTAGGATTCTACAGTTTTTATACAGTCTTTTATACCTTGTCTTTGGGGAATTGTACCCTGTCATTATCAAATAAATAGTATGAACCGTTCACAAAGCACTATGAAATCTGTTTTTCTTTTTTCATGTAAAACAAAAATGTTATTTTAAACAGATTCATGTCTTATGAACAACATATTGTCACCGTACACATTTTAAGTCATTGAAAAATGCATATTTCATTGCATCCAATGTTTGTGATTGCCAAGAATGAAACACAAGGTTCATTTTTTATAATACCCAAAACTATCACTGGTTCACTTTCACTTATATATTATGTTAATGCTAAATGGTCGTATAGTCTTATCAACATAATAAATTGGTTAGCGTTTTTTCAATGGAGACCCGTTCCATGGGCACTATATCATTGTTTCATCTTAGTTCACAGGAAACTTTTACTTTATACACTCCTCTCTCTTAAATTTGTATACATGTGGTTTTTATTTCGTTATACTTTTATTTTTAGATATTTATTTTGGGGATATAGGGATTTGGGTGTCTTTTATAAGAGCATGACGTCTTCTTCAGGATGCTGCCCTCTTCTTCTTTCTTCAGTCTTCTTTTCTCCTGCCTTCTGGGACTGGTATCTTCTCCATCTGTTCTTGATGCCATCAGGTTTCTTGGGATCTTCTCCATCTTCTTCTTTAATTCAGAAATACACAACCTGTATTGGTTGATCTTGGCTTATTTTAGGGTTTCTCTTTTATTTATTCTCCCTCGTTGTGGGTTTGGTCATATTGTGTACTGCTTTGTTATTTACTATTTTACCTTCCTGGGTTATACCTTGAAAACATTTGGTTATGAGACTGGTTTTGGATGACTCATCACTAGTAACTCCTTTTATTTGAACTTGTATTTTCTTTATAATAATGATTTCTTTCCACAGTTGCTATGAATTAATTTATTTATCTTAAACTTAATGCTTTCTTCCAAATTTAAATATTATAACTTCATTATTCTAATGATCAATTGCCATTCAATATTATGCTTATATCTGTCACGCTACAGATTGCTCTCCTCCAGAAGTAATTATTTCAGACATGTTTATGGATGAAATAATTTCTTATGATAATTTCATCATTTCTTATAATTCATTTTCTTCTCCATTTTTATATCGACTTTTTTATATTAGAGTTTTATTAATTTTATATATATAGTTACTTGTCTTACTACTGATCCTTTTCGGATAGTTAGTGTCTTCTGAGATATATTATAATTGTAATACATTTTCTTCCTATATCAACTTCGTGTTGTATCCTTGGGATATTAATTCCCTAACATTCCCTATCACGTGGGCTGGGGCAGATCAGAGGGGCACTGTACGCTACTTCTCTGCTGGCCATACACCACTTCTATAAATTGAGTACAGGGGCATATCCATCCCTGCTCAAAAAACATAATGCTGCTGGAATTATCTTCAGTCAGTCATCGAATAAATAAATAAAAAGTAGTCTCATTTTCGACTAATAAAAATATCTTTGGATTCTCCACTTCGTAGTCTCTCAGATTATCTCACATTTTCTATCTTAATAAATCTTCATAATCATTATTATACTCATTACATATATATTTTTTCAAAACTCTTAACTTGTCTGATATATTTAATTTAATTATGGTTGAAAATCTTTCTTTTAATAATTTTGGTTACTGTTTACAGTGTAACTCTCTTTCTTCTCCATCTGAATTCTCTTTATACTTTCTTCTGGTTATTCATAGTATTAGCATGGTCTTTATAAATAGTCTTTCGTATTCATTATTTGAATGGTCTTAATATATTATATTTAATTTTTTTTTTTTTTTTTTTTACATTGTATCTTTACATTAGATATACGGGTTGTTATTGATCATTTTATTTAAACATTTTGGTTGTTTCCTTTCTCTTAGAAAGTTATTAATCCACCTTCGCATTCATTAACATTAATTCATTTATATCATATTTCATGTGGTATTTCTTCTCTTTGCATTTCATATAGGTCTTATTATTACCATTGGTTCAAAATCATCTTCTCCATATGTTTGGTATGAGTTGTTCTTCTTCGCTCTTAATTAACTGTTTTCATTTTCGTTTCATAGGTAATTAGTCTCTTTGCTTCCAAATTTTTTCCTTCTCTGGCATATTACACTCTTTTTTGTTAGTCTTCTCTACTCCTTCAAATGCTATTGTGAATGTCTAGCATTTATTCTGGATTAACGTTAATTCTCTTTTCTGAATTAACCACTTTATTTTCTTCTCAATTCAATCATAATTGACACATAATTATTTTTTGGAACTTGGTTAGTTTTAATGTAAAATTCAAACTATTCTTTTTATTTAATTGAAAAATATTTCTTATAAATCCTTGTAATATGTTGATCTTATCTTGTTTCAAAGTACTGACGTTCTATCAACATACAAATTCTGTTTAATTCATTTATTCCCAGAATTGTTTCATTCAGACTTGTTTATAGTAATGTGATCTTACTATTATTTCTGAATATTTTGGTATTTTTCCAAATTCAAATTCTTCTTAATTATTTACCATAAAGTTTCCTCATAATTCAGTGGTAGTAAGCTGTGCTTGCTTAATTTTAAATTTTTTAAAATTAAGTTCAAAATTCTCTCTCTTTCTCTTTCTTCCATAAAGTTTTGTTCTAAATTATCATGTTGTAGTAAGATGTACTTACTCAATTTTAAATTTTTATAATTATATTTCAATTCAAAAGTCTTTCTTTTTCTTTCTTCCATAAAGTTTGTTCCAAAATTATTAGGTTGTAGTAAGATGTACTTACATTATTTTAAAATTTTTTAAAATTAAAAATTCTAAATTCCTTCTTCTTATAATTCTCCAGAATGTTCTTTTCAAAATATTATGTTGTAAGATGTACTTACATTATTTTCGAATTTTTTTTTTTTTTTTTTAAATTAAAAATTCTTTTTCTTTCTCTTTCTTCCAAAATGTTCTTCTCAAAATATTAGGTTGTAAGATGTACTTACATTATTTTAAAATTTTTATAAATTCTAAATTCTAAATTCCTTCTTCTTATAATTCTCCAAAATGTTCTTCTCAAAATATTAGGTTGTAAGATGTACTTACATTATTTCCGAATTTTTAAAATTAAAAATTCAAAATTCTATAACTCACAACTCATTCTTCATAATATTTCTTCATAGAAGCTTGATTGTACACTCCTTTGATCTTTCCTGAAACGATTTCCTTCAACTCATATGTATTGTTATGCTTATCATTTACCACAACATATGGTCCGGTGTAAAGTAATAATAATTTTTTGGTTATGCCTTCTAAGGTGCTAGGCAGCTCTCTATTTTTTAGGAGGACTTTCTCACCCTCTTTATATGTTACAATTCGCCCTATTGCCTTCTGGTATTTGGCTTGCCGTTTTTCCTGATCTTCTGCTACCTTATTGTAAAACTTCAACTGGTTGAATTTCCTATTGTTGTTCGTTGGAAATTCAATGATTTGTTCAATGTCTCGGGGAGTCGGCTTCTCATACATGGCTGAGTACGGTGGAATTCCTATAGCTGGATGGTGGGCGTAATTTAGGAATGTTTCTGTCGCTGCTAGGTACTCTTGCCACTTTTTCTGTTGGTTGTGACAGTACGTGCGCAATATCCTACCCACTTCTCTTAGTACTCTCTCAGCCAGATTGCTACTTGGGTGGTAGACTGATGTCTTATATGTTTTGACCCCAAGTGCTAATAAAGTGTCTCGCCATCTCCTCCCCTTAAACTGTGTACCATGGTCGGTAATAATAGAAAATGGTCTACCGATCTCTGGGATATACAAATCAATAATCACCGCCAAAACCTTTGCTGTCGTTGCCCGATTAACCGGATATAGCTTTATATACTTGGTGTAGTGATCCATTATGATTACCAAGTATTTATATCTGTGTCGACCACCGCTACGGGGAAATGGCCCGCATATATCCAAAAACACTTTTTCCAGTTTTGCGTTGGAAGTTATCGGTATCATGATACCCTCTGTCTTTTCATTGTTTATTTTTGCACATTGGCAGATCTTACAGGACTTGATGTGTGTTCTCACCTTGCGGTTGATATTCTTGATCTTACAATTTTCCTCTAGAGCTTGTATCACTTTTAACGCTCCCATGTGACCATACCTGACATGGTAATCGATGATGACCTCCTTTTCTATTTGGTGCGGGATTATCACCTTCCATGTCTCATCGTCCAATGCGGTTTTTATGAATAAAATTCCCTTGTTAAGGTGGTAATATTTAGAAATGGTTTCATCATTGGCTTCTAAACGACTCACAATGTTTTTCAGCTTAGGATCAGACTGCTGATGGATTCGGATATTTATTAACAAAGCTTGTAAATCGGCTCTGGTCGTGAATATGTTATAAATTTTTACTAAGCTCTCCTTCTCTCCCTCGAAAGTCTGATCTTCCAGATTTATACGTGACAACACATCCGCTACCACGTTCTTCTTTCCTGGAATGTATTCCCATTTCAGGTCATATTCTTGTAGGGCGAGTACCCACCTAGCCAATCGGCCGTGACTCAATTTGCACCTACGAAGGAACGAGATGGATTTATGATCAGTTCGTACCGTGACTTGATATCCGAGAATGTACGTCCGGAACTTGCTGCATGCGAACACCACGCTCAACAATTCCTTTTCTGTCACACTGTAGTTCTTTTCGCACTGGTTCAGTGTGCGACTAGCGAAGCTTATTACCAGATGTTGTCCCTCCTCATCTTCCTGGTATAAGGTCGTTCCTAAGCTTAGATCGCTAGCGTCACAGTTTAGAAAGAACGGTTTCTTAAAATCTGGGTGACGAAGTATCACACTCTCCAGAAACTTCTCTTTTATCAATCGGAAAGTAATATCTTGATCTTCACCCCAAATCCATTTGTTTTTGGCAGATAACTGTGGTTGAAACTTGGCGGTCAACTCGGAATATCGGCTCTGAAACTTCCTGTAATAGTTACAGAGTCCGAGGAAAGATTGCAATTGTTTCCTGTTTCTTGGTTGCGGGAACCTCTGAATTGCCTCCACTTTCTCTGCTGATGGGGTAATACCTCTGTCGTCTAGGTTGAAGCCTAAGAATTGTACCTCGCGCGCTATGAATTTGGATTTCTCCAACTTCAGTGTTATGTTGTTCTGCGCTAGTTTGTTTAGTACAAATTCCACTCTGTAACAATGCTCCTCCCAGGTTCCGGATGTGATTAGTAAATCGTCAACATAGACGGTGGTAAATTGGAGCGCTTCTGGTCCCAAAATCTGGTCCATGCATGCCACAAATATGGCGACAGAATTGACAAGTCCGAAGGGCAGTCTCTTGAACTGGTAATTGCGCCCTTCGAAAATGAACGCTACATACTGGCGGCTTTGTGGATGCAGCTCTACCTGCCAATAACCACAGACCGTATCCCAGGTGCTAATAAAGTTAGTACCATGAAAACGCTTTAAGATTTCTTCTATTTCACCGGGAGATGTTCTGTCATTCACAATTGTCTTGTTCAACTCACGCGCATCTAAACAGAGCCGGACTTGTCCGTCTTTCTTCGGAACAGCAATAATTGGACTAGTGTAAGGTGATTGACTAATCTCAATTATGTCGTTTTCAATCATCTTGTTTATCTCTGTTCTCACGGCTTCTTTGAGCGACTGCGCTATTGGATATGACCTCCGGTTAAACTCTACGTTTTCTTTAAAACGAAGTTGGCACTGGTAGTTTTTTACCTTCCCTGGTTCATCAGAAAACACCGCCTTGTATTTCTCATATATTGCAATTAGACGATCAGCCATGTGCGTTGGTATTTTCTTGTTATCGCTTCCGCACTGGAAATTACGTATTTCTTGGATCTTAACTGACCATAAATCCTCTCCTCCATTATTGTATATTATGGGTTTAGAAAGAGGGCTGTTTCTTATAATATTAATTTTTCGAAGTTGTTGATGTATTGGGCTGGGAAGTATAGTTGTGCTTCCTACCAGATCTGCGGTCCATGTTACTCCGTCTGGGAAAAGTGATACTTTATTTAAATTAAGATCGATTACTGCCGAATATCTACGAAGAATATCGCAACCGACTAAGATGTCAAATGGTAGTCCGGTGGCGATTAAAAATTCCATGTCTAAAGCTATATCACGGCTAACGACACTTAAGGAAACTTGCTTCCTGATGGTTTTATTTTGGCGACCAGTTGCACCTACCAATACAATGTTGTTGACTGGTAACATTGGCAAAGTTTTACCACATGTACTCTGTATTCTCTCCAACTCATTGGAGTTTATTATTGAAATATTAGCTCCTGTGTCTATCATTATTCTAGCGGGAACTCCTTCCACCTCCGCTGTTATATAAATTATCTCATTATTACTGTTGCTGAGACTCTTCTCGTTCTCTTCCAAAAGTTCAGTTCGTATGTCTTTCAAATAATGGTTACTGATAATAGTGATGTTTTTATCATTGTTTGCTTGTTGCAAATCATCCTTTTCTAACCCAGGAAGTATAAGCAGTAACGGGTCATCATTGTTGATTACTGCCTCCTCTCGTTTAAAGCATTTTGGTCATTGTTTAAGTTATTGTTGACCGAGGCATCGTTCGGGAAACTCTGGTTTGTTTCCTGACGTTCTGTACCCTGGTTGATGTTTAACGCCCTGTTCGGTTGTCTGCCAAGATCTTCCAGGCTGGTACTTCGTCTTTCCTGTTCGTATCTTGGGCCGTCTCGTTCCGCACTCCGCCATCTTCGGTCAGCGCCGTGGAAGCTGCTCCTCCTCGGTTGATAATATCTCCTGGGTCCGCGATCTTCTGCTCTTATAAAATTTACCCTAGGGCGCGACACTCGGTTATTACTATTGCTATTATTATTATTATTAATATTATCATTATAGTAATTTCGGTTAGGTGGGTAAGGCCTGTTACCATTATTGTTGGGATATGGATTTCTCTGACTGTATGGAACATTATTATTTTGTTGATAAAAGTGGTTTCGATTATTTGGGTAGGGGTTGTTATTTCTCACGCCGTTAAAATTTCCGTTAAACTGGTTATTACGCGGCTGGTTGTTAGGGCCGTCGTAATTACTGGGCTGGTTCCGGTTATTTGTATGGTTATTGCCGTTATTGGGGTAAGTAGTCGGCCTTGCTTCTGGTCTCTCATTTCTCTTCCTGCTCTGCCGATAATACTCTTCATTCTCGTATCCCTCCAATAACTCAGTCATTCCCTGGATCGTCTTGATCTGACTACCTCTCCGGGCCCTGATAATGTCCTCATCATAGTGATAAGATATCTTATTCACTAAACATTCTTCTGGGATTGCTAGCTCAAGGTGCTTTGCCATACACACCTTCCCCAAGAAATATGCCGTCATACTGCTACCTAATTGTGACCTGTATCTTCCGTTACAAATATTGTCACGTATCAAGTTCTGGGTAGTCTCAGACCAGTATTTTGTTTTAAACATTTTCCGGAACTGTTGGTAGTCGGAAATTTCACTCCGGTTGGCCATCCACCAATTATCTGTTATGTCTCGGAAAGACTCGTCGAATATCTCCCTGCTATGGCTCCATTGGGTAATTTTATGCTTGGTTAAATATTCTTCTACCCTAGCCAGGAACTCCATCGGCTTACGTTTGTACTGCCGGAAGTTGAGCCACTCTCGGCTTTCGTTGACGGGCAATCCGGTGAAATGAGTCGGTCTGTTTCTAATCGCTTCCATCTCCTCTCGGCTTTGTCGCACCTGACCGGTGATATTGGCCATGGTCTCTTGTATATCATTACATCGTTCTGTGACCTGGTTGCGTACTTTTCCGAATTCTTCTTGATTTTCCTTCCTCTGTTCTTCTACCTTCCTACGACTATGTTCTTCGATATTTGTGAACTTGATGTTCACCACTTCTTTAAACTCATTCACCTCCTTTTCGGTCTGGTTGCACTTTCCATCAATCTCTCGAATCTGTCGATTGACCATTATATTTTCTTCTTCCATCTTCTTATCCATCGCTTTTTTGTTAACCTTGATTTCCTTATTCATTTCTTCTCGCAACAATTCCATCCTTTCGTCCAGTTTGTCCAAATTCTCCTGATTTACCTCCCTTAACTCTTCTCTTAGAATTTGATTGTCTTCTCTCAATTCTTCCAATTTCTCCCCCATCTTCTCTTCCAACTTCCTGTTATCTTCTTTCAACTCTTCCTTCAATTGTCGGTTGTTTTTCTCTATCTTCTTCCTGGTTTCATCTATTTTCTGATTGGTATTTTCAATTTTATTAATCAACTCTTCTTTAGTTGACTTGAATTCTTCCTTGAACGATTGGTTGTCTTCCTTCAATTCTTCCATGTTCTTGTTCATCCCAGTCAACTCTTCTTTTGTGGATTGATTATCCTTCTTCAATTCTTCTAACTTTCCTCCCATCCTCTCTTCCATCTTCTTGCTGTTTTCTTCCATCTTCTCTTCCATCTTCTTGCTGTTTTCTTCCATCTTCTTCGTCAGGGACTGATTGTCTTCCTTCAATTCTTCTAACTTCTTCCCCATCTCTTCTTCCATCTTCTTGTTTGTTGTTTCGATTTTATTTCCTAAATCTTCTTTCAAGGACTGGTTGTCTCCCTTCAACTCTTCCAATTTCTTGTTCATCCCACTTAATTCTTCTTTCAAGGACTGGTTATCACTCCCCATTTTCTTACTCAAGTCTTCCTTCAATTCCCTACAATTTTCGTCCATTTTATTCTTACTGGATTTGATTTCTTCCATCATCATTCTGAGCATCTCTTGTATTGCCGCATTCTCTAATTGTGCGGGTTTTTCTAATTGTTCTTTCCGGACATTGACTTCCCCTGTCTGTGTGGGTATCTCCGGTTGTTCTTCTGGTTGCTCTGTTTGTTTGGACAACACCGATTGTAATACCTCTTCCAACTCTACTGGCGTTGCCTCTTTGTTGTCCATATCGACTTCTTTTTCGGCCTCCGCCGCCCGTTTCTTAGATGTTGCACGTCGTTGCATTTTCCCTTTATATTCTCTGGCTTTGTAGCTGTTGCCTAGCTCCAACTAGTGATTGGGCAGAATGTATTGGTTGGAAGGCCAATCGCTAATTAAAGCCCCTAAAGTTGTGCGCCAATTTGTAATAAAATAAATTTAAATAAATATAGATGTGTGTTGATAATATACTTATTATGGAGTATGTGACTCCGATGTAATCAAGCCCCTCTGTTTGGACTAGCCAATTTGTAATAAAATAAATAAGATTGATGTGTGAATCTGTAAGTTGTAAGGTGTTTAATTGGTGTGGCTCTCGACGTCTTACTGGCCTGAAACACTTCCTTAAGTTTCCCAGCTGGTCGAGTCCCAATGGTAGCAAGACCGGTCGAGTAGCGTAAAGTTGATGAAGAAATATATATGCTTGGCTTCGCCGAACGTTTCAAAACAAAATTTATTGTTTTGAAGGAAATTTAAAAAAAATTGTTCATAAAAAAAAATTATTTTAATTTTATTAATTAATTAATTAGGATCAATTAATTAATATAGGGCTGTGAAGTTTTAAACAGTGTAATGCTCTTCTGAAAATTTTTATTAAAGTTTTAGTATAATTTAAATAATCTATCACCACTCATAAGACTGTCTGTAAACCAATCGATATTTGTTTACCTTTCTATTTTTTAGGTTATCTTCACTTACGGGTGGTAAAGTCCTTGTAGATTATCAATTAGAATTATATTATTGGTAATTAGTATTATTGAAGAAATAAAGAACTATTAAGTATTGAAAAGTATTAATATTTTATTAAGTAATAGCAATATTGACTCTTATCGATTAGTATCGATTCTCAGGATATCGAAAAAAGTTACAAGTATATGATATAAAAATTATATAGGGTTCTTTAAACAGCCAGTTATTACCAAAGTCAGAGAAATCGGGCTAATATTTAAAAAGTATAACGTTACAATCAAATTAATAGTTATTAATAAACACAGACATTGAATAATAATTTGTAAATATAATAATTGTTTTCACCAAACAGCTGTGATGAACCACGAAGAGGCACTGGAATTGTCAAAGAAAGATGGCTGCCGTCAAGTCGATGAAAATGTTGCTCGTTGCTGCTGCATTCCAAATAATGTATTTTGACGCAATATTTCTGTTCTCGTGTCCGCAAATCTCTTGTTATATGTTGTGTAGTGACTGGTGTAGTGATTCTGGGTTGTATTTAGTGTATCTGTATAATTATTAGTTCAAACACTTTCTCCGATTCCGTCACTAATTTGGTTTAATGTATTATACAGTTTTCTAGTGTTTTATGGTGTTTTTCGGAGTAGATTTATATTGTTCTGTGTTATGGAGTGTTACTTGATCGTTTCTGTTATAATATGATAGTTTCAGAAGTATTTTACAAGTCACTCGCGATTTCACAATACACTCGCTTTGTATGACGATTATAGGTTAGGTTATTCACGTTTTCAAAGGTATGTCATGTTAACCTTTTAACTACCAATAATTAACTAACTGTTTCCTCCAGTTTCAATTAAACTCTTAGCCCATATAATATTATCCTTAACATTGTTCAAATATTTTTCACATCCTGTATGCACTTTTACATTTTCACTATATGAATGCCTATACTTTGGTTATTTGTCAATTTTATTCACTAGATTTGATTTAAATTAATCTTTCAGTTCATTCTGGTTATTTTCAGATTAAATAATGCCATTTTATAGTGTTTTCTGTCCAAAAAAAAATAGTAATTTCACTTTCAGTTTGGTATACTGTGAAGAGTCAAAACATCAAAATTTACTTCCTGTCATTATATAAATTCAGCCATTTTATCAGTTATATTTAATATTAATAATCCTATATTGTATTAAAAGGTTCCTATTCCCTTATTTTCTGGTAATTAATTGAATTAGTTGTATTCTGAAACATTATTCTGAAATATATGACTCCCATGTCTAAATTTCTGAGTTTAGTCATTTTATTTTTATTTATAATTCTGAATATAATTTATTAAAATCTCTCTAAATGGTATGTGCAATTATATGGCATGATCTCAAGTTTATTTTGTCTAAACCCCTTTTGTTTATTTGCATTTAAATGAGCAATTTCTCTGTTTTGATGAAGTTTGGTTTCCATTCTTTTGGCCTATGATTTTTTAACAATTTTTCTTACACAATAATTTACAAACAATATATGATGTGTGATACCCTCTCTGACTTTTACAAATAGTATTATAAATTAAACATGTTTTTAAATTACACAAAAACAATTAGTATTGGTTACAATACAAACAATAGTTAAAACAGAATAAAGAACATTTTTTTTAAATAAATGGTTGTCTTCAAATCAGACATTTTGCAACAAAATTCCCATTTCCAACATGGAAATATGGTTTACAACAAAGGTTTTGTACTAACTAACATCTTAATTACTCTCTACTATTTACAAGTGGTAATTATTTTTATAGTTCTGATGTTAGTGGTTTCAGACCCAAACAAATGGCCTTATATCTAATACATTTTTAAACATTCTTGTACTATATACATTAAAACCTTATATTTATATTCTTATTTCTAACTATTATTATAAGTAGGATTCTACAGTTTTTATACAGTCTTTTATACCTTGTCTTTGGGGAATTGTACCCTGTCATTATCAAATAAATAGTATGAACCGTTCACAAAGCACTATGAAATCTGTTTTTCTTTTTTCATGTAAAACAAAAATGTTATTTTAAACAGATTCATGTCTTATGAACAACATATTGTCACCGTACACATTTTAAGTCATTGAAAAATGCATATTTCATTGCATCCAATGTTTGTGATTGCCAAGAATGAAACACAAGGTTCATTTTTTATAATACCCAAAACTATCACTGGTTCACTTTCACTTATATATTATGTTAATGCTAAATGGTCGTATAGTCTTATCAACATAATAAATTGGTTAGCGTTTTTTCAATGGAGACCCGTTCCATGGGCACTATATCATTGTTTCATCTTAGTTCACAGGAAACTTTTACTTTATACACTCCTCTCTCTTAAATTTGTATACATGTGGTTTTTATTTCGTTATACTTTTATTTTTAGATATTTATTTTGGGGATATAGGGATTTGGGTGTCTTTTATAAGAGCATGACGTCTTCTTCAGGATGCTGCCCTCTTCTTCTTTCTTCAGTCTTCTTTTCTCCTGCCTTCTGGGACTGGTATCTTCTCCATCTGTTCTTGATGCCATCAGGTTTCTTGGGATCTTCTCCATCTTCTTCTTTAATTCAGAAATACACAACCTGTATTGGTTGATCTTGGCTTATTTTAGGGTTTCTCTTTTATTTATTCTCCCTCGTTGTGGGTTTGGTCATATTGTGTACTGCTTTGTTATTTACTATTTTACCTTCCTGGGTTATACCTTGAAAACATTTGGTTATGAGACTGGTTTTGGATGACTCATCACTAGTAACTCCTTTTATTTGAACTTGTATTTTCTTTATAATAATGATTTCTTTCCACAGTTGCTATGAATTAATTTATTTATCTTAAACTTAATGCTTTCTTCCAAATTTAAATATTATAACTTCATTATTCTAATGATCAATTGCCATTCAATATTATGCTTATATCTGTCACGCTACAATACACATGTTAGTGAAAATCGTCTAAAAGTTTTGCCCAATTTGATGCATAGTTTAGATCTCACAGCTAATTGAATAAGTCGTCCTTAGGTGTTTTAGGCGATTTCTTGTCATTCCACAATGCAAGATTGAAGAACATGTATTAAATTTTCTGTAAACTGTGAGTAAACTGGTCTGTCCGGGTAAACGTGTTCAGAAGGCTTCTGGCGAAACTGTAGTGCGTGAACAAGCGGTTTTCAAGGTTTAAAGACTGCCGTATTTACTTCATTTGAGTTGAAGATCGTGGTTTTCAGATGAAGATTATGTTTATGTGTTTCACGAAATTTAATCGCTAGGCAGAGTGGTAAATAAATAAAAAGAGTACTATTCGGCCATTTTACGCCATTTTGTACGAAGCTATTCGTAAAAAACGACCAGCTTTACTAAAGAATAATTTATGAAAATTGCAGCCCGTTAATGCCCCTGGACGTACGTCATTGCCTGTTAAGAATTTTGCCAGGCTAGGCAAAAGAAAACGTCACAATGATGACACAGCAGCTGCCTTACTCACTAGATGTGCCCCAACGCGATTTTTCCACGAGTGTTAATTTCCACGAAAAGACAACGTTTCGCGACCGTTGAAAAAGTAAAACAAAAATCGCTAAGCGAGCTCAAGGCTGTACCAAAAAGTGTATCTTGAAATATTTTGAAGACTGCAAACTGGCTGGCTTAATCGTTTCACATTCGACAGAAACTACTTTGAAGGGGACAGTATAAGTTTAGAGTTGATGAATGAAGGCATAATTTTTAAAATAAACAAGAAGCGTATGAACTATCTTATCAAACCTCGTATAGGCTATTTAATTGAGCAGAAGTACAAACGCAATGCTGTAAGACTAGTTAAGTTTTGGTGTTTATCTGAATCTTGGTACGCCACCGGTTAGAGGAATGCAAATGTTCGCTGATCAGAATACCGAAGTACACATTCTGGAATACCGGACTGGGAGTTATCCTGCAAGACCAGCGTTTCGTTGTTCCCGAAAATCGAGTTCGCGTTGGATAATGCTACTCTTAGGTTACGGCTGACGAGGCGGCTGAGCTACCAGCCTGGTATACTTGTCACACTGGTCTACACTGTTTAAGTCGACACCACAGCTTTCATGAGATCATAGTCGGACAACATCCGTATGTTTCTGCATGGAAGTCGAAGTCATTGAAACCGATTATCGTCCTTTAAGATGGATGGTAATTTTCCAGCCTTGCCACACGAAACAACAGTTATCTCCCTGTCTGTAATTGAAACACGTCCTTCTCCATTTTCTTCACATCGGCGTAAGGGAATAAATAAAAAATTAGGTATGTAGCAGTCACCTCCTTCATCTCCTGCTGAAAGAGAATGCTCGTGGCATTCACATTATCCGTCTTAAAATCGGCTTGTCCTTCACTTAGTCGCTCACGATTTGACAGTATATGTCAGCATCGGACGTGTATCCACTAAACAAACGTCTGTATTTACTGCTATAATTTCTTTATCTCGTATTACGTCGACCAAGCATACGCACTATTGTTTTTTTCTTCATGAGTCAGTTGTTCACAGAACCAAAATATAGTAGTGTGCAAATTACTTGGGACAACAGTAAAATATTTTTGAATAATCGTTTTTATTGAAGTAATTTTACTTACATTCAATAACTGAAAACTAGTATGAAATATGTCCTAACCTAGTTTTGATAACCTCTTTTATTAGATTTGGCACTGATTTCATTAAATTACAACACATATTTTTCAACTCTTCGTCGCGATACCACATTTTTATAATGTTTTCAATCAACCGCAATGATCTTTTGTCAACCGCAATCAATCGCTTTTGTTGAACACTCCACCTTGCCAAGGCGTCTCTTCACTAAACTCAACAAATTTTCAATTGGGTTTAAATCTGGAGAATTTACAGGCCAATCCAGAATATTTACATTGTTTTATTGTGTAAAATTTTTAATTAATTTTGAATTATGGCTTGGAGCATGATCATGCTGAAAAGTCCCACGGCCGTCAGCGAACGTTTGCATGAAAGGCCAATTTTTCTTTTTATAATTTCTAAGTATTTCAACGAGTTCATCATTCCTTCCACTAGTACTAAGCTTCCAGGACCACTAGACGTAAAACAACCACAAGTCATTTTTTGGGGGGGATATTTAACGGTCTGCTGAAGATGTTCGGGTCTCACTGGTTCACCAGTGTTTTTTCTGACAACTATTGATCTGTACCCTTGGACCAAAAAGTGTGTTTCATCAGTGAATATTACTTTCTTCTAGTCATCACTACTCCAAGATTCGTATTTTCTGGCCCAAGCTAAACTTTTTTCTTTATTTCAGGTGTCAATAATTGTTTTTTATTGGTTTTCTAGCCTTCCGCCCTGCTTCAATAAGCCTACACCGTTCTGTTGAAGTATCAATGCTGACACCAGTAGCCAGTAAATCTCTTTGAAGGCCTTGACTTGTCTTCTAAGGGTGAATTTTACTATTCCGAAGTAGAATTTTATCAGTTCTAGGAGTTGTTTTGCGTTTTATTCCACAATTGTCTTTTCTTTTTGGAGAAAGTGTTCCTAAATCAAGGTGTCTGTTAATTATTCTTGAAACATTAGATTTTCCCACATCACTAATGCAGCAGTGTCTCTCACAGTGATACACGTATGCTCACTTCAAGCAACAATCTTTGTCCTTTTCCTGGGAGTAATATCCATTTTTATAAACTCAAACAGTAACCAAATTACTCGCCAACACATACACTCTTTACAAAATCTAGCACTAAACTGAGGCAAAGCGATTCCAGTTTAACAAAAACTGGTCAGACAACTTTCTTCAAGTCAAAGTCAATCTCCCACATTAACCCAAAGAAGTTAAAATCGGTTTCAGGCAACTTCTCCAACTAAAATAAACATTTTTGTGAAAAAATTGGTTTGTCTCAATTAATTTGCACACTACTGTATAAATATATTAATCATCACGATAATATTTTCAGGAACAGCAGCGATTTATGTCTTACGATGTCATAACTTAAAGACTTTGGATTTACCCAATGCGCAGCATTAAGCTATTACGAAAACAGCTATTTTGTAACTCCGATTTGTCATAAAGACCTGGAGAAGTAACAAATTCGAATACCTTCTTTTTACAAGGTTTTTATAAACGAGAAACGTTAAGAGATCCTAGCCATATATATTTATAAGTATTCAAACACTTTCTGCTACAATCCGTTTCTTGATGTATATAATATATATTTTATAATGACTTTACCTCAAGATCTTTTCTCCCTATTTGGAACATGTTTCGGGAAGCCTTGTGTTCCCATCTTCAGCCTTCCTGATTTTGAGCCTTGTGTGCCACACAAATACCTCACAAGGCTCAAAATCAGGAAAGCTGAAGATGGGAATACAAGGCTTCCCGAAACATGTTCCAAACAGGGAGAAAACATCTTGATGTAAAGTCATTATAAAATATATATTGTAACGAAACAAATGTTACAAAAGAATAGTAAATAATAGTGAAATCCGATCCAGAGAAGAAACAAGAAATAATAATTGAAAGCAAATTAAAGGAAACCTAGTTGGTTTGATTTATATAATATTATCAAGAAACCCAGAAATAACCCAGTAGAATAGGGCAGTAAACAGAAAAAAGTGAAATAAATAAACCTAGTAGGCCTAATCAACTTACCCTGAATAATAATCCAAACCCAATAAAGAGTACCTAATCCATATAATAAAATTGTATTAATTATAATCATATAGGCCTATAATCAAGGAAAGGAAAAGGGACACAAACCTTTAAAGTAATGAGTGTGATCATAAGAAATAGCGACACAGACTACCGTTAAACAGTGTAATTATTTATGATGAAAGTGTTTTGTTATTATTAGACAGAATTTTAGTTTATCATACAGACAATAGTTTAGCAGTATAAATAAACTAAAACTGTCAAAAACAATTATTATTATTAAAAGTTTTGTTATATGTTATAAGATTTTATGTCACCAGTTAACTTATGTAAATATATTTATCTCAGGTAGTCAAAGTAGAAATTACAATAAATCATAACAAATTGTTCCACCACATATCATAGAAATTCAAATTAATAAGGTTTTACAGTTATAAACTGAGGCATGTTTAGTATCAAATTGTTTATAATTATCTAATTAATAATTGTATAAACATTGCATATATAATTAGAGTATAATAATAATATTATCTATTAAAGGTAATTTATAAAATATAATGTAGGTAATGGGTGTTGATCCTATAACATTTAAACTGTACATAAATGACCAATCAAAATTTAAGAAATTTGTATGAGTTAGGTAACTAAAAGAAAGAAGAAATAACACTTAATTGTTAATTGTGATGGAAAGCAGTTGATAGTGCGTGTCTAGAGGTAATTAAAAGTATATCAAAATAGATAACCCGTTTGTGAAAGAAGATCTGAAGGACCATCATCGAAGATAATAATCCTTCCACTACAATTTTCATGAACAAATAATACACACAATCAAGAAAAATATTCAGAATAGACCAGGAACCCTTCAGCAATATCGTCTAGATGTGTAAAGTATAATTTGACAATATTTTTTTTAACAAGGAACAACCACTAGACAATATAACAATTTACACTAACACTAATCACTAGTAAAAATTTTAAAGTGCAACCAAATTCAATCTCTAAGCTAACAGTGATTACAAGGAAAACATTTATTGTACACATTAATAAACTACATTATTTTCTGAGACGGACAAATTGAATATCGTCAAAACTTGTATGTAACTTAATATATAATTTGTGTAAATTTTTTGTTTATAAGTAATATATTGTTTGTAAAGGTACTCTCTATTATTATTCAACATGCAAAGGAACTTTTCGTAGCAGCCACAAGAATTCCCACGAAATATATTAAAATTATTTAATTATAAATCCTGAGATAAATATCGACCCTGTGACAACCTTATGTATCGAATGGAATTTTCCAATAATTTGAATTTATGTTACACAGATTAAATCATTATGTTATTAAATCATATCCATGAGTTATTATTCCATTAAGAAAGTGTTATAAATTGGCGCACCAACTAGTGAGGCTGAAATTAGGGAATATTAGGTGAAGAAATTGAAACGACCAAATTAATTTCCTAATTTTTAGCTGGCGACTGCTATAAGTTCCAAGAAATAAAAAAGATGCGTAAGAGGGCTACATCATTGAAACGGACGAAGGAGGCAGAGAAAGAAGTCAGGATGGAAGAGAAAGAAGTAACATCGGTGGAGGATGTGGAGACGGTAGCAAGAAAGGAAGATAGGGGAGACCCGAATCTTATAAAATTAATGGAGTTAATGAATAGTATGAGTGAAAAAATGGACAGAAATAAGGAAGAAACGAAGGAAGATTTGAAGAAGCAGAAGGAAGAATTCACTGAAAACTCAAGGAAACAAAATGAAATTTTGAGTCAAAACCTATTAAAACAAATGGAGGAACAAAACAGACAAACGAAGGAAGATTTGAAGAGCATCAAGGAAGATCACAGACAAACAAATGAGAAAATTGATAGTATCAAGGAAGATCACAGACAAACAAATGAGAAAATTGATAGTATCAAGGAAGATCACAGACAAACAAATGAAAAAATTGATAGTATCAAGGAAGATAACAGACAAACAAATGAGAAAATGAGTGAAAATTTAATAAAACAGATGGAGGAGAGATTTGACCAAAACAGAGAAGACACTAACGAGAATTTAAAACGGATAAATGAGAAAATCGACAGTATTAAAGAAAGTACTAATGAAACTTTAAGACAAACTATAAGTGAAAATAATAACCAAATGAAGGAAGAGTTCAGACAAATCAATGAAGAGAATTTAAGAAGAATTAATGGTAGAATTGAACAAGTCAATGATACAATTAACCAGAAGATGGACAAAATCGATGAGGAAAGGAAGCAAGAAATAGCTGACACTAATGAGAGATTGAGAAAAGCTAACGAAACCATCACACAAAATGAAGCAGTGATAAATACTAGAATAGACCAGGTCCAAGAAAATAGTCGTATTCAAATAGAAGGAATACAAAAGGAACAAGAAAATTTAGTTAATTTACAGAAACAAACCGGAGAAAGGTGTGACAATATTAACACTATGATGAACAATTTAACTGGTCAAGTACGCCAAAATCAAGAAGAAATTGAGTTAATTAGAACCAGACCAAATAATATTACTCATGTTTCCACAAACGAAAACAAAGAAGGGATTAATTTCAAAAATTATCGTAGAAACCCCATGGAATTCCTGGCCAGAATCGAGGAACATTTTAATAAACATCGAATAACTATCTGGAGCTCGATTAGAGAGATGTTGGATGAGCATTTTAGGGAGATTACGGACAACTGGTGGACCGCAACCAGGAATGAGATAGTGGACTACGCTCAATTTAAAAAACTGTTTAAAGAAAAATACTGGTCCGAAGCGATACAAAATATTATAAGGGACAACATTTGTCAGGGAAGATATGATGGAAATAGAGGTACATCTCCAACTACTTACTTCTGGGGAAAGGTGTGTTTGGCGAGACACCTAGAGCCAAGAATACCAGAAGAATCCCTAGTAACTAAAATGGCATACCATTATGACACAGGAATTGCCAGAGCACGCCTGGGAAGCCAGATTAAAACGGTCCACGCAATGGCTGACTTATCAGAAAATTATGAACACGAGGGTTACTACAAAAGAAGCAGACAACGAACGGATCAGTGCGGTTCAAAAAATAATAACCATGGTATGAATCATAATCAATATAATAACATGAATAACCGGAATAGTTATGTCAACGATAGTAATCACAACCAAAATTTTACCCCAAGTAATAACCAACCAGCAAACTTCAATCGAAACCCAATTAACAATAATAATAACAAAACGCCCAATCAAAATTACCATCCGGGTAATAGAAATAATAATAATTATAATAACTACCGAACAAACCAAAATTATAATAATTTTAGGAGTAACTCAGGAGTTAATAACAATAATAATCAGGGTAATTATAATAATAATCGTCCGTACCGACCCCGAATAAATTATATCAGTGCAGAAGAAGGGGATTACTGGAGATACCATCAACCTCGGAGGAACAGTTTTAATAACAGTTATGATCAAAGAGGAAATCCCAGAGGGATGAGTCACCATTATAACCGAGTAAGAAGTAGAAGCCAGGAGGACTTCCGAGAATCAAGGGGAAGCGAACAATTAGACAACCGAGAGGTTGAACAACCAGGAACCAGCACACCAGTCCAGGCAAATCTACAGTCATGCCCGGAAAATAATCATGATAGCCTTAATTTAAACGGAGTGAGGCAGTAATAAACCCTTGCGACCCCTTACTGCTACTAACTACTGGGTACACAAACCACCAAATTCAAAAACATAGTAATAACAAATTACTACCAACTAATTATGAAACACTAATTATGGAAAATAAAAGAATTTTGAAGTATAACAATAACCAAAGTTTAAGGACGGATAATCAAAATCTTACTATTATTTACAATTATTATTTGAAAAATCTTCGAGAAGAACTGTTGGAGGAAACGGTGACAAGTAGAATCAACCAGCATAATGAAATTTTATACATAACCGCTCAAATTGAAGGAATTCCTACACGAATAATGATAGATACTGGTGCAAATGTATCACTTATTAACGACGCTGAACTGGAGAGAATACAGAAAGAAAGTAAAAATATAATACCTACCTTACCTGTCAATAATGTTATTTTAATAGGTGCCACTGGGCGTCAAAATAAAACAGTGAGAAAACAAGTGTCATTGGAAATAGAAAGCAAAGGTGTTACAATTAATATTATATGTTTGGTCGCAATCGGCCTACCATTCGAATTATTAATCGGATGCGATATGCTGAGGAAATACTCAGCCATTATTGATTTGAGCAAGGAGAAGGTGTCCTTGAACTCAGAAGGTGTTATGTGGACGGCAGAGTTAATAGGAAGCGATGGTGCCCCTCTGAACCGTACCCATCACCAAGTTAGGGAATTAAATTTTTTAAATAATGACACCCAATGCAGAAAAATAATCTATAATATGACAAATGAAGACTTGTGGAACAGTAAATTACAGGAGATAAGAGAGTTTAGACACCAAGGCACAAATAATTTGACAGCAAAACAAGTAGAAGATCTCATTATGATATATAAGAAGTATAAACATGTATTTTCAGAAAAACCAGGAAAAGTAAAAAACTATCAGTGTAGAATACAATTTAAAGAACCAGCAGAATTCCACAGAAAATCCTATCCTATACCATATTCATTGAAGGAGACGGTTAGAGCTGAAATTAATAAAATGTTGTTAAATGATATAATTGAGCATAGCCAATCACCATATACTAGCCCAATAGTGGCAATTCAGAAGAAGAACGGGCAGGTTCGACTTTGCTTGGATGCCCGAGAAATAAATAAACATATAGTAAATGATCGCACGTCACCTGGAGAAATAGAAGAAATTCTAAAGAAATTTCATGGTACAAAATTTATCAGTACCTGGGACACAGTTTGTGGTTACTGGCAGGTGGAGTTGCACCCGATTAGTCGAAAATATATGGCTTTTATTTTCGAGGGTAGAAACTACCAGTTTAAAAGATTGCCATTTGGATTAGTCAATTCGGTAGCAATTTTTGTACGATGTATGGACCAGGTATTGGGTCAGGAAGCGCTACAATTCACCACAGTTTATGTAGACGACCTGTTGATTACCTCATCCAACTGGGACGAACATTGTCACAGGGTGGAATATGTATTGAGTAAGTTAGCAGAGAACAACATAACACTAAAACTCGAAAAATCCCAATTAATAGCGAAGGAGGTTCAATTTTTAGGTTTCAATTTGACTGAACAAGGTATTTCCCCATCACAAGAAAAGGTTACTGCAATCCAGAAGTTCCCACAACCAAAGAATAAGAGGCAACTCCAATCCTTCTTAGGACTGTGTAATTACTACCGGAAGTTCCAACGCAATTATTCCGCATTGACATCTAAATTTCAGGAACAGCTGTCTTCCAAAAACAAATGGACATGGGACATGAACAGGATGCGATACTACAACAGATAAAGGATAAATTCTTAGAGACAGTAATCCTTCATCATCCAAATTTTGATTACCCATTCTTTTTGAACTGTGGCGCAAGTGATGTCAGTCTTGGGACGGTATTGTACCAAGAAGACACAGAAGGAAACCATTTAGTCATCAGTTTTGCCAGTCGTGTGTTAAACCACTGTGAGAGAAGGTATAATGTTACGGAAAAGGAACTATTAAGCATAGTCTTTGCTTGTAGTAAATTCCGAACGTACATTTTGGGATATCCTGTAACTGTCAGAACAGATCATAAGTCCATCTCATTTTTAAGAAGTTGTAAGCTGAGTCATGGAAGGCTTACGAGGTGGATACTCGCCTTGCAGGAGTATAATATCAAATGGGAATATATTCCAGGGAGTCAAAACGTGATAGCAGACGTGTTATCTCGAATGAACCTGGACACCCAGACATTTGAGGGTGAGAAAGAAAAGATTATCAAGGTGTACAACATTCTCAAAAGTAGATCTGATTTGGAAGCATTATTACAAAATATCAAAGCTAATCAGTTATTAGACCCAAAATTAATAAAAATCAAGGAACGTATGGCGAACCAAAACTCTTCAATAAACCAATTCTATTGTGAACAAGAAGGAATTTTATTTATAAAAAATACATTGAACCAAGAAGACTGGAAGGTAATCATTCCCAGAATCATGGAGAAAGAACTAGTGTTGGAATATCACATAAGATACGGACATATGGGTGCAGTAAAGGTAGTGAAAGCATTGGAGGAGAATTGTTACATTAAGAACATACACAGGAAGGTACAAAATTATATAAAACCCTGTCATATCTGCCAATTGGTCAAAATTAATAATGAACGAAGGGAAGGTGTAATGATACCTATATCGTCAGAACAAAAATTGGAAAAATTATTCATTGACATATGTGGACCATTTCCTAGGAGTGAAGGTAGAAGCCGGTATAAATACCTTATAATCATTATGGACCACTTCACCAAATTCATCAAATTGTATCCAATCAGTCGAGCAACTACGCAGAAAATTCTTGAAGTAATAACTACTCAATACATTCCAAAAATAGGAATACCTGTTTCAATAGTTACCGACCATGGTACACAGTTTCGAGGCAGAAAATGGAAGAACACATTGTTAGAACTGAACATCAAAAGCTATAAGACCTCCGTATACCACCCCAGTAGCAATCCATCAGAAAGAATACTGAGAGAGGTTGGTAGAATCTTAAGGACCTATTGTCATCAACAACAAAGGAAGTGGCCTGATTACTTATCAGCCACAGAAGATTTTTTAAACTTGGCTTATCATCCATCTATAAATTGCACTCCATACACTGCCATGTATGAAAAACAACCACCCAGAGAGATCCAAGAATTGATTAAATTTCCTAAGTCTCCACCGTACCAATTTAATAAATTAAAATTCTATAATCAGGTGATGGAAAATCTGGAAAAACGCAGAAATAAATACCAGAAAATAAAGGGTAAAATAATTAAATATGAAGTAGGAGAGAAAGTTTTGTTAAAGAACAGGGAATTGCCTAGCACTCTAGAAGGGATATCAAAGAAATTATTATTACTATACGTTGGACCCTACACCATAACAAAAAACAACAACAACAACACGTACGAATTAACCGACCCCATTTCAAAGAAGATCAAGGGCAATTATAATCAACAATCCATGAAAAAATATCATGAGGAAGAAAAGGAAAAATAACATAAGTAATTATGTCCTCACACCTAATGAAGTGTTCAGAAATAATTACTTCTGAAGGGAGGCAATTTGTAACGAAACAAATGTTACAAAAGAATAGTAAATAATAGTGAAATCCGATCCAGAGAAGAAACAAGAAATAATAATTGAAAGCAAATTAAAGGAAACCTAGTTGGTTTGATTTATATAATATTATCAAGAAACCCAGAAATAACCCAGTAGAATAGGGCAGTAAACAGAAAAAAGTGAAATAAATAAACCTAGTAGGCCTAATCAACTTACCCTGAATAATAATCCAAACCCAATAAAGAGTACCTAATCCATATAATAAAATTGTATTAATTATAATCATATAGGCCTATAATCAAGGAAAGGAAAAGGGACACAAACCTTTAAAGTAATGAGTGTGATCATAAGAAATAGCGACACAGACTACCGTTAAACAGTGTAATTATTTATGATGAAAGTGTTTTGTTATTATTAGACAGAATTTTAGTTTATCATACAGACAATAGTTTAGCAGTATAAATAAACTAAAACTGTCAAAAACAATTATTATTATTAAAAGTTTTGTTATATGTTATAAGATTTTATGTCACCAGTTAACTTATGTAAATATATTTATCTCAGGTAGTCAAAGTAGAAATTACAATAAATCATAACAAATTGTTCCACCACATATCATAGAAATTCAAATTAATAAGGTTTTACAGTTATAAACTGAGGCATGTTTAGTATCAAATTGTTTATAATTATCTAATTAATAATTGTATAAACATTGCATATATAATTAGAGTATAATAATAATATTATCTATTAAAGGTAATTTATAAAATATAATGTAGGTAATGGGTGTTGATCCTATAACATTTAAACTGTACATAAATGACCAATCAAAATTTAAGAAATTTGTATGAGTTAGGTAACTAAAAGAAAGAAGAAATAACACTTAATTGTTAATTGTGATGGAAAGCAGTTGATAGTGCGTGTCTAGAGGTAATTAAAAGTATATCAAAATAGATAACCCGTTTGTGAAAGAAGATCTGAAGGACCATCATCGAAGATAATAATCCTTCCACTACAATTTTCATGAACAAATAATACACACAATCAAGAAAAATATTCAGAATAGACCAGGAACCCTTCAGCAATATCGTCTAGATGTGTAAAGTATAATTTGACAATATTTTTTTTAACAAGGAACAACCACTAGACAATATAACAATTTACACTAACACTAATCACTAGTAAAAATTTTAAAGTGCAACCAAATTCAATCTCTAAGCTAACAGTGATTACAAGGAAAACATTTATTGTACACATTAATAAACTACATTATTTTCTGAGACGGACAAATTGAATATCGTCAAAACTTGTATGTAACTTAATATATAATTTGTGTAAATTTTTTGTTTATAAGTAATATATTGTTTGTAAAGGTACTCTCTATTATTATTCAACATGCAAAGGAACTTTTCGTAGCAGCCACAAGAATTCCCACGAAATATATTAAAATTATTTAATTATAAATCCTGAGATAAATATCGACCCTGTGACAACCTTATGTATCGAATGGAATTTTCCAATAATTTGAATTTATGTTACACAGATTAAATCATTATGTTATTAAATCATATCCATGAGTTATTATTCCATTAAGAAAGTGTTATAATATTTATAAGTATATATATGCAGGATTGTATATAAGTATATAAGTATTGTTTATAAGTATATACTCAAGCTAAATATTGTAAGTTACCGAGTACGTTCGGGTTTGAAAGCCACACGTTGTCTGTGTCACTTTGTAATACTAAGATCTTTATTTATTTAAGTTTGTTTAGAATTATTTTTATCAATTAAATTCGGCTATTGTTTTTTGTTAAACTCATTTTGCCGCTGTCAGTGTTGCGATCCATTGCGATATATCCACCTGATCTGTAATAGTCTAGTCTACTGAAATAAATCGTCTGACTGTATTTTTGTCGTATAAAATTATGGTTTATTTCTTGATGATATTCTTTAAATTGCTTTAAAAATATAATAAATTGTTACTTGTTTATTTTGGGTTTACAATAAAATTTAGTTTACGAAATCTCTTGTCTCAGGGTTGGTTGTTCTGATTTGTAATTATCAGAATTATTAACTTACTTTTGGTTAAAATATTTATTTATAATGTAGGTCCTTTTAGACTGCAAAATCTATATATTAATACGTGAAGAGAAAACTTTGTACCCCTTTTTAAGCATATTGCGCGCACGGAGGAGTGTGAGATTTGGCATAGTTAAAGTTTATATGGAGAAGGAGTGCAGAAAGCTAAAATTTATATATAATATGTGTTACAAATACATTAAATTAAATTAAATTAAACATTCATTTGCACTTGAAAATTCATTTAAACTTTTTCAAACAATGGTAATTGTTAAAAATAAAATAATTTTGTTGCCAGGCAATAAAATTATAATTTTTTTTTTTTAGTGTACGTTCATACTGCCAATGTCAAACACATAATTGTCTGTGGTCAAACAGTCGCACAGAGTAGAGATTGTCGCCAAAGAATTTTAAAATGTTGCCAACAAATAATTACTGACAGATTGACTGAATGAGCTGTGAATTTTGTGTGATTTCAAATGTTCCTTTTTCAATAGTCTGTGGAGTGTATGTCAAGGCAAAAAAGCGTTTATTTTATATTTTGTATATTAGATATCTGTGTTTTATATATTAATGTGCAGTTGAAAGTGAAATACAGCTTGCTTAATATACACCTGTTGCAAAAGGAAAATTTTGTAGCAGCAATTTGAATTGACTTATTCTCGCCTAATTATTATTGGTGGTTTCAAAAAAGTGAGTACATTTTATTATTTTTAAATTAAACGCTGTCTAATCTTAGTTTCAGTAATTTCATTACATGTTTTTTTTTTACATTCAGATATTCGCACCTACTTCCATTATGCCTCGACATAGAACATTGACGGGTCGGAGTGAGAGACAAAGGAGAAGGAATATATATTCGCGTGAAAGTCAAAATGATAATAGACCAAATGCAAATTTAAATAGTGTAAATAGTATAACATTGACGGGTCGAAGTGAGAGACAAAGAAGAAGGAATATATATTCGGGTGAAAGTCAAAATGATAATAGACCAAATGCAAATTTAAATAGTGTAGTGTAGAGTTCGATCATTCGATGGTTTGAGATTTTATATTTCCGAATATAATGGCCAAGGCATTTAGCAAATGATGAAAGAGTTTTTACAAAAAACATCGTTTACACAGAAGTTCTGAATCATTAAATTCACTTTCAAACTATTTTAAGTTCAATGGACAACATTAATTTTTTAAACCGCCCGGTTTTTTTAATTTAATGAAAAATATATGAAAAATACGAGGCACGTAGTTTTTATTACATTTTTTATTTTGTATTAATTTTTTATTTAAATTTTATATAATTCGAAAAAGATAGGCAAAATAACTGTGTAGCCTTGGCGAAACCTGGTCAGTATGGCAATAAAAAAAACCCAAGGAAATGTCAAAAAACGCGTTATTGCTTTTTAAATATGGCTTAGCCAAGCTAAACCTCATTTTTCCTATCTTTCATATTTTTCAAATAACTCGAAAATTAATGCATAGAAAAAAAAATTAAAAAATTATATAAGCTTTGTAGCAGATAATCTTCAAACTGTTTTCGAATTTTGTACCTTACCAAAAATGAAATGTAATCCACTGGAATTGAAAACAATATATCTTATACTTCTATGAATGTCAAGTCTCATTTTTATTAGCGTTTATTTGATTCAATAATAACATGAAAAAATTAAAACTGACAATGAATTATATCAAAAAATAAATACGAATACAAGCTGTAATTGTGTTTTTTTTCAACTGTTACTAACATTAAATTTTAAATTTCATAGGTATTGCAGGGAATTAAGGCAAACAACACACGCTAATGACGTATTTGTACACGCTCGCAGCTGACGTAATAGAACAAAATTCAAAAAAATTATATGCAATGATTATAGAGGTATACTCTTTGACAACAGGACCTCAATAACGTTCAAACTTAAAAATTTAATGAATTACGGTCGAATTTCTACCACTGGGCGACCACTAGTTCTATATAAATGTCCAAAAAATAATAGTCTTCTTTTTCTCATTGTTTCTTTCAGGATACTTTATTTATTAAAGTTAAGTACTTTACTCTTGTTAAAACGTAAAACGTTGCAGGTAAACTACCCCTTCCCCTTAACCAAAATCAATCTTCACCAAAGTCAGTAGGTCTTGAGTCCTCTACAACTCGGGCACATATGCAAAAAATTATTGATTCTGTTTGATTTTGCGGCAGTTATCGTTCGCCATAGAAAAACTTACAGGCATTGCACAAATGCAATGCACAGAGAAGGGCATTGAAAATGCTTCAATAAATCTAAAAAATATATATATATTTATGTTCATTCACCATTCAATGAATTCATTCTTCATTCACCAATCAATGAATTCATTGTTCATTTACCAATGTACAGATTATAAGTTATATATAGTCGCATTCATAAGTGAAATTTTATATGTGTACTATGTTATTGACAACAAAGAAGGAGTTTCTATGGAAACTAACCGGTTCTCATTTTCGATCACGCACCAGCGGTCGTTTTCAAATGTGCGACACGTCCTTATAAACATTTTTAATGTTAAAAATTCTACGCACAGACACTTTTCGGAAAAAGACTTTTCTTAGTGTTTTGAGGGTAGTACAATCAGAATCTGCCCTTATCTCTAACACGATTTTTTCGCGATCACCATACTTCCATTTCCGTACGAAATATGGAAGTAAAAATAGTAATAATAAAATAATATCATTAAAAAATAGCATATAACTCATATCACTATCATCATCTTCTGGTATGTAGCCTTATTAAAGTCTAAACTATTATCATTTAAACGGAAAATATAAATGTTCCAACCCGAATTGTCAGGTAAAGTAGCAGGCTCGGAACTTTGGGCTAAAGTCATTCCGTGCATGTCTTCCAACCCGACGACGTGCATCGTCTCGTACTTCTTTAATAGCATAGTACGGCCGCTTTAATCGGATAGTTCCGAAACCAAAATGCAGACGGATCTTTAAGAGATGGTAACACCTCCTGCTGATGAAGGCTTTTACTTTATCTGTTGTTCTGTCAGATAAGGTGGACCCAGCTACAAGAATGCGGAAGTCGATAAGGACGAAAATGTTTGTAGCAGTATCATAGACGTAGTATCATAGAGAATAAACGCGTTAACGTGTTCAGGTATAAATTGTATTTGTAATCAAGTTAGGAAAAATTGAAAAACTCTATTTCAACAAAAGTCTATTTTTATGTCTATCTGGTACTTTTGTCACGTCTTGAATAACTCGAAATGTTAAGGTAGCAACAAAGTACTTAATATTACCATCATCATATCATCGTCACCGATCCCTAAGAATTGCGTGATAACACCTGTTCCGGTTTACAAATAATGCCGTTTCCTTCTTGGTTTCCAATATCCTGTCTACATAATAATAACAGTAGGCCTACTGGTGATTGCCGTGACAGCAGCCACAAATAAGCGTGGAACAGTAACCATGTTGAAGGTCATTACTTTTCAATATCAAACCTGTCAACTCCTAACTTCAAAATGTTTGTAAGATAGTCAACTTGCGAACGATAAGATACAGCACTTCATTTTTTTTTTCATCAGGTCACTGCAACAGCATCGGTCATTAGCGACCATAAAACTTATAAAAATGAATTTGTAAGTCATACACAAATTCTCATGCAGATGCAGTAAAATACATTAAACTAGAAGATTCTTAGTGAAGAACATTGCAACAAAATACACAGGAACTTTTAAGATTTAAAAACTACATTAGATATTTGTTTAAATATTAGCAACGATACAAAATAAAATGATAAATATTGCCCTATACAATACAAAAATTTTATAAATACATAGCATTTCGTTTAAAATGTGCAATTCTATTTAATGTCAGTGGCTTAAACCGCTGAGGGGCAGCACCGCATCATTTCAGTATTTAATGTCACTCAAATATTCAAGATCTCAGAGACTGGCAGTATCGTTCCGAGATTACGAAATATCAGCTTAGTTGAACGTAAGTCTGACCTTATATTTTAAAACTATGTATTATTTGTACGCAGATATCTTCAGTAACTAATAACAGTTGACCAGTGAATAGGAAATGAGTGTTGGCCTGTTACTTTTCATAATAAATAATAATGATTTGTACGCAGTTGTCTTTTCTCTTATGATAGAAAACATTAGACATTTCTTACTGTATTTATTGTTTTCTGTATTTATACTGCCCTCCTACCACCCCAAACGCCTACTGCTTACTCCTACATCAAACGAGAATTCCAACCCCTCACGGAAATTTCCAACTCCTTAACTTAATTACCGACCTCGTACTAACTCCTGTGTTCACCACAACGACATTTCTCACAGTATTAACGTCAATGGAACGTCAATGGTTTCTTGTCTCAAACAGTTCTCGACATCCATGATGAAAGAAGTCTCCTTAAATTTCCATTGTCCCAACTTTGACTCTTTACCAACTATGGATACAGCATACCACAATATCCTGGGCTGTTTTACCAAGTGTGTTCCGCCGTGTTCATGTTATCTAACTGGATTTTCTTTATGTGTTCAGACACGCGAACGGTTAGATGCCAGCTGGTTTCACTGAACTATTGTGTCCTATACTCACACGGAAGTCGGTGTAAAACGTCCTTAGTGTTAAATTAGAAATACTTGATGTGGTTTTACTCGCTAGTTACCTATGGTATTACGCTAGTGACAAGGAGTTCGCGCTCCCCACCTTCTTAGCACCTTAATTGTTTTAGAAATTCCTCGGATATAGACTACGGAATAACGCCAGTCAGTACCTTTCATGTTTGCTTTTGTCCGCACGAGTTTTTCCATGTGCAGCCCTGTAAATACTCTTCTTCACATACCGTTCATCATACCAAAACCCCCATTAATGTGTTTAATTTCTTGCCACAACAAATTTTCATTTTAACAAGCTCATTTCATACTCTAGATGCTCTATACCGTACTACCAACTCAATCTGTGTGTCTGGTGACCAATGTATCTAGGAACCAGTTCCTAGATACGTAATGTATCTTATTATTCTCTTCAGTTCCCATAGTGAACTTACTATTAGATATCCCTCCCATGTTGCCAGATTATGAGTGTCATTTCATATGTAACCTACAAGTTAGACTTGAGGTTAATCTTCTCTAAGGCGTTCCCTTCAACTAGTTCATAAATATATTGGCCAAAGCAGGTGATAAAGACGATCCCATTGGCAGTCCTCTCTTTTCATAAAAAAAACATGGTTGTAGCGAAAATTAATGGACCCGACACATTTCTAGTAGTAATGTAAAAATACTACGATGGAGGCTGTTTAAGTAGGTGGATCATCTGACAGAAATCACTCACCGTTTAGGGTTCCTACTAGCATATCTTTCACGTGGGCGTATTTATGTAAGTACTCAACTAATAGGTTTTTAGTCGTTTATTTTGTTTATGCTTACGTCGTTATATATTTTGTATAATATATGCAATTTTTATTATGTCTGTATTAATCATCATCATCTTCAAGGATTAAACCGAGGATGGTTTGTTCCGGTCTCAAACAGGCAAAGATTAGAGCTGGTGAATCCAGCGCTTGCTCGGATGTCCCACACCTCTCCGGCTGGTTGCCCGTCTGTATTAATTTTTAATTTAAAATATTATCAAATATGTGGCAGAGTAGGGATAGTGGGGCGGGCCGGTGTAGTGGTAACGTTCGTGACGCACAATCCCAACGGCTGTGCTGCAGTCGACGGATCGAGTCAAGGTGACGACTAACCACCCCCTATCGCTGACAACAAAATACAGCTATCTCGTATGACATGCCTGGGCTCGATAAGTAACACACACATCCACCGTCCGGCTTGCCACCGCATGTGGTTACTACAATACGTGGCTGGTTTTACTTCAATGTTCCATAAGGAAAAAAATCGTGTTCGTGATAAGGGCTGATTCTAATTGTACTACCCTCAAAACATGAAAAAAAGTCATTTTCCGAATGCGTGCGTGCGTGCGTGCGTGCGTGCGTGCGTGCGTGCGTGCGTGCGTGTGTGTGTGTGTGTGTGTGTGTGTGTGTGTGTGTGTGTGTGTGTGTGTGTGGAATTTTTCTATAGCGAACGATAACTGCAGCAAATTCAAACAGAATCAAATACTTTTTTGCATATCTGCATGAGTTGTAGAGGACTCGAGACCCATTGATTTTGGTGAAGATCGGTTAAGGAGAAGGGGTAGTTTACCTGCAACGTTTTATATTTTAACAAGAGTAAAGTACTTAATTTTGATAAAGTATCCTGAAAAGAAGGTCATAATAATCCACTGTAGAAAGGTAGATAGAATATCTGTAAATGAAAAGGGTAGTTGAAGGGGGAGGGGGTTATTTTTTATAAATGAAAATGATAGTTGAAGGGGAGGGGATAATTTTTTGTATGTTTACTACGTTATCGGCAAGAAAGAAGTAGTTTGTTGTTAAAATTCCTTCCCGGACTGTTTGACCGTGGTTCAATGTTTTCTGCAAAACCAGACGTTTCGGCACTGCCATCGACTGCCATCATCAGTGAAAATCGAGTGCGCTAACGTGAGATGGTATACGTTAGTGACCACAGTACTGTGGTTAAGGCTGAAGAAAGAAGTAGTTTCTATGGAAATATTTCATTTCGAAAATGATTTTAAATACAAGTCTTAGAACATGGAAGTCATGTATGGTTCTCCATACCGATATTTTCTGTGGTGGTGGTGGAACGTGAGTTATATGAGACTCTTCACGGGTCACTGACCGATGAGTGAATGGGAGAGAGTGACCAATAGATGGAACCTAAAACGGAGAGAATACCATTTTCGTGTTGTAATTGTTTCTACTATATTGTTAGACTTTATATATTTAGTGTTAGTAACACGTTGTGTTGTGTTGTGTTTCAGGTATGTGTCAGCACAAGCAGCAGTAATTCGTTTAGTGGAGCCACACATGCACACGTAAGTTTTCCTTGTCTGTAGACATTGACACCTTTTGCCGGGCACTAAATCTTAATTTTAAAAACAATGTTTAGTAAGCGAGGATTTAGTAATCGAAACCTTAAGTTACTGCAAGCGCTGAATAAACGTTATATTCTGTAGAGGTTTTGGGTCATTTTTAGTACTCGCTGTAAAGCAAATTCAGAAAACTTACGATCTGGGCAAATTGTGTTATGGCTTCATTTCGTATAGGCCGACATTTAATCGCAAAGCTATTCTCAATATAGGCCAAACCATCAGTACCAAAGCTTCATGATATCGTATTAGCTTATAACATTTTAGGTTTTAATCCTGGAATTGGAAAGTATGGTCACTTTTTATAACGAAACTTATAGAGGGTCAGTGGAATATTAGCGTTGCCACACTGTAGTTAATAAATAAATAAAAACGACTGTATCTTGAAAGTAATGTGATTTTAAAATGAACGCGTTCTTTGGATTAAAAAAATTACTTAACATTTTACAAAATAAGCAAAATAAAATAAATAAACAAATTAAAATACATTTTACCTTGCTTGCATTATAAGGAAATCTAGTTAGCTGTTTGAACACAACGTCAGTTTTGTATAAATATTTATAGATTCTATGGAAATCTTTTTTAAATTTGTAATTACAAAAATCATTAAAAGCAATAGAAATTGTCACATACCAAACAAGCGGTATAGTCTACATAATATATGGAAATTTCATTAAAACGATCTGAATGTAACTGAATAATAATTTCCTTTTTATTCATCGTAATACTTGATCCAATGCTACAATTGTAAAGCAGTGCTTTGGTCAGAATTTGTTAACTCTGAAATTTAGGATTACTTTAAATTTGTATTAGCGAACCACACAACTTTTTATCAAATTCTGATGTTTAAAGTCGCCGTGTAACGAGAATAGATTCTGATAAGGAAAAGTATTTTTGTTATTAAATACAATTTTACTAGTCACTTGATGTTTCATTTTAAACTTATCTGTAGAGAGTGTGTTTGTAGAGGTTATTTGTATTGTTTACACGTTATGTAAAATTGTTGTTACAAGTGTAATGATTTGGGCCTCTACAAATGGGCCTCTAGTTTTAATGCTAAGTTATCACAACTTGTTTCCTATTCAGTTTTGTGCGACATAAGTTATTCGTATAAGTATTTTTGTATTTCTTCGTTACCTTGAAAAGAATGGTGCTGTATATCTGTGCAGTAACTTTTTCCCAAACGAAAAATTATAACGAAAATGTTTTTTTTTAAACCAATATTGACAAGTATTCTTTTTTCTTTAATTTAATATTTGTTTACAGAATTAATGTAATTGTATACAAAAGTTAATTAAACTTTACCATTTATTCTGTAACATGACTGTATGCAAAATTATAAACATTAAAAGTAAAAGAATACTAGACTGCATAATGAATAAAATCTGTAATCGTTTACATAAACGGTTGCTTATAAGATATTTATGAAAGTGTGCTGACTTTTATTGGCGACTTGCGATTAGTCCAAGCCTTGTTTTTCTCGTTTTATCCGAGTTGAAAAAAATAACTAAATTTTACCTAATTTATTTTAATAAATTATATTCTTACTTTAATTTTTATTGTGTAATATTCTTAAAATTGTATTTTAAGATTTTCCGTGTTAAAAATTATATGTCCATCAAGAATTAAATGCTTTTATTGTTGTTATTTTTATCTGAAATACTTTTTTAACTTTTCCACTCAGATTTATTTTTATTAGGAGTTCCCCTTATTTCAGCACACGATTGCCTAACCACTATGGCTTCGCATTAGATGAGTTGTATTGGCCCTCCCTGATTTATTGTGGTCGGTTAGAACTTAATAATGGTGGAGACAACAAAAAACCTCGTTCAGTAGTAGCATTGATGGTTCGGGAACTATCTGTGACCAGCACTGGAGTAAAAATATCTGTTCCTGATATGAGAATTTCCGTTAAAGACGCAGTTGCTGTAGTCTCATATTTTTTGGCCATATGATTTTCCTCTAAAAACAAAAAAGAAAACTTAATTGAATGTGGATACGAATCCGATAAAGCTCGTGTATCTTTGTAAAAGAGCGTATATATAATACTAGAGCGTTCACTATTTTTTTTTGAACTTCCTTTTCCCAAAATCCTAACATACATTGCGCCACTTAAAACTTGTCCTTCTTCTGACCCGAACTCGTAAGTGTACCAGTCAAAGTGTTTTTGTAAAGAATGTTGGACTAGTGATTCCTTAATTACATGTAAAAATGTTCAGCGGGAGCAAAATAGAACGATAGCTAAATGAAATCAGATATCAAAACGCTACTTTATAATAAATAACTAAATTTCAGTAAGATTTTCCTTTCTTCTCAGAACGCTAAACAGGTAAAACGTGAGAAGAAAAATGTAAGTAAGTAGAGGAAAGTAGTTTTAGTTCATATCGGCTTCAGAGAATGTAACAAGTTTATTTAACCATAAGAGCATAGGCACGAGGTCAACTGAACTTCTAAAAGCTACACAAATTTGTATTGTTAATTTGATGGTATTTCTGTGTTCGACCGCTGTTTGGTTGGTTGAGGGTTGTGTTGTGTCTGGGTAAGGGAATACGAAAATTACAGAGTTACAATAACGGGTAATTTCCAAGTCTCCAATGAATGATGTCACTCAGTCACATTTTTATTTCTTTACAGTTTAAACCATTTCGTCAGTGCTTCATTCAGTTCTTTGTAATACGTGTTTCACATCCGTATGTTGTAAATACTGCTATTTACAAACGTCGCTGTCCCGCTTCTATAGTCTGTGCATACCTGAGAAAAAAGCATTATGCTTATGCACTACAGTGTCGGCAGACGTAACGCCAGATCTAGAATCACAGACACTCCCCTGTCTCTTTCTCACTCTTTTACACATGTTGTAACTCCATGGGATTATTCCCCACTGCTGAGTTCGCCAATCGTATACCTTTCAGGAATTACAGGTTCTTTATGCCTCACCTTGGATGTGTCAAATTACAACAAGACGGGTTTTAAATTAATTTATCCCTCTCTTTGTGTACATCCATTAGTAACACTTGTTACTAATATTTCTATATAAATAAAAACACATGGAATAGTATTTGGTAATAATAATACTAATATTGTAATTTTATTCAAAAAAAATTGCTATAGTCTATTTAGTGTAACTATGAATATAATTTATAAATCTCAGGGTCGATTCTCTTCTCTTTTGTTAATATTATTTTTAGGTTCTTTTGGCTGATATAAAGGTTCAGTGATTATAAAGAAAAACAAGTATAGAAAGTACATTACATTACAAACGATAATAATAATGAATAATATAAATTGAGTATTAATTATAATAATATATATACGTTACACAATGTTTATCAGTTCAGTTTGGTTTCACACAGCCTCCTGGTCTCAGTGATGAAAAATTCCAATATTAGTTTGTTTATGTTGTCCAAATGAAGGAATCCACTTCTTTTGGTGATCAATAAATGTTAACTCTTGTCACTTTCGTGGTCCGAAGCCTTCTGTTGGAATATTGTGATTGAAGTCCAGTGTCTTGTTATTAATTCAATCCGAGTGTAGTTGCTCTTCTGTTTGTGTCATCAGTAAGATTTAAAGGATGGTTTGTTAAGCTGTTTCTTTTTTTTACTTGAATCTTATTTCTGTTATAGTTTGATATAAGGTTTTTTTACTTTCTATTATATTATTTTTTAATAATATTCATATGTTTATTGTATAAATATTTAGCTTGTTTTCAAAAATTACACTCAACTCTCCTTGGCTTCTTATATTTTTAATAATCAACAACATTCTTTTTCTCTCTTTTGGTTTCCTGGATACACATAAATACTCTGGTCATATCTGTTCAAATTGAGATTTAGTTGTCATAGGATATTATTTTTATATAATACATTATTTTACCTTTTATGTACAAGTTGTTTTTTAGTTATTACATCATAATACTTAATACAATTTACATATATTTTATGTGACAAAACTATGAACAATTTTAATACCAAATATTATAGTTATTTGTAATTTGACAAATATTTTTTAATAATTTATTATTTACTGAACATAATCATCTAGGCCTATGTTGACTGATTATATTTTTATATTGGAAGACTCATAATCGATCCTGCTTACACTTGTTTTATATTAATTAATTTCTTTAAATATAAACAAACTGTTAATTAACAATTATTATCAAATTACTATAATTCCCTTTAGGGCTTAACTGAATGCACACTTTTAAACGATTGTCTGTGTGATTAATATCTATTAAACTTATATAACTCAACACTAATAAAGAAAAAACTAAATGTTAATGCCAGTATCTTCTGCTACTATGGATTAGTAATTCATTTCATTAAATAATTGTTTATAATTACTATCCACTCACAGTTATTCTTAATTGACTACCACTGTATCTCACATACTCTTACCAATTAATTACACTTGTCTTATATTACATTTGTAGCACATCTTCATTACATTTTACATTTACTTCTAAATTTGTATTGTACTTTATATGACTTTCTAATTGATTCATTCATTATTCATTAAATTTATTATCATTATTTATTTGTTTATGGACTACTCCAAATCTAACTGGGTACTGTCTATATAGTATAGTAATCTGTCATAGTAATGTCTGTTGTAGAACTTTTGGTTTGTAAATAGGTTCACACTTTTATTTATTATTGTTTCTTCCTTCAAATTATTTTGATTTCGATTTGTTTAGATAACTTGTTGTTATTGCTTGCTGATGTCTTCAACAGTTGAAGTGTATGATATTATGGTATTAATATTGCTTGGTGATAAGATTGACATTTATTAAACAAATTCTTCATTATTATAGACAAATTGAGATCTACCTTTCTTATCGATACCAATTATTTTCTTCTTTATCTCTGGAGTTTGTTTATTTGTATTGGTGGCTTTAACGAATTGTAATTCTTGAGTTTTCTCTTGGTTCATTGTATATTCTATTTATATATTACATTCTTTTATTCACATTGATTCCATACTATTGTTAAATGATTCCCCCTATATTAATATAGTATTATGAATGAATATCGGCGTTGAGTGGCCATTTTACGTCCAATTGCTCATCCGAACATTCACATACCTGGTACAGTGCACTTTGGCTGCTGCCCATAAAATAATTCTAGAGTGGTGCCTTAGCTTTCTACACTCTATAAATAAAAATAATTATAAATCTTATCATTATACACATCATTGGAATCTTTTATCTTCTGAATATTTTTTCTTATTCTACCTTGCCTCCCAATAACTCCATTTATTTATTTATTATATTCAATATTACTGTTGGTATATTTCTTAAGTAGATTTCTTTCTCTTTTATATAACTTCACTTCAGAGTTCAATGATTTATTAGCCTTAATGTCATTCACCTTTGTTATTCAATACCTCTTGTAATATAGTAGTTTTAATTATCCTTCTATTATTCTATCTGTTTTTATACTGCAACTCTTCTTCAGCAAGTTCATGTTCTAATTAGTTTATTAAATTTCTCTTAGGCTTTTGTCATTAATATTGTGCTCCATTATTATTATTATTATTATTATATTACTATATATATTATTTACGCTTGATTTAAATAGATGCGCTTATTTCTTTTAGAATTTTGGTGTCGTTACAATGTACACACACTCGCATGAAGCAATGAGCGGTATTTGTCAGTAACTTAAACGGGCACGCGATCGTGTGTGATCATTGAACAATGAAACAGACATCTCTTTATTTTTAAATCGCTGAAGCTATCAAAGCAACTTTTATCAACTTTAATGACTCTTTTACGTATCTTCGCCTAGGTAGCTGTGTTGTTGAAACATTCTAGTATCACTTAAACAAGGCCCTACACTGATAGCAAAATGCCGACGGCTCACCATTGGGCGTTTTCACACTTACCAACACGACACCGACCCGACATCGACCCTACAACGACACCAACACGATATCGAGAAGGTACTTTCACACTCAAGACGACAGATGTCGGCATATCGGCTGTGGTGAGTGTAGTTTATTATACAAATGGCTGAATTCAACAGAAGATTGTATTTACTATATTTGTTATATTTAAGACGGAGAAGACGAAAAGTAGATAGGAAGTATTGGGTTCACCCGATTATTAAAGTTCGCTATGTAGAAGGTGCATACTACACCTTATTCGATAAGTTGATTTTAGATCCTAACAAGTTTTTCAATTTTATTTTTATTTCCTTCATCTGTCTTGTCCCACAAACAAGGCTTCGTCTCAACAAATTCAATCAATGTCACTATGTCATACTTAAAAGTAGTCATTTCACAAAATATTCAACTACTGACCTAAATTAATTCGCTAGGCAGAGTGAGGGGAGAGCTGCTGCCCGCCGACACGTCTGTCCCTGCACCGACCCGATACCGACCCGGTTCCACAACATTTCTTTAATTTTTGTTCCCACCGATATCCTGTCGGTGTCGTGTCGGCTAGTGTGAAAATGCCCATACGGGTCGGCTTCATTGAATATGATAAGCTGCAGTCACTGTCATCCACCGCACGCACAAAGTCATGTGTTATGCTGATTTGATATAATTCATTAGTCATAACTAATGAATAAACAGGTGAGACTTGGATTAACGTACGACGTTGCAACAACGCTCATAAGAAATGTCACTGCCATTAGACCCAACGCTTTTTCATAAGATTTGCGCGTACTATGGTCACCATATTGTGTTGTCTTTTTTCTACTATAGCAACTTTTTTCGTTGACGTGGTGGTCAAGTTTACACATGGACTGTTAGTTTGAGATTGTTCTTATCATATAACGCATCTTTCATATAGGCTTGTTGTGTTTTGTAATAGGCCTACAGCATGAATGAAGATATCAAAGTACACATACCTACTTTGTTATGCAGGCGCTTCGTTGTACAGTGATATCATAAATGCTGAAAGATAAGCTGAGTACATATTGGTTTGGGCGTCAAAATGGCAAACTATTATATTATTATTGTTTTACCGTGTGCAGTGTTCTACAGCCTGTTTTGTCTTTGTATCCCATGTTCTTATAGCCAGTATTGCTTGTACTCATTTACATTTAAATCATATGTACTTGTATTTTTGCCAGAGGTAAATGTACGGAACGGTCGTGTTATATAGTTATGGCCGATTCGCCGATACAAGTAGTGTTGTAATAAACGATTTGTACTGCCGCGAAATGATTTAATAATTTCTATAACTCTAATAACAACTCTTATCTGAATTTTTGCGCGTTATATTTTCACATGTTTACTTTCAGTTTTTCTGATCATCTTGCTGCCCATCTACCACCATACAGCTGTGAAAAAATGAGAGACGGGGATATTTTTACTAGCAGACTTGGGTTATTTGTGTTTTAAATGTAATATTTTATGAGTACAAGCTGTATAGAGTAGAGCTGCATAAACCACATAAAGAACATATTTATTATAGTAATAAATGGGAGTAGGCTACAGGGTCATAAGAAAAGATAAGGAGAGAATATAGCCAAACGACCACTGTGTGAATTTTAATTCTTGTGATTCAAATTATGATGTCTAAATAGGCTTACTTGTAGTTGAATTTGTTAAAATCAATCCTTTACTTTGTTATAAATTACTGTTACCGAGCTAATTTGAAAAAAAAATATAATAACTTTCAATAAATTATTCCTATACTAGAGGAACCGAAGTCCGGCACAAAAAAAAATCAAGTAGTCAGAATTTATGAGTAAGCTGTATTCTGACATGATTCGATGATTTGTTATCTGATTTGAAAAGACAAGGTGTCATTCTATCCACGATAAAAGGCTTACCATTTTACGTAATATACGTTAATTTGATAAAATTAAAATTTACAAAGCTATTAGTGACAACAATTTGAAGTAGCCTAATTTGGAAATTTGAGATGATAAAATAACGTGATTTCTTAATTTAGCATATTAAAGAATATTAATGTAAACATCTGTACCTTTTACGTTACATCCTATGCACACACACACACACACACACACACACACACACACACACACACACACACACACACACACACACACACACACACACACACACACACACACACACACACACACACACACACACACACACACACACACACACACACACACACACACACACACACACACACACACACACACACACACACACACACACACACAGAGTAATCTAATACGTATAGGCCTACAGTATGAGATATAAAAGTAATGTTACGAAACACGATTTAAAACCAAAGTAAAAGCTTTAGTACACATAGTATCGCAATGTACACTACTGAACTATTAAATGAACAACTATTTGTAAAACACAATATTTTGTTATAGTAGATTTATATATACTCTAAAAAGAAGGTTAATTTAACTCCATATGTTTGAGGAGCAATCACTGGTTGAATGAAACTTTAACGTGTACAAGTGAACAAAAATGTCTAATATACTTTTTTATGAAGAAGATAATAGTGTTACAGACATAATTTATACAGAAATGTGAAGCATAGCATGTAGAACATCAATAAAATTTAAAGCTTTTTAAAATTTGTACTTCACATTTAGTACCGAGTGGCAACATTGCAAAGACAGAAAAGGAAAGAAGTATAGGAGAAACATGTGGGTAAGAGAGAGTGGACAGCTCCCATAAAAGCCAATGCTGAACATTAAACATGGGACAGCGCTTCTTAACCTACTATCTCGGCATTTATATTTTTTACTTCCGTGGCTCCTTAGTCTGTGATATCGTAATAACAATAATTAGGCCTAAGATTTATTTTAATATAGCGGTTTCATTTTTGAATGAAAAATTTAATTTCCCTCGTCATTAGTGAGGTCGTTTTGATACTTGCCGTTCAATATAATAAAATTCGAATTTTCTAAAATTTTTCTCATCCTCTCTTTGTTAGGACTAATCTTCCAGTTTTCAACGTTCATTTTCAGCGACCTCCGCCCTGCACTTTTTACGATTTTCCATATCTTGATCTACTGCAATGCATCACATATCCCTATCAGGAATATTGTAGGGATTCTCGTCTATTCCTTTGTCACAACGGATTCAGTCTATCACAGTAATATGTATTGTCCTTATGCATCATCATCATCATCATCATCATCATCATCATCATCATCTTCTTCTTCTTCTTCTTCTTCTTCTTCTTCTTCTTCTTCTTCTTCTTCTTCTTCTTCTTCTTCTTCTTCTTCTTCTTCTTCTTCTTCTTCTTCTTCTTCTTCTTCTTCTTCTTCTTCTTCTTCTTCTTCTTCTTCTTCTTCTTCTTCTTCTTCTTCTTCTTCTTCTTATCGTCCGTTCCACTTTCAAAGACCTGCCTTCTCTTCCTTGGTCTACCCACATACCTGAACTCTACAAGTTTATGTTTCCTAGTTTTAAATTGGTCAGTCTTGTATCTGACATTCTTTCTAAGTGTTCTTTCCACCATTGCATATTCATTTGGGATTGAATTAAAACGTAATGTGTCTCTAAAAAGTCATTGAAATTGACATTGTTTCTAATTTACAGGTTTTTATCCTTCACTGACTCATATTTCCCCCGAAAAACGCCCAACTCGTGCTCATCCACTTGTGAACATTGATCGAATACCCAGAGTGCAGCTTCTGTTCCCAGCTTTTGCATAGTATGTAAGAACACAAGTATTAATAATTTTTTTTAAATTAAATTGTTTAATGACTTTAATCAGGTGTGATAAGTTCATTGCGGTGTAGGTAAAATGCCTTTTGTCTTGAGGTCACTTACCTTATTATATAGCCTACTTCTCTATTGAGACTCGAATTGTGTTTTTGGGAAAGCCCATCTCTTTCAGCCCTACACAAATCCAAGCATCTATCACTGCGCGTAGTTATAAGATGTTTCATATGTTTTTTTTTATATTTGATGATGATTGAAGGACAGATTCCCGTGTTTGTCTGCGGTAATGAAATACTGATACTGAAAATAAGTTAGATACGTCTGAGATAATCCTATCGAGAATAATCCTGCATATTTCTCTTAAATGGTCATGCGACTAGTAAGCAAATACACTAGAAATTTTGTAAACGTAAAACGGGGTTACTCTTGACAAATTAGAAATCAGTAGGCCTATTGTTATCTGTAATGGTGGACAAACTTGAAGCATGTGAAGGACCTTGCCGCTTGGTGAAAAAGTAAATACTTAATCGCGACGAAATTGGTAGGATTGCTGCTAATTTTCGATGAGAAGCCATTACAAGTAACATTTTCAAACCTCTGTTTTTATACGTCATAATAGCTATACGTAAGATATACTGTGTCTTGTCTTGGACGTTTTCCGGCCAAGAGAGAGGAATCTTTCCTCTCTTCTCTGTAGATATGAAGGCTTGACGTAGTGACGTATGAAAATATATGACATTTCGTCATTATCAGCTTAATGGTTGCACTATTTCAATCATTGGTGTTACACTATTCGCGGTTTCGTATTTTAAAGTAACATTTTATCTCTCAAAAGTAAGTCTCTTAAGTGTACGTTTTGTAATTTTTATTATTATTATCGTCATCGTCGTCATACAGTATTCGATTGTAAATTGAAATACTCTTTACAGAGGTAGAACGAACTGCGAAGAACAGTGTAAACAAAGAAATAAAACTGAACGCATTCCGCTCGATGTTCAGTTCTCTAACACCGAGTTGTTCGATTCGATTTGGTTTATAAGTTGCGTTCGTGCAAATCTCACACTGTCCTCTTTCTCATATCTCTGCTAGTTTTGTTAGAAAGGTTACACCCTTAAGGAAACCCAAGCATTCAGTATAAACATCGTGATAACCAGGTGTCCGTACATAAGTTATAGAATTACGTATTTATTGTGCCTTCGCCAATCATTGGTAGCTGAAAGATCAGTTGAGCGACGGTAGCGGTCGTTTGAGTTGCGTGAATAGAGATCTGGCCATAGGCTACTATAATAAAATCATGTATTGTGCAACACAAGCAAACCCATAAAAGCGATTAAACCTCACGCTTGCAGTGAAGGAGAAAAGGACGTTTATTCTGTAATTAACATTCGCTTCTGAATGAAGACATCACTGTTACATTATTTTAAAACTCGCATTACGTCAACAATTACATCATCCGTCATGATAAACCGTATTGTAAAATTAGATTCATAACACATAGAAAGTTAAATCAGACTTTTCAGTCTTCCGTGACCGCTGTGTAATATTAAAGAATTTAAATTTATAACCAACTATGATAACCTTATAAATTGCAGTAAATTAAAAAAAAACTAGTACTATAAAATAATTTACGGAAGTACATTGTGAGGTTTCCTGCCGACTCATTCGGTGCCGAACAAAGCAATCGGACGGAATCAAGTTATTGTAAGAAACAACCGGAACACAGTTTAAAGTTAATTGCTCTGGTGGTAACATACACAGAGCTTAAAAACATGGTTTGTTTACCGTTGTCTGGAATTTGGTTTATTTGCAAAGTACATCCATTCTGAGGGGAGTTTGTGGGGTAGCTTTCTTGATTTTTCCCAGTACTATATTAGTTACTGTATTACTTAAAAGCAGTAGTAGAGGAATATTATTTCCTATTAAAGGTTTTGTAAAGAACATTTATAACTATTTTAGAGAATTATAAGATATATCGTTGGGAAATCAGGGAGTAAGAAAGCCATGAGAGAGGGAACTCTGCATGAAAACACATAAGCAATAGAATTCGATAGGTACGAGGGTCAGGTGAAAAGTTCTCGGAGCGACAACTGTAGCTTAGCGGTAAAACTAAAATTTTTCGTGTGCTGCAAGATTTGTATTTTATGTGAACTCCTGATAATTTCCAAATCTATCTATCAATTTATTAATTATTTACAAGATGTTTAAAATTGACATGTAATGCGTGTTTTGAAAAACAGACAAAATCAAACATCGTTGGGGTGATGCTTTGTTAAAAATTGTTTAGCGCTAACGGAAATTCGGAACGAAATTGTAAATGTGTCAGGAGATGCCGCGACTTGAAAACCAACGGTTTCTAAGTAGACACTTGAGTTTAAATGTAGTCGTACGAGTATTGAAGATGATCCCCTCCCCCGCACTGGACGCCCAAAAAATGCAACAACCCCAGATGCAGCAGCCATCTTGCACAACGCTTTTTCACACCAATTTCTTGAGTTAAAGTATGATGCACACGCTCATATGAGATGCCTATCATTTCAGCAACATCATCTACTACTCAATCTGCGGTCTTCCAACCCTATGAAATTTTTTCAATTATGTCATTTTTTGTTGCACTTTTTGGACGTCCATTGCTGGGATCGTCTTCAGTGCTTGTACGACCACATTTAAACTCGAGTGTGCCCCACTCACCGTTGTTTCTGAAGGCGCAGCATCTCCTAACACATTTACAATTTCGTTTTGCTTTTTCATTAGCGCTGAGACGTTTTTAACAGAGAATTTATCACAACACGATGTTTGATTTTGTGCATTTTAAAAACACGCGTGACAGGAAAATTTCAAACATTGGTAAAAAGTGAATAAACTGACAGATATATATTATCTGGAAATTAACAGGTATTCACGCGAAATATACGTCTTGCAGCACACGAAAGATGTTAGTTCTACTACTGAGCTGTAGATGTCCCTCTGCGAACTTTTCAAGTGACCCTCGTATTTTCCCATCAGTAGGCTTCGACTTGTAAAATTTGATAGCTGTGTTTTACACAAAGATGAAACGCGTTTACGAAATAGACGTTCCTGACAGTCCCTGTAAATATGACGTAAACACAACCCTCTGTAAATCGTAGAAAATTACAGAAATAATGAAGTCTTTTCATATTTATCAAGTGAATACCGTATCGCAGCGCAGCGACGGTGACTAGAACACGTTTTTAATTACCTCTGCCTGATTGTACTACACGAAGGTAATTTATTGCAGCACTGTTAAACAAACTGGTTTTGTATTTGCGTAAAAAGTAACAATACCACTTAAGACTATTACGTATGCCAAGGAGAAGGGTACATTTCAAGGCTGTTGTGATAATGAAAACCATTAACTGATTGTTGAAGCACTTGTTTCATATCAGAACGTAACGTAGCCCTGTATAGAAGAGTGGCGAAATTGAGCCAAGTTCACCCACAGATATGATCTCTGTCCAACGTACCCAATGTAATCATTCTGGTTTTTAATTTTATAAATACTACGTATCACTGTGGTGTTCCACAATAAGGCTAGTAAATTAACCCGTGGATTTGTTCTGCGTGTTTTGAACAACAGTGTGTTGTAATTTGTTTGAGGAAAGCCAAGATGAGATGCAAATTACATGAATGTAGGGTACGGACATTCCAAATAAGAGAGAAGTTAAATCCTCTCTGGAGAGGATAACGGATACTTTCTATTTATTCTCCTCCTTTCTTCACATTATTGTCTTTACTTTTTAACGACACGAGCACAGTCGATCTAAATAGGTCCAGCAGACACCAGTGCAAAACACAAAATATTTATTTCTCACCAATGGACGAGGTTCGATTCGTTAAGGAAAGAAGTGTTCATTTCTAAATAATAATAATGATAATGGCTGCCATGTGTACCAGCGAAGTAGCTTAGGAGTAGGCAGGGTAGGCTGCCTTATGTGAGCCGTACGGCATACAAGGAAGGCAGTGTGGCCAGCACTACGCTTCAACCGCCCATTATTATCCCCAGGATGTTATCCCAGGTACTCATTTTCAACAGGCTGAGTCGACCTGAGGTCTGAAAAACGCACCTTGATTTTATGGTGCGGGCTCGGGAATTGAACCCGGGACCTCTAGATTAGTAGCCAGGTGTAATAGCCCACTGGTATACTGAGTCGCCTTTATTATAAATTTATAAAATACCTGTCAGAATATTCTCATGCAGTCTGTTAATAATTTGAGCTAAAATTCTTCCAAGTATTTATTACAAACTTTGTCATATCGAATAAAATATACATCCGATGTGGCAACTACTGGACGAAAGCTGTGCAATCATTTGTGGGGTTTTTATGTTATCCGTAGTTGGACTATTTGTTTGTAACTTTAGTTTAATTCACTAATATAACTTTAAGAAAACTTCACTTAACAAAACTCAGCGTGCACAGAGTTTCAATATTGTTTGTGAAAATACTTTGTTTTCGCCTTTTCAACGATAGGCCTATCAGTTGATACGTTATCGGTTGCTTTGAAACGAATTGTCACTCAGATTAGATTATTTTACTTATTAACGTAGACATTAGACAGAATTTTAAAAAATACGCTTATATTCTTCTATATCCTTTACTTTGAATTTTCGAGGTTTATTGCCCATTTGCCGTGGGTACGTTTAGTTAAGATGGCGTGCAATACACAACTACAAGCACGATTACGAGGGTGACTAGTTTGCATTTTTTAAATTTTTTCCACTAATTTAAGAGTTGAAAGACATTTTGAAAGAAATCGCATGTTGAGAGAAAAAGCGTCCTTGTATGAATTGAAGTAAAGAATAAAACGAATTGACTGACTTTATTGTGTTACTAGAATCCATCTCTCGAATTGAAAGAAAGTAAAATATTTCCCCTTTTCTTGCTTTTATTGCGTGATGCACACAATCTTTTAAACAGATTTGAGTAATATTACCCAGAAAAAAGGCCTGACCAATTACCAGTAATCAGATTGAACGTTTGTAACAGCATGTGGAAATTGTAATCAGACGTGAAATTTATAATACGCCTTACAATTGTAACGTAATGTTTTTTATTATGTCCGTTAATAAAGTTTGAGTCTCAACGGTCAGGATTTCGCGTGACAGCCGAATTAGAGGATTGGGCTGAAGTTTCGGAGAGTCTGTCTATCAGTTAAATAAATCCAAGATTTACGTCCAAAACTTGCTGGTGCGTCCTCAGTAGATACGATTGGTTTCTTAGCTTCAAAAGATGTCATATCTAGTGAGAAGTTACAGAATACCTAACACGTTTAAGTATATTATTTTTTTGTACTTATGATTTCATTCCCAATTTGGTTTTCGAGAAAAGCACTCTACGGTAGATCAAATACACAGACTAACAAATGTTATCAATAAATCGCTGGAATCGAAGATGTTCTGCTCAGGTGTGTTTCTCGACGTTTCCCAGGCATTTGACAAAGTCTGGCATCTTGGACTCTTATATAAAATAAAGAAAAATCTGCCACATAATTGTTACCGTATCTTACATTCCTACTTAGTGGGCAGAGTGTTTCAAGTCAAGTACTCCGATGCTACTTCTCCTCTATTACCAGTGGGGTCGGGTGTTCCGCAGGGTAGTGTCCTGGGTCCTCTGCTCTACCTCCTGTTCACCTCGGACTTACCGTCAGCAAGTGAAACCACTGTTGCTACCTACGCCGATGACACAGCGATCCTAGCGACACACTCCGACCCCTCAATAGCATCTCTTATACTACAAGAATCATTAAACAGCGTTCAGTTATGGCTTGATAATTGGCGCATAAAAATCAATTCATCGAAGTCAGTCCACGTTACCTTCACCACACGTAAGGCAAACTGCCCTCCAGTCACAATTAACGGTCAACCAGTACCGCAAGCTGAAAGTGCTAAGTACCTTGGGATGCATCTGGACAGGAGATTAACATGGAAAAAACATATAACATCTAAGAAGCTTCAACTTAATCACAAGGTCAGAAACATCTATTGGCTTATTGGCAGACAATCACGGTTAAGTCTCGTCAACAAACTCTTGATCTATAAAGTCGTGCTTAAACCGGTATGGACTTATGGTATTCAACTTTGGGGTACTGCAAGTACAAGTAATATTGAGATTATCCAGCGCTTTCAGTCCAAAACACTTAGATCAATAGTCGACGCTCCTTGGTTTGTCTCAAATAACTCTATACACCGCGACCTCAAAGTTTCAACCGTGAAAGAAGAAATCATGCGCCTCTGCAGGACTCACATCTCCAAACTAGAACAGCATCCCAACCACCTGGCTATTAACTTGTTAGACAACAGTGAAGATATTTATAGACTAAAAAGACACAAACTATTAGACTTACCATTCAGGTTTAACTCATAATGTATTCTCTGTATTTTCTGTATTGTACTGTCTGTGATATCTGTTCTGTATGTTTTTGTATTCGTGTCATTCATACGTGTTAATGTCAACCTGTATATGTGCCTTATGGGCCCAGTGTTTAATGTTTGAACTTATTGTATCATGCCAGCAGGAAGTGATAGTGACTTTTGTTCATTTGTTTACATGTTTTTATCATTTAGTTTTGTATTTTGTTACCTCTTTAATCTATTATCAAAACCAGAAGAGCTGTCAATGGTCAGCTCTTCATAATCCTGTGTGTGTTGTCAGCCAATTTGTTAAATGTTCGCTCAGTCGAACAGCTTACAGATCTCCAATAAATTAAAAAAAAAAAAAAAAAAAAATGATTTCATTCACTCAGAATATTAAGAAATTATCCTATTATTTGTTTATCCTGTAAACGTATAGAATTTTAATAGTTTACGAATAAATAGGTTAAACCTTTTACTGCTTTAGATCACTGGCATACGTTCATAATGTGGGTTTTGCCAGTCGTAACTCACATCATATTAATAAGCGAGATAATTTGCCAAATTAGCGACATCGATTTCTACCCACCGAGCGACAGTTTTCTTCAGGATCTCAATTGCGAAGTCTTTAGCATTATTTATCAATGAAGTATTTAAAAAAATTAAAAAATACTAAAGAATAGCGTGTAATATTTCTAGAAGGCAACATATTAGAAACAAAGATATGAGAAGGAAAACAAGGCGCATATTTACAACAGTGGAAAGAATAGAATCCAGACAGTTGCTATGGTATGGTCACGTAATGAGGATGGAAGAGAAGCGATGGCCAAAGAAAGCATTGACTTACACACCACAAAACAGGAGAAGAAAAGGAAGACGGACAACACAATGGAGAACAGGAATTAGGAAAAGCATGAGAGATCGAGCTATTGAAGACGATTACTGGAAGGTTGGGGAAAATGGCGATCGAAATGCGGGATGCGGCATACACTGTAGGACCCCCGCTAATAATAAATAAAAAAAAAATACTAAAAAGTATGAAAAGTAATGTACAGCAATTTGTCACTCAATTATGAGTGGGGTACGCCCGCGGTCATTCCTATCCCAATTGCAAGTTGGGCTTTCCGTCATGCTACACAAACAATTCGCATCAAAACACGTCATAGATATTTTAAATAATTTGGGCGTGTGCTCGTCGTACACAGAGGCAAAGGTTTGTGACTGTAGTGCTCTAATGAGCGGTCTATTAGATATAAAGAAAGGGTACTTTGGTGAATTTATATATGACAATGCTGATATTCAGGTAAATACAATTGATGGGAAAAATACATACCATGCGATGGGGAGAACTATTGGTGTTACGCCTGATGACTGTTACGAGGAAAAACAGAAGATTAAACGTCTGAAAAATGCCCCCCCCCCCAGTCATTGAAATATTGCGTGCAGCTGAGAAAATTCCTTTCCGCTTTTATGAAAATTTAAATCAAAATGCTTTTAATGAGGTGGTTAAAAATTATATGTACCAAATTTTAACAACAAAAATATTATAAATTCAGATTTGTTATGGATCTTCGGTTTGATTGAGGGTTCTGTACTTGGATGGAATGGGTTTATGGGCCAAATTACCAGCAATATGCCGTACCATAAGTCTCGAATTATATGTTTACCATTCGTAAATGCTTCTCCGAATGATCGTAGTACTATGTATTCGGTACTCAGTTATAGCTTGCATAAAATTAAGTGCAGTAATATTTATCATTGTTTTGTGACCTTCGATCAACCTCTTTACCAAAAAACAGCAGTGGACATAGTGCAGACCTGCAATGATGATGAAGTTAAAAAAATTCATGTGCGCCTTGGAGGTTTCCACACTCTCATGTCGTACCTTGGCTGCATTGGATATATCATGGTAGGGAGTGGGTTAAAAGAGGCCTTAGGAGTCTGTTATGCGATTAATTCAGTTGAAAAAAATGTTGGATGGTAAGGCATATTCTAGACCTATGCGTGGTCATACACTGATATTTTCTGCTTTATGTCAAAAAATATTGAGCGAAATTGATTTTTCTAACGAAGGGCAGATGTTGATGAGACATTATATTACAAGGATGCAAAATAATGATTTATTTTATGAACAAATAGAAAATTATGCATTTTTACGAGAAGTTAATAAAACATTTTTTGCTAACATTGACGAAATAAAAAGGAGAGCGAAAACAGCGAAGCTGTGGATAGAATATATTGAGATGGTCGCTATTGCTAAGAGTTTCATTAGATCTGAAAATGGGACAATTCAAACAACTTGTATATTTAAAACAAATGATGCCATATTTTTTGCTGCAGGGCATTTTAACTATACAAAGTCTGCTTACATATGCATTCAACAAATGACTGAAATCATTGAAAATGCCTAAGAGCGAATAAGTTCTATACGAGAAGAGGACTTATTAACTGAATGCGAATCTCAGGAAATAACGGAATTATGAAATTTTCTTGAAAACGGATACGCTACTATAAGGCGAACCAACAAATTTTGGTGCGGACATTTTACTGATATGACCATTGAGTAAGATCTCATGCGAAGTATGAAAGTGGTCGGGGGAATAGTTGGTAGGGGCGTATCAGAAGGCACGACACATCAATGGATTTTAAGATTACCATTTACGTACGATATTTGTAATGAGATTGAGCGTTTTTGTGGTATAAAATTTTCGTCATCTGATCAGCATGTAGATGCGAGAGATGCCCGTAAGAGTCGAGAAGATATAAAAAAAAATTACTGGGTGGTTCAATTTCCACGAACCCTTTCATCATAAAAAAAAAATAATGGCGATACCTACTGGTGTAATTGGCAATGAAAATACAAATTGTTGTGATGCTTTTGAGGTTAGAAAAATAGGGTTAAGCAAAATGGAAGGGCGAAAATTCAAGGATTTATCATTCAAACGCAAGGATAAAGTCTTCCATTAATTAGCGTTAATAGTTCATTAAAAGTAGATGACGAGATTATACCTACTGATCCAACAATTCTGTTCCAACGCATATATGTTAGCAAGTGAACTGCGGAAGAATTTAAAACTTACATGCATTACGAGCTTGCGCCTTACCCAATGGCATTATTTACGCTACGTAAGACTGATAAATCTATAATATATGGTTTGTGCCAAAATGAAAAAATCGAGTTTGATCACGGCAAATGTACTTTTGTCCTCGATGCTTCTTCATCGCGTCCCTTGGAATGAAAATGATCAGTTTAACGACATGTTCAATTCCTACGTAGCTTACATTAAAAAACACTTAAAATCTAATAATGTCATTGTGGTATTTGATGGCTACGAAAATAATTTGAATAACATAAAAGGCGCTGAATAAACATGGTTCTCCAGTAAAAACTTATGCCCTGACATTATTTTTGATGTGGAAATGTGTAGTACGGTACATCAGGATACTTTGCTCTCAAAAAGCAGAATAAAATTCGTTTCATTAAATATTTAATAGAATATTTAAGAGATCCTAACATTACAGTTATACAAGCAGAAAATGACGCTGACTTATTAATTGTAAAGACAGCTTCACAAATTACCAATAATACCTGTTATGGTTGCTGACGACTCAGATATTTTTGTTCTTCTATCAGCATTAATTCCGAGAAGAACGGGAAATGTAGTCTATATGTTGAAATTACGAAAAAACGGAACTCCGCTTACTATTTGTTCACAGCACAGTATCAATGAATTCCCCTTTTGCAAGAAATATATATTATTTCTTCATGCAGTAACCGGTTGCGATACAACATCCTGTTTTTTTTGGAAAGGGCATTCTGTTTTTTATCATTCAAACGCAAAGATAAAGTCTTCCATTAATTAGCGTTAATAGTTCATTAAAAGTAGATGACGAGATTATACCTATTGATCCAACAATTCTGTTCCAACGCATATATGTTAGCAAGTGAACTGCGGAAGAATTTAAAACTTACATGCATTACCAGCTTGCGCCTTACCCAATGGCATTATTTGAGCTACGCAAGACTGATAAATCTATAATACAGTATATGGTTTGTGCCAAAATGAAAAAATCGAGTTTGATCACGGCAAATGTACTTTTGTCCTCTATGCTTCTTCATCGCGTCCCTTGGAATGAAAATGATCAGTTTAACGACATGTTCAATTCCTACGTAGCTTACATTAAAAAACACTTAAAATCTAATAATGTCATTGTGGTTTTTGATGGCTACGAAAATAATTTGAATAACATAAAAGGCGCTGAACAAACATGGTTCTCCAGTAAAAACGTATGCCCTGACATTATTTTTGATGTGGAAATGTGTAGTACGGTACATCAGGATACTTTGCTCTCAAAAAGCAGAATAAAATTCGTTTCATTAAATATTTAATAGAATATTTAAGAGATCCTAACATTACAGTCATACAAGCAGAAAATGACGTTGACTTATTAATTGTAAAGACAGCTTCACAAATTACCAATAATACCGGTTATGGTTGCTGACGACTCAGATATTTTTGTTCTTCTATCAGCATTAATTCCGAGAAGAACGGGAAATGTAGTCTATATGTTGAAATTACGAAAAAACGGAACTCCGCTTACTATTTATTCACAGCACAGTATCAATGAATTCCCCTTTTGCAAGAAATATATATTATTTCTTCATGCAGTAACCGGTTGCAATACAACATCCTGTTTTTTTGGAAAGGGCAAGATAAGCATTTTTAAGAAATTTGAGAATGACATGTCATGATGAGACTTTAAAAAAATCGATTCAAAAACTCTATAAAAAAAAAATCAATCGAAAGAATGTATCTTCGAGAGTGGAGTAAACCTCGTTTCTTTCCTATACAATAAACCAACAGGAGTAACATTAGATGACTACAGGTAGATCTGCTTTAAAAAATCTGTGTTTAAACAAGGTACAAAGAAAAAGGAAACTCTTGTGAAATACGTAAAACTGGAATCTTTGCCTCCAACTTCAGATGCCGTAAAATATCATTTTTATATTGTATCTACAAACCCATGTTTTCATAAGCATTAAATTCTCTTCAGTATATAATTTTTCAATGAGTCTATTCTGTTCAAATCCATCTCGCTGTTCAAATACATCTTGTCATTTAAAATTTGATGTAACAAAACGCATTAGCACTGATTACACACTGTAGTTTCAATGCTCTACTCTTCAAGACAACACGGTGTTGACAGAACAAGACTAAATGAAAAAGCGTTTAATAAACTAGACGGGACCACGTAGGTGGGGATTTCCTTAGTATGAACAGACGACTTGCTTAGGTGTAATGAAAGTAAACAATAGGCGACCCTATCGAAGGTTGTTAACGTCGTAGACAGGTAGTCTGATACGATGGCCTCGTCAGGTTTCCATAACCCAATACAGTATTTTTGTAACCAATCTGTTGTCGTCGTGGTTGCGTTTCTAGGGTCGATGTTTACCAGTTAGGCCTATAGTGCTCCGCCTAGTTTGAGTTTCCAACTAAATATGCTTACTCACACACATATCCGACTAAAAGTGTGTTGCTTTCAGTAGTTGATTTTCCACCATTGATTTCTTTCTATCATTCTTTTCTTGTGTATATTCTGTGTTGTAGATGGAAAGGGAATTCTGGTAATATGTTAAATGAAACCTAAGACATGTATCTGTGGAAGATTGTTTTTCTTAAAATGGCACTTATTTATAGGCTGTTCTCAAGAAAACACTTGATTGCGTTCTGTAAGGTCCCACGCAGTTTTATTTTCAATACCCATTGACTTTCTATGTTAATTATCACAAATAGCTTTCTTTATCTAAATCAGCACTTTCTCACTGGCACTGTTCGCCGCTTAATGGATGAAATTATGATATTGATGAAGTATAGGTCGAAGTAATTTTGATGATAATTGTATTAAATACTATAAACTTTTTAAATCAATCATTTAAATATAATGCACCTTTGCTAAGTATAACATCATTTACTTAAGCATTTAACTGAAAGGCATTTTTATTGTTCTAAAACATGTGTAGGCCTATATTGAACTTGACCGTGGAGGAAAGACGAAGTGTAATGGTGTATTCGTATATCAAACGTCAGTAGCTTCTTTTAAATCCGTTGAAGGAAAATCAGTATGTGATTGTAATCATTTACTGTTTTCAGCGAACTTCAAAATAATAATAATAGGAAACAGTTTCGGCTTCTTATTCGGCTAATCATTTACGGCTCTTATTGCAGTTTTACAAGAGTGAATTATCTTCAGAAGTTCATACATCAACATCGAAATAATGTTACAAGGATTAAAGTGGAAAATTATAAAGTACTGTATCAGTTGAAACTAATTTAAATAAATATGTATTTACATTTCTGTGTGTAATTACAGTAGAACGTGCTTGAACAACCTTAGTACGTAATAGTAAGTCTGGACCACACACACCAAGAGTTGAAGAAATTAGTGGTTTGAAACGGATATTGTATGTCATCTAATGTATCGTTCTTAGCGAAATTATAGGTTATACGTTTCGTGGAAGCTGCCATCAATTAGATTAACAGGTGTTTAAAATTTTATCCGGCGTTAGCGTATATCTAATTCGGTAAAGTACATTTAGTTGTGATGGACCGTTAATCAGGCAATTTTTAGCTTAATGTCACTCGTAAGCTTTCGTGGTTTTTATTACTGAGAAAAGAACTGTTTCCGTCTTACTTTATCTTCCTAATACCGAAAGTGCTAAGAACGATTTCGAAGATTTGTGAAATGTTTGGTACTCGAGGAGACGATATTTTTGTTAAACCCGAATTAATTTATTTCTTAATTGTTGGTTCAAACTATAGTTTGTTATTATTTAAAAATTTTTGTTATGTATGGAAAGTTTTGTCTCTCCTTAGTCTTGTCTGTTAGACTCTTGTCTTCTCCTTAACATTATTGCTACAATTTATGAAAGTAAAGTACTTAAATCTCATCAATATTTTTAGGCTTATGTGACAGCAGATATTGTGAAATCGTAAGAAGCAAGACAAAAGCAATCTATTCCTCGTTTAACAGTCCATTCAAGGAAACCGCCACATCGTATGCGATGTGTAGCCCTTGCTAGCTCGGAGACAGTCCGTGTGTGTCTGGCGAAGTCTCAGTCTAATACTCCTTTGCCGGAAGTAACGAAAGTAGTTTAAGGGCAGCATCAGTATTCCATTTCTCAGTGAACAACGGGACACAATAACATTTGCCTGTTCCTATCAAGTAAAAAATGGTCAGTCTTGGACACTCATTGTGATAAAAACGATTAGTGACTACGGGTGGTTTACGTTTTTAAGCTTGATATCATCTTAACACAGTGTATCTTTCTTGACGATCTGTTGGTTAACTGTTGCTGAAATCCTCCAAGATGTTACATTAGTAGACTTTTGTGTTTTTAACAGTACCAGAAAACATATGTTTTTATTTTAAATATTTTTAACATTGGTCCACTCGATGTCAGTGTAGACAGTTATAAATGTCGAGTATGTAATAATAATAATACACAGTTTTAATAATAGGAACGGTTAAATTTTATAGCGAATTTAATGAGATGATTTGTTTTGAATCTTCCCAGCAAGTTTTTTGTATACTGATAAATAGTTTGTAGTTCATCTTACTGTGTCAGTACTGTCAGTTTGTAGACAATTATACACATGCAGAAACCCGATTACCTGTAAGTTCGGGTGCTACACTCCTATTTGACAATGTTCGTAGATGGGTAGCTGATAAAAACGATTATAACAGAGACAAAAAATTCAGTTATGTTTGCTGGGAACATCCTCAAAACAGTAAACATTAAAACGAGCTTCGCAAAGGGGACGCTTTGGCATGTCTCCTATTTAATATTTCACTAAAAAAACTCATTAGGGAATCAAGAGTGTAAACAGGAGATACATTATTCGACGAGTCATCAGGTTATGCTGATGATCCAGATTTTATTGGGAAGAGTATGTAGACCATCAAGAAATGCCAAATGTCGATCCATGAGGCTTCTAAGAAAATGTGATAGATAAACTAACGGCAAGAAAAGTTGGCAGATCAAGTATGCCGTATTCTGTTAACATAGGTAACTACTACTTTGATAGAGTAGAAAATTTTATTTGTTTTGGGTTCTTACTAACCAGAGATAATGATGTATCGGAGGAAATTGAAGCAGGACTCGTTTAGGCAAGTAGACCTTACTATGGTCTTTTAATGCACTTTAAAAGTAGCCTTTTAAATAGGAATGTACACGTAAAATTGTTGTCTTCGGAACCGTGACCAATGAACACCTGTCGACGAGACAGAGAGAAACACACAATACACTGCTTTGAAGAGATTCGAATAACTTCAAAATTAAATAATTTTAAAAACATGTACATATCGACCTGCCGATTGCAATCTACAGGTTGAGCAGCCCTGATCTACAATAATTAGTATTAAACGTATGACACCGCCAACAAGACAAATATTACATATCATAAAGCTGCACGGGAGGTTGTAAAGTTCTCTCGGTTTCGAACAAGCCAAGTGAGTTCTCAGTTTTAATTCAACAGTTTGACTATTGGCTGTCTGTCTCTTATAACTTTAGAGTGCATCAACCGATTTTCGTGAAACCAGATGTGCATGACCATACCTTTACCCTACAGAGTCGTATTGTTTTTGTGTTGATCCGCTTAAGACAGGGGGCACGGGACAAACATGTGAAGGGAAAAATCTTGAAAATCTACATGGTATATCAAATTAAAGATACTTTTAACTGTAATGTGAATATTAGTATTCATGTTTTTTAATTTCAAAATTTTTGGACACCAGGGCCCACAATTTTGAAAAACCGGTGTGTTAAATGAAAAAGGAGTAGTCCCCCCCCCAAAAAAAATACAAAGTTTTCAGAAAATTGTAAAAGTCCATGACGGATATCAGACTAAAGGGAATTTAACTCAACTCCGAATGTAGGGCTTTTGGTTAAAATAAACTTAAAAAAGTATTTTTTAAGAAATAAACTTAAATCCTTTTTAAATTCAAGGCAGCACGAGTCAAAAATGGAAATACAATTTCGGAAAAATTGTAAAAGTCTACGTGTGTTATCAAATGATTGGGAATTTCATTCAAGATAAGAACTCGGTACCTTTAATAATTTGACAAAATAATATTTGTCAACACCCTTTGCCTTCAAACATTCTTTGAACGCCTCCAAAATGTTTGTTAGCTTTTTTAAATAAGAAACATTAAAAATTACAAGCTGTTTTTAGTTACGTATATTTGTGAAAAGTATTCCATGTAGCCTTATACGTACGTCTGTCTGTGGAAACGTACATAAACTTAAAATCTAGGACTAAATTATTTGTGACTTAGACATTACGATAATAATTTATTTTAGTCAAAAAAAAAATGCAGAATTCGGTACTTTTAGTGTTTATTGTGTTACAAAAAACGTAATAATGTTTGTTTGCTTTACAAATGTTTCTTTGCTTAAAAAGATATTAAGAATAGCCGAGGTTTTCGTAATTTTCTTTTCTTTTATTATTTTTTTGTTTTGTTTTTACTTTTTAAGTTACAGAAAAACCTCCATTAATCACAGTAACGATGTATGGTTATCTGTTTCATGCTGTCCATTTTGCTAACACTAAGAATGATGTGTACTGAGAACTTTACTTACAGCTGTAAAAAATAAGTTTATTAATTTGATTTTATTTCATAATAATAATAATATTTCTTTCACATATGAGCGAGTGCTGCAGCTAAGGCAGCTTGCTAGTAATAATAAAGTCAGAAAAATACAGTTTGGGTGTTAAGTAGTAGTTTGCCGCCAGGGATTTGGTTCTTCGTCAGAAGGCTGACTAAGTTCGTACGTCAGAAACGATAGTTTAAGTAATAGCCTCGTAAACCTCTCTCAGTACCGGATGTGGGTATGTTGCACAGTTATATATTTCAACAGTACTTCAGAATATGTTGTGTAGACTTTGTGAATTTTATACCATTTAACTATTTTTAGTTTATGTGATCTACGATCCTGCACAGGTTATAAGGTCATTTACTACAGTTTTGCAGAAATCTGGCCTTAAGAAATTTTCACAAAAGGTAATATCACACCCAGTCAACAAAATTTAAAATTTCTAGTATCTGTTAAAGTATCGTAATAACATGTTAAGATTATGTTAATGTACATTTTTCGTATGCCTGCAAAACGATTTTAGATAAGTTTTTAGCAACATGTGCAAAAGAACGTTTAATAAGAAGGTGTAGGCCTAATTTTTGCGTGACCAGCGTCAGTAATCATTTATTAGGCGGAACACATATGGCTAACCACGGACAGCTCTGACTGTCGTTGCCGACATACGATGTCAAGTTTGTATGGGCGTGCGTGTGTATGTGTGCGTTCCACACGGTCAAGGCTGTTCACAGTTCGTTGACTTACAAGCATACAAAATCTCATTTTAGGCTTGTATTTCTTGTGATCTGGATATCGACGTAAAATAGCCACCTACAGCTACCACACGATTTTTACACTTCCCGTGTCCGTACAATCACGTAATCCATTAACATCACGAAAGCGGCGATGAATAATTAATTATTTTCGACAATAGGAAGCAGAGAAAGAAAAAATTATAACTATTGCGTGCCGACTGGATATGCCTGTGAGCGTGATATGCGTAGAATAATCCGATTGAAACAGAAGTGGAACACACACAGCGGCAGATCCCTAACTTATGTCGGACATGCCATCCTCATCCTCGTAAGTACGTACTCTTAATTTCTGCTCCCGAGCAACATTTTGACTGTTCAATATAATGGTACAGCAGTGTTCTGCGTCAAATGGACGCGATTGGAAACTTAACTGGATTATAATTTTGTCGCCGACTACATACTTCACTACTTCAGTTAAAAACGTTTGCCAAATATCAAGTAAACCACTACGAATTTAATAGACAATTTCGCAAAAAATGTTAAGTTCATGTTTAATTCACCTGTCAATTGTATTGTAATTGTATTTTGAACGCGGTTAATTAGAACAAAATAATTATGCGTATTCATGTTGCACATGTCATTTATTTCTATATATACTTGAAGCTTGTGCATTATGCGTGTACACTTTTTTATTGTTAATGTTAATGTTAACTGTAATAATAATTATTTGCGTTGCTTTGCATTAGACTGTAATTTTAGTAGGTCAGAGATTTGTGTTATTTAAAAAACTGAAAAATATAAAAACCTAGTTTTGCAATGTGTTTTTTTAAACCAACGCGAAACCATCACGGCGAACACACTTCCTACAGAAATCCAGAATCAAGGTCTTCATGACTGACTTGACCCAGCCCAAGTAAGGAAACAACTTTCACCTCCAAAAATTTAGGTGTATTGAATGTGTGTAGCCTACAGCCGACGTAACAAACAAAATTCATTAGAATTTCGAATTTTGTTCTCTGGTAATTTATTCTACAAATTTCCCTGTATGAACCGAATATCGTAAATATGATAGCATTAATTCTTTGAATACTAATATTGAGTCTACTTCTTATGTTATTGTAATTGTTTATATTTAGTTGTGTCCTAACGTCAAATATATCGAGAAAGGCTAGAAATAAGACGAACTATAGTAAATATGCGTAAATATTCACACACGTTATTGGCAGTATTTTTTTTTTTTTTGTAAATTAATTGTCGAATGGCAGTTTTAGTATTTATAAGAGTCACGCCATACCGGATCTCACGAACCGTTTTAATTTTTAAGAAATTTTCTAAATTTATAGCGTTAAAACTAATCAAATGCCACTGCATGAATTTAGGTATAAGCCATTTCTAATTTTCACACCCTAGTAACCTGAAAAACTCAAACAGGCCTCATTTTAAAAGTTCTTAAAAAGATTTTTATTTGACGTGCACACGAACTTCAAAAATTGCCTCTTCTCTTATTCCTCTCATATCGTAATTTATTTTTAACGCTTCGCATTGAACAGGAGAGTTGGTTTGTACACTATGTTTCGTATCAAAACGTGAAAATGTGGGAATAATCTTTATAATATTTGTTCAGCAGAAATTATAAATTTTTCTTATGCTTCAATTAAAAAAATTCCCTCCTTAAATATTTTGCACAAAATTTTCGTATATGGTTGCTTCTAATGAGAGCAGTAAACGATGAACATAGATATTGGTAGTACTAGAAACATTATAAATTAACTAGTACGCGTGTGTTGAACGTTACTTGATTTAAAAGACTACTTACTGTAAATTCAACCAGACCATTTCCGGTTTTCATGAAAGTCGGTTTATTGTACTTTTTATAAAAACCCAATAAAAGTAAGTTTTTCTGAGATTTTTCTCTCCACAGTATTTTAATTACACGGTTTTTAAATTTAGGAAATAACTGTAAGTTTTGCTGGGAAACAAACTAAAATCATAAATCGCTAAGTCTGTATATTTATTCTATGCGTTGATATGTACACCGATAGTAGCGTGTTTTGTTTGAATTGTCATATGGTAGAATTATTTCATATTTTATTTTAATGTGGGGCGAATATTAGGAAAATTTTCAGAAACCTGTTAAAACGTTTTTAATTTGTCCTTAAAATACTCATTACCAAAGCTTTATTATGAGAAAGCAAAAAGATAATTGTGTATTAGTCTCGCTGTCAAACGGAAGGCATTGCTGTAATAATGTTAATACTGTGTTCTTATAATTGTAGCACTGTCTGTCTGCAACAATCAGAATGTCGCGTTGGTAAATATTCATAGTCAGTCCACATGGAATAGTAGCCTAGTTGTCACAATTTGTATTCGTGAAATGCGTCAATGAAACTAAACCGTCGTGACGTCGTCATTCTGGTATCAAATTTTTAATATGTCATTTATATCCATCATATATAATGGTAATTGTCGAGTGCCGTATTTTATTTAGTTTTGATTGCATCTCTGCATATATTTCCTTGGTTCCGTGACCATGTGCCGATTCTTATGCGTTAACTACATTACATTAGATACAGTATTCTGTCTTGCGGCAAGTCCAAGACTTAAGACCTGCACATTCTATTTCACCCCCGTCTTACGCATCCCTCGTTATTCTTTTATAAGAACTTCGTTACTTGATATCACCAATAATTGTTATGTTTCATCTTCCCATTCTGTTTCACTTTCGTCTGTCACTATTTATGGTATTGAATGAGCGAAGCAAGTTCTCAGTTTGTACTCGATCATTTGGCATTTGTCTTTTGAGGCATGTCTCGCGATGTCGTTTGAATGCGTCAACCAATTTTCCTAAAACTTGCTGAGTATGTCCACACTTTTACCACACAGACACAGCTCCCCCCAGACAGGGGGCGGGAGGCAAAAATATGAGGGGGTCAAAGTTTTTAAAAAATCAGGAAAACAAGTGTGGGGTATCAAATTAAAGAGTATTTTAACCATAATTTGAATCCAATTTTGGGGTTAGAATTTTCAAAATGGATGCCAGAGCCTGAAAGTGGATCAGAGTTATAAAAAATTACAAAAATGTACGTCGTGTATTAGACTAAAGGAAGTCTTAACCCAAATCCGATTCTAGTGTTTACTCGAAATATTTGTTAATCTTTTGGGGCACCAGGGCCAAAAATTGAAGAAAAAATTTTAAGAAAATTGTTAAAAGTCTATGTGGAGCATCAACTTACAATGTAATTATCTATGCTAATTTTATTGCATAGATTAATTTCATCTAATTATAAATTTAGTTTACGTTTATGAAGGTGATGTCGGTACGAACTTTATCTTATCTCACTGTTTCATATAGCCCCGCAGTTGGACGCCATATACAATGTATATTAATTAATCAAAATTAATTAATCGACATTCTTTTAATTATAGAAAATTACTGTGATATACTTTGCATATCTTTCATTCAATTACGCGCCACGTCGTTGCGCCATGTACAATGTAATTATGCAACGCGTTGGGCACTATATACGATGTAATTAATGATTCTGATTTAATTGCATAACTTATTTACTAAATTTATATATTATTTCATCTGTATTTATGAAAATGCTATCTGTACAGCTCTGTCGTGTTTCTCTACTTTCTTTGGCCCTACAGTTGGATGTCATATACAAGATAATTAAATATATTTCTTTAGTTAAGTGCATGAATTAAATTATTGTTAATTTATAAACCACAATCAAACTTGTTAAACATGAAATTGATTTTGGCTTTAACTGCCAAATAAGCTTCTAGTCTGAGTATATTTATAAGCATGGTAATTGATAAACTATATTAAATTGAATCATGAGTTATAGATCCTATTTAGTGAGAAGTTAACTTGTGAGTCAGGTCTTACACAAATCAATATAACACAAACGAATCCATTCTAAAATACGTTTATTAAAATATCGTATCTCATCCGTATTCATATCATAACATAAATCATGGAATAAGAGCACTTACAAATCTTCTAAAAGACAATAAAATTCTATACCACATTTAAATAATTGAAAGAACAAGTTTAAAATAATTAAAGAACAATCAAATACAGGCACTTATTCGTGCGTATTGACGTTACTAGCTACCAATGTGGTGTGCTCATAATTTGCATTAAGTGATTTTACGTCAAAACACATTAAACATTTATATACGTGAAATACTCATATACTAACAATACACATATTAAGCATATACATAGTTAAAATCATGTTCCTGCAACAGACATATTAGAACACATACATAGTTACAATAAACATATATATATATACTAACAAGAATACATGTGCAATACTCTATAACATAATGATCCCTACCTATGGATTCGTATTCTATCTGACTCTTGTTTGTAAAATTCTCAGGTGGTTTGGTTCTAAGTGTCAGGTCAGTGGTATTTTGGTAAATTAATAATTATAATAACAGATTAATTTTGTACGTTACTCGTTCTGTTGTGATGTATCGCTCCCATGGTGTATCCATGCGGGTTCCTTCGTTGACGGTTGATGTTAATCCATATAGCACTTGTGATTGACACTTTCGATTTCTATACGTACATCGTCCGAGAACACTAGTCCGCACTCCGCGACATTCGCTATGAGTTTTGAGATTTCCACGGTGTAGATTGCGGCATAGCACTTAGAGTCACTATTATAGTCATTGCTATTACTTGACTTTATTCGAAATAGTGTAGTATCACTACTTTATGTAAAGGTTCAAGAATGTCACTGCTGAATATTATCACCCTTTATGACAGCGTATTACACATAGTTTATAAAGTTCGTTATTCGCGCGTCATCGCGAACACTACCGTTCCGTTTTGGCGTTCTAAGTCTCATTCACGCACTTCCATTAGGTCTGAACAAAGTCTTTATAGTATCTAATGAAATACTGCGAATTACTGGGTTACTGAGATACTGTAAATAACAATGTACTGGAAGAAAACTTTGACTCACTAAAATTAATGAAATACCGATATAACTGAAATACCGCGCAAAGTTTTTATGAATCGAGTAAAGTTTTGAATGAACTAAGTAACAAATTCGAATGACTGAGAACTGAGAGCGCGTCCCCTTGAGTATTCAGTTTTTATTCCTTTCGATCTTCCCACTCTTGTAACTCCGATGATCGCTCCAACTTCCCACCAAATCATCTCTGATAGGCTTATTGCGTGGATCTCCCTGTGTCCTCTCGTCTCCAGTCTGTATTTCTGGCGAATTCTCCACCCAGTGCCGTTTGGAGAGGGATGTCCTTACTCGAGATTTGCTCTCTGGTCGCCGGCTTCTGTCAGCACCATCCCTTTCAGTTGCTCCCTTTGGAATTCTCGTTCCTCATTGGCTGGTTGGCTTTCTTAACTTGAGTTTGACGCAGTCCACGTGGATTCGACGAGTTGCTGTCTTTCGTCCGTTGCCCTGTTCTTGGAATCTGTGTTAAGGCCTAGCTTCCGAAATCACATCTTCTACTTTTGGTGTAGCGTGTCAAATTCCCTTATTGTTGAGACACTATCGACTTCCTTCGATGAACTACGGGTGGCATAACATCTGTGTTCTCCACAAGCGTCACTCAGTCGCATGCTCCATCGTCTGTGCACCAACTATTGTTTTACTATAAGTCGCACACATGGTTTCGAACAAAACTCTTACCGTTGGCTATGTATTTTTCTCGTTACTGGACAGATGTAAGGGTAACATTCCTTTGTTATAATTGTGGAGTCAAGCGTTCCCACGCATGGTCCAGTTCGTCGCAACGTGTGCTGTACTGCTCATTGTTCGTTAATGGTTTTTACGTCGTTTTAACGGAAAGGAAAGATTTGTTCCCTTTCGTCGCCCACCCTCGAACAAAGCTAACATGTGTCACTTTTGACGGGCTCTAATTGCTGGTGTACTTCTCTCGCAATACTCAAAATTTCAAAAAAAATCTCGAAATAATAATTACATTATAAACTTACGAGTACTCTTATTCAGAATACAAACTCGACATCATTAAAATTTGAAAAAGATATTAAAGATCTTTTAACACTCCTTGCACATTTTGGACCGCCTTCAGAAAGATTGTAAGCTATATTTGCAAACAAAAATCTTACCGGTTATGTATGTTCGTAAAAACTATTGGATATGTGCTTATGTATATCTTTGGAAACATACGTAAAACTAAAAGAGGGGGCTAAGTTATGTGTCAGTTAGGCATTATGGTTATAAATTTAACTAAAAAAAAACCAATGAGCATAGTTAGGAATATAATATTGTTTTACTATGGTTATGACTGTTGGTTTTAGAATGGTTGTTTCTCTAAAAATACTGTTAAACGTAGAGTAATCGGGACTTTTATAATTTTTGTGCTAACTGAAAAATTATGTAATAATGAAATTTATGTAATAATAAATGTATTTAGTTCAAGTTGAGCTAGTTGTACAATGCAGGGAGCTTACTGGTATTTTCAGTAAGGCGGTTATTTTTTATGGCTTTCATTTCTTACTTCTTCTTCTGATAGTTCCTCTCCGTTTCGGATGTTGGATATCATACAGACTATTTTAACTTTCTGTTACTGCTGCACGGAATAAGTCAGTTGTATTCATGCCAAGCCACGTCCTTAAATTTCTCAGCCATGAGATTCTCGGTTGCCCAGCTCCTCTCTTTCCAAGTACTTTTCCTTACTACACTTCAGTTATTTTCTCTTTTCCCCAATCTTTCCTATCACTACTATGTCGTTTCTAATTGTATCCGTCCACCTATAGATCTGCATTTTCCTCCAGGGTCACATCTCGAATCTTTCCAAACGATTTGCCTCCCTTCATCCGTGTCCATGTCTCTGTGCCGTCCAGTCGTAGGTCGTAAATAATCTTTTCCTTAATAAAATTTTCAATCTGCAAGTAATAAATGGATATGTGGCACTAGAATTTAATTTTGGCATACAGTAACAATAACTTTTTACAAATACAGTTTGGCAGAATGGTTTTTATAAGATGTAGCGTTCCACGCCGGTGTGTAATACATACCGCAATAATATATCACTCTTAGAGGAATTGGTATGTTAAGAAAAGAAAAATTAATTACTATTATCATATTACTGATTTGAGAATTAGCAGTCTCTATTAAATTCAGATACACATCATTTTACTTCCTGTTGTGTATCTGAGAAACGAATAGTTTTCGTGAATTCTGTAATGGGTGAAAGGATTTTTTAAATATAATTTGGCAGAGCTAATACTTTCTACCAGATATCTGAATGTAGCGAGTTAAAACTTAGGCCTATATCGTATTCTTAATATGCAACTACGTGTCGCCATGCACTTGATGATAAATGGGCTAAAGAGATGTTAATACTAGTAGGGAATACCAGTGTAGCCTACTTGTACGTATGTTATATTACAGAGGTCTGCTTGCAGATGAAACTTACAAAAATGTACACGACACATCATTGGCGACCTTTACACAAAAAGGAGAGGATTTGGGATTTGTAATCTGTCAGGGGGGGGGGGGTGTATTAATGCAGTGTGTAGCCTACTAGAAACCATACTTGTTTTAAATGTCCCGTTCCAAAACTAGTTCCACGCAAAACCGTTGTAACAAATACCATTTTTCTAAAATTACATTTATGCACAGACGAGTATATGTAGTTCTTTGGGTTGTCTTATTGAAAAGGGATTGTAATACAACTGGATCTAGGATGCGTCAGTTGACAATTCTTCGTTGTCAACGTCTCATGTCCACGTAATGTGTTCGCGTTATTTACTCCCTTTCTGCACAGAAACGTTTGTTTGTAATGTTTCCATCGGGTAAATCCCGTACTAGGACTAGGTGTACTTCCATCGTAACGTTTTTCGCTTGACGTTTCGATCCCTAGAAGCTGTGAGTAGCGGTTGAAAGACCCTGTTGGAAGACCTAACAACCTGTAACAGGGAGTGTAACAATTCGTTAGATCTTTCAGCCGCCATCCACAGATTCTGAGGTGATCCCAGATTCGAGGGATCGAAACGTCAAGCGGAAAATGTTACTCTGAAGCAGTCCGAGCAGAGGATGAAAATCACCCACCGCTTGGGAGTACAGTAATTTTAAAGAATGTAAAGTTTTTGTTGTAACCAAGTTCATCAGTAGATTGAAACTACTACAGTACCTCAGTATGAAAGGCGTTTGGTTTATAAATAGAATTATATTTGTATTTTGAGTCAACTTTCATCAAGGAGTTAGATTACTTAACGTCATTTCTGGATGATAAATATTTGCGAGATCTAACTTGTCCTACTCTTTTATAAAGAGAATGGTGCCTTTGAATTCACATAAATAAAGGATTTAAGTAAATGAAGGTGTACGGGCGCGCGCGCGTGTTTAATGGAGAGCACGACGTCACATGAAAGCTGCGGAGTGTCCGTAAGAAAGCGAAGGTTACAAACTCGCTGTGTTATTGCACCATAAATAACGAACATGATTTCTACACGTTTATAGCTACTTTCTTGAAAATAAATGTGAACTGCGTGTGTTCAACTGCAACCTACATAACAAATTATGCACTTCAATTTTATTGTGATAAAATACTAAAAGATTTATAACAATTGGCACTTGAAAAAAACTTTGATGTGAACTGTTGTGAAGTACGTCTAATATCGATTGCATTTTATTTTTAATTTATTTTCTTGGACGTTTCTGCAACTTTCTCTCTTCTATTGACTCTTCTGTTGGACTCGTCTATATTTTTATTTAGGCCTACTATTTGTGTTGTGACCACTGGATTATTTGTTCGCTCACAGTCTGTGTTCTCTTACCATTAGAATAATAACAAAAATGTGTTAGTAAAAGTATATGTTAATGCGTCACTATTGCTAAACTAATTCTAATTCAGTATTCCTAATTCTTGATCAGGAGACGTTGATCACGAGGTCAGCGCAATTCTCACTTTTATGTGACAGGAGGCACAAGGTAGATTTCAATAAACAGGATTCTTTATGAAAAAGAATCCTTACTGGAAGGCCTAAAAAAATTGGTGATTACCGGGAAACGTCGATCGGCTGTAGACAAAAAGTCATTAGAAGGCGTGTTGGAGTGGTGGTTACAGTTTAGCTATATACAATGGTAGTTTATCTATACAGTGGTAGTTTCAACGGTATAGATAGGAGTTCCAAACTACAGTATTTGAGGGAAAATTGCGTGAAAGAGACATACTATAAACATGGGGAATAATTGGTAAGAACCAAGTTTTTATAAGTAGAGATAAAGTTCTCAAGGAAAATTAATGTATGGAGAAAACAAGTTAGAGATGACTCTCTCGAGAGGAAGGTTTTTCTAAATTTTAAAAGCTTCCAGCAGAAAAGCCTTCCGTGGGATGACAGTAAATTTCCTGTCAGCGGAAGTTAAACACGAGAAATTTCAGAAGTATAAGGTGCCCTAGGTGGTATCGGATACGGGAAAAGAGGTCGTGAGGAAGGAAGATGCCAAGAAAAAAGCGGTCTGACAATATATGGATAATATTCTGTAGCAGCAGTCGATATAACTTGCATACATATTTGACTAAACATATTACAGCTAAACAATTTCACGGCCCGTGTCAGTTGTATACGTAAAGTTTTCCGGGCTGTTTGGCCGTAGTCCATGGTTTAGTGTCAAACCAAACGTTTCAACAGCTCCAGTGGCTGCCATCATCAGTGGAATTTAAAGAAATCCTGAACGTAGGGTGTTCATGTCAGGCCCACAGCACTGTGGTAAAGGCTGAGGGGTGTGGGCCTGACGTGAACACCCTACGTTCAGGATTTCTTTAAATTCCACTGATGATGGCAGCCATTGGAGCTGTTGAAACGTTTGGTTTGACACTAAACCATGGACCACGGCCAAACAGCCCGGAAAACTTTACGTATACAATAACCGTAACATTTACCACTTCACATCAGAAAGGTCAACTTGTTAATTAATTCAAACTTATGTACCTGTCCTTACTTCTCTCAGCGAGACCAAAACCACATAGTACACGGCCTCTTGCCAATAAACAAATAACGTACACGTAGATTGTCGTCATTCAAATGTTTGCTGAACCTTCTATAAGAAATAACCAATATTATTCTGAATGTTGACTATGTCACAAGAGCCGTGTACAAGCGCCTAAAACTAGCCTGTATTTGTTTCCATAAGGGTTCTTCTAGAAGATTAAGGTTTTTAGAGACAGTAGAACCTCCATTAACCGAAACACGTTTAACCAAAACGACCGCGCAAAAAAATTATATATTCCCAATTTTTACTACAATGAAAATTTGTTTTCCGGATAAAACACGAAAACTAGTGTAATAAACATGTAATAAATTGTGCGTCATGTCAACAAAGCGGAAACGGGTCATGAAATCGGAGGTAAAAAAGAAAAAATCGGAGGCAATTAAAAGAATTAAAAATGACGAGATTTTATGATCTGCGACAACCGATTTTGGTCGGTGGTTTTACTGTTACTGATTGGGTCAAGATGAAAAATAAGTTTGAAGAGCATGCTTCGAAGATGCCAAACAAGAAAACAGTGAAGACGTGTCAAAACGAGAAAGTAAATGAGACAATTTTTTTTATGGTTGACGCAACAAAGGGACGACGAAGACGATGACATATCAGAGAGCAGCAGCCATGACACCGCTGACGAGATCATCCATGCCTTAGAGGAAAGAGATTTATATTCTTGGTTAGGGCATTAAATTAGGCTATATGAAATAGGCGTTATTCATACTTTCAGTTAGCGTTACAGTTCGGCGAACGATCAGAAGAATCAACCCATTTGACATTCTGCTAATAAAGCGATGGCGAGATATTGCTGCAAGAAACCGATGTGAAAAGAAAAAGCAGTGGAAAATAGAGGATTTTTTCAAAAAAAAAAAAATCATAAAACTATAGTTAAAAAATTACTTTATGCAAATAGTTTGATTTTTATTAAAATCTTTTGATAATATTGTATATTACCTCCAGTTATTTTACCTTACACTTTAAAAAAATGATATCTTAAGTATTATCAGAAATTTAGGTTATCCGAAACCGCCTTCCCCCTTTGTTTCGGTTAACAGAGGTTGTACTGTATTACTTTACGATTGTACAGTTGTACTGAGTCCGTTACGGCTTCAGAAATTCGTAATTTGAGCATAACAATTTACAGCGTGGTCTCCTTGTAGCTTTCCTATGTGTTCAGTTACACAGATGTATTTAATTCGTGAATATAGGCACATATACGGAAGCCATCGGCTTATTTTGTTGGAATGCAGCAGGTTGCCATTGTATCTTTACATTATTCGCATACTGAGTATGAGAAGATTTGGTTTAACAATTGCAAACAATAGATATTGTGTGTATAGTTCGGTGCCCGATGTTAATTTGTGCAACTAATACAGTATTCAATCAGTTACAGTACATTTTATTATATATACCCTCTATAGCTTCGTTTCCTTTATGCGATAAATAAATAAAGGTACGTTTTCTGCGTAAACACAGTTTCGTCGAAGTCAGCTGAAACTTTGCTGTACGGCTGTATATTATGTGTACTCCGCGATACTAACATGTGTTTTTTAGTATGTATCATGCATGTAAATATTGTTACGTCTCGTATATGAATATTAAGTAATAAATAATATATTTATACAGGAGCATATTTTACATTTAATTAAATATTATTAAAATGTTTTTAATTATTAATATTTACATTTATTAACTTATTATAAGTTTTTTAACAGTATTTGTTAAAGAAATACGTCTGGTATGTTACGTATATACAGGTCGACTCAGCCTGTTGAAAATGAGAGAAACGCCCCCTTGTACCCAGAATATTTTTCCACCCACCTTTTCTAATCACCAAAAAAAATTTTTTTTTTTTCTGGGGGAGGCGTAACTTAATATTTAGGACTAGGCAAGTGGCCTAGATTGGAAATAAAATGTGCTGAGCCATAGTGACAGGTCTTGCAAGAAAACAGCTGATCAACAGTAACAGTAACAAGATTTATTTAAGTCTTTTTTTTTTGACAATAGTTTACAATTTTTCTTTTTTTTTATAAGAGTTCCATTCAGCTCTTTCTTTAAATTTCACATAATGGTTTAAGTAACAAAGTGTCACAGTATTTGCAGTCACTCGGCGGAGTAATTACATGAACTGTTTCAAAGTATTTTCTACAAATATAACAATGGCATGCCAACCTCCCTAAATTTTGAGTATTATAATTCTGACTTCAACTTCCTCTATTTTAGAACAGCTTGCATTGCATGAATAATGCAGGAACTATTTATAAACACATAACAAGTATAAATGTCGGGAGCAAACAATCCATGATAATTAAATAATACAACAATAATCGATAATTAGAAAACTAATGATTAATAATTAAATTCAAAGAAACATAACTCAAGTGTGTCGCAGTACTTACATCTCCCTGTTCCCCATTACTAGGATTAATCACATCAACGGAAAACCGTCATCACAGTAACCGAGGTTTAAGTAGTAAAAAAATATAATTAGATTTAAACTAATCAGTTAATGAAACCAATAAAAGTAAACTAGTAGTTGAAATAAAATTAAGTATCACATATTAAGTTAAGTGTAAGTTAATTAAATTAAAATAAGGTGTAAATTAATCAAGTAGAGGAATTAACGGAATAGAATTAATTCTGAATAAAAACCGAACCAGCAAAATGACCAAATAGAGAAAAATTTTAAATTGTGAAAAATTAGAGAACAAATAGAAACATGCAGTATCCCCAGCCACATGGCAGTCAGATGCAAGCACTCTGCGAATATTACATTTTCTTAAGCTCAGAATATCGTTTAAAAACGGTTTTAAACTGTTTTGTCTTTTTACAGAACTAGAGTGAAATATTTAAATAATTGAAAGGTAACCCATGACTCTATACAAATCAAAGCACAAATGCTTATAAGCTACTTAGAACCCAGTCAGTAATGTCCACACTGCATCATGTTTTCACTAAACATGTTACGGAATGTTAAACATGAGTTTAATATTGAGGTATAGATTTTAGCGTGTGTTGCCCGACAATCTGCTGAGCACTTCGAGTGTGATTTCAGTTACATAATGGAATTTTCCCACCTGATCTTTCGGCGGGCACTACAGACTACAGACGTTCCTGCCTGTTCGTGGCGTGTGAAAGACGAGGCCGGATGGCGTTGGGGGTTTTCTTACGCAGGCTCTGCGGATGGGCGTAGATGAAGTGTGCCCATGACCTGGACCTCTTTCCCCTGGACTAGGCGGAGAAACCTGAAGACTCTTTATGAAGCTTATCTAAGCATAGTCAAGTACAGTCAAGTACGCCATCACAATCCAGCCGCCCCCGAGGTTGAACGAGAAAAGAGAGCACGACGCACGTCGCGACGTCAACTTATACAAACCCCGACGCAGCTGACTAAATTTCGTTAATAAGCGAAAACCACCGCCTTCCCAATGACGTCACCACTCACGGTAGCAGTGGACAAACTTGATTTCAGTATCAATGCTGACATTGAACAAACCGCGATAGCGCGCCGCACGCACGGAAAATAAATTTAAGTGGCCGTGGTGTTTACTTTTCGATATCACCACGGCACATGAGTACCTGGGATAACATCCTGGGGATAATAATGGGCGGCTGAAGCGTAGTACTGGCCACACTGCCTTCCTGGTATGCCGTACGGCTCACATAAGGCAGCCTACCCTGCCTTCTCCTACACTACTTCAAGTGGTACACATGGGAGCCATTATTACATTATGTTACGTATATAATATTTTCTAATAAAACTTATTATTTTATTATTCAACCTTTTTTATTAGTTTTTTACCTTTTTATGTTTTTGGTAAGGTTTCATAGCTACTTTTTACAAAAATAGTTCGAATGTGTGAGAAATTCATTCAACCTCTTTTATAGGTAATATTATTTAGTTTCACCTAATTTTCCCCATATTTTTAGTTTTTCTCTGTTATGCTTCGTAATTCTATTTTTACACTAATTGTAGTAGGTTTTAGCTATTTGTTTAATAGTTTTTCTGAGTTAGGACATTGAAAATTTAGCAGTTCCTTTTTGACCATTTTTGAAGGTGTTTTGAAAGATTTTTGAGCTGTTTTTCCCGAGACATATGCAGGTGTGCTAGAAACTCTAGTTTTCTACTGATTTTTGTAGATTCAGGTAATTCTTTTGGTTTTACGAGTAAGGTGGTTGAAATTTTTTTTCATATTTTGTCTACTTTTGAAGGTGTTTTGTATGATTTGAGAGCTGTTTTTGCAAAAATGTTCGATTGGGCCAGAACCCCGAAGATATACTACTCGCGCGCGCGCGCGCGCGTGTAACGCACATGATATGACAAACTATATGCATTTATATAATGGTTATTAATACGTAAGATAGTAACACAACAAGTAGCTTATATTTCAATGCGGTTTTAGTGCATTAACTTCTTTTCCGATTGATTGTAATCAGAAGGGTTCATGATCGAACTTCTTAATGTATTCCCTATTCTCCTCATCGCATGACATGTGAATACATCCGTCCATGTATTCATGTTGTTTATTTACCGGTATCATACATGCATTAACCTCAAGAGGGGTCGTGAGTTTTATCTTACGTAGATTAAGGTATTAAGGTTATCGTGTCATCACAGGATAGCACTTTCTAAGACGTTTAACAAAGAAATAAGAAACAATTCCGTTACATTAAATAGTTCACTTCCGTTCCGCCCGGTGCGCTCGTCTAGTACTGTATTCAGTAAATATTTTTTCCGCAATTTACATGAAAGTAATTCTCACGTTATAAATGACCGTTGATAATGGCGCACGGGCTGAATGAAAAGCGTGTATTCATTCGAGTCTCACCCGTCGACGCTGTTGTCAGAGGTCAGGATGTCAACGTGATTGGTTTACACAGTACAAGAGAAAACCTGTTCTTGTTTGAAACATGGGAAAGGGGGCGTGAATGAGGATTTCAAAGTACTCACTTCTTCTTCGTTCCTTACCATTATTATTAATTTCTTCTTGTTTAATTATTAAAATACACAGTTTTCAGAGGCACCGTTTATAATTTAATATTGTTACAACGGTCTACTTGATCGTCGTAGGTACAGTGGAAACAAAATACAAGACACCAATTAAATCACTAATCACCAGCTTTAATTTTCACAGTTAAACAGTTCGTAATAAACTCGTAGAATATTTCCAGTTAGATTTGTCCACACGCAATAACAATGTCTATTAATATTACACAATGTCTACTAATGTCGCACAATTATTAACACAATACTGTTTCACTTCGACACACTCAATCCGCACTAGCGAAAATCGCTCACGTAACTGAACTGACAACCTGCAGCTATGGCTTTATATACGCCGCGCTGAGGCCGAGTACAGCTTTCCCTCCTTAACTGCACGACGCCGCCGGCGGCTTAAAGCGTAGTATCTCAGGTGTTCCTGGAACTCACTAGAATCACCTACTTGAATGACGCACAGCTGCCACACTGGACAGGGAAACTGGAGAATGTTCTGGATTGTTCGGTACGCTTCTCGTAACAATATGCTTTATGAGATTTTATCATAACACTCTCTTTGCTCTCTGGGCGTACGTTTCTTGTACCACGTAATTATGACTTATGCCATAAAGTAGAGGAGTACCCTGTATCTCGTGTATAAATATTTACTTATTTTTATTACACATTTATTTATGTACATACTTTATTAGTAGGGCTAAAGACGTACAGAAAATAAATATGAACATGTGAATATAAAAATGAGAATGTAATAGAAAATCACAAGTCAGAGGTCACAGGAAAAAACATTCAAAAAGTGTTTTATGAAAAACTATGACACTCTTTAGGCAAGGGGTGTTGGTTGGGAACTCATTTCTGACCCCAGTTTATCATTTTTGACGTCTGTCGAAATATTAGAGAAATTTTCTTGCAAAGTTTTTCGATTTTCCTGTGAATTCTTGTTAATCTTTCATTAAGTCGTTGTTGCACCGTGTGTAGCAGTTAAATTGGTGTGGCAGCCGGAAACGTTTGTCTGAATTGTGGCAGTTGATGTAAAGCAATTTCACGCTATCATTTGATTAACAAAAAACGATTGTCGTAACGTCTGTCACGTAGGTATTACAAATATGTAAAATTTGCTTACTTGTTGGAACTTTCATGTTGCTAACTGGACCTTTTTATAAAAACTACGTCGGTAGTTGTTTTCAGACAATTTTGTAAAAATGCATTGCCACAGTACTTCATTTTGACTTATTCCAAGCAGATGCTGGTGTATAGCCTTTCATATGGCATTTCCACGCTATAATGAGAAACAAAATTAATTAGTTATCACACCAACGCGTACGCGTGTTTTCTAAGAATTATAAAATCGTGGCATGAACACAAATATGGATTTAACAGGAACACGTACGTGATAACTTTCATATTCATGTTTACATTTACGTTTACATTCAAGTCATGATTTGAATACATGTTAAGCTTCTCTTTGCGTAAGGAAACTGGGTTTTATTTGCTTTTTGAACTAAAAATACTTTGAAGACTAGAGACTAGGGACTCGACCAGAACTGGGAAAATATAAACTTTTCACACAAGAATATTTTTTAACTTAATTCGTTCGTAAATACCAGTACGATACGTCTACAATATAAATCAGCTGCATTTAATTCTCTACTAACGCATATAATAAACAAAATATCTTTAAATGATGTAGAAAACAAAAAGGATTAATTGTACGTATTTTGGTACAATTCTTCTTCTTCTGACAGTTCCTGTCCGTTTCGGATGTTGGATATCATACAGACTACTTTAACTTTCTGCACTGCTGCACGGAATAAGTCAGTTGTATTCATGGCAAACCAGGTTCTTAAATTCCTCAGCCATGATATTCTCGGTCGCCCAACTCCTCTCTTTCCAAGTACTTTTCCCTGTAGGACAATTACAGTTAGTGGTAAAATTTAAAAATTAAAAAAATTGAGATATAAGTAAGTAAATAATAATAAGAAAACAGAATGTTATAGAATCAAATCTAAACAACTAAGGTTGTTCGCAATTTAAGTAGTGATTTTTTTTAATTTAAAATATTGTTACTAGTCGTAGGAACTAACCAACACTTTATAGCTAAATAAAGGTTAAGACACTTGTGGTTAGTATTTTCGTGTGTTGTTCATAAAATCACTGTGTAAATTCAAACGCTTAAATCCTTCGGTGTCTTCTTCTGTGGTGGTGGTATTGCCCAGAAGCTGCAGTACCCCGGTGTTCATATGAGTGGAATCTCGTCTCATGCTTCTCTGTAGTTTTATTACGTTAAGCATCAGCAAATCACTATGGGTATGGTCGATTCGAAAGTACCATGACGCGTCCGTAATACTTCTGATAATTTTTTCTGGAAACACCGAATTTTTAATATGACTTTTTGCACAATTCTGTTACTGTTCTAGGTCCATTGGGCTTTAGAACTTATTTATAAAAAAATAATTTATTATTCATTGTGAGTCGGAATTTTTTCTAACAGGCCAGTTCATTTTTTGTACTTAAGACCCAGTTCGTTTATTTTCTTTCTGACAAGATTAATTCCTAACTACTTAGTTGAGTTGCTGTGAGGATGTTAGTGTTGTCAGCTGTTTCCGGAACGTGTTCTTGTTTTTTATGTGCGAAGTCAGTATGTCCCGATTTACTCCGATTGATTTTAATTCTCCATTTTTGTCAAAATATTTAGATCGTAGTTAGGTTGTTGGAGATTTCTAACCGCTCTTAGCTAAAAATGGTGTATGTAAAATATAATTCCCTGACTACAAACCATTTTGTGTAGGTCAAGTTAAAAAACTTTAAAAGTTAGATTTATTGTGTACAAAAGTTCTTATGTAACACCAGGAATCTATAAATCTAACTTAGCGATCCATTCACTTAATAATAATAACTTGCATTCAAATTTAGAGAATGTAACTAAAAATAAAACAATAATCCAACGGACTAAAAGTGAACCTCTGGAAAAATTTAGAAATATGGTTTATTTCTTTCTAATAATGTAGAATAAATAATAGATTAGGAAACAGTTTAACAATGTTACTTAAAGTGATTAGTTTAATTTATTATTAAATAAAAATATAATTAAATAAATATGTAGACTCCTAACACAAACTGAAATTTAATTTTTGTACAAGTCTTTACTGATATACCTTGCACTAGAGTCTTTACTGATATACCTTGCAATAGAGTCTTTCTTTTAAATAAGTTTTATAAGTGTGCATAAAATAATACAACTTCACTTCCCTGTAATGTCGACTGTAGATCCTTCAGACGACCGCGACGGGTTGATACTATCTGAAGGAACACGTGGATCAATTTACTCTGTGGAGCTTCAGGGTCGCTTCCGGGCCTGTAACCAGTTCTCACGGACACGGTTACATACAATTTCATACCGTGAACCGATACTGTTACTGCTCAAACTGGTTTACTAGGCTTACACCTTTTCAGTTAGCTTGAAGAGTATATATTCCTAAACGGATAGCACACAATTATAATAACTACTGCAGTAACTTTGCGGGATTTTTTAACTTGCGTGCGTCACAAATGGCAGACCAAACGTCTTGGACCAGCGCAGCGTCCACTCGTAATCGATTTCGAAGCGAGACTAACTGTATATTCACAGTATTATTATTAAACTGAATTTCTTCCAATTTGATTGGTTCCTCGGTAACCCCCTTCTTAGATATATTATCTTCTGAAGTGTACCAGATTTACCTGTACAACAACGTTTAGGAACAGTATTCATGTACAAAAAACGCATACATTCAATTACTAATTTTTAAAACAACTACTGACACAGGTATGTTTTTTATCACGGGTATTTTGATATAAGTCCCATATCAAAATTTCCCATAATTCGCAAGTTATTCAAATTAACGTGTTTTTAAGAATATCTCATAAAATAATTCGTACCCTCGCACATACGGCTAAGTATCATTACGCTTCACTTCACTGCACTTAAAGTTGCGTTGCAAGCCTAAAAATATTTAAAACTAACTATTTTCACAACGTTTCTTGTCAACTGCTTTACAATGTGCAATGAATAAAACAAAAGATAATACAGAATAGAGAGAAAGATAGAAGTTAATTCTAAAATGAGAAATAAAAGGAAAAGAAGTTTATTGCCGAGAGAATCTTTCACGTAACAACGCTGTGTTACGTTGAGTGTTTGAGGTCAGTCACTCAGCGACGGGGAGAAGAGGACAGTCAGTTAGACAGTAACTTAATTTTTTAATTTTGAGAAAATTATGGCACCGTTAAAGATAAAGGCGACAGAACATTAAACATTGATTATAGACTACTTTTAACTAAATTTTAAGTGATATAGTTCTTCTCCTTTAAAATGAATTTTCATATTTATATTAACTTGTAATACACACTGTGGACCTACTACCTGCAGTTATCCTTGAGATTGTCCGTCATTTTTGATTAATTGTGTACCTCGTCCCCTCCTGACAATAATGTTACGACTGGATAAGAAGACTTCAGTCGCATGGAATGTCGTTTTAATTCCCTCATAGCAACCTTACTCTTTTTAAGTCGTCTCATATGCGAGGTTAAGGTTATATAGGGTACTGGAAAATGAACAAAAATATGAACGATTAATGCTGTCTAAGTGAACTGACGTTCGTGAACCTTCAGATAGCTTACAAAGAATTGTGCAAAGAATTATAGAACTAAAAAAAAGTTAAAATCCAGTTAATTGGTAAACTCCGTTTAAATAGATATTTTTTAAAAGTTATTTGTCCATTTTAACTAACTTGGATTTCCAATTTAATGTGAATAACTACGTTTTAGTACAGTACGTGATACATCAAGGTTAACTATATGTATAGTACATTCTACTACGTAAGATAGTACACTATACTGTAAATCGCTGAGTGTAAACTTACTGTAATTGCGTGAGAAGTATGCACAGCATTTACATGAACGCCACGATATTTCTGTTGTAAGTATAGTCAGCGAGCCATTCACGTTCAAGCACATTTAATTAAAACCTTTTTTACCAGAATTGCTTCTTGTATTACAGTTATTGAGAAGGTTGTATGTAATCAGTATAAAAATATGACCACGTACGAGTGTGGTGTATCGGACTCACCAGAACCTGAGGGGACCTAATATTGTTCATGTTTACCCTACGAGTTTTGAAATGTGCTTATTTCATCGTAAGGTATTTTTTTAAATTATGTTAGCTGACTGTAACAGTTCGCCTGTCCGCAACAACAGAGACCGGCTTCAAACAACGCTATCGGCAACAGTCCGCCTACGCACAATCGTACGATTGATCGAGTGATATCGAATACAGTGGTCAAATCGAATGAGAGGTCGTCAAATTCGAGACTAGGAGGTGGCACAGACTTGACTGACCTTGACTTTGCGCTCAGTTTGGAATTGTCCCTGAAGGTCGCATACTTTTATTGGTCAGATGGAGTAAAAAAAAAAGAAATTACGAAACTATTCGCAACTTAAACTTTAAACCATTAAAAGTAGGTTTTATTATTAGGTCGTTAAATTGGAGGCTTAGAATATAGTCCAACAAGTGTAAACCTGTAGCAATGAGCGGTACAGAATAAATTACGTTAAGTAAATGCAAACATTATGGTACCTAGGTATCCTATTGTCGGCAACAACCTGTTTCCATACCCTTCCAAGGCTGCTTATGCATATTTGTTACTCCTGGTGCAACTCGTCTGGCAACCTATACGTTACTTGTTTGTTTATTCCATTACGGTATTCACATATTAGAAGTAATTTGTTTGTAATTCGTGCATGGTGTAGGGTACCATATACGTATAATGTACAAAGTAATGTTATTTGGTGATGAAAACGCACATTTTATTTTATTACATATTTTCAGCTTTGGTAAGCTTGAAGCTGATCTTACTTCCTTTTCGTAAGACCGACTAGTAAATTCAAATTTTAAACTGAGAATGATCGGTATATAGTTGCCCCCGCGTTGGTATGACACATCTGAATATACCAGTTTTATTAGCCTACCTTGGTGAGCGCGTTCACGTCTCCTGATATTTTTTTTTCGCTCTGGGCTGTGCGGTTGTGCGTCGCAGAGACGAACCGCTCGGGATCTGAGTTCCGAGCTATCTTCTGGAGCTCCTGCCTCGTGGCCCTGCCCAAGTAGGGCGTGTGCTCTGTAGCAGGCCGATTCTCGGCTGTTGTGCTAGCCTACACTAGCGCAGTATACACCGAGGGCGTTTCCACGAATCACCTGGACGTATACGGTACCTTCCCAGCCCAGTCACTAGAGGATTGCCTGGGAACCTCGCCGCACGTGCATGCCGCCTGAATGTGTCATCTAAGGAGCGGACGCCAAGTCCTCTCCTTAGAAGGCGAGATGAAAAGCGACGGGGGACTTTGGCCGCTAGCCGAAGACCCCTGTCGAGGACGCTCTGCAACTTCTTTTTATGCATTGCGGCGAGGTAACCCCAGACCGGACAGGCGTAGGTAATGATCGACAGCAGATACGCGCCGACGATCATCCTGCCCAATTTCCTGGTCAGGGCTGAGCTGATCAGGAGTGGAAACAGTGCGCACAGGCGAGTGGATGCTCGCTTAAAAACTGTCTGTGCGTGGGTACGCCAGGTGAGCCGACGGTCGAGATGTAATCCGAGGTACTTGACCTCTTTGGACCAGCGCACAGGGTTCTTCCGTCGCTTGGAGAATTCGACGGCTATACTCTTGGTAGCGTTGAGTTGCACTCTCCAATTCTCAGTCCAGTCCACGAGCGTGTCGAGCTGGCGCTGCAGTCGTAGGATGGCCCTTTCCACATGACGATCGGCCGTAAATACGGCCGTGTTGTCCGCAAAGAGGGCCATCTGGACTCCAGACTGTCTCGGCACGTCGTTGACGTAGATCGAGAACAGAAGGGGGCCTAGAACACTACCTTGAGGGACGCCGGCTGTGATTCGTCTCTCGGAAGAGACTGAATCTCCAACTCTCACGCAGAAGGTCCTCTCCGTCAGAAAGCTAGCAACCAGATGGAGGTAGCAGTCCGGGAGCTGGACTTCCCTAAGCTTGAATAATAGGCCATCATGCCATACGCTGTCGAAGGCTTTTTCAACATCTAAGAAACAGCCAACGGTCCGTTCTCTCCGACACCCGGCTTCCGTGACGCTTTCCACCATTCTCATCAGTTGATGAGTGGTCGAATGCCCACACGAAAGCCGAACTGTTCGGGGACCAGCACGTCAAAGTTGGTTAGATGTTCTTGTACACGACGCTGCACGAGGCGCTCAAAAACCTTGGACGTAGCGGAGAGTAGGCTGATAGGCCGGAGGTTTTCAGAGCGGGTGGTATCCTTTCCCTGCTTCGGGATCACGATAACCGTTGCCTTTCGCCATTTCTTGGGAAAGTAGGCCAGTCTGAGACACGCGTTGAACAAATCAGTCAAGAATTGAACTCCAGGCTCGGGAAGAAGTCGTAGAGCGGTGTTCGTAACACCGTCCGGGCCTGGAGCTTTTCTTGGCTGAAGTTCAGCGAGCCGATCTGAGACCTCTTCCAAAGAGATGGGTTCGGGCTCCGCCGTGATCGGAAGAGACAGAAAGTCTTCCACAGCCATCTCGACTTGTTCGTCGAAGTCCCAGTCCATGGGCGGGTTGGGAGCGAACTGTCGCTCGAAACACAAGCCCAAGTACTCGGCCTTCTCCTCCGGGCGACCCAGGAGTCGTCCGAACGGTCCAACAATGGCGGGTAGTGGAGGTCGTCGCCTCCGTCCCGTCAATGCGGTAGGTATTCTATACGGGTGACTTTGCGGGTCCACATCCCCCGTTCGGGCCACAGCGAGTTCTCAACAGCTACGTCGGAACGCCTTCAGACTGCCACGCAGTCGTCCGGTGAGCCGATTGTATGCTGCCTTATCGGCTGAATCACGGGTCCTCTGCCAACGTTTCCGGAAGTAATTCCTCTCGCGAGCGAGAAGAGAGACTTCCCCAGGGATGCGTTGGTAGTCAGGCGTGAAACCAGCTCGCGTACGTGAAGACACGCCTATAGCCGAGATGATTGCCTCTTCGATTCCCGCTACTGCTTCGTCTAGGAGGCGAACGGAATCGAGTGGGGCCGCTGGCGGTAATCTACGGCACAAGGCCGGGCCGTAGCGATCCCAATCCATAACCTTCTTCTGGTCAGAACGTGCATAGGCGTGCTGGGTAGCGACGTGGACCAAGATAGGGTTGTGGTCGGATGTCAACTCCGTAAGTGAGAATACCTCGACCGGACAGACAACTCCTTGGGTCACCGCGATATCCAGAACATCGGTAGCCGCGTTAGGCCGCGTCGGAAAGAACGTGGGTTGCGCTGGACCAAATACCATCGCCCGGCGCGATTAAACAAAACTGATCGCGGCATGGATGTTTATATACTAACTGGATGCCCGACTGCCAACCCTGTATGCTTGCGAGAGCTGAAGCAAGTGTGACGTCACGCCGCCATCTTTAACCCGGGCAAGAGATCTCGAGCCCACAGTACTACCTATACAACTGGTACATAATTGTGCCATTAATTACGTGACAATTAATTATTTTTTGATGATGAATACATGCTACGGTACGTCCTGAATAATACGATTTTTTGTCAAACCCATCAGCCTGAATGGTAATTCTCACTTACCTGTTAAATCTTTTTCTATTTCCACTCGTAATCAAAGAATTTATTAGCCGACACCGTGGGATCATAGTGTTATGGGAACGTAAAATGAAATTTAAAAACAAAAGTTTCTCAACGAAGAATTAGAAATAAAAGGCTGTATTTCCAACATTCATTATTATTAGGGCTATTTATCTGTATGAAAAGGTACCAGTACTCACCAGGAACTCGCGAGTTCAAATCCAGGGGAGATAGATCGATGTAAAAGTTTGGAAAATTCTATAGAGATAAATGAAACTATAAATCTTGAGAAACTTGGGCTTAAAAATGTGCCAGTACTGCATACCACCAGAAAAAGCCATTATTAACTGATGTTGTTGTTATTATTATTATTATTATTATTATATTATTATTATTATTATCATCAATCTATATAAAATAAGCTGCTTTCTTCCTTTCAAAAATGATATTCAAAATAAAACAAGAAAAACACACAGAATCTAACCCAGTATGCTGGTATCCTTACTTTGTTCTCAGAAATGTGGCCAGCCCAGTAAAATGGTTATTAATAGTTTTACAGGTTTTTGATTATTCATTCACAACTGGTGTTTTTTAATAATGGCTTTTAGAAGAGAGTACATAATGATAATAAACAGAATGAATGTGTAAACTTATTGACAATGAATGTAAGTGTTAGCCATAGATTACCATAAAACTTAGGCATTAGGTTTTGCTGGCCAATATCGTGATTTGTAAGAAATTAAAAATTCCACTACTGAATAAAATTAATTAGAACTCTGTGATTTTCAAAATTCGTCAAAAATCAATGGAAACTCGATTATAACTAAACTTATTTAATTACATATTTGGTTGTATTCTGTGACTAAATAAATCTTGTTTGCATTATAAGCCATTTCGCTCGACTTTAATTTCATGCATTTGCTAAACATTTTGCGTCTGGGAGAAATGGGACTATACCTTCTGTTTGTATACACCTTGTTGTTATATGCAGTGAGATGTAATAATTTTATACTGTAACGCAGAAGCAATTAGACGACTGTTTAGCTAGATCTGACTGTAGACATTGTTCGGTTATTTACACATATAATTACGTGTCAGATTATGCTGAAAGACTTTTAGTTTCTATGTTGGAAGATACCGTATGCTATTTGTATGTTAGTTTCGTATTCTTTTCGAAGTCATAAATCAAGCAAGCATTAAATCAATTTACACTCCAAAAGGTCCGCACAAATCAACCTAACTCCACGTCTGTTTAACTTTTTCTGCCCGCTTTAAATATGGCTGCCGTGATCTGATTTGCTTCACTAGAGAGCGCCCTGTCGGGCATCCAGTTACATTAACATCCATGCTTCGCGGTAACATGGGATACGGATACGGGACGTACTACAGGAATTGGATTGGAAGTATCAACCACGTGTCGCGAAATCAGATTAAGCTGGAATTGCGATTGTGTACTACTTTTATCTGTGAACGTGAAGTATGACTTTTATGGCATTATAAACATATCTCTCCGATATCACTGGTATAAACTACTTTCTAACAAACGAGTATATAGAGTTGTCGCTCGCATGTCATAGTGAAAGTATGCCCACTACAGCTATTTGTCTCCACATTTTTATGACACAAGGCTAAGCACTCCTCGTAATTACATTTTATATATACCGTATTTACTCGCGTAATTTAGCCTACGTCCTCGTATAATATACGCATCTTAAATTTTTGGAGGAAATTTAGGAAAAAAATATCATATAGCCTACGTTATTAGCAATAAAGGTAAAAATTAAGAGTCTGAGAAACAAAGTAGATAAATATAGATAAACAGATATAATTTCAGTGGTTACGTTTTTGTACTGTTCATTGTAATGCCTTACCTTATATCAGTAGCTACAGTATAAATAGAAATTCACATGTTATTAACCACCTCGTACTTTAAGCGAAATTTGTAATTAGGTGGAACTTCACTAGTTATTTATTTTTTTTTTTAATGAAAACCGAGATAAATGCGTTCTTAGTAAACCGGGAAGCCCACCCTACCAAGGTGTTTTGAATGCCTGTGAGTGGCGCCCGGTTGTCCAGTATAGATCTCGGTACAAAGTCATACGAATTAGGTCATATCGTTCCTATCCTAACATCGTGACGGATATTTAGGCTATCCGAGTGACGGATGACGTAAATATGAACTCGACTACATCGAAATACAGTAGTTTTATAGTGGCGTTTAAAATGCGCGTAATAAAGTTCGCGGGAGAAAGGAGATGAGAATGCTGGAAGAGAATTTGATGTGACAAGCACGTTCATTACTGGCGAAAACAAAAAGGATGCTCTCCTTTGTACTAATAGTGGCACACCGGACTTTATTCAAAGAAATTTATAATTTAAAATAATTTATAAATATTTCTAGAAATAAAATTTCAGTTCCGCTTAATGTGTATTTCGTTTAGTTATAATTTTAAAACATTATAACCTAAAAAGTACCAACCGATATAAGTAATTCTCCGCGTAATTTATGCACCATGTTTTTTGCTGGTTAGAAATGGAAAAAGTGGGTAAATAACGTGAGTAGGCTAAATACGGTAGTTATATAAATAAAGTAAGAAGAAAAACTTGTGTGGTAGTTAATAGAAGTGAAACGTCTTTTGTCACGTAGCTAATGTAGCATTATGACTTAATTTACTGGTTTGATTTCTACATGGGCTGTTCAGCAAGGGTCGGAAATTCTATTACCGACCGAACACACACTATAATTCGAATTTTCGCGTGTACTTTGAATTGGCCACATCGTTTCTCGACTAAAGTTAGCGTTCATTTATACCACCTATAGACACAGGTACTTTTTCTAGGCAACATCAAAACGTTTGGTGTTGCCGTACTGTCGACTGGACGATTTCACCGACGCTCTTTGTAATTCTAACGTATTAGACGAGACCCTTTTGTGACTCTTTGATTACAATTATCGTTTTTACTTTGTGTTAGTAAAGTGTTAGTTACTCCGTTTACACTTTAACAGGTTTAAATTATTCCGATCAAACTTCTATAAATCGTTCAAATTACATTTGTTTACATTAGGACTACTAGAAAGACGGACTTCTTACATCAAAATTTTTTTAATATAAAGCGACGTTTCGGTTACGCTACAAATCTGTAGTCGTCTTCAGGCAAAAACAAACACTAAAACATCACAAATAAAAAATAAACAATACACTGACTCACAATCGACGGAGACTCAAAAATACTAAAGTATTTACATAACAAACAAAGAAATAAATACGTAAAACATACCAGCTATGAAATTTATAAAACCACATGAACCTTCACTCCTCAAGGTCAACAATAAGAAATTATTTACTTCTTTGTTTGTTATGTAAATACTGTCGTATGTTTTGACTCCCTGTGGGTTGTGGGACAGATATTATTTATTACTTCCATGTTCCATAAGGAAATGGAAGTATGGTGATGGCAAAAAATCGTGTTCGAGATAATTGCAGATTCTGATTGTACTACCCTCAAAACATGAAAAAGTCATTTTTCGAAAAGTGTTTGTCTGTGTGTAGATTTTTTTTATGGCAAACGATAAGAGCCGCAAATTCAAACAGAATCAAATAATTTTTTGCATACAGCCCTAAATTGTAGAGTATTCAGGACTTATTGTTTTTGGTGAAGATCTGTTAAGGGAAAGGGGTAGTTTACCTGCAACGTTTTATGTTTTAACAAGGGTAATTTATTTTTTCTATGACGAACGATAACTGCCGTAAATTCACACAGAATCAAATACCTTCCTGAATTATAGAGAACTCAAGGTCTGTTGATTTTGGTGAAGATCGGTTAAGAGAAAAGGGTAGTTTACCTGCAACGTTTTATGTTTAAATGGATAATTTTTTATGACGAATGATAACTGCCGCATATTAAAAGAGAATCAAATAAATTTTTGCATACGTTCTTGAATTTCTAAGTACTCAAGGTCTGTTGAGTTTGGTGAAGATCGGTTAAGGGAAAGGGGTAGTTTACCTGCAACACTTTATGTTGTAACAAGAGAAATGTTTTCATGACAAACGATAACTTCTGTAAATTCAAACAGAATCAAATAATTTTTTACATATGTGCCTGAGTTGTAGAGGACTCAAGGCCTATTGATTTTGGTGAAGATCGGTTACGGGGAAAGGGTAGTTTACCGGAAACATTTTTTGTTGTAACAAGAGTAAAGTACTTAATTTTGATAAATAAAGTATTCTGAAAAGCAGATTATAATCATCCACTGTAGAAACGTAGATGAAATATCTATAAATGAAGAGGCTAGTTGAACGGGGTGGAGGTAATTTTCTATAAACGAAAATTATAATTGAAGGGGGAGGGGATAATTTTTTTTATATATGTACTACGTTATCGGCAACAAAGAAGTAGTTTGTTGTTAAAATTCCTTCCCGGCCTGTTTGGCCGTAGACCAGTGTTTTCTCCAAAACCAGACGTTTCGGCAGTGCCATCGACTGCCATCATCAGTGAAAATCGAGTGCGATAACGTGAGGTGGTATACGTTAGTGACCACAGTACTGTGGTTAAGGCTGAAGCAATAAGTAGAATGAAGTAGTTTCTATGGAAATATTTCATTTTTAAAATGATTTTAAATATAAATCTTAGAACATGGAAGTCATGTATTTTTTATTTGTAATGTTTTAGTGTTTGTTTTTGCCTGAAGACGGCTTCAGATTTGTTGCGCGGCTGAAACGTCGCTTTATATAAAATATCGGTATGGATAACCATACATGACTTCCATGTTCTAAGATTTATATTTAAAATCATTTTCGAAATCAAATATTCAATAAAAACTACTTCTTTCTACTTATTGCTTCAGCCTTAACCACAGTAGGCCTACTGTGGTCACTAAGTATACCACCTCACGTTATCGCACTTGATTTTCACTGATGATGGCAGTCGATGGCACTTCCGAAACGTCTGGTTTTGTAGACCCTGTATTGGACCACGGCCAAACAGCCCGGGAAGGAATTTTTTGTGTATTGTGTACTATACACATAACGATAACGTAGTACACATATAAAAAATTATCCTCCCCCCTTCAACTATAATTTTCATTTATAGAAAATTACCCCCACCCCGTTCAACTAGCCTCTTCATTTATAGATATTTCATCTACGTTTCTACAATGTATTATTATGATCTTCTTATCAGGATAATTTTTTTATAAAAATTAAGTATATTACTCTTGTTAAAACATAAAACGTTGCAGGTAAACTACCCTTTCCCCGTAACCGATCTTCACTAAAATCAATAGGCCTTGAGTACTCAACAACTCAGGCACATATGCAAACAATTATTTGATTCTGTTTGAATGTGCGGCAGTTACCGTTCGTCATAGAAAAAATTATCCTTGTTAAAACATAAAACGTTGCAGGTAAACTACCCCTTTCTCTTAACCGATCTCCACCAAAATCAACAGGCCTTGAGTCCTCTACATTTCAGAGACGTATGCAAAACCTTATTTGATTGTGTGTAAATTTGCGGCTGTTATCGTTTGCCAAAAAAAACATTCTACACATAGACACACACACACAGATACACACACAGACATTTTTCAAAAAATGACTTTTCTTCATGTTTTGAGGGTAGTACAATCAGAATCAGCAGTTATCTCAAACACGATTTTTTTCGCCGTGACCTTACTTCCATTTCCTTATGTAACATGGAAGTACAAAACAGTGATGGAAGAAGTCCGTCTCACTAGTAGGCCTAATGTCAGTAACGCATCACTGACGTCTTTTAAAACAATTACATTTGTTTATTTGTGTCGTTGATGCTTGGTAACATTTTCCTTGGATTTGTATTAACGTAGAGGTTTATTTTCATTCTTCACAGTTCAATGCACAAAGACGGTTCAATACTTGTCTTGACTTTTAATTTAACGTTCTGTTCTGTCTCAACTATTAGGTATCTTTTTTAATACTCCATGAAATGTTTCGTTTTAAATTATGGTTTTAATTTCATAATCATTTTCAGTTTATTTATTTTGTTTTAATATTTATACTTATTAGTGAGGTAGAAAATTATAACAAGTTTCACTTCAAAAATACGTACGTTCATATTTAATGTTTAAATCCTACGATTTGTTTGCAGGTAAAATTTTACAGGAACTAACTAAATATAATCAGTCGTAAATAGCTTCATTAACATTGGGGAATTTGGTCGATGGTTTACAAAATTTAGAGGTATTCTTAAAATTTCAAACTAAACTGACAATCTACACAACTTTTGTGGAGCCCATTTTAACTTATGGCTGCGAATGCTGGCAACTTTCAGATAAAGAGGAAAAGGTGATTGAAACTGTGGAAATGGACTTCTTTAAGAAGAGCATGTAATATTTCTAGAATGCAACATGTTAGAAACGAAGATATAAGAAGGAAAACAGTGGGCATATTTACAGCAGCAAAAAGAATAGAATCCAGACAGTTGCTATGGTATGGTCACGTAATGAGAATGGAGGAGAAGCGATGGCCAAAGAAAGCATTGACAGACACACCACAAAACAGGATAAGAAAAGGAAGACTAACAACACAATGGAGAAAAGGAATTAGGAAAAACATGAGAGATCTAGCTATTGAAGACGATGACTGGAAAGATAGGGAGAAATGGCGATCGAAATGCGCGATGCGGCATAGACTGTAGGACCCCCGCTAATAATAATAATTCTTAAAATCTTAAAATGAGCTGAGTGCTAACATTAGCAGCAACTATAAAGTGTTCATTAATTGTAGAATTCGGACATTACAAAAGTTACACGTGTACTGATTCGTTAGTGAGAATAAAAAAAACACAAACAAAAAATAGCAGCACGATACGTTGTCGTACATTTCACACTCAGAGCATCTGAAACTTATTACATGAATAGCATGTGTTTGTTCCAGTTAAGAAGTTGACAGAAAGCAGTTCCGTAACTAACAGTCTAATTCAAAATTTTCCTTGAGTCATAGTATCTAGGGTGTACGCCCGAATCCTCAGCCGAAATGACAACGTCAGTAGTAAACATTACCACTTGGTCACCACAGAAGGTGAATCGAAATTTTGATACCGTACGAAACTCTGTGTAGTACTTAATGTAGCGCATTGAAGTGTCGCTGTAAGGTGTAGAGAAACGTACTGTATGTGCCCGTTTTCACTTGATGGCGAGTTGCGACTATTGGACTACGTCACAGTGACCTTTGAAAACGTCACAGTGACCTTTGAAAACGTCACAATGACTCGCTGAAACGTCAGTATAATTAACACCCAAGTGATAATTGCTGCAAGGCAGAATAGTTAGTCTTAATGAATCGTTTCTCTTGTTAATTATTGTACTCGTTTACGCTGCTGACATTTCTGCCTCATTTACGTGTGTGTGTGTGTGTGTGTGTGTGTGTGTGTGTGTGTGTGTGTGTGTGTGTGTGTGTGTGTGTGTGTGTGTGTGTGTGTGTGTGTGTGTGTGTGTGTGTGTGTGTGTGTGTGTGTGTGTGTGTGTGTGTGTGTGTGTGTGATAACTGGGTAATTTTTGTGAGTAATTATTTATACAGAGTATTGGACAATATCTACACTCTGTATTCATAAGTAGCGAGATACATGTTTTCAAATACCACGTAAGAATATGTAGGAAGTAAGCGTGAAAATTAAGTGGTGACATGGTTTTCTCATTTGTTAATATCGCCTTGATGATTTTTCAGTTAATAAACGACATATTACCATTGTAGACCAAATAGGAAAAACTCCCCGATGACATGTTTAAAATTTTAGAAATGTTGCTTAGATCTATCCTTCGCTCTGTTGGTGTGTTTGGCGATTTTTTGATGGAATTTTCTTTCTTATGTGTGTTGGTTTTTTAGTGTTTTTTTATTACAATATGAAAATGATGTGGCTTCTAGATAGAAAGTGTATGCTCAATGGAAACAGCAAATTTCAACGGATAATTTTAACAAATTCCAAAACTTTTAAAACTCTGTATAATCATTCGAATTCACACATTGAAGTCTTCATAGAATTCTAATTTCTTGTTTCCATAAAGTTTTAACATACGAGGTTCAACATAATACTAGGAGTCTCGTACATAGGACCTCCTTAGTATGATAAATAGGTCAGCCATCTTAGTTTTTTTTTAACAAAAACAATTTAAAATTATTAATTTTTAAATCTCATTATGTGCTATTAAATCAGACAATACTTTGACGTTTACTAGTTAGTGTGTAGGGTGTTCGTTGAAGTTACCTAACTGCTAAAGGTGGGAACAAGTGGCGCGTGCCAACTGGCGATATTAGTTTTCAATAATTATACGACTTTTTATCATGCATATTGATCTGTCATGTAATAATCGTACCATGGGAAAGATTACTTTGTGTGATTACTTTGTATACCATATTTAATCAGTTTTAAGATAAAAATCCTCCAGTTCATGTATAGCAAACCTTTTTAAATAGAATTTCGTGATAACCTAAAACGTTATTTATTTATTTATTTACTCAGAAATAAAATAAAACATACCATATAAACTGTTATAAGCACTTTAAACGTAATGTTATAACATTTATAACACATCACGACGAGGTCAGCAACAAAACTTTGTTTACATTATTTTATATCATTATAACTATTGTTACTGTATTGTCGCCATTTAGTCATCTATGGTTACTTCTCTCCAAAAGTGCTTCTGACACCGAAGTAACCTAAAATTAGGAAATGAATGTTTATTAGTTTAGAAACTATCTTAAAAAAAAGTATAACATCACAACTAAATTGTTTCATTTATGTGAGTTAGAATTATGTGGAATCGATCCAAGTTGAAATGTTTCGTTAGTAATATGCAGAACACAGTACATGTAATTTGCAATAGTGAGATTAGTAACTATAATTAATGGTTTTGTAACATGTAAGTACTGTCTAAATTTAATTGTGACTAAAAAAATCTTGTAACGGCGATTGAAGTTCAGTTTATAGCTAACCTACATACAATTTCGTATGTAAATCTCAAAAAAGAGGACATTCATTATGTAAATAGTAGACCCTATTGTTTCATTACATAAATTAGGTGTCTAGTGCACCCAATAAAAATCAGTAACAGTCGAATCATTATTATATAATAATACAATGCTATGATGATATTGTTACGTTGATAGCAATCTTTAACGCAGTCGAGTAATTAAATACCATGTAGGAAGCCAAAAGTCCAGAGTTTTATTTACTTGGGGACGAAATTAGACTCATAATCTAATTATGTAGGCCAATTCTCGTAAAACTTGTATTGCGCGCAACTAATAATTATAATCACTAAACCGATAACTTTAACAGCCGCGGTTAAAAACACCGAGTGTCACTCGCGATAATAGTCTCCTAACCAACCGCAGATGTTTTCGCTGTCTTATGTGTATATTCTTCAGCCAAAGCCACTTATTATCCAATTAAGACTTCTTTCCGTAAATCTAGGGTGTCACAATATGTTGATAACTCTACCAGGTTGTAGAATGTTCTGTCTAAATAAAGTCGTTTACGATATCCTTATCTGATGAGTCATCAGGTCATATAGTTAACAGCAGTGGCGGCTGGTGTTAAGGTTGCAGCTTTGCACAACCACCAATATAGAATAACTAAACTATAAAATAATATACGAAAACATTAAGCAGCTAAAAGTGTCATAAATTTCAATGGAGAGCGTATCAGATTCTACGCGGCAATGTTCGCGTACAATTCAAATGTGGCGCGCAGGCTGGTGGTTGTAGGCCGCTTGCAACTTCAGTAGTAAATGGCAGAGCTTACTACACAAACATGGGAGGACGTGCGCTACTCTTCATAGAAGTAATTACAATTTTTAAACTTTACACTGTTTATTTTAAAATGCATTTTAACTTTGCCAGAAAACGGTCGAATGCTAATTGAACATTCATTTAGAATACGTTCGACAACCTACAAAAGTGTAGTGCATCGAACAGTATTCAAACTGATCAGAAGTAAGTACAGAGAAGACTTTGTGTATCAGTACGGATTTCTCATAGAATCCTTATTATACGTTATATGGAACGTTCTCAAGTAAGGCTAACTTAACGTTACAAAACAGCCATATAAGTTTTTATTTCTCCTTCTTTTCCCCCAAAATTTTTCACTATCATACTGGCTAGACCATTAACGCTACTGGCTGAAACTGTCACACTACACCGTGGCTTACAATACGCTTTTCTTGTATTTCCTTATCAATTCAGACCAAATCGATCAGTGGCAAGCGTCAATACGCTGCCTGGCTACCGCGTTCTGAGTGCCTGCAGAGTGCATTGCTCCCTCTCGCTGTACACCATAAAGCCGAATGTCTTAGTGGTGAGAGAAGTCCGTATCACTACTGTGGCAGTATACGCTGTAGTAGATGTAGTGTGTCTGCTGTGCTATAAACCTTGTCTATTTTTGTGATGTCAGCTCCTACCTCTGCCTGTATTGCAGCAACGTTTTCCTCATATGAGAGAACAGTAATTGTGTTATTGAGATACTATTCGTGAAACCATTCAGTGCTAAAACTTTTTCAAAGAAATAGGGCATCGTTTTGAAATTTAGACGTATACTATTAACATTTAATTTAAAATCTAACGAAAAAATTTTAAGTAGTCATCTGAAACAACAAACGTTTCATTTACGTGGCTGTACGGTTGTAAAATTTGACAGATTTGTACATGTTGTCTTTTCTTGACAGTAGGTCTGCCATTTGGACGACGTCCCGAGTTACTGACTTAAGCAACCTACATATTTTAAGAAAAAAGCATACATTTTCAGAGTAATTTCGTAGTGCAAAGAAGTTCAACTAACATCGAGTTTTCCGTAAGTGAACGGTATAAAATAAATACCAAAAAAAATAACGAACAAGTTAAAAGTAATAGGCATATATAGGTCATTTAACTGACATTAACTTGTTTTAGCGTAAATGAATAGACCAGGCGTTAAGATATGTTCATTGTGGTTGAAACTGAGTCAACATTGAAAGGATGTAGAGGGAAGAATTGCTTTCCGGTCGCTTAGAAATCCCAAAAATTTACGTTTTACCAGTGGAAGAAACAAATATGATATGTACATTTTATCAAACCTTTACCAATTCTTCCTTCTTTTTCTTTTCAAAAATTTGTTATTACCTTGTACTTTGCCCGTCTGTTGAGCTGTTTCCTCTTTTGCCTACTGGTTCTTTTTTAGCGCACTTTCTTTATCAAGTATGCTGACACGTAAATCTTTTCCTAGTAACTTTTTTTTAAACAAGGCTAATATTTTTCTTCCAAACAAGGTTCTTCTTCCAATTATGTTCAATTGACTTCTTCTGTAACATACTGACCCCCCTCTCTCTCTCTCTCTCTCTCTCTCTCTCTCTTTCTCTCTCTGTACCAACCCTCCCATCAATATGTAACTGGTTTCCTTTATTACGCACTGTGTAAGTATAAACTGTAGCAACGTTACAAGTATTATAAAAAAATTACACAAATACAATACCATGTACTCATCGCAACTATGAAGTGTAATTCACCGGCCAGGTCGCAGGATTTTTTTATTCTCGTTGCGTCAAGTATATTGTAACGTTACATAATCCAGTCCCAATAAAGTAACTAATGATAATAAAAGTCAGAAATGGGTAAAACTAAAGCTCGCTCAAAATTTAATTATATCACTCAACATAATAAACAATTCGAGTGGTATATAGTGCGAAGTGAGTTCTAGTGTACCCATTGAGGTGAAAAACCAAAGTGAAATTAATGTATTACTAAACTGTGCTGTATGTTTTGGATAGGATAAAACTATGGAAGTAGTATGTAATAATACTAATTGATTTTTGTAATTTTATTTATTTATTGTAATTTATATTGTATGAACCACAATTTGTTATACCCAAGTTAATATTATATTGTTTCAAATAATTGTGTTAGATTGTAAGAGAACCCAGGGTTAATTTTAAAAGACATAAAAATTTTAACTACCAAAGATAATATAAAATTAAAATAATCCTATGAAGGAAATGACAACCGGAAGTAGTACCGGGTATGAACACTATTCGAGACTAAATAAATAATATATGAATTTATTTAATGATAATAAAATGATAAAATATTTATATACAATGTCATAAAAAAATTAACCAAAACATATTATGTAAATTAAATTAGTAAAGAAACCGGAATGGAAGGGAATTATTTTTCCATAAATAAAATATAAATTTATAATAATCACAAACTGCCTACATAATAAAAATACTATGTGTTACTAAGAGTGATGAAAAATAACAAGTATTGATAATATAAGATATAAAATTTTGAACTAAACCGGAGAGTTGAAGAAACGATGCGACAAAAATTATAAAAAATAACCTTTTTTGGACGTTGGAGGAGGCGAAATTCACGCAAGAGTAATAAACAAAGTGAATACTAACTAATTATACCTGAGGAATCCAAATTAAATGGTGATATACATTAAAAACCAGTAGATGAAAACATTCTGAGGATCCAATATAGTTCGGCCTACTTCCAGTAGACAATTAGCAAATACTCCAAACGAAAAGGAAATAATAACGCAAGACGTACCTCATCACAGAATAAAACTTCAATCCAGTAAGGACAACACGGAGCGAGGTAATATAAACATTTTTTCGTAATAAGTCCAGAAGAAAACTCGTTTTTTAACAGTGAAATAGAACAAAAAATATTCATTTTATCATATGTTTCTTTCAAAGTAAACAAATACATGCTGCTCTCTTACGGCAATTCCGGAAACTACGTAATATTTGAAAAATAAACAAAATTATTTATTAATTTTTTGATATTTGTAAAGCGTAGCAATTATCCATTTCTGACACTCTCATAACACAAAGAATTCACCCTGAACCCTGGGGAATTATTAAGAATTATGTAATAACTGATGTTTTTTATTATAGCGTAATATTGGGTAAATAACAACATATATGTTTTGTTCCTTAGACAGATCTATGTTTACTCGGTAAAGTCGAGATGATGTTTTTTTTTCAAATAAGATTAATTGTGATACCTATATTTTGGTGGCAGGAGACAAAAGTCAATAATCAATAAAGCAATATTATTAAAAATTAATATTGAATTATAACGTGTTATAATTTATTGTAGTGGGTAGTTAATGAAAATTTCAGCACAACATACAGAAGAAATCGTCACAACTGAGGGGCAATAATGATACTTACTCTCTCTTCTGCATAAGGCTGAACAAATTACCTCCTTGACCCCAAATCACACACTCTCGATTTCTTTTAGATTGAGTAAAACAAGATAAACAAAATCCTTTATTTATACCTTTTAAAACGTCAGTTAGTATAATTCAAAAGTGACGCATACTGCGTGAGGCATATAATAACACTTCCATTACACCTCACGAAAAAATAAGCAGGACGTTACAAATTGGCGAACCCAACATTTGGGGCTTGAATGAGAAGGACGTTTCGCTAACACCCGCCTCTCGCAGAAACCGCACGTTACAGAATTGGCGTACAACTGTGGGGCGGAATTAACAAAGCTTGTAATTGCAATATACTAGTAAGTGGTGAATGCCTCTATTTAAGCGCACGTTACAGAAATGGCGCTCAACGTAAAAGGGCGGTAATTAGAAAAGAATTTCGATATTTAATAAAAAAGATATATCAAAAAATCTAATTATCGTTGGCAGTTATGAGAAAACAAGAAATGCCTAATACCCGAGGAAAATCGAAGAAGAGGGCAGAAGAAAAGGAGATTGAAGAAGGTGGACAGGAACAAGAAATAGAATTAGTTACGGACAGTGAAATGGACCAACAGACAGGTGATATAGAAGAAACCGAAGTAGTTATGGATACGGAAAAGGAAATAGTGGAAGAGGATGCCCAAGGGGACCAACCAGATAAATCCACCCAAAAAGAAGATATGAGCATGCAGGAGATGTTGAGAATTATTATGGAAAGCAATAAACAAACAAATGATAAAATAGACGAAAAATTTAGGAAACAGGAGGAAACTTTGAAGGAACAGAATAAACAAACTAATGAAAATTTTAGAAAACAGGAGGAAAACTTAAAACAAACCATGAATGAACAATACCATGAACTGAAGGAAGCGGTTGAAGGGCAAAGAGAAGAGATGAATGCAAAATTTGAAGAGAATAATAAGAATTTAAAACAATTTGAGGGTAAAATGGAGAATTTCAATAAGGAGATATGGGAAACTTTTGGGGAGAAGTTTGAAAATGTTAATACGCGTATCCAAAAAGCAGATACATACCAAGAGGAGACAACTAAACAAATGGACCATAGTGTCAAGAATTTGGATGAACCATCAGACAGCGCTTCAGAAGGTATTAAAGTAAGTCCGGATACAGAAGAGAGTAGGAAGGAAATAGAAATTACAGAATACCAAGGTGTAATGCCATCTGAAAATAAAAATAGCCACAACAAAAAGGATATTCAAACCGTGGAAAAGAAGACCAAGGAAATAATAAAAACAAGTAGAAAGAAAATAATAAATACCAAGGAAGAATGGGAGATGATTACAGGTGGATTAATTAATGTATTCAACCTTCCAATTAACGAACAAAGGGAGTTAATTAAGTTTACATCCCAGTTAAATGTGTCGATGATTGAAGTGCATCAGAAGATATTAGTCAGATTATCAAGATGGAAGACAACATGCAAATATTGGGCAAATAATTCAGAGGTAAAAGGGAATGAAATGAGATTAAAAATGAGCAACTATGTTATGATAGAGGAGGTACAATACTTGTTAGTTAAAAAGGAACGAATTATAACGGAAGACCGGTACTTAAGTGAAAGTTTTATAGCAGCAAAGTGGGAGAGCCGGATGGTAAGAAGATTATCAAGGAGACAATTAATTACGAACACCCCAGCAATCCGAGAACATGGAGTACCTGAAATAATGGACCACGGTTAAACAGACTCCAAACAAACCAGAAAAAAGGGACGGATTTTATGGATACAGGACCAAGCAACCCATTGTAAATAAAAAACCCAAAATTCTAAAAGTACGTAAGGACAACTTACTCAAGTTATTTCGAACAATATAATTTAAAATGAAGAAACCAAAACCCCAAAATTCTAAAAGATCGTAAGGACAACTTACTCAACTTATTTCGAACAATAATTTAAAATGAAGAAACTAAAAAACCCCAAAATTCCAAAAGCCTGTAAGTACAACTTACTTAAGATATTTTGCAACCATTAGAGTTAATAAAAAGCACGCAAGGACATCTTACTCTAGTTATTTTGAAACCATATAATTTAACAAACAACAAACCACCAAGAAAAAGAGAACAGATGATTAAATAATATTTATAAAGAACTGATTTAAAATGGACTAATAGGAAAAATAATATTTTTATGGTAACAAAAGAAGAATAAATAAATAAACAATTAATGGTAATGTGCTCAGATAAGAAGGTACAATAAGAAGAATAACGAATAATTTAATGACTCCAATGAAACTGAAGGAGGATGATAATTAATACAACAAAAATTAGAATTTCTCGGAATTGAAGATTAGATAAGAAGAAATGATACGGAGAAATATGTCACAAGAAGTAAAGTCAAAAGAATTTTAACATAAGACCTATCAATGATGTTATATGCTATTAGTCAATGGAAAAGAAGAAGGAATCAAGGAGAAGAAGAAATATATAAATAAATACAAACAGCTACAGTATGAAGAATCCCAAAAGTGTTTGGTACTAGTCGCTAAATGACTACTACTTATAATTTTTTTATTTTTATGTATTGACCGTAGAAATGTTCCGGCAATAATTTTTATGAGCAGGAATGATGTTCCCCTGGTCTCAGAAGGTGTAAGGATGGACAGCGGTGTATGGACCCAGAGTGGCCACCCGACTGGAACCACCGCACAAGATAGGGAAAAATGTTAGGGAAATTGAATATTTAAGGGATAATAATTATAAAATAGCTGAAAGGAGTGATATTAGATTCCAGGAGTATAGATGAAGAAAATAGAAGGAAGATAGCAGACCGAAGCTTAATTGATAAAGCAAATTTATAGAAGCAAATAGAAATGAGTGTTAAAACAAGTTTAATATGATTAGTGTGACCAGTCCTTATCAAATAAAAGGTGGAAGTACCACTAACCCCGAGAAATAATTGATGAATTTGCCTCCAAGAGAGAGAGAGTAAAGTAAGAAAATAGCAATTACCACCAGTGTGAATTACCAGAGTGTATAATCAGTCAGAAATAAAACACTATTATGAAAACAAAGTCAAGACCATTAGGAGACTTGAACCAATCAACAATTTATTTCTATCAACAAGTTGAACTAAAATAAATTTGTTCTAGTGGGGGGGCTTTATGTAACGTTACATAATCCAGTCCCAATAAAGTAACTAATGATAATAAAAGTCAGAAATGGGTAAAACTAAAGCTCGCTCAAAATTTAATTATATCACTCAACATAATAAACAATTCGAGTGGTATATAGTGCGAAGTGAGTTCTAGTGTACCCATTGAGGTGAAAAACGAAAGTGAAATTAATGTATTACTAAACTGTGCTGTATGTTTTGGATAGGCTAAAACTATGGAAGTAGTATGTAATAATACTAATTGATTTTTGTAATTTTATTTATTTATTGTAATTTATATTGTATGAACCACAATTTGTTATACCCAAGTTAATATTATATTGTTTCAAATAATTGTGTTAGATTGTAAGAAAACCCAGGGTTAATTTTAAAAGACATAAAAATTTTAACTACCAAAGATAATATAAAATTAAAATAATCCTATGAAGGAAATGGCAACCGGAAGTAGTACCGGGTATGAACACTATTCGAGACTAAATAAATAATATATGAATTTATTTAATGATAATAAAATGATAAAATATTTATATACAATGTCATAAAAAAATTAACCAAAACATATTATGTAAATTAAATTAGTAAAGAAACCGGAATGGAAGGGAATTATTTTTCCATAAATAAAATATAAATTTATAATAATCACAAACTGCCTACATAATAAAAATACTATGTGTTACTAAGAGTGATGAAAAATAACAAGTATTGTTAATATAAGATATAAAATTTTGAACTAAACCGGAGAGTTGAAGAAACGATGCGACAAAAATTATAAAAAATAACCTTTTTGGACGTTGGAGGAGGCGAAATTCACGCAAGAGTAATAAACAAAGTGAATACTAACTAATTATACCTGAGGAATCCAAATTAAATGGTGATATACATTAAAAACCAGTAGATGAAAACATTCTGAGGATCCAATATAGTTCGGCCTACTTCCAGTAGACAATTAGCAAATACTCCAAACGAAAAGGAAATAATAACGCAAGACGTACCTCATCACAGAATAAAACTTCAATCCAGTAAGGACAACACGGAGCGAGGTAATATAAACATTTTTTCGTAATAAGTCCAGAAGAAAACTCGTTTTTTAACAGTGAAATAGAACAAAAAATATTCATTTTATCATATGTTTCTTTCAAAGTAAACAAATACATGCTGCTCTCTTACGGCAATTCCGGAAACTACGTAATATTTGAAAAATAAACAAAATTATTTATTAATTTTTTGATATTTGTAAAGCGTAGCAATTATCCATTTCTGACACTCTCATAACACAAAGAATTCACCCTGAACCCTGGGGAATTATTAAGAATTATGTAATAACTGATGTTTTTTATTATAGCGTAATATTGGGTAAATAACAACATATATGTTTTGTTCCTTAGACAGATCTATGTTTACTCGGTAAAGTCGAGATGATGTTTTTTTTTTCAAATAAGATTAATTGTGATACCTATATTTTGGTGGCAGGAGACAAAAGTCAATAATCAATAAAGCAATATTATTGAAAATTAATATTGAATTATAACGTGTTATAATTTATTGTAGTGGGTAGTTAATGAAAATTTCAGCACAACATACAGAAGAAATCGTCACAACTGAGGGGCAATAATGATACTTACTCTCTCTTCTGCATAAGGCTGAACAAATTACCTCCTTGACCCCAAATCACACACTCTCGATTTCTTTTAGATTGAGTAAAACAAGATAAACAAAATCCTTTATTTATACCTTTTAAAACGTCAGTTAGTATAATTCAAAAGTGACGCATACTGCGTGAGGCATATAATAACACTTCCATTACACCTCACGAAAAAATAAGCAGGACGTTACAAATTGGCGAACCCAACATTTGGGGCTTGAATGAGAAGGACGTTTCGCTAACACCCGCCTCTCGCAGAAACCGCACGTTACAGAATTGGCGTACAACTGTGGGGCGGAATTAACAAAGCTTGTAATTGCAATATACTAGTAAGTGGTGAATGCCTCTATTTAAGCGGTACGTTACAATATGTAGTTGCACAATAAAAAAATAATGTTCAAAGAGGAGTGAGATGTTGATGACATGAAATAATTAATTAAAACGTTTCAAAATAATCATTCTATGATTTATTAATATTAATAGAAAATATGCAAATATTAAAATTTCGAATTATAAGAAATAAAAAAAAAATTCTCTTTTATAAGTTTACAAAAATACAATATAACCTTCTATGCTGTTCATGACATATAAAAATAAACAACCATATAATCTTACTAGATAAACAGACATGTTAAACAAATTATGTAAACCTTTTTATTTCAGTGTGTCTGACTTTGACTCAAATTTTAAATAATAATAGAAACTCATTTACAAACAAAAATAATATTAAATCTCAAGAATAAAACTACAGTAATTGTTGCTATAAACAAAACAAAAAATACATTTACTTCCAACCTATTATTTATTTCTACTGACACACCCAGATTTTAACATACAACAGAAGATTAGTATTTTTAAATTTTCTTGTTAAATTAAATTATTTTCTTTAACTACCATTTAAATTTATGTACAGTGATTATATTTAAAACTAAGTCTGTACTGTTCATATATAAGTTTCTTTTTAAGAGTTCTTTTCACAAACAAAAAATATAATTGTTTATTCATCACCTGCGTACTGCCGACGTTATCGTTGCGCGCGCGCGTGTGTGTCCTGCATCCTGAGAATTTGATGATGATGATTATGCTGATGCTGTGTTCTCTGTCTCTACGGTTTGTTGTTTGTGATGGTCCAGAGTTCCTCCATAAGTCTTGGTGTGTGTGGTAAAGATGTTCTTCCTCCATAAGTCTTGGTGTGTGTGGTAAAGATGTTCGATCGATCGGCAGACCAACAGCGTGACGTTGTGTGAAGATATCTTGAGTCTGAGATCGCCCACGATTGAAATCGTGGTATTTATACTGGACGGCGATCTGACAAGTCCAGGACGGTTTTCGACCTATTAGATATTGTCACTTCTTGCAAAGCGTCCTTTTAATTACAAATCACTTTTTGGTTCATTTTCGCGATTTCGTAAACATACTCGTAGCGCGAGCGATATCATCGTTTGCGTAATTTTTTTCTGGTCATTCACATATAACACACTTATTAATTACTATTTAATTACACTAGTAATTAATATTAAATTACTTAGCGTCCTTATTATTGCACATTTCTGCAATAATTTTTTCATCACCATATTCGTTAAAAACTGTTCATCATATATTTTCTGCGCTAAATATTTACAAACATACCGCCCTGGGCAAATATGCAAATATATGTATTGTTACACTATGTATGTGTTACTTTCTGCCTTTGTGAGTCAAAAACATTACCGTTCCTTATTCTCAGAGCAGGCAAGTATTCCTTTGTCCTCCCTCTGAAATATACTTTACATATCACTACGTTCCACAGTATTTAATATTATGTAATTAAAATTTTTTGCAGACGTGAATTCTAAAACTAGCAAAACCGAAAACATGTTTGAAAACTTATTAACTAGGTACATGGTAAGGTATGACGCAGGGAGCACTTAGAAATATTAAATACACTTTCAGAAAAATAATAACTTACGACACTTTAAATTGAAGCACTTTTGCGCTTCCGTTTCGTGAGACACTTTAATATCATTACTTAAATTGATTACCACACGCAGTTCATGTTGAAGTTATTTTTAAGTTGAAGCACCAAAGTTCACAACTTCATTTTCGTAAGATTTTTGGGACTTTGGAAAGCGCCGTGTAATTTACTCGCCTTTGTGTTTTCTTTATACTGAACGCCCAACAACCGTTTAGCTTTTTTATCAGATATTCTGAGGATGTTACGAATATATACCGTATACAAGTACATCAGGTCTCAGAATTACACTGTCAGACGAGAACAAATTCGGAACATAGGCCTATTTGAAAACCTGTAAAGGGTAACTAACAAATTTCTGTTTGGTAACGACGCGACCTGCAAACAGCTGTTGTTTCGAGAACGTAAATGCGCTGTGTGAACGTTTCGTGTGTTGTGAATCATAAAGGCGCTGTTGCCAAAACAATATAGGTACGAATAATACGAATTCTTATCTAGTACGAGGGTCAGTTGAAAAGTTCGCGGAGCGACGTTTATTGCTTACAGCTTGCAGCTAGAACTAACATATTTCGTATGCTGTAAGATTCGTATCTTATGTAAATGACTGTTAATTTTCAAATCTAGCTGTCAATTTATTCACTGTTTACCAGCTGTTCGAAATTTACGTGTCACGCATGTTTTGAAAAGTGGACAAAATCAAAATCGTGCTATGATTGAATTGTTTGTTAAAACGGGTTTAGAGCCAATAAAAATTCACAACGAAATCGTCTTCAAGAACGGTAGTTTGTAAGTGGGTAGTAGAGTTTAAATGGGGTCGCACGAGCGTTGAAGATGGTTCCTGCAGTGGGCCCCCAAAAAAAGTAACAACTCCAAATATTATTAAAAAAAATGTCATACACGGTGTTGGAAGACCAGCGGTTGAGAGTGGATGGTGTTGCTGAGACCATAGGCATCTCACATTAGCGTGTGCATTATGCTTTTACTCAAGAACTTGGTGTGAAAAAAGTTCGTGAAAGATCGGTGCCGCATTTGGAGTGTTGCTTTTTTGGAAGTTCACTACCGGGCACTATTTTCAATGCTTGTACGACTAAGTTTAAACTCGAGTCCCCACTTACCAACCATTGTTTTGAAGATGCAAACTGTCTTCTAACACTCATAACATTTTATTGTGAATTTCCATTAGCGTTAGATCATTTTTAACTAAGAATTCATGATTTCGTCCATTTTCAATACACGCGTGACACGTAAATTTTAAATAGCTGATAAACAATGAATAAATTGAGAGATAGATTTGAAAGTGAACAGGCGTTTACATAAAATACGAATCTTACAGCATACGAAAAATGTTAGTTGTAGCTGTAAGCAATAGACGTCGCGAACTTTTCAACTGTCCCTCGTAGGTTCTTGACACGAGTTCTTACTCTAGTTAAGGACCGCAGCTACAACGAGAGGAGGATCTAGAGAGGCCCCGAGACAGCTGATAACTATTCCAAAAGAGGACGTCACATACTGTTTCGAGAAGTGGAAGAGACGCTGGGATACGTGCATTGAGTATTTCAAAGGAGACTACGCCCTATCGTGCTATTTAAACTATTTTTTTTTTCTCAAAATATGATATGATTGGATACTTTCTGTACGGGTACGGATAAACAAAGGCTGTTGTCGATACATTGCGGTAGTGCAGCAAAATGCTCATTAACAGCGATTCACCAAATATCAGTAACATTTTACAGTATTTCTGCTTATCCTCCCCCTGGGTATCCCACCTTACGGTTTTCATTTCCTAACTTTTACAACATTGACTTCTTTTATTATACGTGTACATGGTCAAGCCATATTATTCTCTGTGGGTTAGTCATTCTTACAACGTCTTCTTTACTTTCACCCGCCTTTTGATAAGTTAATTATCTGTGTACTCCTTCTGGTATCGTCATCGGTCCAACAATGCCTCTAATTACCTTCCTTTTAATTAAACTCAGCTGCCTTTTGCTACCTTTTGTGAAACACACTCTACAGTATATACATGTTGCACATATCTGATTTTCGTAAGTCTACTAAAATTATTTTACTTCGTACCATAGATGGAAAGCGATACACCCAGCATGTATCGTCTGTAGAGTTTTGATTACCTTACCATTATCATTAAGTAAGCAGTGGGTACAATAAGATATCATGAGCTATAAACTGAATTTACGATGACTTGAGTTGTTTCTTCTCTTTTTTACTTCCTTGTTCCATAAGGAAATGGAAGTATGGTGATAGCGACAAAAATCGTGTTCGAGATAAGGACTGATTCTGATTGTACTACCCTCAAAACATGAAGAAAAGTTATTTTCTGAAAAGTGTCTGTGTCTGTGTGTGTAGAATTTGTTCTATTACGAACGATAACTGCCACAAATTCAAACAGAATCAAATAAATTTTTGCATATGTGCCCGAGTTGTAGAGGACTCAAGGCTTGTTGATTTTGGTGAAGATCGGTTAAGGGGAAGGGATAGTTTACCTGCAACGTTTTACGTTGTAACAAGAGTAAAGAACTTAATTTTGATACATAAAGTATCCTGAAAAGAAGGTCATAATAATCCACTGTAGAAGGGTAGATGAAATATCTATAAATGAAAAGGGTAGTTGAAGGGGGAGGGGTAATTTTCTAAAAATGAAAATGATAGTTGAAGGGGTAGTGGATAATTTTTTATATGTGTACTACGTTATAGGCAACAAAGAAGTAGTTTGTTGCTAAAATTCCTTCCCAGAATGTTTGGCCGTGGTCCAATGTTTTTTGCAAAACCAGACGTTTCGGCAGTGCCATCGACTGCCATCATCAGTGAGAATCGAGTGCGCTAACGTGAGGTGGTATACGTTAGTGACCACAGTACTGTGGTTAAGGCTGAAGAAAGAAATAGAAAGAACTAGTTTCTATCGAAATATTTCATTTCGAAAATGATTTTAAACATAAATCTTAGAACATGGAAGACATGTATGGTTCTCCATACCGTTATTTTAAATTAAGAAATACGATCTTTGTTTTCTTTATATACGATATTCGTAATACAAAATCTCAGCCGTGACTTTTGTGAAATCAGGTGTTATATTTAGCACAAGGCTTTTGATTCGCAAATAAACTAGTCGGGTTTTGATTTCAATAGCTTTTATTTATTTGAACGCCATACATGATACATAATACAATAACTTGCAATGCAGCTTGAGTAGGCCTACATCTGTAATAATTTTCTTCGCTCGCGTGCGTGTGTGTGTGTGTTTTTTGCCCACTCTCAGAGCAATCAGATTTTACTTATTGTGACTCATTGCGTTATTGATAACCTGGTATAAAGCCAGCTACAATAAACAAGGTTATGCGTTTATTTATCCTGTAATAAATGTCACTCATTGTAAGGTTTAAAATTACAAGGACGCGTGTAAGAGTTAAGAAATCGTATGGGAAAGCTCTCCCCGGAACGTTGTCGCCTTGTTCTCAACTGAGCGTAGTACACCTCTCGGCAAATATTTATCACCGTAGCGTAATTCGAGAGCTTTTATCAACACGGCATAGATGTTCTGGCTGTCAGGTGGGACTTTCTGTAGTAGTTCTGCCGCGGGTCCTTTTAATGCGAGAACGAGTGAGACTGTCTTGTCTGTTTCTGTCCAATTATTTGCGCATGGAGCAGCTTCAAATTGGCGGAGGTACGTTGGCCAGTGACTGCTTCCGTCAAAGGTTGGAGCTTTGACATGAACTGTCCCTACTGCAGGTAAAGTGACTTTCTCTATTAACTTATTTTCTGCGTCTTTTTCTGTCTTTATCATTGGTACAGTTTGTTCACAAAGTTGTTTTGGTTGTAACTTCAGGCACTGCTCGACTTCATTTTTAATCTGCTCTTTTATATTTGTAATCGAGTCTTCTATTTTTGTTGACATAGCTTTTTCCACACTCATGACTGATTTTTCTACTTCACCTATTTTATTAGACATCAATTCTTGAACACTCGAGACAGATTTTTCTACTTCAGCTATTTTTAATGTCATTGATTCTTGTACCTCTGATATTTTAGTAACTTGTTTATTAAGCTCACCTCGAAGGAGACTCAATTCTGCGGTACTATGTTCTTGAATCTGTTTCTGCTCCTGTATTAATGCTTTGATATCTTCTGTTTCACGCTTCCGTTCCTCTGCCTCCTGTCGTCGTCGTTCCTCTGTCTCTTCTCTTTCCTGCCTGCGTTTTTCATCCTGTCGTTTTTCTGCTTCTTCCGCTTCCAGTCTGCGTTTCTCATCCTGTCGTTTTTCTGCTTCTTCTCTTTCTTGTTATCGTTCTTCTTTTTGTCGTCTTTCTGCTTCTTCCGCCTCCTGTCGGCGTCTTTTCTCTGCTTCCTCTGCGTCCTGTCGTCGTCGTTCCTCTGTCTGCAACAGCAGTGCCTGGAAATTTCCCATCATCTGACTGGCATCCATTGTTTTCCGATTAATTACGAATTACACTCATCTTGTACAAAGTGTCCACTGTTTCCACTGTTAACCGTTCTATCCAAGTTCTGACACCACTGTTACGACGGTCTACTCGATCATCGTAGGTACAGTGGAAACAAAATACAAGACACCAATTAAGTCACTAATCACCAGCTTTAATTTCCACAGTTAACAGTTCGTAATTAACAACACAGTCTCTTATAACAAGTCAAATAAAATTTGTTCACACGCAAATTTTATGTCAACTAATATTAAACACAACTGTTATTACAATTATACCGCCCGATTATAAAACGCAACACTTCACTAATAACCACTTGAACGTACATAGTAATAACTCGAACCGCACTGTAAATATATCGCCACTAATACTCAAAACTAAGGCCGCTGCCGCCACGTATTTATACCTGCGCTCACAGACCAGAATGTTCCTAATTGCGTCTTAGCGCCCGTGTACGTAATTAAGTGCGGCCTTGACACAGTCCGCGCGGCTGGCGGCTTCGAGAAAACTCTCGCGGATGCGTTGACAGTCACGTATACCACACACATTAGAGCGAGATTCTTCTGGCACATTCGACAAACACGTAGACTGTTCTGTAATGTCGTAACAGTGTACTGGGTCAAGATATCATGCGTGGTCTAACATGGGTACCATCGTGTGTATTACATCTTAGTCTTCATGTTTTCCTGAAAACAAACATTTTTGAAATTCCTTCCCCTGAGCTATTTACTCTTACTTTTCGTGGTCTGTTTTCTGTGCCCCTTCCAGAAAGTTTGGGTACTTGGTTTCATTAAAAAAAATCAAATTGAATGTCTTTTTGGTTTTATATTGTATTATAACTATTTTCTCTTATTCTTGTAAGTGTTTCACCATTTATTCTTCGTCCTTCTTTAGTCTGCGGAACCATATTTCAAATCAAGTACCCCAATCACTCTTCTGTATCTGTCTATTTCCGCGTCCATATTTCTCGTTCTCCAAACACAGTAGTTGTCAAGAAACTTTCTTAAATGCTTTTTGTTTTATGCATAGTAAAAGCATTATAGAATACAAACACATACACACACACACACACACACTACCTCTCTCTCTCTCTCTCGGTTGAGAGAAAGAGTTGTAAAACAAAAAATTGCAATATTTTCTTTTACCTATAAAATATTCTTTTATATGCTATATAAGAATAGGGATGCGCTATATAAGACCGGTACTCTATATAGCGGTCTATTTTATTGTTCACACATCTACACTATTAATGTGCTGCTTACTTAAGTTTCCAACCTCACTAGTTGACTTACTAGTCACATTGGCAACTATTAATGTATCCCTTGCATTTTGTTACTAATAAACTAATCGAGTGGCGCAGCCCGATACAGCGGTTTCGTTTCTAACTCATAATTGCAACGTAATTTATTGCAGAAGTGGGATCGGTCTGCCTACCCACCCCCTATCGTTGCTGACAAATAGTACCACGCCTGGTATTTTCATGCCTGAGTTAGATAACTAACAAAGGAACGGATGCACGCGCTCACACACAGACACACACACACACACACACACACACACACACACACACACACACACACACACACACACACACACGCAGACACACACGCACGCACGCACAACTCCGTAGCCACCGTACGTGATTACTAGATGGCTGATTTCTCTTTGGCGGTGATGGAACATGAGTTGTACTACGGTCAGAGGGTGCAACAGGTCGCAAGCCTAGTGCTTGAGGGGTGAAGAAGAAAATAAAGTAAAGGTTTTATTATACATTCATTTTCAGACGTCTGTTTTCTTATAAGCATGTCGAAACATACACTTAAACACTTAGTAGCTGAAGCGAAATAAGTATTATGCCTATGTATACTGAAAACATTTTCTTGTATACGTAATTGTACTGCCATCAAATTATGCGAATTGTGAGATACTGATTCGAATTTCGCAGTTGTGCGCATCTTCTGTTTGTTTTTCTTTAACTAGTCTAAAGTCTGTAACTTTTTACAATTTTGTATTTTTATATGCAATACAAATAAGAAGTTACAAAATTCACGTTAAGAGAACTTGCATTATTGTTGGATTTAACTTCAATTGCGTCTTAAACTATTACTGTTTGTGTTATTTTATAGTTTACACGCTATATAGTTTATTTTATAGTTTGTAGTTTATTTGAGAAAACAGCTACATACGAGGAATTAAATATCGTGAGGATTTACCCGAATTGAGCTAATCCGGGTAAATAGAAAATCATATCTAGACGACATGATGAGAAGATAGGAAAGAAAGGTGTACACTGGCCTCCACTAAGTACATGAGTAGAAATAATTTTGTTTGAAGGCGTCCAACGAATTGCTCGAACAATGAAGCCAAATTACATTAAGAAGTTCATTAATGAATTTTAATCTGAAGCCTTCAGTGTGATGATATCCACTTCTAAGACTATGTAGCTGTATGTTGTGGCAATCAGTGGGTCGGACCCATTGCATTAAAAATCGTAATTACCAAAATTGAGCAGAGCAAGTTATTCACTTGAACTATTTGGGTAGAATGTAGGCCGTATAGGATATATGTAACGTATAGGTCAAAATACGAAAGAAACTCAGTACAAAGGTTTTAACTTTCGCACATACGCGTTTCATATCATTCGTCACATGGTCAGTAGGTAAGCGATCCTGACGACCATCAGCGCAACAGACGTCATATCAGGAACAATTTCACACCGACGATGTGACGAATGTCTTAGAACACGTCTGCACGTACCGTACGTTAAAGGATTTCTGCTTGTTATGTTGTTGTAACAGTGATAGAATCCAGGCATGGCAACAGTTCCTCATTTCAAACTGAGATTATTTTCCTTCTTCTTCTCCTCTTCAAGGATTAGGTTATATAAACCTGTTCCGGCACCCATCTCACCCTCGGACGACCCACGTCTCTTCTACCAATGGCTTTATAGTTCGGTGCCGCTTTCAGCAATCGATCCTCTGTCATCCTTTGCAGATGATCCTAACACCATTGTCTTCTGTAAATTGAAATATTTATGTCCTTTACTTCGAGTTCTGCTTGATATCCTCATTCCTTATTCTATCTTGCAATGTATAATTTAAAGTATTTCGAAGAAACTGCATTTCAGCACTCTGAATCTTGCCGCATTACTTTTTTGTCATATGACCCACGACCTCACTTACATAAAGCAATTGTCTTATAAAATGTAATCCTTGTGCTATGTCTTGTTTTGTTTCTAAGATTCTTATGAATCGTATCACAAAATTCCTAAATTTATTTATCTTCTCTCTTATATCATATTCAGAATCATAGCTTATTCTGCACAGCTGAGCTATTTGAAACGGCTCACTTGTTCCAAAGTGCTGTTGTTCATAACTATCTTAGTCCTCACTGGATATTTACCTTTAAAGCCCATGGTTTTGGTCTTTCTTACTGAAATTGTCAGTGTGTCTTGCCACTTCTTGTAATTGAAACATAGCTCTTTCTAAATCATCCTCATTTTCTTTAATAAGAACTATGTCATCCGCATATAGCAGGGAACCCATACGAATTGATTTGTTAAACTGTATTCCCGAAGTTATCCTGAATTTCCATGCTCTCAACGTGTCGTCAATGTATCAGATTATTTTTAGAAATAAAAATTAGAACACTAAAGAGACAGTAACTAAGGAAATAAGTTAAAATATTAGGCCTACAGTACAGGAAATGTATTCACTTCACTGTATGGAAGTGAAATATGACTATCACAGGTAAATACGACAGCGAAATTGAGGCCTCAAGGTGGCATATTGAGAAGAGCGAAAGGGGGCACAAGAATCGGTAGACTAAGAAACTAAAGTCACATAGAACAAAGATTATAAAAAATTCCAGAAATCATGGAACTGCCCGAAGGGTCACTACATCCTTGGTGAGAAATTGTATGGGAACCCTATGAAAATATGGGCAGACTAACATAATAACACCACTCCTTATATAATTTCGCAACAATATTCCTAATAATCTGCGTAGAAACATGTAGGCCTGTCACTGTTGCTTCAATTCGTCAGTTTCACAACGGTAGTGTTACATGACGTCAGTAACTTCGGGGTACGTTGATTGATTCTCAGAATAATTTGAAATTTACGCAACTTTTGTTCTACAGGTACCGATTTATTACAGGATAGGTAATTGCCCAAATAATTATTTGGCCAATAATCTATACAAAGTTAGCGATTTTAATTAAATCTCTAACTTTGTATATACTTTGCTATTTTTCACAATTTTTACGCGTAAGTATTCTTCACCAGTGGATCACTGTATTTTCATTTTTTCATTAGCTGTTTCTAAACGGTATTGTTCAAGAATCGAGTACAGTTAGAAGACTGCTCGTTTTCCGCTCAGGAAAAGTCGCCGAGGGCTGCATAACGTAATATGAATGGTAGTGTGCTCAGATCGCCCGTGCTCTGAGCGCCGATACTGATAAACCCGTGTTCTGTGCGCCGACCTTATCTGTGCATCATTAAGACACCTGACTGCATATCTGTATATCCGCTGTTCGCCAGCTTCGTAGCCAACACTAGCGGTCCAATGAAAATTTGTACAAGTCATTACTAAAGCCATTATCACAGCACTAGTAAGGTCTCAGAAGAAAATACATTTATTATTAAGTTAGTTAAATTCCATATTATCAGAAAAATTACGAAAACCCAACTACTCTACCATTTTATTAGTAACATAACTGTAGAGCAGACTTATCATAAAATAAATACTAAAGGTTTTGGAATACTGCGTTAGTTTTTTAGTTAAATTTGTAACCATAATACTTAAATGACAAATAATTTAGTTATAGCTTTTCAGTTTATGTATGTTTCCATAGACATCTAACATCTATATCTAACGTTATTCAAAAATACACATAACTAATAACAGAATATACAGGTAAAGTTTTTTTTTGTGACACAGTTAACAAACTTTTTGAAAGCGGTCCAAAATGAGTGTTGAGACATACTAATTCTGTCAAATTATTACACACACAAAATACAGAGACTTCAGATACAGATTTTCTATTTTCACTAAAATTTCTTATAAATTCAGAATTAAACTAAATAAACTAAATAACAAATAACTAAATAACTATAACAATTTTATAAAAATTTTGAGTTTTATTTTAGACCTTTGGTGTTTCCAGATTTAGCTCTTTAATTTGATGTACCTTTGACTGATGTTTTTCCTTCGTACAAACCCAGAAGTTTAGAAAAGCTTAGTATACATTCATTTGAACGTTTCATCCTGTACTGATATCACTCGTGAAGAAATAGAAGACCATTCTTACTTACTTACTTGGAAGTAATGACTCCTTTAGTTCAAAATTTACGACTTTAATACTACTGTGTCACAGCGGTTTTCAAACCACAGCTAAGGAAAGGTGCGAGTAACAAGCTCATTTACAAGTCATATGGTCAGAAAATTTAAGTTATGCGGCTATCTTGCATAGACGACCATACTAGCAAGTTTTGCCTTCTTATCAACCCGCTTTCATCCCGTGTTTACGCATATATACAGCTCAGCTCTCCGTCTCATAATCGTATTCTCCTTTGTTATTTACAGTTGTATTTAACCAAATTCTTTTAATTCTTCTCAGATGTGTTCGTCCCAACCAAATGAGAAATTCTGAGATAATAAAGAAGATTATTCGCTAAATATGCATGTGCAAAGGCACTATTACAGGCATAATAAAAAATTTCAAACTGAAATTTGCAGACTTCTGAAAAAGGTAAAGGAATAAGATAATTCATCCGTTCCCTTTAAACAGCAGTAGACCTGAAGTATTCAACTACTTTTATGACTTCCGCGGAAATGAGTTATTTTATTTCTCTCTTTGACTGGCACACACACACAAGCGCGCGTGTGTATGCACGTGTATATAGAGTCGGTTCTAGTATGTATAGACGCGTGAAGAAGAGATTTTCGCATAGGCCACTAAAACGATAAGAACCCTACATGAATATTATCTGTACCTACGATATGTGGAATATGCATAATTGTGATTTGAGTGTGTTAGAGGGGGGGAATCTTTATATGTTTTTGATAGGGGGGAGAGACAGACAGACAGACAGAGATGTGGAGATTAGAAAATTTTGTGGGTGTGCGTGTGTATGTGTGTGAGCCTGTGCACGCGAGCTTGTGTATCTTGCTGTGTGTGTGTGTGTGTGTGTGTGTGTGTGTGTGTGTGTGTGTGTGTGTGTGTGTGTGTGTGTGTGTGTGTGTGTGTGTTATGTGGTTAGACTGGGAGAGTGAGAGTGGGAGGAAGTGGGAGAGAGTAATGGAGGGATTGTGAGAGTGCAAGAGAGAGAGAGAGAGAGAGAGAGAGAGAGAGAGAGAGAGAGAGAGAGAGAGAGAGAGAAAGTGATAGCATGCGAGTGAGAGGGAGGAAGAGTGTGGATGTCGACGTCTACATAATTTAACAATAGATTATATTACTCTGTTTAGACGATGTACTCGGTAAATATTATTTGACAACAATATAAATAATAAGTAATAACCATTGTCACATGATTGATTTGTTTACCATAATTTGTGTTTGTAATATCAGCGAATAATCCTATTTATTTACTCAGGATTTCTCGTTTGGTTGGGACGAACAAATCTGAGGAGAGAATAAAAGAAATTGATTAAATCAACTGTAATTAAGAAAATGAAAATACGAATGTATATGCGTAAACACAAGATGTGCAATGTAAGCGGATTGATAAGGAAGACAAAACTCACTTGAGTGGTTATCTGGCTAGCCGGTTATCTAGCCCCATACCTTAAATCCGCTGACCATACGATTCGTATAGTAGATGAGCTTGTTATTCGCACCTTTCCTTAGTTGTGGTTTGATAATCGTTGTGGCACAGTAGTAGTAAAGTCGTGAATTTTGATCTAAATGGACTCTCTACTTCCAAAAAAGTAAAGTCTCTACTTTTTCACGCGGAATATCAGTACAGGGTGAAATGTTAAAATGAGTGTATTACATTCTGAGTGTGTACGAAGGAATAACATCAGCGTGTCAAAAGTACATGAAAACAAAAAGCTAATTTTAGAAGCACCAAGACTCGAAAAATAGAACTCAAAGTTTAAAAAAAATTATAAAAGTTTATTTGGGGGTTAAAGTTACGAGAAATTTCAGTTAAAATACAAAATCTGTATCTGTAGTCTCTGTATTTTATATGTGTAGTGTGTGTGTCTGACAGAATTAGCATGTCTGAACTCATTTTGGATCGCTTTCAAAACGTTTGTGAACTATGTCACAAAAAAACTCATATTTTGTTATCAGTTATAAATATCTGTGAATAATGTTAGATATAGACCTACAGATATCTATGGAAACGTACATAAACTGAAAATATATGACTAAATTATTTATCATTTAGGTATTATGGTTACAAATTTAACTAAAAATCCAATGCGGAAGTTTGAAAATTTTATTATTTATTTTATGATTGTCTGCTTTAAATTGTTATGTTTCTAATAAAGTAGTAGCGTAGTTGGGTTTTGATAATTTTTATGATAATATCAGAAATTGTCTAATATTGAAATTTAACTAACTAAATAAAAAAAATAAATGTATAAATACATTTATAAATGTGATAAATGTATTTCGTTCAAAACAGTTAGAGAGGTCTGCAGCTCCGGGAGTGGCAGTGTCTTTTAGCAATGAATTTTGTACAAATTTTCGTAGGACCGCTAATATTGGCTACAGAGTTGAAGAACAACGGACAGACAGATATGGAGCCACGTGTTACCGCCTCTAATGATGCACAGATAAGCTCGGCGCACAGAACACGGGCTTATTAGTATCGGCGCTCAGACCACGATTTCATCGTTGGCGCTCAGAGCACGGAGCCATACGAATGCGCGAAAGTGGTAATATACTTTTTACAACATCGTTATTCTGGTATTCGATTCTTCTACGAAGGTCAGTTGAAAAGTTTGCGGAGCGACATCTGTAGCTTAGCAGTAAAACTAAAAATTTTCGTGTGCTGCAAGATTTGTATTTAATGCGAACTCCTGTTAATTTCCAACCGTATCTATCAATTTATTCATTGTTCAGAAGCTATTTAAAATTGATGTGGTTTGAAAAACGGACAAAATCAAACATCGTGGTGTGATTCTTTGTTAAAAATTGTGTAGGGCCAACGGAAATTCAGAACGAAATTGTAAATGTGTCAGGAGGTGCTGCGACTTCAAAACCAACCGTTTGTAAGTAGGCACTTGGGTTTAAACGTGGTCGTACTGGACGCCCAAAAACTGCAACAACTTCAGATGCGGCAGCCATCTTGCACAACGCTTTCTCACACGTAATTCTTGAGTTAAAGTATGATGCACACGCTCATACGAGATGCCTATGATTTCAGCAACGTCATCGACTGCTTAATCTGCGGTCTTCCAACACCCTATCAAATGTTTTCCATAATGTGAATTTTTGTTGCACTTTTTGGACGTCCACTGCTGGGATAGTCTACAGTCCTTGTACGACGACATTTAAACTCGAGTGTGCCCCACTTACCGTTGTTTCTGAAGGCACAGCATCTCCTAACACATTTACAATTTCAGTAAATTACATACATACAATTACAATAAAAATGACAGATGTATCTGGAAATTAACAGGTGTTCACGCGAAATATAAGTCTTGCAGTACACAAAAGATTTTAGTTCTACCACTGAGCTATATATGTCTCTCCACGAACTTTTCAACTGACTCTCGTACAGAATGTAATTTTCAGTCCGACAGCCATAATTTAGAAAAGAGGGATAAAGGAAACGCGGTAATGTGGATTCTGTAAATTAATTGTTTGTTCAAGAACTTCTGGTAGGTCAGTGACTTGTCGGACAGGTTGCTATTCCTTAGGCGAAAACGTCTGCCAACCAGCCGTTAATTACGAATAAACAAATCTAATTACAGTATTCAGTAATTCGTGTGCAAGCTAATAAAGCCAGTCACTCCGTGTTGTAAATCATGTGAGACCGTTTTATAAAGTCGAGGGTAAATGGCAACTATAAATCCTGCATACGCAGACCGCCCATTGCCCGCAAAATGTCCTGACGGTTGCCGGTTTCTCAACACTATAACCTTGGGCAATTGTTAGCCTCTTTACGCACTTAGTGCTACAGGCAGTTATCAACAAGTTAGTTACTTACTTGATAAAATATATCATGAATTAATGGTAATGTAATGCAATCTACGAATTTTAATATATGTTGACCAACTGTGAATAAAGAAAGTGGTAACATGAATAATGAGCGTCGGATCTGTTCGTTACAATACGTTCGTCTGGATTTGTACGCCGTGGGTTTGTGTACTATGTGCATATTTAAATGGCTGAGCAATGAAAACATTTCTTGTTCGATGGGCTCGTATCCTCATTTTCTCTATGGACCGTTTTGTACCTATAAGCGTTTCTCCGAAGTTGAAGCTAAAAACTACAATATAGTAGAGTGCATATAATAGTGTATAATAATATTAATATATTTTATAAAATAATATTTTAATATTATTATTGAAATTGTTATAATATTGTTTAATATTATTAGGCCTATATCAATTATAATTATTATAATATTAATATTATTATAAAATTATTATTATTTTATATATTAGTATATAGTCATTATATTAGTAACTATTTACTGGTACATATGCCCCACATGTTAATGGATACGCTAGCTGTTAAAATACAAACGATTTATACTAACACGTGTGATTCTGGTTCCCTTCGATTTGCTTTTGATTTCCTGTCCCTTCCCTTGAACCGTTTCAAACTATTTTGTCGAAAGGTCTTTTATTGAAAAACTTGCGTCTTCGAACTAGCCGTTCGACGTCGCCATTGATGACCTATGAGACAACCTTTGTAACCCCTACTTCATCTTGAGTAGTTAAAACAAAAAGAATATTTCTTTTTGTAAAGAGGGGCCACAAGTTAATTAAAACTAGGCTAAGGCCTAGAGAAGCAAAAATTGTGCCGGGTCCAGTATGACGGGACTTCCAATGAAAACTCCAGAATTAAATAATTAACAATCCCATTTTATTATTCTATCTCATAATAAAAATATAATGAACAAATAAATACAACCGTCATCTTTAATTCCCCTTTAAAATAGTTAAATAAAGAAGGATACTCTCTCAACAAGGCCACCTGAAAAATATTAACTGAATCTAAGAAAATAATTGCTATGTCACACCATCAATGAATTGAAAATGTAAAATAATCATTAACCTCAAAATAAAGCTCCCATTAAACTATTTAATAAAATATAAAATTTATTTTATATGTTCCTTTTATAATACTGTATATAAATTAATGAAGATAAATGATTTCATTCCTTGTTACTATTAATAATTAAAAATAATTACTCAACAAATTAAATAAATTTTAAAGGTGACAATTCCTATACTTGTTATACTGTTAAATAAATTAAATAATTTCCTTAAAGAAATGATCAGCCACGATTATTGAGATAGAATACCTCCCTTAAAAAAAAACAAAATGAAAAGGATATATCCACATGACTACATGTGTTAACTTTCTGTTGTAAAAGACCCTGAATAATAAATCCCTATATCCCAAGTTCCCACCAAAAGTACAGTAATGCATAATATTTATATATATATATATATCCCCCAAAATGTACACAGAAATATACAGACATAACATGTTCCACAGGACAAAAATACATTATACAACAGTGTACATAAAATACATAAAATACATAAAGGTCTCTTGCCACGCCCTTTTTTATATTACCCTTCTGGTGTATATAAATTCTAACTTTTCCGTTTATAATAATCCGAATTAGGATTATTAATTTACATTTATAATAGTACCCACATGGTGTGGGTTAATTGCACGTCATGTGTATAAGAGAATGTATAGCATACAAATGTCCCCAGGACCTAATAAAAATTCAAAGTAAGTGCCTAAGTGGCTAAGTGCTAAAATACTTAATTAGGGTGAGAAATAAAAATTGTTTAAAATAATTAACGCCCCTCAGTTATCATAATTAGTATAAAGAATTTATATATACTTAAATAGGGCCAATTAATGAAAAGAGAAAAATTGCACAATATTAGCACCTTATAAAAAAATACACTTGGGTCAGAGACGGACATGTTCATTCAACTTTCGGCTTGTTTCAACAAACAAGTCTCGACAAAGTCTCGACAAACAAGTTGAAAAGTGTTTCGACATGCATAGCTTGGTTGAAACTAGTTAAAAAATTCGCCTACCTCCCCAGTAATCTTTTTATACAAATGAAATAAACTGATTTTTTAAATTAAGAGAAAATATATGTTTTTATGCATAGTAAATTAAACTTGAGAAAATTACTAATAACAAAACTGACTTTAAATCGGTAACGATAGCCCTATAAAGAAATGAGTGGAAATCTATGTTGGATGCTGTCTTGTAACCATGTCAGTCTCTGAACTGACAATTTACTATAAATATATTGAAATTTTACAATTAATTCTTTTTCTTAGTGTACACACTAAACTGTCCCATCAATTGGGGATCCAAATGAATGTTTACTTGAACGGTAGAAACTGATGGTCATGTATAACTGGTGGTGCAATGTTGATTCTACGTGTTAATTATAAATGGTTGTTTTTCACCTGCTTATGGGTCCAGAAGGATGATCTTTTATGGGTAACGTGGCGATCTTATGATTGGCATGTTGTTGTTGTTGTTGTGGTGAGCTAATTCTCTTCGGTGGCGAGTGTGTAGCTTTTTAAGATGGAATTTGTTCAGTCATGTAGCGGACTTTGTCTCTTGTCGGCGAACCCTGATCACACATTACATTTTTAGTGAGAGACCACACACAAATGCCCCCACTGTTTGGACACCCTCCAAAATACATATATAAAGGCAACACCTAGTTATGGGCTACATAATGAAACTTGGTAAAATTATTTTGGCCAACATGCCTTATTTAAAAACACTCTAACAATGATTCTTTATAAACTGAACCTCACCTAATGTGAGTTACTTTTTGCAATATAAAATTTTATTTTGGCTTTGTAACATCTTATGAACTTATTACTTAGAGTGAAATTGTGGTTACCACGTGGTGCAGAATTTATTTAAAACACATAGTTTTCTTACTACATATAATTTGAGAACACCATTAATTTGAATTTGACATGATTTACATTTAACGTGCCTGAGTAAGTTCCCATATATATGTATAAAGTTTTACTGTCATTGTAGCAAAACTTTATACCACTTAATGACGACGCATGGTGCAATAGGTTAAGTGCACAACACAATCTCGTTACATCGGTGTTAATGAAAGTTCAAACTTAATTATTTTGTTGTTAATGTACTTTAGGTTTTAGGGCCGAGATTCAGACACTCCAATAATCTAGTTTTATCGGTTTATAAAAACTTTACAACAATTACGTCTCTCTCAATGCACGATTCAACAAGTGGGTACGCTTACTCAAGCTTACTAAAAAAAACGTTTTCTCCCGTGAAATTTAGTACATAATTAATATAATGTAATTAAGACTCACCGCAGTCGTTTAAGAAACTATTTTTCCATAGTAGTTAGAAGTAGAAGATGGAATTCTCTTCTCTCCACCGAAGAGAAAATAATGTCGATCGTCACCCACGCGGTATGTAGCCAGACAGACCTTAACAGAAATTTTCGTTCCTTCCTCGTTTGGGTAAGGAAAATCTCACCAGGCTGCAGCACCGCTCTTCAAAACTGCTGCAAAAACTCAGCAGATGGCGACACCGATCAAACAGTGTAGAATAGAAAACGGTAGTTTCTCCTATCCGCGGGTAGAGCGCAGCACTAATTACTGCCTTAAATTTCGTACTGCCAATAACGTCAAAACTGCCAATAAAATTACTGAACTAGCGCTGAATCTTTTGACTCAGCACACCCTCACCCCAAAAGGGCAACATAGTTGCCCCAACGTTAAAGGCAAGGAGGGTACCCTGCAGTGTACCTCTCCCCAAAAGATACCGGTGGACGTCGTGGTTGGGTTGGCTCAGCTGAGCTTGCTCTCAGGAGAACAGAAATCAAAAAGGAAAATGAAAGAGACGAAAGAAGATATGTATTATGTAAGTGTGCGGGTGCTGCATGCTGACCTGATCAGAGTCCGCATACAGCACAAGAGAGAGAGACAGCAAAAGACCAAAGAAAGATTCCTACCATGGTAGATCTTCCGATCTCCTGAGGCTCGCCCCATTCCCCTGAACACGACTTCCACATTTAACAAGGACCTCCGTCCTATCTTTACGGGGACTATCCCCCTTCGAACGTTTTTGATAGCCCCCGACAACGTTTGAGTTTGGAAATGTGGCTTGTCATCAATTTTTGTTTGTCTCCCGGTACGCCCATCCGGGCCGTCACCGGTGACGTAAATCCTATGATACGGTATGGCCCCGACCAACGGTAGCATAGTTTCGCAGCACGTTTGTCGGCGGCCGAGCTGAGTGGGTGGCTTTGGCAATAGACCCAGTCACCAATCCGGAAGGGGTTTGGAATACGCCCCTGATTATAACGCCGACGGACCCGCTCGTGCGCTCGCAGCAAATTCTTCCGAGCCATTTTCCATCTCTCCGCAGTTCTATTATTGGGCTCCCGCGGCAGAAGATCTTCGATATCCCATAGGTTGGTCAACGGGAGTGCGGGCGAGAATCCAAACAAAATTTCAAAGGGCACGGCCTGATGACTGTCGTGTCTGGCCGTGTTGAAGGCTAATTGTAACCACTTCAGATTCTGATCCCAGGTGGTCTGTTGCTCAGCGTGATAAGCAATCAAGGCGGACCGGAGATTCCGATTGAATCTCTCCGCATGGGACGGTTGTGGGTAATAAGGGGAAGTGGTTACGTGTTTGATGCCACTGGCGAAACACATACGCCTGAATTCGTTTGAAATAAATTGCGGGCCATTGTCCGAGACAATGATGGTCGGAAGACCGAAATGCTGAAAAACGTGGTTCTGTAAAGCGTTGATGGTCAAACGAGCGGTTGCCTGTCGTAAGGGCAGTAGCCAGGCAAACTTTGAAAAAGCATCTACACAAACAAGCAGGTAAGCATTACCTGACTTGCTACGGGGGAACGGCCCCACGTAGTCAATAAATAACTTTTCCATTGGTCTGCTCGCCACCTCAGAAGATAACAACCCTAATTTCGTGTTCTGGGCAGGCTTGCTCAAGCCACACAGATGACAGTTTTTTACTCTCGTCGCGATGTCTCTATCCATGCCCTTCCAGATAAAATGTTTCCTAATACTGGAAATGGTCTTCGATATTCCCTTGTGGCCTCCGATTGGGGAATCATGGTAATAACTGAAGACCATGGGCACTAATTTGCTAGGCAGCACGATTTTAGGTGCTCGTCCTTTTCTTTCTCGACAACAAAGGACTCCCTTGGACAAGAAATAAGGGGCCTGTACGTTACCCTGCTTAATATTTTGGATGACTTGACCCAGCACTTCGTCGTTTAACTGATGGGGTAACACATCAGTGAAGGCTAATGGAAAATCGAGAAGAACGGAACAGGGTTGCTCAGCTTGGGCATCACTGGGTTGGGCAAACATACGGGATAAGGCATCTGCAACCACATTCTGGGATCCCCCGATGTGTTGCACGGTGAACTTAATGGATGAGATTTTCACCACCCATCTACCAATTTTACCCAGTTGCCGGGGATGAGCTAGAAGCCATGAGAGAGCCTGATTGTCGGTCTCGAGCAGGAACTCAGCATGTTCCAGGAAACGCCTGAACTTATCTAGAGCATACACAACAGCTAAACACTCTAGCTCATAAACGGATGATTTACGTTCTTGCTGGGTCAACGTGCGTGAGATAAAAGCCACAAGCTGCCTAGCGTCGTCAATAACTTGGGAAAGGACCGCTCCGAGCGCAACCGAACTCGCGTCCGTCTGCAAAATGAACGGCTTTGAAAAGTCGGGCATCCGCAACACCGGTGGGGAAATGATGGCTTCCTTTAAGGTAGCGAAAGCCTTCTGTTGGTTTTCCCCCCATGTAAACTTTGCCCCCTTTTTCCTCAGTTCATTCAAGGGAGCGGCAATTTCAGCGATATTCGGTATGAAACGCCGATAAAAATTTATCATACCGACGAATCTCGCTATGCCTTTCGCATCCCTTGGCGGAGGAAAGTCACGGATGCCTTGTGTCCTCTCTGGGTCTACCGTCACGCCCTTGTATGAAATTAAATGGCCCAAGAAAGAAATACTCTCTTGGGCGAAACGAACCTTTTCGGGATTGACAGTGAGGCCAGCCTCTCTTAAACGACCTAACACCTCTCTTAAATGCCTCAGATGATCTTCAAAAGTCTCGCTATATACCAAAAGATCGTCAAGATAATTATAGACGAAACGGAATTTGATGTCGTGAAAGACAGTGTCGAGAAGGCGAGTAAGTGTCTGGGCCCCCACAGCCAAACCCATGGGAACCCTTGTGTACTGGTACAAATTCCAGGGTACACAAAAAGCCGTATATGGTTTACTTTCTTGGGCAAGAGGTATCTGATGATAGGCCGCGTTCAGATCGATAATGGTATAAAATCTGGCCCCACTGAACCAATCAAAGGCCGAATGTAAATCCGGGAGGGGAACAGAATCCACCTCGATATTGGCGTTCAACTTCCTGTAATCAATAACCATTCTTTGTTTGCCACCAGGCTTTGGCACTAAAAATGCTGGACTGGCATAGCTGGAATGAGAAGGTTCAATCACCCCTTGGTCCAATAATTCTTGAACCTTCTCTCGCAGAATGGTCATCTTTGGAGGGGCAAACTTGTAAGGGTGTGACCTCACTATTTTTGAATCTGTAAGGCTGATTTTGTATTCCAGCAGGTGTGTGAGTCCCAAAGTAGGAGTTAACACCTCGGGAAATTCCTCACACAAATAATCTAAGGCCGTCTGCTGGGATGGAGTGAGATGGTCTCGTGCAGAATCGGGACAAGCTACTTCTTGGATACCCGGCTTAGCGCCCTGGTACCCAAGGAACGGAATTAAAACCTCCCGATTAAATTTAAAAAAACATTGGTGCGCTTGGATGTCCAGCACGAGACCACTGTTTGCGATGAAATCGGCACCAATGATACAATCCACTCCCAGAGCAGGAGAAACCAGAAAAGACCACACCCAAGAAAACCCATCGATTTTGATCTTAAAGGAAGTAACCCGGGAGATAGGCAAGATTTCCCGGGATGCCGTCCAGCATATTGCAGATGACTTGTCTGACCTTTTAATTAAACCCTGTCGTTCAAGGTCCGCATGTACCCGAGATGAAATGATGGATCGGGCTGAACCGGAGTCAACTAAGGCTCTGAGCTGACCCCCCTTTACCTCGAGCGACAGAAAGGGGCATACAGAAAGTTGTTGCGAGGTAGCGGACTGGACCTTGATATTAGAAGATTGGGCTTTTAACGACTGCCTGGAGGTCGGCGGAAGTTGAACAGAATTGAAGCGGGGGGAAGACATCCTCCGAAATATCTTCCCCTGTCTACTTAGTTTTTTGGCGCTGGTCTAGACATAGGTGGTGCTGGTCGCGCGCGCCCTCGCGTACAATTTCTCGCCACGTGTCCCGGGCGGTTACAATTATAACAAATCACAGAATTTGAATTTGTTTGCTGACGATTTCGAGCTGGCTGGGCCTGTCGGGGGAAGGTAGGCTCTCTGGTCCCTTCCGATGTCTGAGGTCTTGGTTCGGCTCGTCTACTGTTTCCGCTCGCCTGGTCGGTCATCTGCATGGTTTCCGTCATAACGCAGAGTCGCTCCAGGTCGGTAAACCACTGCGGCCGCTGTGCAAAAACTAGTCGCAGACGGTCGTCGGCAGAGACGCCGTCGAGAATGTGTTGTACTACCTCTTCCTCCGACATGCCCATTCCCAGAATACGAGCTACCTCGCGCATTCGCAGCACGTACTGGGCCAATGTTTCGCCCCGTGCCTGTACTCTATAAAAATGACGATGGCGCAATTGCTCCATCAGTCTACTGGGTACGAACGCCCTCAGCACCACCCGGTGGAACTCATCCACACCTTCCTTGCGTCGCATTACCTCCGCCACCCTGTCAGCCATGGTACCGCGACAGTAGGGGAAGATGAGTTCGAGCACCGTTCGCTCCAGCATACCCGGATAGTCCTTCAATTCAAAGACTATTTTAAAAAAAGGTAATAGTTTGTCTGCTTCCAGTCCGTCCACGACTGGAAGTTGTTGTATTATATGGGCAAGTGGGTTGGGCAGGTGGTTGTACGTTGCCGCCCCCGAACCAGTCCGTACAGGCTCTACTTCTCTGTATGAAGAAGTGTTCACCGCTGAGATCACGGACTCCTCAACAACCGGAATTGGGATGGATGCTCTTACCGGTGGTGACCCTTGGAGGGTCGAGGTAATCTCCTGTATAATGTCTGTTATATTATATGGTGGCGGTATTATATATGGCGGTTCACTGAGTTGTGCCTGTAAATTCTGCAGCCGATGAATCAAGTGCTGCATACGTTGCCGGATCCGCCGGACAACGAGAGAGCATCCCGGTCCCTCCTCCAAACTTTCGACGGATTGAGCCAACTCCTGCAGCTCACCCCATTTTTCCGTACACCGTTCCCACTCACTCTCGGGGTCAGTGATAGTGACCCTGGAGAGCGCATCACCCGCGGCCAGCGCTTCACGGAGCAGCCTCCGTAAGGTTTGGACATTGCCTCGGGTTTCTTTACCCCGGGCCCGGAGCTCGAACTCAATTTCCTCCCTTAAAAACAACTCAGGATTCATTGAAGTCATCCTCACTTCGTAGTCGGCACACTTAACATAAACTTTAAAACTTATTTTAAATAAAACCAGAATCTGAAAAACCCAAGTACTGTTCTTCCAAAGAGTAGACTGCGGGTCCACCTACCGATGCGAGAACTAGCCCACTACCTGAACTGCTCACACTCGATCACACCAGACAAAAGGAACGCGACACACACACAACACGAAAACAAAATACCGACCAACGAAAATTTATTTTAACATTTCTTAGGTTACCTCCGGCTACCATTTATCGGAAGAAACCGACTGCCGATCGGGCCATACCGCATAATCACAAAAACGGCAACACCTCCCCGAACATGGGCAAGGTAAACTCAAACTAACCAAGCACCGACTGCGATAAGTCTTGCCCAGGGATTTCCCCTTCTAAAATTTCCCACCACGTGGCACTATTCACTATGCAAGGCGGGCAAGTACATGTACATATATTTCAAACCTTAAAACTAACAAGAAATATTTTCAACTTGGGATATAGGACCTTTAAAATTTTTCTAAGTTCTATTTGAACTTAACATTGTGAAAGTTCCAAAATATTTCCTAAGTTTGCAAGCCCCGTCACACCCGCAGGACCCACGGGTTGACCCTCATCGTAAGCGCGCTCTGCTACCAAATGTAACCCCTACTTCATCTTGAGTAGTTAAAACAAAAAGAATATTTCTTTTTGTAAAGAGGGGCCACAAGTTAATTAAAACTAGGCTAAGGCCTAGAGAAGCAAAAATTGTGCCGGGTCCAGTATGACGGGACTTCCAATGAAAACTCAAGAATTAAATAATTAACAATCCCATTTTATTATTCTATCTCATAATAAAAATATAATGAACAAATAAATACAACCGTCATCTTTAATTCCCCTTTAAAATAGTTAAATAAAGAAGGATACTCTCTCAACAAGGCCACCTGAAAAATATTAACTGAATCTAAGAAAATAATTGCTATGTCACACCATCAATGAATTGAAAATGTAAAATAATCATTAACCTCAAAATAAAGCTCCCATTAAACTATTTAATAAAATATAAAATTTATTTTATATGTTCCTTTTATAATACTGTATATAAATTAATGAAGATAAATGATTTCATTCCTTGTTACTATTAATAATTAAAAATAATTACTCAACAAATTAAATAAATTTTAAAGGTGACAATTCCTATACTTGTTATACTGTTAAATAAATTACATAATTTCCTTAAAGAAATGATCAGCCACGATTATTGAGATAGAATACCTCCCTTAAAAAAAAACAAAATGAAAAGGATATATCCACATGACTACATGTGTTAACTTTCTGTTGTAAAAGACCCTGAATAATAAATCCCTATATCCCAAGTTCCCACCAAAAGTACAGTAATGCATAATATTTATATATATATATATATCCCCCAAAATGTACACAGAAATATACAGACATAACATGTTCCACAGGACAAAAATACATTATACAACAGTGTACATAAAATACATAAAATACATAAAGGTCTCTTGCCACGCCCTTTTTTATATTACCCTTCTGGTGTATATAAATTCTAACTTTTCCGTTTATAATAATCCGAATTAGGATTATTAATTTACATTTATAATAGTACCCACATGGTGTGGGTTAATTGCACGTCATGTGTATAAGAGAATGTATAGCATACAAATGTCCCCAGGACCTAATAAAAATTCAAAGTAAGTGCCTAAGTGGCTAAGTGCTAAAATACTTAATTAGGGTGAGAAATAAAAATTGTTTAAAATAATTAACGCCCCTCAGTTATCATAATTAGTATAAAGAATTTATATATACTTAAATAGGGCCAATTAATGAAAAGAGAAAAATTGCACAATATTAGCACCTTATAAAAAAATACACTTGGGTCAGAGACGGACATGTTCATTCAACTTTCGGCTTGTTTCAACAAACAAGTCTCGACAAAGTCTCGACAAACAAGTTGAAAAGTGTTTCGACATGCATAGCTTGGTTGAAACTAGTTAAAAAATTCGCCTACCTCCCCAGTAATCTTTTTATACAAATGAAATAAACTGATTTTTTAAATTAAGAGAAAATATATGTTTTTATGCATAGTAAATTAAACTTGAGAAAATTACTAATAACAAAACTGACTTTAAATCGGTAACGATAGCCCTATAAAGAAATGAGTGGAAATCTATGTTGGATGCTGTCTTGTAACCATGTCAGTCTCTGAACTGACAATTTACTATAAATATATTGAAATTTTACAATTAATTCTTTTTCTTAGTGTACACACTAAACTGTCCCATCAATTGGGGATCCAAATGAATGTTTACTTGAACGGTAGAAACTGATGGTCATGTATAACTGGTGGTGCAATGTTGATTCTACGTGTTAATTATAAATGGTTGTTTTTCACCTGCTTATGGGTCCAGAAGGATGATCTTTTATGGGTAACGTGGCGATCTTATGATTGGCATGTTGTTGTTGTTGTGGTGAGCTAATTCTCTTCGGTGGCGAGTGTGTAGCTTTTTAAGATGGAATTTGTTCAGTCATGTAGCGGACTTTGTCTCTTGTCGGCGAACCCTGATCACACATTACATTTTTAGTGAGAGACCACACACAAATGCCCCCACTGTTTGGACACCCTCCAAAATACATATATAAAGGCAACACCTAGTTATGGGCTACATAATGAAACTTGGTAAAATTATTTTGGCCAACATGCCTTATTTAAAAACACTCTAACAATGATTCTTTATAAACTGAACCTCACCTAATGTGAGTTACTTTTTGCAATATAAAATTTTATTTTGGCTTTGTAACATCTTATGAACTTATTACTTAGATTGAAATTGTGGGTACCACGTGGTGCAGAATTTATTTAAAACACATAGTTTTCTTACTACATATAATTTGAGAACACCATTAATTTGAATTTGACATGATTTACATTTAACGTGCCTGAGTAAGTTCCCATATATATGTATAAAGTTTTACTGTCATTGTAGCAAAACTTTATACCACTTAATGACGACGCATGGTGCAATAGGTTAAGTGCACAACACAATCTCGTTACATCGGTGTTAATGAAAGTTCAAACTTAATTATTTTGTTGTTAATGTACTTTAGGTTTTAGGGCCGAGATTCAGACACTCCAATAATCTAGTTTTATCGGTTTATAAAAATTTTACAACAATTACGTCTCTCACAATGCACGATTCAACAAGTGGGTACGCTTACTCAAGCTTACTAAAAAAAAACGTTTTCTCCCGTGAAATTTAGTACATAATTAATATAATGTAATTAAGACTCACCGCAGTCGTTTAAGAAACTATTTTTCCATAGTAGTTAGAAGTAGAAGATGGAATTCTCTTCTCTCCACCGAAGAGAAAATAATGTCGATAGTCACCCACGCGGTATGTAGCCAGACAGACCTTAACAGAAATTTTCGTTCCTTCCTCGTTTGGGTAAGGAAAATCTCACCAGGCTGCAGCACCGCTCTTCAAAACTGCTGCAAAAACTCAGCAGATGGCGACACCGATCAAACAGTGTAGAATAGAAAACGGTAGTTTCTCCTATCCGCGGGTAGAGCGCAGCACTAATTACTGCCTTAAATTTCGTACTGCCAATAACATCAAAACTGCCAATAAAATGACTGAACTAGCGCTGAATCTTTTGACTCAGCACACCTTTTCTTCTATTTCTTCTTTTCAAGTGTTACAATCGGCATGGAAGTAGTAATCAACGCCAAAATCTAACACATACGTAAGCTGGGCTGTAACTGAAACACCTCTGTCACGGACTAAGCCATGCGAAATGTGCCATTTCCTCGGGCGCCCCATGTCCTGTCGTCCTTACGGATGATACTCAGTGCCCAACCTGGGCAATCTTTGCTACTTCATACGTCTAGCATGATCTTTCAGTTGAAGTCATTATTTTGTCATTTACTGCGAAGATGTTTAATTCGTCTTATATTCGTGTGTTCCTCGTGTTCTCAAGACTTGTACATCCTATCATACCTCTTAATAACTCATCTCATCACTCTGTGGTGTAGACAATCCATTGCATACGTGAAAGCCTGCACTGCCATCATGTTGTACAGTTACATTAAAATTTTCCTTCTACACCATACGCCAAACGTTTTTTTTTAACCACAGATACCTGTAAAGTTTGCTACCTTGTCAGCAATAACCTGATTATATTTAAACGTTACGTGACATATCCAACGTGTTTAAAAGGTGTAACTTTATCCAGACTGGTGCCTCCTATGTGTATTTTCGATAGAATTGTACGTAGTTTTACCCAGAAAACTTGCTTCTCATATTTAACGTCTATATTTTTCGTATCGCCAAAGACATTTAAATACAAGATTTTCTACGCAAACGTAGAATTTTCCGTCGTATTATTTTTATGAAATTGTACGGTAATCCTCAAGTTTCCACTTTTTTTATTATTGCTTCGTTTACATTTAAGCACTCATCAGACTAAAGACAGAAATAATTGAGATTTTATCGTTATTCGCACGAGTCTGTGTGTTCGTTAACCAAGGAAATAACTAATAATTGGCTTCGATTTGAATTTTAAATACCTAAGCAAACAGAAGCAGTTAGTCATTGCTTATGTGCAACTCGTTACCTTGATAAGAATATAGTTTTTAAAAAATCAGTTTCGTGTATAATTATGTATAATTGGTACGTGTCGAATACTATCACGTGTCTACCACATGTGATACGAGTTATCACGTGACCTGGTAGACGAAAACACCGAGTTCCTCCGAGATAAATTGTGTTCGTATGCTGTGTAAATCTGTGAGAACTCCTAGAAGTAAAGAACCATATTTCTGTGTCACGAATTAAGGGCATCACGGCACATCAGAATCGTGAAATTCCTTATAAGTCGACCAAATAAAAATTAATTCCTTGGTGTGTAAAAGAAATATTCTTCCAAAAAGTATCGAAACAGCATTTTAGAAACAAACGACTGTCGCGATTAAAGCTAATGTTTACTAACATTATTTAGTGGCTTTTAGGATTATTTATAGGAAAACATTAAATATTTTCTTTTTTCCATTGTAACGTAGCTGAAATAAATTAACATAAACCCACGTCAATTAAATTGAAATCAAATTAGCTACGTTTTGTAGCTAACACAGTACGCTAACAATTAGCTAACTCTATTGCAGTACGCGGGTTATGGATTAATGAAATAATAAAAAAAAGCAGTTTTTTAAAGTAATAAAGTATATATAATTTTATTGTCTAGATGTATAACAGCTGTTCTTATTGTAAGTCTTGTACTGTTGTACAAAATCAACAACTACCGTATACCAATGACTCCAAACGTAGTGACACACACTTTTATAAATTATAAATTTTATTAGAATGTATTGACGTAACTCTGAGATTTTAATGAAAAGGTAAGAATTATACCGCATTTGCTCTTCATTATTTCAATAGCAATTTCATTTTCTCTAGTCATTATCAGTCTTTATTATAACATTACAAACCAAGGCTAGTAATACTCAGGGGTGCCTTAGTATTTCAGTAATTTCGAAAGCGTGCCGCGAAGCCAAAGTGTTCTACAATGACTGTTGTACGCACTTCCTTCCTGTCTGATAAGTTGCCCCCTTTAACATTTTCGAATCCCCTTTCATCAGCATCATCTTCAGCACGGATTAAACCAAAAATGGTTTGTTCCTGTCCCATTTAAATAGACTTAGACCTGGTCATTCCGAAGCTTCTTCGGACGTCACGCACCTCACCGTCCTTTCGGTTAATAATTCAATAGTTGTTTGGGGATGCGGCAGTCGTTCATCCGGTGTAGATGTTCCAACCATCTCACCCCATATTGGGCAGTCGTATCAAGAATATTTACAATATTCAGTTCCCGGCATTTCTTCTACGATTTTGAAAAGTAGCCTATATCCTGTCATGTGCCTTGAGAAATCTCGTTGCGGCCGCTTGAATACGACTGGAATGGGATTTCGTTAAAGTAAAATTCCCAGAACCATAGAGAAGTGTGGGGAGGGCCATCACTTTGTCGAACGTCAGACGTGTTTCTTTACTCGTTGATTTTAAGGTTCACCTGATGGTCTCGCACATATGGTTCAACTTAGGTAGCTTATTCATCATGTAATTGTTTGTAATGTAAGACACACTATAGCCCAGAAATTCAAAATTACTCACCTGTACCAGAACAGTACGTCTACAATAATTGATGGATTTTCTTTTACTACACCTTCTAGTAAAGCAGTAGTATGCCTTCACACCTTTTCGAATTTGCCCTAGTAAAGCACTGTATAGCTTATTGCCTTTAAAACTCTCAGTGTCAATACACGCTGCGTTATGAATAAACCTTTCCTGAATATTCTAGAATAGTCGGCTTACGTTCCATTTAAATTACACTGAAATATTTTGATACTTTCTATACTGTGTAGCAGCGTTATCTTATAGAAAGATGAGCAAATATCGGCCATATAGTGACGATCAAATTTTCAGTATAGAATATAATTCAAACGTTAAGTATTCATCCGTAGACGTTTTCTGAACAGAACAGTAGGCTGAATGTAGTGACTGGAACCGTTAAAATATACATGTCACGACTAACAAACAAACAAAAATGTTCGAAATAATCGGTTAAGTTTTTTTTTTTTAACACCACGATATCAGCGCAGAAAACATTTTTTTTATTTAATGAACATAACAACACATTTGTTCGCCTTCACTACGTGTGATCACTATCGGTGGGCATCTTCAAACGACTGCAAATTTAACGCACGTTGTATAGTGGTTAAAAATATAAACATCAGTGCATGGTATGACTAATAAAATTGGGTTTGGAACATGTGCTTCCATTCTGCTCCGCTTTCATTTTAATAGTACTCTCCGCGTCCTGGTTTTTGTAGAACAATCATTGTAAAACTGCTCGATGTCTTCTTCCTGCTCCAACAGGGAATAGGCATATCGCCTGTTCCGATCCCAAAGAAAATACCTCCACTTCACCGCCGCTTCCTAAGTCTTCCTATACTTCTTGGTTCAATAGGCGTCTCTGCAAACGTCCTTGGTCAGCCAGCCAACCGGCATCCTATTCAGGCGTCATCCGATGTCTATATTCTGCTAAGATGTTTCTTCACTGTAAACCAATTTTCAGAAGTATACAACAACACTGTCACAGCCGTTACCTTAGACAATTTCTTTCCTCGTTTTCCTGGCTAGTGGCTGACGGATTGTTCCACATATTGATGAAACTTGGCCAACTTATGATCAACATCATGGTCTACTTCATAATTGATGTAAAACAAGGTAGAAAAAGGCTCGATATTCATACAGGTAGTCGGGTGTAAGTTCCTGCTGGAGCCTAATCTTGAAGTATTAATGCAGGCTAGGGAAAATTCCACGTATCGTACTGAATTTGTGGTACTCAATGAAGCAAGCAACTAATCAATCATTTGTAGAATAAAAGTCATATTTTTATATAAAAATGAACTAGTAATTGCGATTATCCCATCAGATAAGGACTCTATTAAAAAATAAGAACTGTTTTACTTTCATGTTATGAAAAAACAAATTGTTTGAGGTGAAGTACTGTTTTTATTGTGTTCAGAATTTTCAAAATATAATGCATTTGAAGTTAATTTTTTCATAGTAATAGCAATAAATAAAAATACAACTTTCATTATTTTATAAAACTAGGGTGAATATAATGAATCTAATTCTCAAACATTTTTTAAGAGATTGGATTTTTTATCTTCGTCTGTTCAAACTCCTTTTTTTCACAATCAGTGTTCATTTCATACAAAAGCGCCTCTCCTCCCTCGAAACACTAGTAAATAGTTCAGAGGTTCCTAATACTATCACTGCTTAACTAGTCGGGTTGCTGCTTGGGAAACATTGGCTTAATAGACATGAATTTCATAAAGCTGTCTCGTCAAATAAATTTTTTAACATCAATAAAACGTTAATCAGACGTTAACGTTAACGTTAAGAAGACATTGAAGAATGATTGCCACTCAAAACGAAATTAAAAAATGCCCAGGGTTTTCAGAAAAACCCCAAGAAGAGGACGGGTGCCATCTAGACTGACGAAAGGAGGGAGAGACATCGATCAAGAAATCAGGAGATGTGGGCGAGGAGGAAGAGAGACGAGAACCAGTTGAACCAAATGTAGTCCACAGTGGCTTATACGTAAAAAAAACGTTAATCAGCAAATTACGATAAACATTAAATAAACAAGTATACTAACTAATCGCATCATTTGTTCGTGTCTATCAGCAGAGCAGTCGACTGAGAGGATGTTTAGATTTGCCAGGGTATTTAGACTTTGTCTGCCGGGCAGGCATTATATTCGTCTGTTGTAAACGATTGTGGCAAACCGTGAAGTCGTCTGATTTACATAACTGCTGTCGTAGTTTTGAAGAGGAATTAATAATTAATTATCCACTCGCTTAGCAGAACGCATTACGCTTACAGTTTGTTAACGCAAACCAGTAGATTGAAATTCGAATGATTTTAAAACGTGAAATTCTAACCATGTAACCGCAAGCATGTATTAAAAACAGAAGTTAATTGCCCGTATTGACACTTTGCAGACGTACGCCAGACATAGACATGCTTGACAGAAAAAGCTTTGTTGTGTCTACCCTTCCTCGCCTACAGAACCTGATATTCTCACCGTTTCTCCACTGCGTATATTGAGGGAAGCAAGTCGTGCTCAAAAGGAAACGCAGATCACGTTCCATTTGTGTGTAGTAGTTTATCAAGTTTTACTTGCTTTGCTACGGTAGAATACGTTTACGGTTAGTTAACTGTTACAGTGCTGAATGACGGACGCCATTGGCCAGCGGATGCGCGCACGATGAGGCAACGTGTGTTTATTATTGATACCATCTCGTTATAATTATGTAGATACGTATCTCGTCTTTTTTGCCCTTTAACGTATAAACAAAGTAACGCATTACTTGTAACTGGATAGAAAATTAATTCGATAAAGTGTCCGTATCGCTTAATTTGGTGTTGTAAAACAAATTACGTTAACTTGATGTAATAGTTTGTATGACGCGTGTTGAGAATGAGACGTTACGCACCGAACGCACCTGACCCGGTTTCCACAGACCCTACCGGTCTCTGCCCGGTCGCCCTACCGCTCACGCATTCCTTTCCTACACCTGTCCACCCTATTGTTGTTTCTTCTCTTCCGTCTCGTTTTATTCACACATTCTGTTATACTAGAAAGTCATTTTTAACACATTCTAGTCATTTTTAACATTGAAAATGTTTATAAGGACGTGTCGCACATTTGCGCGTGATCTCTGGTGCGTTATCGAAAATGGGAACCGGTGAGTTTCCATAGAAACTACTTCTTTGTTGTCAATAACGTAGTACACATATAAAACATCGCTTATGAATGCGACTACATTTAACTTATAATCTGTACATCGGTAAATGAAGAATGAATTCATTAATTGGTGAATGAACATAAATATATATATTTTTTAGATTTATTGAAGCATTGTCAATGCCCTTCTCTGTGCATTGCATTTGTGCAATGCCTGTAAATTTTTTTAAGTAAACGTTCTCCCAGCATTCCACATGGTAGTTAAATAAATACGTTATGACGATGTTTGCTGCATATTCACACCCGTGTACGACGAGTAAAATGTATGCACGAGTTTGTGTACGTAAGCTTTATTACATTACATATTAAATATTCATAAACTTGAATGTATAGAGTACGACTTGCGAAACGTTGGTACGCGATTATGAAACGTTGATAGTAAAAAGGCACAGCCATAATAACACCTCGATTTTTTTTTTAAATTGTTTATCGTAGATGGAATGATAAATGCCGATTTTGGGAAAATACAAATTACGGAAGTAAGAAATTAAAGAAATGGATAAATTGTTTCCGGCAGACTGAGTGAATGAAGTCTTATGTCGACTACACCTCAGACGTTCTGCTTGAGTAAAACAGGCGATAAAATTTAAATCGGTGAGTAACTCAAAAAACAAAAACATAACAAAAAATAGGACACGGAAAGAAAATTATCGTCCAGACATAACGCATAACGAGGGAAAATTATATCTTACACTGATAATCGCTTCTTCTTCTGATAGTTCCTATCCGTTTCGAATGTTGGATATTATACAGACTATTTTAACTTTCTGTACTGCTCCACGGAATAAGTCAGTTGTATTCATGCCAAACCAGGTCCTTAAATTTCTCAGCCATGAGATTCTCGGTCGCCTAACTCCTCTCTTTCCAAGTACTTTTCCCTGTAGTATGGACTGCAAAAGTAAAATCTCTGTTCATTTCTCATGAGATGTCCCAGATACTGAAGCTTTCTCATCTTCACTGTGTTAATACATTCCCTTTCTTTCTTCATTTTTCGAACAACTTCAACATTAGTTATATGTACTATCCTTGAAATGCTCAGTATTGTACAGTAAAGCCACATTTCGATTCCAGTTTTTTAGTTGTGGCTTCAGTCAAAGTCCAAGATTCTACACCGTAGAAGAGGACTGAGAATACGTAGCAGCGTAAAAGTCTCATCTTTGTGTTTATTGTTAAATCGTGACTTTTGAATAAACTGCTCATTCTAGTGTACACTGCTCTTGCCTTTTCAATTCTGCTTTTTATTTCTTGAGAGTTGTCCCATTGTTCATTGACTATAGTACCAAGATATGTAAATTTGCTTACAAGTTCAACTGGCCTTTGGTTTATATTAAGGGTGCAGTTTATGAACTTGTTCTTAGATACAATCATTAGCTTCGTTTTATTAACATTGACGTCTATACCATATCTACGGCTGCTTTCTATCACTCTACTCATTAGTTGTTGCAGCCCTGCTTGCTTCATTCTAAGCTATCTGCGAATATGACGGTATCATCCGCATAACGTATGTTATTTATTCTTTCACCGTTCAGATAGATTCCCACATCACATTCATCTAAAGCTTCCAAGTAGATGTTGAATAAAAGCGGAGACAGTATACATCCTTGTCTTACTCCACGCAGAATCTGTGTCTCTTCAGTTTTCTCTTTGTCTACTCTAACCACTGCAGATTGGTTCCAGTACAGTGTAGTTATTATCCATAGGTCTTTTCCATCTAATCCAATATTTTTCAGGATATCCATCATTTTCTGATGTTGGACTCGGTGAAAGGCCTTCTGGTAATCGACTAAACATGCAAAAACGATATAAACACAAAAAATTGAATTTACGGACATGGCCACTCTCGGAATCAGAAGCTATATCAATTTCTTTTTTATTTTTGTTTATTTGGAAGTTTCTGACTGTCATTATATGGTTGTCATTTTATTAATGTTACTGCCTTCCTGTACAAGTGAAAAATTTACCTTTTGTGTATTACCCAACCAACTTTTTGTTCTTAGTATTCAAATTAAGAGTCATCAGTTTTGTTTCTTTGTACTGAAAGTCTGCTGCAATCGTTTCGTCTATCTCTTGGCAGTCAGTATCTGGGGAATTAAAAAATGTATTAATTAAAGATAGTATTAATGTACTGAACTAATACGCATAACTAAATATGTCACTGTTGAGTATTGTTCTACAAATATTTTAAATATATTTGTAACTAGTTGGGTGTGTGCTATGTGCGCCCAATACCGTACTCAAATAAGACTATCTAGTTTTTTAATTAATCGTATTTGCGGGAAATTGTTGCTATCACTGTTCGAACATTCAGCGTCAATTTTAAATAATACGATGCGCCAAACAATCTGGTACACGGTAATTAGTCAATTGCGAACTACAGCTTCAGTAGAAATAATATTCTCATTTTCAGTGCTTGTAATACAGAAAAATATTTCTGCATACACGACGTCTACCTTTATACACATGTACAGGAGATAAGTACACTGAAATTAGTATTACTGCATATAAGGTATATGTCATATATTCTAATAATCCCAAATGTATAGAAGAGTATTTGTCTTGAAGGGTATAAACATTTACCAGATAAAGTACGGTAACGAAAATAATCCAATGCCAGTTTATCAACTCGTGCTTTTAAAATAAGAACTATTCATACATTTTTGAGACTTTTAAGGCATTTTTCAAATTTTCTCAAGTTTACTAATTAACGTCAAATGTACGCTACTCGCCGTATTATTCGGACGAGTCGTTAGATGAGTAGCAAGAATTGCTGTTTGTTAACGACTAAACATAGAGACTCCTTATTTTTCACTAATACTCATATGTACAAAATGGTAGATGCCTGCAAGTATACAAAAATCTTACGTAGATTTTTGAACGAATTTTCAGTTTTAACTCGACAGTTTGGCATTTGTCTGTCGTACGACTGTCTGCCTGTCTATCCATCTGTCTGTCTCTTGATAACTTTTGAACGCATGAACCCGTTTCTAATAAAACTTGGCATTCGTGCCTATACTTTTACCCTACAAAACTATCGTTTTTGACATTTATCCCCCAAAAATAAGGGGGCAAGAGGCAAAAATGTGAGGGGTCCAGATCGCAAAAGTCCATGTAATTGAACAAATCGCAAAAATCCATTGTGCGGTGTCATCTTAAAGTAAGTTTTAATCAAAATATGACTTTAGTGTAGATTTTTTAATTCAGTTTTTTTACACGGGGGCCGAGAAGTGGTTGAAATATTTTTATAAAATCACAAAACTTAGTCTGGCCCATCAAATATAAATAAATTTTTTCAAAAGTCTGAATACAGAGTTAATTTTTGAAAATTTCAACATTATGGGGGGCCAGGGCCCAAAAAATGGGACAGAAGTTTCATATCATTTCAAACTCCATGGGGATATCAAATTGAAATGAATTTTAATCAGAATATAAGTATAGTGTGCAGTTTTGGAACTCTCAAAAATTTCTAACCCCAGGAACCAAAAATGGGATCAAATATTTGAAAAAATTGTAAAAATCCAGGCGAATGTCAGGCTAAAGAAACTTTTTATCGGGATTTTCATAATTTTTCTGATATTTAAATTAAAGATAGTGAAAGATTTTATACTAGTATATTTCTGATATCAAAATATACTCAATAGTTGTACTTGAAATAAATGTACTTGTTTCAAAATTGAGCGAATTCTGGGAGCAGGGAGCGAACTAATTAACAGTACGGTGGTGGAAATACGAAGTACACGTTTTGTAAACAGAATCATCAAATTGTTTGGGTCTGTTCAAGTTACTAAATAAGCTACTATTCTTCCATGATACTTATTTACTGTAATGCATTTTATTTTAAGTTCCTTTAAATAGTGCAAAGCAAAGTTTTATTTCTTTTCTAAGTGATACAAACAGAAATTACTTTTTAATCATTAATGAAGTTGAAAGTTTATAACAATAGAGGAAGGCGATAGATTTGTACGGAAATGTGCTACTTCTGTTGTAGAATGGATGTAGGAGTGAGGTTTTGTTAGTAAATAAGTTATCTGTTAATTAGGCCTATATTAGACTTATTGCCTTTGTACACAAAGAAGTAGGTAGTCGTTGTTTATAGAATATAATTCGTATGGCTTATAGATTTTTCCTTTACGTGCTTAGTGACTTCTATGTTTTCAGCGCTCTTTACTTACGGAAATTTTAGTTTATTCTTTACTATTGAAATAACGATACTGCCGTCATGGTTTGGCATTTTCAAAAATGAATACTATACTAGTTCAGAAAACTAAATAATACCAATTTACAGTAGCCCACGTCAAGTTGTGCGCGTTTGGGTGCGCGTCCGTGTATGGTCAAGCCCAGATCCGCTACGTGACCGTGCAGCTTCTCGGTGCGAGGACGAGCGGTCGTTCAGCCGCCACGAATGCTGAAATATTTACGATCCGTCCTCATTAAAACTTAACAAAATAAAAACAGGGCTTTTAAACGTTTCATTCCAGGCGTCTCTAATTAATTATATAATGTGATGTATAATTATACATAAAAACCCCAGTAGGCCTACTACACTTGAGATGTATAACTATACATAAAAAATCATAAATAATGTCAGCAGTTTATAACTACAGATAGTAATAAGAACAATTCGGCCTAATATTATATAACAACTGAGTAAGCCTGTCCACATAAGCTGTTTATCATACTGGGCTCATATTAACGTATATTATGCCTATATTTAATTTATCTCCAGATCTTAGAGTGAAATACATTATCGTTAAGTAGCCTACTATTGTCTTATTAATTGATTTGCAAATACAGTGTATATATAACGAAGATCAAAAAAAGTAAATCGTTTTTACTTCATTGAATCATCACGTATAAACGAGGGAATATACAAATGATACAAAAAAATGTGGTACGTTTAGAGAGATCATAAACATTCGGTATTATATTAATCATCATCTTCATTGTAGGCTTCGGCAACGTCGAACCATCTCTTCCTCTGCTTTCTAAGAGTTCTCTACCCTGTTGTATACCAGTAGCTGTTTGTACAATCATTCTAGTGTGACTGTTGAGTTTATGGTACTTCCTACAAATTCTTGCCACTTCTCTCTAAACATTTATGTTTTGTCATTCATGCTTTAGTATTCATTATAAATCAATAAACTCGAGAGGACTGTTAGAAACGTTTTCAGATTACGAATTCTGTGTCGTATATCCTTGTATTCGTAAATACCAAATAAATGAATTTCTTGCGCGAATTAAAATAGTAGGCCTAATGTAAATAACGAAATATGTTCCTATTAATTAATTGTGGGAACGAATCCTCGTATTTTACGATTTTGAACTCTTGCAAATGGCGCGCCCGTGGTATGTTAACAAGCTCACATCGTGAGAGATAGATTCAATACTGATACGTTTTCTACGAACATCGTGTGACTTATTTAGCGATTGAAGTTTTTATCTTCTGGATCGTAATAAAAATGAAAAGTAGGGCTATAAATACTTTACGCTGTTCTCCTTGAGCGGCCGCTATCCATGAAGTTTATAACGTCGTCCTGTGTTGTGTTGCAGGAGGTGCAGAGTGGGGCTGACGACTGCTGCCCCCAACAGATATGGTGATCGTCACTCGGGTAAGTACATCCACTTCCACTTCAAAACCTGCTTTTCAATTAAACTTAAACTTCTATTTTTCTTTTTGCGGCCTCCGGCGGTCGTGCGTTTTAATATAAGAAGACTTGCTAATGAAACGTGGTTCTCTCTGCACACACTTGTTATCGTAGTTAATGCTCCATATGTTGTGTTTGTGGTGGTCCGTATTTTGTAGTCAGTGATGCACGTGTTAATTAATATATTTAATTTGTGAGAAACTCTAATAGTATTGACTTCTCGTGAAATTTTCTGGACTGTGTGCTGTCTCCAAAAATGTAGCAGATCGTGAGTAGATAACGGCACTTGCTGACGCCAAAAGGTCGACAGTTCAATTAATTATCTGATTCAACCATTATCGTTTTAAATACCGTGTCTGTCAGTTACTGAATGCGTGATCGTATCATTCGGTCACTAGGCTTACATGAAACAGTGGTATGAGGTGAAAAAAATATATTGCTTTTGCAAATTAACAACAAGCCCATTAGGGCTGTCTGGGAAATATAATGATAAATAACAAATAGTGAACGATACAATTAAGGAAAGAGAAGAAGGCTGTAGCCTAATGTGAGACAGTGAATGTCACTGTGCGTAACTGCAGACACCCTAACGGAGTTTTTTTTTAATGTAACTATTAAAGTATAAATATAATTATTTTTGTGGCACCATTACTATTTTACGGGAGATGAGCTTCGGATTCGGTCCAGAGAAGCTTTTTCTCTCGGTCGGACCCCGCGCAGACTGCGTAAGCCGTAGTCGTAGGGCCAAGATATGAACACGATCTTCGCTCCGATGAACACCAGAATCTTCCGTTACCGGAATAATCGTTTATTTTTTTCGAGTTATTGTTCACTGAATTCATAATTGTTAACTCGTAAATAATTTATTTATGAATTATTCGTAAATTAAAATCGAATTAAACAGGTAAATTCGACCTATACATTTACCATACCTATACATTTACATTTCGTATACATTCCACGCCTATTCATTTCCATCATTTACCTGTACATTTCCATCTTCCACGCAATACGGCATTAAAACGGTTTTTGTTGTCCTTTTGTATATGTTTAGTTCGTCTTCAATGTAGGAGATAGGGAGCAATTTCAAAATACTTATTTGTTCCTAGAAGATTTGGCTCTATGAAGATGCTTTTATATTGCTTTACTCTGCTTTAAGTATCCCAGTATAATACTGATTCTAACGTATATTCGACATTGTAAGTTACGAACTCATCGCTTACATTTTCTGCGTCAAATCTTACCGTGTAACCTTTGCTTGTAAATTACACTCAACTTCGTTCATGATTCGAAATAAATTTCATTAAATATACTGCAGTCACAATTTTGTATTTTGTTATTTGCTAACGTTAATCGTACAATTATTCCAACCCAGAATACAATAGAAAACGCTTATAGATGATACTAAATGATAGTAACAGTTAGGTAAGTTAAACAGCATTAGGACTCAGTGTCTAACAACGAAACATTTTGTTTTTTGTATTATAAAAATTGCAGTCATAAGTCGTAGTCTATACGTTGTTACAACTGAGGCACGTGATAGATATTGTAAGTGATATTCAAGGTTAAATGCTTTAAAATACCGACTCTGTTAAATAATTCCAGAACAAAGAAACATATAGTCTGCTGATTTTGTGCGTAACGTACATACAGGAATAAAAATAGTAGCAGCATGTAGAAACCTGACAGCCTTTCTTGAAAGGTTGACTACGCCGAACCAGCCAAAGAATTTACCTTCTTTGGCTGTCTGGAGAGGAAGAGAGACGTGACAATGCGATAACAGTTCATCGTCTCAATCACACGCTGTTTCTCTCTGTCGCATACTGACGCTTCACAACGACACTAGCATGGTTCTGTTCTCACCAGTCTTGTAACCGATCTTCACACTATGAAACACTGTTCAAGACTGCTGTGCGCATGTGCGAAATGAAGGAAACTTTTGTTAGATTCGCAATGAGGTGTTTGTCCGTTGCGTATCTCTAAGCCATTGTCAAAATCTATCATCAGGTTCAAGATATATTACAGTAGTGGTATAGTAGGGATAGATCTACTTAGTTTCAATGACAGGCAACTCGTTAGAAACCAGCTGACGCAAAGCTAAGCAATTAATGTCACCAGTCATTTCAGTAATTATTAAAAAAAAATACAGAACCAATTAATAATTAAAGGAAAAACGGATAATTACGAGTGCAACTACGGACGAACAACATAAAAATGGCAAAAAAGTACAATAATTAGAATTAGCAATTAAATTACTTTATAGCGGACATTTTATACGATACGATAGCTTCTGCTGAAAGCTGATTGGGATCGTATATTTAAACCAGTTCATATTCTTATTGGTAATTTTTTTGTCATTTAATTTTAATTGCGGGCGTCAACAGACGAAATGTTTTGCATTATTTCAATTATGGTAAACGAATCCGGTTTAGTATTCAATGTCACGGGAAGGTGTTCGAATTAAAAATAAAAACTCCTATATTAAATAACCTCGTTATAGTGATTCCCTTGTAACAATGTCACTTTTTTATTCCTTTGATCTCTTCATTAAAAAAAAGTAGAACTCAAGTACGATAATATTAATTAAAGCACACAAAATACAGTTGTCGGTTGTATTATTTTTACCTGCATGGTTTTTTCTACATTCAAAATAAAATACATTCCATTTTTTGAGTGTCATCATCTTGTTTTATCCATATCATAGGCGGTATCGAGATGGTTATTGGGACGTTATGGGGAACGAGAGAAAGCGTAATGGGTAAAAGTAGACACATAACAGTAGATCGTAAAAATATTACGATTAAAAAAAGGCTAGAGGAGATAAAAAAAAAAAAAATTATAAAATATGACGTGGCTGTGTTAAGTCTGATTTTACTAAACAGCAAGGAAATGTATTTAGTAATTTCAAGAACCATAACCTCGTGTATGTGTAATTTTTAAATTCTTTACGACTTTGCAAAATTACTTCGATGGTCGTAGGAAATAAACATATGGTGAGGCAGGAATCTGTGTCGGAATAAATAGTTATTCTTTATCCACTACTTCAAAACTTACAAAAATATTTGTCGAATTATATGTATTAAACTAGCAAAATACCTGTGCTTCGCTACGGAGTTTCACGTTGTACGTAATTGTACAATTATTGCTCGCTTAATAGTATAGGATTAGATAGATTGTACAAATTCTCAACTCTTAGTTTGTCTGTTTACATTCATAGCAACAGCTATTTATTATTTATTTCGAGAAAATCGTTAGAGCCGTTTCCGAGAAAAAAAGGACATACATTTATTAATTAATTGAACTTCGAAATTTTCTCGACTATAAGAACCTGCAAACAACCAAGTTTTTTTCAATTTAAAACAATGATTAAAAACTCAGGACTAAATGTATTCGGGGTTTCCAGTAAACTGAGATGTCAACCACTTCATTTACCAAGTATGCAATTCCCGCTATAAATTTCAGTATTTGGTTTTTTGCCCCTTAGGAGTGAAAGTTTTTAAAACCGTTTCTTAGTGAGCACCTAAGACCTATGATGAAGCTATGTTCAAAGTTTCATTGATATCCATTCAGTGGTTTCAGAGATATCGTGATCAGTGAGTCAGTCAGTGGTATTTGGCTTATATAGATATCTATATCTAGCCGATTTACCCAGCGTTGCTCGGGTTCATAATTTATTCATAGGCTCATAGGCACCTATTCTTGTTCTAACGTTATATTACTTGTATACTGTATAATCTTCCTTATATTGTTACGTTCGCATTCTCACTGGAGGAATACTCTGTAGCGCACCTGTTTAAGAACATGTCATAAACTGTATTCTTATATCTGGAGAAGAATTCTGTTGCGCGTGATGCTCCTGCTCGATTTCTAACTCTGGGAGAGGGCGAACAGCTAAATTAGTTTTCAATAAAATGTCTACAGTACTTGCACGCGCTGCGTATTTAACTGTCGTTTTATAATTCATTGTGTTAATGTTGAAATAAGGCATTTGTTAAATTAGTGTCTCCTAAACGTATTCTAACAATACAATACCTCTATAGATTTCAGCTTATCAATTTTTAAATTCAAACTGAAGCAAGTGCATTTATATTGTCTGAACACTATGATCTGAATACATTCGCTATCAAAACTTTGTTTTTTATACTCGCTTATAACTTACTTCGATCTTAACTTATCCACTTTTAAATTCAAACTGAAACAACTCTGAATTCACACACTATTAAGACGTTTCTTAAGATGCATACACCACCTTTGATATCATAACCTATATCGTTATTTATAAGAACCGTGGACTCTGGCCCCGCCGTCTTTCGCGGGATCCGACCTAAGACTCCCCGGGTTCCGTGATTGAACTCCGGGGAAGGCCCGTCGGACGACTCCCGCGCTATTTCCTACGCGGGAGACTTCCACCGATGCTATGGTAACAAGAATCTATTCTATTGGGTTGCCATAGTAACCAGATCTAATAGTTGTTTAAAACCCAAAGGACCCCCCAGAGGATCGTATCGAAAAAAAACACCTGTCCTATGTTGGTTCTCCCGTTGCGTAAAATATTTGTGCCAAGTTTGGTTGAAATCGGTCCAGTGGTTTAGAAGGAGTTGTGGAAGACCCCAAAGGATCGTATCGAAAAAAAACTTGTCCTATGTTGGTTCTCCCGTTGCGTAAACTATTTGCGCCAAGTTTGGTTGAAATCGGTCCAGTGGTTTAGGAGGAGATGTGGAAGACCCCAAAGGACCCCCCGAAGGATCGTATCGAAAAAACACCTATCCTATGTTGGTTCTCCCGTTGCGTAAAATATTTGTGCCAAGTTTGGTTGAAGTCGGTCCAGTGGTTTAGGAGGAGATGTGGAAGACCCCAAAGAACCCCCCCAAAGGACCCCATCGAAGAAAACACATATCCTGTGTTGGTTCTCCCGCCGCGTAAAATATTTGTGCCAAGTTTGGTTGAAATCGGTCCAGTGGTTTAGGAGGAGATGTGGAAGACCCCAAAGAACCCCCCAAAGGACCCCATCGAAAAAACACCTATCCTATGTTGGTTCTCCCGTTGCGTAAAATATTTGTGCCAAGTTTGGTTGAAATCGGTCCAGTGGTTTAGGAGGAGATGTGGAACATACATACATAGATACATACATACAAGGGGGGGGGTTGCCCCTTAGGAGTGAAAGTTTTTAAAACCGTTTCTTAGTGAGCACCTAAGACCTATGATGAAGCTATGTTCAAAGTTTCATTGATACCCATTCAGTGGTTTCAGAGATATCGTGATCAGTGAGTCAGTCAGTGGTATTTGGCTTATATAGATATAGATTAGTGTTTGTGCGTGTTTTTATATTTGTAAAAAGAAAAATAGTTCGCTTGTAATGTTTTAACGGTTAATAGTAGCATAAATTTGGATTTTTGTTTTCTTTTTGCAACTTGATCCTTTTACTAATTCCAATAGGCATACATCAGATAGTAATAGCAAAGAAGAGCCTTGTATTTTTGCGGTATGTTACAGCTTGTGTTTCACATTTTGGCTTGTCTTGTGTGCTACACAAGTTTCCATGCTGTTTGTGATGTAGGCATTGTCCCGTTTGTTGAGGGTTTCGTTTTTGTTTTCAGTTTCTATCGATCCCGATTATCGTATCCTGCAATATTTTGTAGGGTCGAATCGTATCGTGGCGGCCAATATTTTAATAGGGTTGAAGTTTATACTGTCTCCGATCTTGGTCGAATGCTAGGAAAACGATGGTGTTTTAAGGCCTTTATTGACTGCAGATCTTGTTACATGACCTGTTGGTGGTTATACTGATCGTACGAACCGTTGTAGTCAGAAAAGGGTGTTCGTGTACTTTTTTATCTTCTAGGGCTAGAATGTCTTTTGGTCTTGCCAGCACGTGCTGTAGTTTATTATCAGATAGCTATTCTCATGTTGTGTTTTTGTAAAATTCTGCTAACGGTTGTAGTCCCTCCATTGGTAGGTTATCAACTGAAACGTCCAGCAAAGGTAGTTGTTCACTTTCTTATAGTTCCGTGGTAGCTCTGTATGCCATTTGTGCATGGGTTAGGACTGGGTGCAGCCGCTATCTAAAGTGTAGCTATTTGGAGAAGGTAGCATCTGCGTTACTGCGCCGTAACGTTGGTTTCAAAGCTGCTTGTTTATTCTTCAGATTTTTCATCAACAGGACGGCTACTTTTGGAAATTCATCGATACTTATTCGATTTGGCGGCGATGCTCTCCGTTTAGGATGAACATTGTTGCATCAACGAGCATAAATATACCACTTACATTATTATATATCTTTGTATTGAGCATGTCTAGTTCTTTGTTTGTGTGAGAGTGTGTGTGTGTTAGTGGACACGAGCATGCAAGGATGCGGGTTTTGGTTTTTAAAAGGGATATACATTTTTTTTAATTGCATTGCATTTTTTATACCTTATGTGAGGGTAGAACAAGTTCGTTAAATATCTTTTATACTCTTTGTGATATTTAATTTAAGCTTTCGTTTAATTAAAATATGTCTAATTATCTCTGTGTCCATAGTACGTACTTCAGCAGTTCACTAATCATTATAGGCCTACGAAGTGAAAACTATAAAAGTTCGAAAGTAAACACTGTTAGAACACTTGCAATCGTTAAAGGTTACAACTGACCAACGGAGAGACAAAATGTAAATATAAATACGGACCGTATCCGCATACTTGATGGAGAAATATTTGTGAAAATATTGTCGTAAATTTTAAGTTTCTATATTTACACCATTTCGTGGAAGCATTAAACAGTATTAGTCGTTTGTGGTCGAATGCGACCAGTAGCAATTGAGGTTATGTGGTGTTTGAAGGTAATATCGAAATCCGCCGTGATCAGATTTTGATGATATATTTGTTTACCAAATAAACAGCCGTCTTGTAAAGTCGTATATAATAAGACTAATCGCTCTGAATATATGAAGCGGAACTTTATGCTCACAACTCTTTTATTCGGATCCACAAATATCGTTATACGGCTTTTAATAAAATATGTTATTTTTATACTCATGAGATGATAATTCTATTATCTAGAAAGTGTATTGAATTATAGTTCATACTAGTACTACTACTACTACTGCTCCTGCTGCTGCTGCTTCTGCTGCTGTTGCTACTACTGTTACGTATGTGGGACTTGCATCCCTTAAAACCGTGCATCCTTTGTCCTAGCAAGAATCACCGTGGCACTAAGGTTCCACAGTGTGTCATGGTGTTGCTATTTCCTTGCTTGTTTAGGTTTCATACTTCTTGAGTAACATTACTATTGAAGCGACGTGGAAGCTTCAATTTGTTTCTTTCTTTCGTAAGATCTTCTGGATGTAATGTACTCATGTGTACTTATGTGTGTGTGTTATACTGCTTACTTAGCATCGTTTCAACAATTTTCTCGGGGTTAATGGGTCCTACTATGCACTCTAAGTTCTGACTCTCATTCGTTCAGTTGTTGCGTACACACAATTTGTGGTAAGCGTCTTCCTTCTCATGTCCATACCGTGGATAATTTAGACAAGCAGCTCTATCCAAAATGTAAAAATAAGACTGAAATTATAACATAATTCTGTAAGACAATTTTGTTACGTATTACTATTCAACAGGCTCATGTTTTCCATTTATCCAGGCGTCCAAATTCTTGATAATTGTTATTTTCCATCTGCCTTTGGTTTTCTGTGATCGCCATTCTTGCGGTTCTTTTGACCATACACTTGTCTGTCTATTCTTTCTGTCGTATTTCATATTATTTTTGTCTCCATATATATATTTCCATTATGCTAGCAGGCCAATGATGATTGTGTCTCTAATTGCGTGTATGGCAGCGTGTGAAACACTGTCGTAATCAGATGCAACAAAATAATCATAATGAGTGATGTCCTACGTAATAATAATTTCTCAAGTGATGTCCTACATATCTCCCTTTATAGTCATCCCAAAATCCTTGAAAATTTCCATCCAACAGAGAAACAAAAAGACTGTATTCTGATGTGAAGAGAACAGTATACCTTGAACATAGAACAGTTTGAAAACCTTGGTGTATGCATTCTACGTAACTGGAACGTATGTCAGGGGGGACGTTAATATACAATAGAAAAAAGAGAGATACTACATAATACATATATATATATATACATATATATATATATATTACAACGCTCCTTTTTATCTAACATTCTTATCTAATATTTTGAATGATAGATAAAACGTTACTTACCCGTGAGATTACTTTACCTGGGCGCCAGAACAAATCCCAGATACTAATGACACGGTTCCAGCTTAGCTCAGAGCATAGAGACACAAATTTCTCAGGATTCGTTCAGTGATTGTGGATTCAAGGGAAATCGTTACAAATAACACTTTAAAATTGGCTTGATTATGTTTAATTACGTTTTAATTAATTTTAAACTTCTTGAAAATATTAATTGTAGGACTTATTGCTACCCTAACACTTATAATTACCGAGTGTGTGTGAAAAGTAAAGATTAAGACGTTCAAACGACCTATTGCTCTTATCTGGTTGAATTAAGAGATTGATATCTCCCAAACCAGTGATAAAGAACAGGTCTACAATAATTTGTACGTCCAATACTACACCTCACTTTCCATTCTACACTCCTATTCTATGTTATGACTAATCTTACACATTAAATACAAAGTGTGTGATTCTTAGTGTCTTTTAAAAATTGTTTATTGCTTTTTATTATTTGTTTAATGCTTATTTCATTGATCAATGAATCTATCTCTTACTGTTTGATGCGTCGACCGAAGATAGGAATCCGTAGAGGTCCTCCTTTCGATGGTTTAGCCCAGAAGAAATGATGTTGATCAATCCGGTAGAAAGATGCTCTGGCAATTACAGATGCTGTAGCACGCTGTAGCTCAGGTCACTTCACGGCTGATTAATAAATAAAATAATTAATAATTTAATTAATTAATGTTGTTTTACACAGCGAGGGTGTTGTTGAACGGTACTAGTTCGTCTTCACTGCGGACTACTTCTCGAATTTCGCACTTAAATACCGCTTTGCGTGATTGTAAAATTTCTGCACGTAATTTATACACGACTAGCGCATTGAAGATTCGATCATGAGTAACGCTACCCCTCGGTTTGAGTTGGCGTCTGTTTTAAATACGGGCTTCTGATTGGTTGTTCAATAAATCATACGTTTTTCCAGTCTCGACAATCTCTAACAGGTCGAGCAAACACCCCATGACAGGTTTGAAACGGCAGAGAATTTCTAGTTAAAATCGTACTTCCTGTGTTTGGAAATTGATTGATTACAGACAGGTATTTGCAAATGTGTTTTCAAAGATCTGATCACAGAATATTGTTGCTTAGGTCTTTATCTATGTGTGTGTGAAAACACCTAATTCCTACATAGCATAATTCTCTTGTTATTCCTTTTGGCGTTCGTCTTCCGTATAACTTCTTCAATTGTTAATTATATTAACTGAGATTGCGGCTACTTATAAAGCTTTACTTGCTGAACACAATGCTGTTTTCAGAATTGCCGTATATTTATTAGTTTTGAAGTTATTGCAGGTTGAACTGATAATTTGCATTGAGTAAAGTTTCATGTTCGTACCCGTAGCGGACGTCGCTGTGACGAGGTTAGAGTGAGATGGCTGCGATTGTACGCTCTCTCTCTCTCTCTCTCTTGCTTACGCTGCTATACCGTACAGTCTAACACTTTCGTATAACGCTCAGATAGGACGCTAATATGAATCGTTATAATATATATTGTAGCGTGACAGAAAATCCACTACTTATTAATTCAATTAAGATTATAAACAATAATTACATTACATATACTAATATAATATCGAATGAAATTTGATGAATTCAAAGGAAAAAACCACAATAAATTAAAGACCATCATTACATTATATAAAAACCACTATAAAAAATTAAAGAAATGATTAAGAGTAACTCATATTATAAAATCAGGAATTTACCCAGGAAGTTAGGAGCAGTAAACAAACTAGATACCACAAAATCAAGAAGAAAGAATCAGTTTAGGAGTGGTGAAACAACAAAATACCCCAAACACAAGAAGAAAGAAGAGTAGAGTTTATTATCAGGAAGTAAACAATACCCTGAAACCTTTAGCGAAGAGCAAAGTCAGTATCAGAAAATAAATTAGATACTCCAAACCAAACATCAGTCAAGATGACACGAAGTACCTTGGTTTACCCAAGAGTGAAGACAAGAAGAAAGACAAGAAGAAGGACAAGAGTGAAGACAAGAATGAAGACAAGAAGAAAGACAAGAATGAAGACAAGAAGAAGGACAAGAGTGAAGACAAGAAAGAAGACAAGAAGAAAGGAAGAAATAGTATGGAAGAAACACCATTATAAAACCTATTATTAACTGCCATAAACCCCAAACCCATAGAGACAATTAAAGAAAGTATAACATCCCAAAACCCTATAAAATTGTAATTATTAATAAACCAAAAGTGTTGTATAGCATGATAAGAGGTGCACCAACTAAAGTTATTGAGTGATAAAAAAAATAAACAAGTCTTAACAGTCCATGATGACTAAAGGTCTGGTCTGAGATAATAAGACTCAGTATATCAGAACCACCAGTGAAAGTGAACTAGTGTGAGTGTTTTTGGAAATACAATAAACTTAAAGTTGTAGTGGTACTATGACTTATCTATATGTTATAAAACAACTTTTATATTTAATAATTTACAAATCATAAAATAATAAAATGAAAGTTGTTTCCATTATTTTATTATTTTAATGTCACTTTGTTATCACAAGACATTTGTGGAAATGACCATAACTAAAGTATGGGTGGACATGTTTACTCAATAAGGGGATAATAAATAATAATGGTTTCGACCAGAAAGGACTGGAATTAATTTGTGTTCATAGGTTTAAAATGTTTAAAATGGCTATTTTTTCACAGCCATGAACTCCATATGTGTGAAGGAGTTCTTAGTCAATAAGATTTATATGTGTTTAGAATTTATTATATTTGTTAAATAACAGCATACATACCATTTAAAATGTTTCAGTAGGTATGCTGTGTTAATTAAAAAAAGAGTTAAATGTATGTTTTCAAACAATGTCAGCAATATGTTCAAATTTTTAGAATGCTGAGTAATGTTCATTATTATTTTTATGTAACAGTAGTATGAATTAGATGCTACACATCACAATAAGTTTATGAACCATTTTATTTTTATGTCATAATAACTGTTCAAAGTCAGAGGAGGAGTAGGATTAAATTATTAGAAAAAAAAACCAGACATGTAAAATTCTAAACTCTAGGCCAAATAATGAATTCACAGAAACTCAATAAAAACCAGTTATTTCACTTATAAATCCTGTAAACTGGCAAGATTTAGGTAAGGTAAATCAGTTAACAACTACTGTGAATGAACCTATGAGTTAAAATGATAATATGGAAATATACCTTAAATTATTAAAAATTTTTGAAATGTATAAATTAATTATTTTTAAAAGAGGAGTGTTAAATTCAGAGATTATCATTAAAAACCAGTTCAAATGTTCAATTTATATGTAATTAAGGAAAGGAAGGGAATTATGACTATTTGAAATTTAATATAATGGTATTAATAGCACTTAAAATGGCAGAAAAAATATATGAAGGCGGAAACCAGTTTTTGAGCCTAGATTTCCAAAAAGAAAGAAATTTGGTAATTTCCACAAAAATGTCAACAGATATGGACTATAATATATCAATTTAAATGGAATGAGATAGTTAAACCAATGATAAGGTTAATAATTCATGAAAGTGAATAATAAACTAAATTAATTCCATATATAATGTATTTTTGTATCATGTATATGGGAAGTCGAAATTATTTTAACAATACTTTTCAAATATTAACTGGGCCAGATTTTGACTAACGTGAAGGAAGTTAGTTAGTTCTTTGTTAATGATCAAGCTGAACAGTTTAAGTAAGATTGCGTTCCTTGAAACCGAGAAAAATTGAGTACTAAGGTTACCTAATAAATTCAGTGAAACGAGAGTTACGTAAATTAAACACTTTTCCAATTAAAACCACAGAAAACTTTGACCACAACAGTGAAAACAACACCAATACTACATAATACCAGTGCATAAAAACAGTAAAACGACATATTTGTGATAATTCAATCTTCAACAGTATAACCGTTTTTTGCGTAGCGAACAAAGAGAAGTGAACACCAAAAACATATAACATAATTAACACCAGTGAACACTAAACATTCTTCCAGAATACACCAAACAACATATTAGACAGATTACACAAGTTCGGGGACATTTAAAACATATATGAAGTTAATTTTGCGGAGAGATTTTCTCGCGACGACATTGCAGTTAACCTCGTCATCTTTTTGAGCGGCCATCTTGGAAATGCCAACCAGTGCCAACAACATCGCCTGACTACAGAGCTTGCAGAATTGGTTTGACAACTCAACAATATTACATATTTTATAAAATTTATTCACATTTTGTTAGATAATAGTTATTGAAAACACTTTATTTGTAAATGTTATACTTTCTCGTCTACCATTCTCTGACTATTAATAATATAATCGCTCCAAGAACCTTTTTATAATACTTGTAATAATTTTTAAACTGTATGAACATATCGATAATTTCCTGAGACGGAGTCGACAATTGCTCAAAATCGATTAAACATCGATCATTCTTTAATTTTGTTAATAAATCAATTTATTTCAATTGTTTGGATCTATAAATTATTTCATATGCTAGTTTAAGGTTTTATTATTGCAACGAGACTTCCTGAAGAAGAAAATATTTATAGAAAGTGAGATATTGGACCAGCACGAAAAATCATAAATCGATTTCTGACCGGAGTTAATCTGATTAACTCCGGACTTTGTTAAGATCTTCAAGAAGTGCGAAATAATTAATAATTACCTCATTAAATTTTAGAATTTCCATCAAAACAAGAAAACTGAATTTTTTCTCAGTCATAGACATTATAAACAAATTGAAAATTTTTTGTTTTGAAAATTTTTTTTTAATAAAATTTTTTCTTTCTTATCTTTATTTGTAACGACTGCATACAGGGTATTGTTACAATATATATATATATATATATATATATATATATATATACAACTTATTTGAGCACATACACACATTCCTAAAATGATTAGAGGTCGCAGTCAAAGTCTCACTCCATTATCTTCATAACATTCTTCCTACAACCATTAATATACTAATTGAAACAATCTACGTCTTCACTGTCACAAACGCTTTTCGTCATTTTTATGGATCTTACTAATGGATTGGAGCCAACATACTCTGCCGCAATTATCTGAATAAGACATGCCTTCTATGTCTTACGTAAGGAACTCTGTAATCGATTCCGGAAACACTTGTCTCACTAAAGCCGTGAATACTCTTATACATAAACTAGCTGTTACCCGCGGCTTTGCGCGCGAATATTGGACTTTTAATAAGTATTTTAATATAATTTTTATTGTCTATGTCTATATGGTGTTCTGTCAGCTCGTATAACAATTTTGTACTGTTTAGTCAAATTCTCTCCAAAGCTGTTTTCAACACTTGTACTATTTTAACTTCTACTACATAATGTTGGTGCACAGTCTTTGGAGGTTTAAAAGTACCCGTTTATAAAGCCTTTGGAGATATTTATAAAGTACCTGTTAAATAAAAAACGCTAAATTCTTTATTTTAAGTGTTACTGTGTTAGAAGCATTGTATAACACAATAAAACGTGGTTTTCCTCAACCATGGCTTTTAATTATTTCAACAGTAAACTAAAAACCAAAAACCGTTGTCACCTAACCTCACAAATAAAAACAACACTATTTTCGCTTTGCATTAAGTAAAGGACAATTTACAATTAGTACACTTCTTCTTTTCCACATCGTAATATAGGCCTATCGGTACAATCGCATATTATATAAAACATCAAAAATGTACTGCAGGATTGGATAAATGTACAGTTCCGATGCCGCTAAATAGGTTTTGTTTATTTACTTGTTACTATGGTAATTAATTCTGGTCTCCATGGTGTTGTTCACATCTTTAGTAGTGGTATTTAATATATTTCATTACTTATTCATTGCATCATCAAAATACATATAAACATAAATTTTATAATCGTTTAAGACAATTACAAAATATATAGACGTATCTGTGTACAAAATTACAAAACGTCGATACAATCGCATATTAAAAACTGCAGGAATGGATGAAGGTACAGTTCCGATGTCGCTAAATACCATTTGTTTATTTACTTGTTACTATGGTAATTAATTCTGGTCTCCATGGTGTTTATGACATCTTTATACGCGTCAACGAAAAGACAATTAAAAGGGCAATCGTGTGAACGGGGCAAAATATCAAATTCCAAGTTAGACAGTATTTTTCGTCTTGTGTCAAAGGTTACCTGTGCAAACTTTGGTGGCAGTCGGTGTAACGGTGTGGATTTGTATTACCCATAGATCCACAGACTTTGAGTTTTATATATATAGATGATTATTTACCTGCAGATACATCAGAAATGACGGTACAATGGTATAGTTCAACCATCGTAACTCCACTTACAAAGTCAAACGTCATACGCGTTAAAACAAAACATGAGTGAATAACCATGAGGTTGCTCGATGTCCGGGAGGGCTGTAGTCATAAGGATAAAGTAAAGATTCAGATACAGTCGGAATAGGCGTAAACATTCAGCTGGAGTCGATGTATCGCAATACGCATATTGTAATACAACGATTCTGTTGTTGTATTGTATACTGATTGATATAGTGGTGTAGTAGTGTAATTGCAGATACGCACCGGTATCTACGATAATGTTGTTTTATAAAATGTTCTAATTATAATTATTACTGTTATTAGTTTGATTGTATTGTCGAATAGGTATGTATCGATGGTTCACTTCTATAATTTAAAATGTTTCTCGCACTCCGTTATTAACCTCCCTCACTTACCACACGTGGATATTGTAGTCCTGTTCGGTGACGGTTCAGCTGAAATACATACACTGCATATACAAACAGATATTCTAGTTGAATATCCAATGTGACTATCATACACAATATAAATGATATAATATCCAAATAAAGTTCAGAATTATTAGAACTATTTAAATTCTTCCGCCACCTTTTGGTAGAACTGACTAAGAATAAATGAGCTAATTTAAATTTGAAATAATACTCTTTTTTCGCTGGTAATAAAATGGAGAGGTTTATTAACGGTTAAAGATATTATAAAATCTGTGAACAATTTACAATCAGTTGCTAATAACCTTTCGGATAATAATTACAATTAAAAAAATTTAAAAATAAGACTCTGCTTTAGCCTCAAGGCTGGTAAACCTGTTGGTTATACAATAGTTTAATTTTAAGAGGTTATGTCCTCTTGTATCAGTGAATTACCATGTTCGTATGGTTCTTTTAGGTAGCATGATACCAGGTACAAGATGTAACATTAATAATGATATTAAATGAACAATAATTAAAAACAAACAAACAAATATAAAAATCGAAAATTAGTACCATATAACTGATAGTTATGGTATTATTGTACGCGGGAATGCGCACGCAGTCTACAGTATTTATTTGACAATCAACAAGCACGTTGGCTTGCACAGCTAAAATGTATTACTTTATTTTAATAATTCACTTTAAGAATTATTTACTTACAAGAGAAAAATTTATTTAAAAATCTCTTGTTATTTTTTCCATCTGGTTTGGATTTACTTGAGAACAGACTTGTAACAGAGAAATTGGCAAGTTACAGTTACGACTTTAAGGTTATCTTATAACGTGAATTGTTATTATGGTTAATTATCTTTAATATTTATTTCTTCTTAAACTAAGTATAGACATATTATTCATAATAGTTTTGATGTGTCATTATCAGTATCATATAATACTTTTTCGCATGAAAGTCAAAATATTTATTTTTCAAATATAGAAAAATCAAGAAAACAACTTCAGTCAATTGAGCGACTATTGGTATTGCTCGTATTTTGTAATAAATACTTCAAATATAATTCTTTTAATGATGACAAATAATTAAAATATTTATTCAACATATTAATAATTGCGAATTAATATTTTCATTAATTCTGATAAATTCCATCATTATTTTTGATACTTCGCTTTTTACTGAGTTGCGTAGTAATCAACATTACGTATTTACAAAATTTTATTTCTGTTTCAATGTTAATTAAATAAAAAGAATTGTACTCCCTGTTTTTATCTTTTACACAACACTCGTAAGTACGATCGATATTGTACACTAATCGTACTTAAATAGTATACACTCCGCACATTTCACTCGTTTATGCTAGTGTGGTTTGTAGGTTATATGTGTGTTGATTTACTGATGGATGCTTGTTCGCGCACAATTCAAAATTTAAACTTTTTCATATCGGCGAGTGACATGACCTGTCTGTAAGATGACTGAAAGGTGACTGTGTTGCTTCTTCGAAGCGTCTGTGGCTCGTCTGCCAATGTTCATTCATTCGATTGGTTGAAAAAACTATACTCTCTAACCCAAAGCACTTTATTTTCTTAAAATATTTAATTTTTTACCAATTTTGGCCTTTGCGTTTGAGGCTATATGACGTCAGCACTGGTACAAAAAATAATTGAAAAGTTTAAAATCGTAATAACTTTCTTAATATTTGACTTATCGTTAAATGGTTAATGTCAGTAAATTGCGGACATCCTGTGCTTTAATTAAAGTCCAAACAAGATTATTTTCCGTCCATTACTTCAATCACTATAACGATTTTATTGATTTCTTATGGTGCATCTTATATTTATAAGTTTATTACACCAAATTTAATTATTTATACTAAAACACTTTTAATTAAACGCTCTGAGTCCATATCTCAACTGGTTTAATTCAAAACTTGGGAATTATTGTTCCCCAAACAATATCTCGTTATGGCGTCTTTGGGCGTCCATATTTGATTTTTCACAAATGTACTTACAACTAATTTTTCTTATTTAATAACACTAATACTGTAATCTAATAATAATAGAAACGTCTATTTACATAATTTTATACTTGAGTATATGTATAGGGCTGTATTTAATATACTATTTACATTGTTTTAGTACCCTCCTATCTCTTTTCTTACAATTGTCACTTTACTTCTGGTTTTTTCTATATAATTTAGATTATGTAATAATTGCAATTAGTGTACACTCATTGTACCTAATTCCCTACATATAATTGCTAGCTTTTAACTATCTTAGAACCCTTCAATTTTTTGTAATGGGTCTGTTTACATTATGTCATAGCATGGTAGTCAGTTATTTTTGTTAAAACAATAGTTAAATTGTTATTGTTACACTTGATTTAGTTTTCCCAAGTAGTATCAGACATTCTTCTGATTCTTGGTAACATTTTTATCTACTTTTAAACAAGTTTGTATGCTGTATTTTGCCAAAATAACTTGCTCCTCATTTTTTATAAACATGTTTTTGGTATCCAAGTCGCGTAAATGTTAATAATTAAATTTACCTTAATAAACGTCTTGCGACTTCTTCTTATTTCTGTCCTGACGCGTTTCAAAACCTAGGGTTTTATCTTCAGAGGAATCACTCTTCCGTCGTCAAACATTAAAAATTAAAGACACAATGACACATATACACATAATTTAAACACAAACTTAGGCCTTTTCACATTGCACAGTGCGCACTGTATGGAGGTCCAGTTCATACAGTGCGCACTGGACCTCCATACAGTGCGCACTGTGCAATGTGAAAAGGCCTAAGTTTGTGTTTAAATTATGTGTATATGTGTCATTGTGTCTTTAATTTTTAATGTTTGACGACGGAAGAGTGATTCCTCTGAAGATAAAACCCTAGGTTTTGAAACGCGTCAGGACAGAAATAAGAAGAAGTCGCAAGACGTTTATTAAGGTAAATTTAATTATTGCTCCTCATTGCTTGTTTACATTTGGCTTCCACTATCATGGTCATTTGGTTTTTAATAATTTATATATAAAATGACTATTCTCATGGTCATTGTCTGTTCTCAAAGTAGCATTAGGTGTCCCTCTTACTACTGGTAACACTCTTATCAATCTTTGTTCAAGCTTTAATACAGTATTTTGCTTAACTAGTTGGTTATACAATGTTTCTGCTTACTTCTGGTTATGTGTTCTTAGTTAGCTAGTTTACAATATTTTGGTTACAAAATCATTGTCATTATGTTCAGAATCTGTTCTCAAAGTAGTTCCAGATGTTTATCTAACTACTGGTAATACTTTCATTACTCTTGGTACTTGATTTAATATTGTATTTTGTTTAACTAAATTGGCATACTAGGCTCTATTTCTCCTATCTCTGTGCCATCACATTTGATCTGTTTTATTTGCATTGTGTTGCAATATAATACACTGTCTATGGTGGTGTATCATTACTTATAACAAATTCTTAATTGACATTATAGTTGATGGTTATTTATTTACATTAACATGTATGATTTTCTGTTTCATAGGTGTCTTTCCTATGGGGTTATGTAACAATGTACAACATGTTCTAATGCAGCATTTTGCTACTACTAACATGACTTCAGTATGGTATCTTACTACAATATTTTAATTGTTTTAATACACATGTTTACACTACTTCTTCTTAAACAATAATACAAATCTTTTTGTACTAATTACAATATCTTTCTTGTCATTGGTTGTATCTAATTCCTGTCACTTTTGTTTGATATATAACAAAGGTTTTTTATTGTCAGTTCTCTATGAACAATAATATAATTGTTCGATTTTATCCTATTCTGGTGGTCTTATGATTATCTATATTGATCACAATCTTTATTAAATTAGTCACACTAATTGTCTGTGTATATTTGACTATTTAATTCTTGCTGTTTCGCTATGAGATTAACACATTTTCTTACACTATAAACCTTATCACTGTAATTGTTTGTGTGGTTTATTTGGTTAGAATTAGTTAACTGTTCACAGGTTTCACACTTATATTAAGCACTCACTGTAATTGTTTGTGATTTCTTAATGGGTAAACACTGTTTTTCTCTTTTCATATTTGATAATCACTATTCCTTTGGTTACTATTATTGTCTCTAGTACACTTGGTTTATGCTGAGTCCTTGCATGGTCTATCCATTTTCTTCTCTCTTCATGGTATGTTTCCTTGTCCTTCTTCTTTCTTCTTCTTCAATATTTTCATTGTAGTCATAGTCTCCATTTGTTTCCCTCGCTGTTGGAGTTTATTGGTCCTTATTTTGTTGGTTCCCCTCACTGTTGGATCCTATTGGGTCTGGTTACTGATATTTTTGTTTTGGCTCATGGTTATTTTCTTTCTTCATTTCGTATTTGATGCGGCTATGTTAACACTATCTTCCTCATCGTTGGATTTTTATACTAATATATTTGAAGACACACACTTTTATACACATAGGTTTATTTATCTAGACATACTTTCATGCTTTTCTCTTACTTGACGTTATTTTAGCTCATTTTATGTAACTACCATATTTGGTAACGTTACAATATATAAAATATCCGTAGACCCAGTGGCGGCGATAAGGCCCCCGCAGACCCCGCGCCGCGGGGGGGCCCCGACCCCCTGGGGGCCCCGCCCCTCTGGCCCCTATAAAAAAATATGAAACGAGCTATAATAGGAAAACAAGTTTTAATGGGGTCCGACTACCGGCAAATTTGTATTTAAAATACGAAATATACGTTTTATTTAAGTGTACAGACATGCAAAAAAACTACGTTTTCCGAAATGACATTACTCTTAGTAGTTTGTAAGCGAAGACCACCATTTGTAGTCTTGTGGTGCCCGTACGTCCGGTGCGATGAGTCACTCGGCACTGAGGAGACGGAAACAAACACAACACAATGTAGTTCAGTACTCAGTAGTGCGTCGCATCTCCTGCGCGATAGTACACTATTGCGTTCATTTCGTAATTTAGTGCCGTTTAAGTTTAATGACTTAACATTAGATTTTAGTTTTTGTATTTTGTGTAGAGTTAGAGTGTTAGAGACAGAGTTTATAAATTGGAAAGTAAGAAGTAAGCGTGAATATTTAAGTGGTGCTAAGAAAAGGAAACTGCAAAAACAACGATAAGAATCTAAAAGTAAACTTTCAAAACTCGACCAGTTTTTTAAAAAATCATCAAAATGTGAAGTCGAACAACCCAAACCCGGGCCAAGTGCAAGTAATGAAAAAGAAACAAAAATCGGACTTGAAGTTGATTGTGACAGTGACAGTAAACCTGATTTAAACATTAGTCCGTCGGATACAAGTGATACAACTACGGAAACAAATAAGCAACTGCAACATGAACAAGAAGAACAACTGCTAGGCATTGAATGTGTTGAATGTGTTCGCCAGTCCGAAGACATACCTGGACCAGAAAATAAGTTTGAACCAACTGAAGTTATAAGTAATCACGCAAATAAAACTAGTTTAGCAGGCCCTTCCGATCCAAAATGCCAAAGTTTTGAGACAGATATTGCATTCTATAAAAATCAAGCTATAATGACAGACGAGGTGAAAAAGTTAATAACGTTAAGTGAACCTTGTCAACCAAAGGGTCCTTTCCCGAAGGATTCCGTTTCTAAGCGGTCTTTCAGTACAGCATATTATTCTTTCAAAACTGCAGCAGGCCAAATTGTTCACAGGTTTTGGCTTTGTTACTCTCGTAATCTAGATGGAGTCTATTGTTTACCATGTTGGCTTTTCAGCCAAAGTGCTGATGCCCAAAGCTGGCGTGAAGGCGATATTAGAGATTGGAAAGGTCTCAGTAAAAAAATTAAAGTTCATGAAAGTAGCAATGCTCATTTACAATCTTGTCTCACGTATGCCACTTGGAAAAAGAGTAAAACGGTAGCTGATCAAATTTCCGATGAGCGGAAAAAATGGAAAGATATTTTTATACGGATTGTGGATGTCATTCGAACCATGGCACTGTGTTCATCGCCGTTTCGTGGCCATAGAGAATCATTACATGAAATAAATCCTGAAAGTGGAAATTTTTTGAACATACTATCTTTAGTTTCTCGCTACGATTCTCTCCTTAGTGCACACTTAGAAAATGAAAAAAACCAGATCAAAATACCTCCACCATGACATTCAAAATGAAATCATTAACTTGCTAGGAAAATCAGTATTGACTGCCTTACTAAAACAGATTCACTCGTCTCCTTTTTTTTCTATAATTGTTGATAGCACACAAGACATTTCTAAGATTGACCAAATGAGTGTTGCAATCAGATACATTAACATAGTAGAAGAATCTCCTGGCAATTATAAAACTGTGATTAGTGAGTCCTTTTTGGGATTTCAAGAAATAAAGGATCCCAACAGTGAGGGGTTTCAAAGTAAGATTTTAGACTTTTTGAAAACAAATTAAATTGACATTAGTAAGTGTAGAGGTCAAGGTTATGACGGTGCAGCAACAATGAGCGGGAAATACTCTGGGTTACAGAAAAGAATTATGGATATAGTCCCAAACGCGGATTACGTACACTGTGCACATAACCTGAACTTGGTGATCAATGATTCAGTATCAAATATTTCTGAAATAAGACAATTTTATGACATAGTTCAGAAAACTTATGTTTTTCAGTGAAAGCTTACATAGATGGCAAGAACTTAACACTGCCGTTAAAGAAAACAGCTCTGCCAAAAATCTAACTTTAAAAAAGCTATGTCCAACAAGGTGGTCTTCTAGACACGACTGTCTGTTAGCTTTAAGAAATGATTTCAAAAATGTGATTAAGTGTTTGACAGAAGTTATTCTGTACAGCTCAAAAAACCCCGAGGCAGAAAAAGCATTAGCAATTAGAAACCACCTGGAAAACTTTGAATTTTTTCTTGTGCTCTGCCTTGAAACTAAGATTTTAGAGAATGTAAATATAACTTCAAAAGCACTACAGAGGCCAACTGTTGACCTAGGCAGAGCGTGGCAGTTTCTAAGCCGCGCTTGTGATGAGTTAAAAGTTTTAAGAAAGCACTTTGCCGGCTTTCTTGCTGGTGCTAAACAGTTGGCCCAGTCATGGGACATAACTTGTAACATGAAAAATAAGCGTAAGCGAGTTGTAAAACGCTTCTTTGTTGAATTATCAGTTGACCATAGAATTGACGACCCAGTGAAATCATTTGAAGTAAAAGTTTTCAATGCAACACTAGATATTGTAATAGCTCAGCTACAAATGAGATTCGAAGGATTGCGTTGCATTGATGATAAGTTTTCATTCTTTTCATTCGCCTCAGAATTTAGTAAACTTCTCACAAGACACAATAGTGGAGAAAAGTAAGGCTCTGGTAAATGTTTATCCTGGTGACCTTTCCACATCACTGCCTGACCAAGTAATATCCTTCAAAGCTCTGATGGCCAAAGAAATTGTACACAAGAAAAGCATTCGAGAAATGATGAATTTACTGGTTGAAGGAAACAGCTGCCTTATGAGCTGCCTCCCAGACTTAACTACAGCTTTGCAGCTTTATTTTACCATACCTGTCACAACAGCTACAGCGGAAAGAAGCTTTTCAAAACTTAAATTAATTAAGTCATACTTAAGAAGTACCATGGCCCAAACTCGGTTGAGTGACTTGGCACTGTTAAGCATTGAGCATGAAGAGACACAGAAAACTAATATCAACGAAGTGGTTGAAAAGTTCTAAGCTATTAAAAAAAGAAGACTAGGCTTAGGAAAACAGTGAACTTTGGTTGATCCTCATCTGTAAATATTGTACATTACTTGAGTTCGAGTGTTATTGAATTGGATTAGACTTAAGGAGAAATTGTATAGAGTATATTCAAGAATTTTACATATTCAGTTACAAACTAATTTAAATGTTTGAAAAAAGCTAGAATGTTACTTTGATATTCGTTTTTAAATGATAAATTTTTAACACTCTGTGTGCGCTACTGTTTCATAGTCTGAACTTAGATCTTTGACGTAAAAATAAATCATTCTTTTTATTTTGGTTTTTTTATAGTTTGTATAGAACTTTGTTTATTTAGCAACAATGAATTTTAAGAGTTTGTACACGTGTAAAACGTCCTTTGCAAATTGCAAACGCTTTGTGATAGACGAGAAAGTATTCACAAACCATTGTTGTGAAACACACGTAAATAGAAACTCATTTGAGTGTTTCCCCTATTACGTATACAAAATTTAACCGTTTTTGTAGGGCCCCCAAATTAGTTTCGCGGGGGGGCCCCCGTTTCGTTAGCGCCGCCACTGCGTAGACCTATGTCATGAAATATCATAATGCTATTGCAAGTATTGTTTTTTCTTCAGACAAAAAGCAAGGATCATGTCCGTAAATGTAAAAACAACATTTGATTCGATAATATACAAACGTAATTAAGTTTTATACTTAACTGTTGTTACTTCAGTAACAAGTGTGAAGTAGCACATTACGTAATTAATCTCACATGGCTTGAAACAGAATTTCATTTTATAAAAATTGATTGTATAAGTTTATACTGAAATATACGTTAAGAACAAAATTTGGTTGTCTTTGTTGTATATTACATTTGTTTTATGTGTAAAACAGATTTGACTTAAGGATACCGTAACAAGCTTGAGATTACTTTTATTTGAAAAGCAAGCCATAATAGGAATTATATATGCCGAATTAATAAAATGATTTCTGTAAATTTTGTCGCGAGTTACCTTTGCTAGCGGATTGTTGTAACTGTTAAATGTACAAAAATGCTAATGTTCTTGTATATTCGTCTATAAAAAATTCAAAAATAAATAACATTTTGATCCTCTACTCATACGTTGTACGCAATTGAAATTTTTGTACTTTTTTGCAGACGTACTGAGACGTATTAAATAATAGTACCGAAATGTTATTTACTTTGAAACTCGCGGATTAAAGGTCTATAGTTGTCTGAAATTAACGTCATCACTATATTTTCACTTTCTACTTGCGGAAAGTAAAAGTAAACCTATTATAAATTGTTAGAATTCAAAGACAGCGACATATGACAAAGTAAAAGTAAGAATAAGTCGATCTTAAGAAGTTTTACAAACTGTCGCATTGCATAATTAATTAACAAAAGGTTAAATGAGTGATACTCAAATTATTAAAAGATACTTTGTACCGTTGTAAGAATACGCAAAAATAAATAGATTATAACGCTGGGAAAGCAAAAATTTATTACAATATGCTAATAACGCATATTATTACAGTAGTAATGTTCTGTAAAGCAGCATTTTGCTGCTGTACGGACAGTATCGGTGGAAGCCTGAAGCCTCACTGGAAAAAGTAAAACAAACTGTAAGCTAACCATATAAACAAGACGACCTTAACCCGCGTATGTTGAACTCCACTTACATTCTCGTGATTGATCTTTCTGACGTGAGAACATGTATTCGAATTATACAGGTTGTGTTTAACCACAATTGGACCTACTTGACACGTTTACTGTCATTATACGTTCGTTTCATTGCAAAGTACGTAAGGTTTTATTCTTTTATCTCAACTTATTTTTTGTCTTGTATGTTAGTCTCATTTTATTTGTATTTATGCCGTCTCTTTTGAGTATACAGCTTAGTAAGTCATTCTAAAGGTACGCCTATTTAAATTGTTACTTTGTATATGATTTCGCCAAGAGCTCGTTAGCGTTAAAGTATCTTAATAGTAGACTGTAAGAATTTTTAACTGTGTGAGTTCCGATCAAGTGTAGTAAATATAGATTCAATAAACCGAACTTTTTATTACAAACAATAACTGATGAAGTGTTTGAAACTGACAAACAAGTACAACTGAGACAAAATACTCTTTTAATAATAGGTCTACTCACTCACGCTCTAAAATGTGCGTGGATTTAATTGTTTGTGTTTATTTAACGGTTACGTAAAGTATAGTATCTGGGTTACGTTTGAATATATTCAACCAATTACAAATTAAATTATATTATTTTAAATATAAATAATATAATTATAATTATATTAAATTATATTAAAACAATTACAAATTAATATTGTTATATTCATATTTACGTTTTTAGAATTAACATTAAAAAGATACATTTTTTATTCAATAGTTAATAGTTACCATTAACTATTGAATGAAAACAGATCATCGTATAATAAGATAAGAAACCTATCCTCTGGGTTCCAAATTATTATCCTTATTTGTTCGACTTGTTTAGAAATTGTTGAATAACTGCTTTTTATCCTGACGATCGTCCCATTGAGTAGCGGATGTGATAGAACTCGTCGGATGTAGTCCGGGGAAGTCATTTGATGTCATTTCATCCTTTTCGCTTTGTATCACCGTGTACATTTTACAAATCGAAGTATTTATCCTTGCTTAGTGTTCGATTATGACTTAAACGGATGAAACTTTAAATGTAAGTTAGATTACATTAACGAAATGATAGTTGCTAATTTCAAAACTTATATCACGATTCTACATACTTGAAATAATGCAATACACACTTTTTCAATATCAGCTACTTGTAGGCTAGTTTCGATTTATTCAGTTCCCATCACTATTGTGTCTTTTCAAAGCCAGCTGAGTAAATGTTATCGGTTTGTGTTTCATTATAACTTGTCTGTCATTTTGGTTTTCTGATTTCACTTCCATGTTCCTTAAGGAAATGGAAGTATGGTGATAGCAAAAAAATCGTGTTTGAGATTATTGCAGATTCTGATTGTACTACATTCAAAACATGAAAAAAAGTCATTTTTCGAAAAGTGTTTTGTGTGTGTGTGTGTGTGTGTGTGGATTTTTTTTCTATGGCAAACGATAACAGCCGCAAATTGAAACAGAATCAAATAATATTTTGCATACAGCCCTTATTTGTAGAGTACTCAAGACCTACAGTTGTGGTGAAGATCGGTCAAGGGAAAGGGGTAGTTTACCTGCAACGTTTTTTTTAATCAAGGGTAATTGTTTTCTATGGGAAACGATAACAGCCGCAAATTGAAACAGAATCAAATAATATTTTGCATACAGCCCTTATTTGTAGAGTACTCAAGACCTACAGTTGTGGTGAAGATCGGTCAAGGGAAAGGGGTAGTTTACCTGCAACGTTTTTTTTAATCAAGGGTAATTGTTTTCTATGGGAAACGATAACAGCCGCAAATTCAAACAGAATCAAATAATGTTTTGCATACAGCCCTGAATTGTAGGGTTCTCAAGACCTGTTGTTTTTGGTGAAGATCGGTTAAGAGGAAGGGGTAGTTTACCTGCAACGTTTTATGTTTTAACAAGGGTATTTTCTATGGCAAACGATAACAGCCGCAAATTCAAACAGAATCAAATAATTATTTGCATACAAACCTGAATTGTAGAGTTCTCAGGACCTATTGTTTTGGTGAAGATCAGTTAAGGGAAAGGGGTAGTTTACCTGCAACGTTTTATGTTTTAAAAGGATATTTTCTATGGCAAACGATAACAGCCGGAAATTCAAACAGAATCAACTACTCTTTTGCATACCTTTTTGAGTTATAAAGAACTCAAGTTCTGTTGATTTTGTTGAAGATCGGTTAAGGGAAAGGGGTAGTTTACCTGCAACGTTTTATATTTTAACAAGGGTTATTTACTATGGCAAACGATAAGAGCCGCAAATTCAAACAGAATCAAATAATGTTTTGCATACAGCCCTGATTTGTAGAGTACTCAAGACCTATTGTTTTTGGTGAAGATCGGTTAAGGGAAAGGGGTAGTTTACCTGCAACATTTTATGTTTTAACAAGGGTAATTTTTTCTGTGACGAATGATAACTGCCGTAAATTCAAACAGAATCAACTATCTTTTGCTTACCTTTTTGAATTATACAGACCTCAAAGTCTGTCGATTTTGTTGAAGATCGGTAAAGGGAAAGGGGTAGTTTACCTGCAACGTTTTATGTTTTAACAAGGGTAATTTTTTCTATGAAGAACGATAACTGCCGTAAATGCAAAGAGAATCAAATAATGTTTTTCATACAGCCCTGAATTATAGAGTTCTCAAGATTTTGGTGAAGATCGGTTAAGGGAAAGGGGTCGTTTACCTGCAATTTTTTATGTTTTAACAAGGGTATTTTCTATGGCAAACGATAACAGCCGCAAATTCAAACAGAATCAAATAATTATTGCTTACAAACCTGAATTGTAGAGTTCTCAGGACGTATTGTTTTGGTGAAGATCGGTTAATGGAAAGGGGTAGTTTACCTGTAACGTTTTATGTTTTAACAAGGGTAATTTTTTCTATGAAGAACGATAACTGCCGTAAATGCAAAGAGAATCAAATAATGTTTTTCATACAGCCCTGAATTATAGAGTTCTCAAGATTTTGGTGAAGATCGGTTAAGGGAAAGGGGTCGTTTACCTGCAATTTTTTATGTTTTAACAAGGGTATTTTCTATGGCAAACGATAACAGCCGCAAATTCAAACAGAATCAAATAATTATTGCTTACAAACCTGAATTGTAGAGTTCTCAGGACGTCTTGTTTTGGTGAAGATCGGTTAATGGTAAGGGGTAGTTTACCTGCAACATTTTATGTTTTAACAAGGGTAATTTTTTATATGACGAACGATAACTGCCGTAAATTCAAACAGAATCAACTACTTTTTTGCATACCTTTTTGAATTATAGAGTACTCAAGGTCTGTTGATTTTGTTGAGGATCGGTTAAGTGAAAGGGGTAGTTTACCTGCAACATTTTATGTTGTATCAAGAGAAATGTTTTCATGACGAACGATAACTGCCGCACATTCAAACAGAATCAAATATTTTTTTGCATGCATCCCTGAATTGTAGAGGACTGAAGGTCTATTGATTTTGGTGAAGATCGGTTAAAAGAAAGGGGTAGTTTACCTGCAACGTTTTATGTTTTAACAAGAGTAAAGTACTTAATTTTGATAAATAAAGTATCCTGATAAGAAGCTCATAATAATCCACTGTAGAAACGTAGATGAAATATCTGTAAATGAAGAGGTTAGGTGAACGGGGTGGGGGCAATTTCTATTAATGAAAATTATAGTTGAAAGGGGAGGGGAGAATTTTTTATATGTGTACTACGTTATCGGCAACAAAGAAGTAGGTCTTTGTTAAAATTTCTTCCCGGGCTGTTTAGCCGTAGTCCATTGTTTTCTGCAAAACCAGACTTTTCGGCAGTGCCATCGACTGCCATCATCTGTGAAAATCGAGTGCGATAACGTGAGGTGGTATACGTTAGTGACCAGAGTACTGTGGTTAAGGCTGAAGCAATAAGTAGAAAGAAGTAGTTTCTATGGAAATATTTCATTTCGAATATGATTTTAAATATAAATCTTAGAACATGGAAGTCATGTATGGTTCTCCATACCGATATTTTTTTTCTCATTTGCATTGGGGCGAACATAAAATATCCGTGAATCCGTTCGTGTTAACTGCATTAAACATTTCGCATCAGTAGAAACATGTTTGATCAAAAATGAAGATCTATGCGTAAACACGTGGAAAACAGTTGATAATAAACAAGTTTATTCTACCTAACGATAAAAATATTAATGCAAGAAAGAATGCAGAAGCAAACAAATTACTTCAGTTCGGTGGTGGCAATGGCTTTCGTATGTTGTCGGACATGATAGGTTGCAACGCAGTAGGGGGTCGATTGGGGGCCGCTTTCTAACAGAGTAACGCCAGACATAATACGTACTTACATTTTCTAACAGACGTTAAACAACTGCTTACTTTCTCAGCGCGTCCCACTTACCCAAATCCAGTCAGCACGTTTTCGTGAAACTCAGACGGTATTGTCACTATAACGTCTAATCGTAGTGATAACGATGCCGGCCGGTATTATTGCGACAGTGCATCTCAAGAAGCTGACTAACTGTTAATAACAACTTTGTTTTTCGTTGTAACTCGCGTTAACGTTTTAACACTTCCTCGGTCCAGTCACTGAGGATGTCTCTCGTAGTATGGGAGAAATTTAATGCTAAGAAAAATAAAACAAATACAATGTGCTACACCAAAAAACACTTGTTATTAAAAGTTAAAATTATGAAGGAGATACTAACTACTGCAAATTTCAAGCCAAAGGAAATAGATGAGATAGATTTTCTTACTTTTCCTTTGATGCCAGAAAAAACTAAAGCCTACAAGCCTATTTACTACCATCATTCAGTCTAGCAGCTATTCATGAATGTTTCGAAGCAGTCCAGAAAATTTGTTGGTAAGGCTTAGTCTGGTGGGTAAAATAGTCTGTTCTGTGTGTGTGTGTGCACGCGCGCGTACTGGGGCATTTGCATGAGATGTTTAAAAATTAGTTCGATTAATATTTAAAGATTACATTAACATTAGGAAATAGAGAATGTGTTAATTATGAAGGACTGCTTTAAACAATCCGTAGTCAATCGTCAGCTTACCATGTGTCTAACAGTATAAAACGACCTGTTAGAGCACCTTAGGTAACCATTAGCCCGCTACTATACATCATCTTTACCAAAGACACCCTCCCCCCTCCCCCACCGGCCAAAGCTAACATACCCATCAGCAGGCCTGGCCCAGTATGAAGATGATATAGCATACTGGGTCTCCCATCAACGTCACCAGCGAACCATCACACATCTGCAGGATATGTTGCAGACTTTCTTTGAATACTGCAACACTTGGAGAATCACAGTAAACACGGACAAGACCCAACTTTGCGTTTTCAACCGCACAGGACGTAACATGAGTCACTTTTTCAAAATCCAGTCCGTGTTGGCCTATCAAACATAATTCCGAAGCGTGACTGCAAATACCTTGGAGTCACCCTTGACACCACACTGACCTGGCGCCAACACATCAAGAAAACCAATGACCAAGCGCGGGTCCGTATCCGAGCACTACGCACACTTAGCACTAACGATCGCTGCTCCAGTGAACTACTCAGCAGGATTTACACAACTTGCATCAGGCCGATAATAACTTATGCACACCCGATCCTGCTGACGACTGAGACCAACAAGATCCACTCATACAGAATCACAGAACGGCGGGCCCTGTGCCTGATCTACCGCCGTCCTCCCATCACCAAAACCCCGAATACGACTTTATATGCCCTAAACAAACACTTCCCAGACCTGGACACATTCCTACACAAACTAAACTGGAAGTACGCAACTACAGCAAACACTAGAACAACATTACAACCCCCCCCCCCCAATAGACCTGCCCAAAATGCCCGGCGATGATCACACTTCATTCTAAACCGTCTTCTGACTCTTGCGGACGAACCCCCGCCCAGGATACTACGTAGAAGACCACGTAACAGAAGGGTCCCAGGACCTGTCTAGGGTTCACCTCTAGCATAAGTGAAAAATAAAAATAATATAAAAAATATAAAATTAAAATTATTTAAAAAAAACAACCTGTCCTCCTGAATCTTCCTACATCTTCAACGTCGCTTAAAAAAAAAACCTGTCCTGCATCTCATCTTCCTACTTCTTCAACGTCGCTATGAACAAATAAATAAAAACACACAACCCTCCACTGGTAGTCCAATTATAATCCAACAACCTGTTCTTTAACCCGTCCCCGCCCTTGACATCACCACGACGCTTCTCACCAACTTTAGCGTCAATTGCTGCACACGGCACTGGCATTACAGTCCGTAAGTTTGGCACTGATAACCCCCCCCCCCCCACATCCTCTCCTAGAGGCTACACACACCTGAACACCAACATCCTCCCTATACGCTGGTAACACCACTTTCTCATCGGCCGGGCGTACGCTACCTACCCACATCTGCATATCCACATGACTGAAGGGATCTTGCTCCAAAACAGCCCGAGAGGACCAATTGGCTTAGGTAAGGAATTGTATTGGGCTTGAATAAATGCGTGATTGATATTGTCCAACATATTAAATAGTAACGTGTCTGTTAAATGATATTTGTCTGTAACACGTAGTAAACTTAATGTCTTGCTTCAGCTTAAATTCTTCTGCAATAAAACCAACCGTTTTCGACAATGTGTACGTTATACTTATTTCTGACGTTACTATGTTTTTGTTTGAAGATGTTTTAAGTGTGGAGCCAGATACCTTCTCCTGGCTGCTGCTTGCTCTATCATCGGAAAAAGCGAAAGTCTTCGACAAGGTTTATGTTAGTTGTACTGAAAGGTCAGTTTTTAATCTTTCTACGACAAACTAAACAACGGTATTTAAAGAGAAGGTTCGCAGACAAAATGCTGAAATAACAGTACAGTTTGACATTCGAATTATCCAGTGGGATCTTGTTCCAAATGAACATTAAGAGCATGAAAACGAAAACGAGGAAATGTAGCAAGCACTGATAAATCCTTATTATAAAAATATGGTATAATCTGACCTAAAAAGGGAAAACATTGAAGATGCCTTATTTGTGTGGCGACCCGGTACTTACAGTAGGAGTTATGTCAAACACTGAAAAATAAAATTGTTAGCGAAGGAAATTTGCAAAAATAAGGTAACTTCTTCACACAAAAATTCATTTGTTCTAAGCTGAGATAATAAGGAAAAATCAGTTATTGTAAGATCCAAGAAAATTTGGAATACTACAAAATACAATATCCAAATTATTTCTTCTATAGTTTTTAACGAGTTCTTTGAAATTTTTCGAGGATCGAGTCGCAGATCTTAAAATTTAGCAGCTTTTGCGTATTACTTACGTACTTCGCTTTACGGGCCGTACAGTGTACGTCGTTGGATATGGATGACCGTAGTAATCAGTAGCGTATCTAGAGTTTGGCCTTGGGGAGTGTCCGGTCGTGTTGGCTTCACAGTGACCACAGTACTGTGGTAAAGGCTGAGTACTGTGAACTGTGAGTACTGTGGTCACTAACCTGATATCCGCGGTAGTGTTTTTTAGTTCGTTGTTAGCACTGAAGATGGCCGACGAAGGCCCGGTTGAAACGTTTGCTGATATGAACAGCTTTGGACCACTGCCAAACAGCCAGGAAGTAAATAATTTTAACAACAGTTTCGTGTTTATTCAGTTGTTCAGCGCATACAAAACGTATGTGTACTCAGACGTTATCCATTAATCTCAGTAATAATAACCACAACTGCGATATTTTTCTCTAAACTAGGGGTAATTAAATCGGTGCAGACTTTAGAGAAACTGTTTTTCCTTTATAAAGTGTGTAATATTTAGCTATACAGCTTCCCTCGTCCGTATAATTTAACTCTTAGGTGCGCGGATGGTTGAAGTAACGCAGTTTCTTGATTAACGTTCTACTAAAAGGTAACACAGTTGTATGAAATTCTCATCAAATGTAAATGATCAGACACAAACGTAACAGATAATGTAAACAAAATAATCGAGGAATAGGTGCCTGCTATTTGCATACTAGTAACTACTAAATTATACTAACAAGGAACATGTTGCAGAAGAACCAGTTAATCCGGAACATATCTATACATTTTATTTCTTCATAGCGAAGGAGAAGGCGACTTACTTTGTATAAGAAACTCTTTGAATGTTTCAGTACTAATACTAGGTCAGGTCACTTTAGCATACATTACTCGCCTTAGCGGTGGATGAAGGTGGGTAGACTCCTAGACCTATACCGTCACACATTCAGGTTTAGATAAAGTATCAACTCCTACTAACTAGTTTAAGAATCATGTGTTTTTAAACAAACAGCCATTTTACTAAATTAATGGTTTTTCTTACATGTCGAGATTTAAAAAGCAGAAAACGTAGAAATGAGTATAACCCATTCAAGTGTTATCGTAATTGACCATCTAGAATTAAGACAACATACTGCTTCCCGAAACAATAATAATGTAAGGTCTGGGAAACACTGTAGCGTTTTCACTTTGACTGACCTGCAACTGCACTTGCGCAAACTGGTTGCAGTAGTCTGTACTTAGGACATGACAAAGTTGGGAAGATAAGAAGAGTTTAAATTTTAAAACAACGGACGTTGCAATGATGGTGTGTTGTCTCCATGAGCAAGTATATGGAAATTTTTAGAAAGTAACGGAAAAGTTTTTTTTTAACTTCGATGCAATGTATTGTGAAACGAGTAGGCCTACACGCTTGTCTGTAAAATTCGTACGTGTGTTTGTATTGAGCGTATGTAACTGCAGCCAGCCAGACTGCAGCTGACTGTTAACCTTTTCAAACCTTCAAGGTCTGTTGTTTTTGCTAAAGTATCATCGGAAGAGAAAGTGGAAACGATGGCAGTGCAACAAGATGAAGTTCAACCCGGACACGAAGTCCAAGTCATTCGACACCGTTTGTATTCCTTATGTTTAAAGTTATACTCTCGAAGTAAAATAATATGTTCAAAGGAAAAATGGTAGAGATTATTCATGAAATTAATATAAGACCGCGTAACATGTCAAATAATAAGGATTGGGCAGTGCGCGTGTAAGGATTGTACACACACACACACATCTATGCTTGCGTGGATTGATAGTACTGTACTTCTGTGAAGTGTGGACGGCCTTCGATCTAGGCAACTATTACGACGACTGGCAACAGAGCAGATTTAACGTTGCGTGTTCCAGTTCCGTGTCACGCGTCGTGATCATGCTTAGGAAGCATAGGCCTACTGTACTCAGATATTTCCTAGTTGCGGTGATTCACCCGCTTTCGCTGTCGTATCGTAACCGATACTGTTATAATTCGTCCGTTTGCCCACCCCTCATTCTGCCACCGTTTCTAGTCTGTGTCTCATATACTGTACTCCAAAAGTTTGATATTTAGCGGCTTCGACAGTACTGCTTTTGGTACTAATATTGTCAATAGCCGGAATGTTATCTTAACATTTCCTCCAAGGTGTAAAACCTATACAATCCGCACACTGTCTTGTGTGTACTTATAGGATATAGGCTACCATACTAATCTGCCACTGGCCGGGATAACTGAATGGGCATGCACCCAACATTGAAAGCGTCGGGCAAAATGGCAGTACAATAGTTCGTGGAGTAATGCTAATTAAATTTTATTGTTTTCACAGGGTCGTCAGCCTATAGGTCCTACTTATGGTTTATATAAAAACAGTATAAAGTAGCCTACTGCCGTACCTTTATCAAATTGGCAGTAGTCCCCATCTTTTAAAATACATTTTAATCGAAACAAGTGCATAATTATTTACAATTCAAATGTTGGAATAATTTTTGATTGATTGTCAGAAACTGAATTGCTATTTTTCTGATTACGAAATTTGTTCAGTATTTTGTCATTCCTAAATATTCATTTAATGTTATTGTATACTACACGAAGCTGTAATTTATTTTGTACGGAGATGTAATTCAGTTACGCTTTATGGCAATGGATTGCATTGCCCTATAGCGTCTAGCCCGTGTGTCTTTATTCTAAAATACGCCATAAAATATTTCAGTCTTACTACTGCAAAGGAACAGCGCACCATCCGCATGTTCTGTTATCGACGAAGAAAACATCTGCGTGTATTTTAATTTTTAAAACTCTTATGTGCCTCGCATAATAAAAACATACAGCACACTTTGCTGGCATATTGGCCAACATACATTAAGCCACAAAATAAAACTACGCATTTACAATCTTTTGAGTAAACGTAAAATGACATCTCTATATGTATAAAGTACAATCAAATGAGAATACGTTCCTAACCCCCCACCCCCACATCGAGTCGGTTTTACCACCTAGCTGGATGAATTTCTTCTTAGGACGTTGCCAACTGTATTTTATTTTCAACTTGTCCTACGCCTAAGTGTACACTAACTTTATTGACGCACATATTATAAATGGTAAAGCACGTTATGTAAACCTGCTTGTGTAATTAATCCGGCATGTAACCTGCTTATGTATGTTGGGAGCAACGTACGAAGACGGCCGTCAGCCAAAATAAATACACAGTCCTACCATTGGCCCTTTTAGGGTGACCAGAGTCATAAATATACCGTGATATCGGTCTCTGATCGTTTTAAAATGGCAAAACTAAAGATTTTGGAAACAAAAAACGCGCCAAATCTTTCTAGATATTTTCTGTAGGCCAGGGAACCCTTCATACTTCAGAATGATAAAAGGAGAGAATGTATGGCTTCTGTTTCAAAGAACTGCACCAGTCAAGGTGGTCGTGACAACTAGAGGCGGATAACAGAAAACGACACCACGTCATGGTCTGAAGGTATTCGTTCTGTTCAAACGAAAAAGATTAGATAATTCCACCGACGCAACAGCAGAAGACCTATGAAGATATGTTTGGCGTACCTCTGCCAACGGGTTACCCGATTCATCACTTAGTCTAAAAGGTTTTATTTGACAAAAATTGGTAAATATCTAAGCTAACTCTGAGACGGCTAATAACTTAGGCGAAGACGAATTTGAATCTTCTGGAACCTCTTCTGGATAGGAAACATAAGATGGAGTGAGAAAATGGGAATCTTTGCAAAATGTTTAAAAGGAAGAGTAATATTGGCTGTTTTAAAACGATTGCAATCCGATGTCAATACATATTTCGGACTTTTGTCGTTTTAAGAGTCGTAGTTTTGTGCATTTATTTATTTCGGCAATGAGCGTTTTCGGAGTCTACTCCCAACATATATATATATATATATATATATATATATATATATATATTAATACATATATAGTGGTTGTATTGCACCACCGTCTAAGTCGAAGACTAAGACTAAGTGCCTCCACCATTGTCTGCTCCAGTCTGCAATGGTGTACATCTCCCACATCCTTAACCAAACTGGCTGAAGGGGGCTTGCCCCAAAACAGCCCGAGACTTGTCATCATTGACAAGCCTCAAATTCCACGGAAAAAATCAAAAATCAAACTTCTCCCCTGACTTGCCTTGAGAGCATGTTACCAAATTTTCCATCTTTGAACGGCTTAGGACATCATTTTTATCAAGCAAATGAATGTATACTTTAGCTCAAAATAATCAAAAAGGTAGGAAAAAACAGGCTCTTCAAAAACTGGACCCTAAGAAATCGAGTTAACTTAAGAGAAGACGATCAGGAAAAACAGATTTGAACACAATATTCTGGTGACAGAGGCATAGAGCTTCGGCTCCGGCTCACTAGTTCACTGAGTCGTTCTAATATTTCTTATTTAATGACTACACGTTATATGTAAGAAATAACTGAGACCGGGTAATAAAGCGGATGAAGTGAATTTGAGATATTAAATAAACACACATTAATAGTCAGTCGGGTCTGTTTTTACTTTGAAAAAAAAATGTATTATTAGCCTGACATCCATGATGTTAGTTACAGATTACCTAAACACTGAGACCGACTTTTATGGATGTATCTACTTGGGACTGTTTTAAGACCTCTTTACATAAGTATTCTTGAATATCAAGTTTCATAGAGGGTAAGGATTTTCCTGTTATTGGATAGAAAGTTCGAACTAAGTTGAGAGCGTTTATTCTTGTAGCTTTTGAAATAACGAAGATTATAGCTTAGATAAAAAACATTAGTTTTTAGGTAATACAGTATGTTCTGGAAATGTTCTAACCTCTAAAGTGAGGATTGCCACTTGTACTTCCGATATCGTAGGGCTCAATTGTCTCTGTATTTACTGGTTCTTTTGTCGAAATGGTTGCCGGTAAATTGTATGCTTACACAATTTGCGCACACGAGATAAGCTTTAACACATGTCAGAAGGAATTCTGAGAATGTACCGTTTTAACATTTATAGAATTTTACTAAAAACGTTATTAAAGCTTTAGCTTTGGTTAATAGCGATTTAATTATGTATAAGTAGAAGGTAGTATTAGAAGAAAGATGATCGTATACTTTGTGGACATCACCATTAGTTAATGGTGTTGTCATTCAGCTGCCGGAGGAGAATAACTGCTCCGTCACCGAATTTCATCCTCTTCTGTAACGGTGTTTGCGCGCTTACAGCGTGGGACACCTGCTGCTGCCTTGGGGCTATTCATTAGCACTATTCGATAAATACCACATCCGTTCACAAGTCAGGTACTCTGTTCACCACGCCACTTTTTAATAAAATTCTTCGGTGAAATAAAATTTTTAATTCTTGTTGGTTGAATTCTGGCATAACGACAGCGGATCGCGAGTCTAGGAGTCACGGCGCCTGTTCGCGTTCAGTTCGCTCGGGTGATTTCACTTTCGTTGATTTCGTCCTACTTCCAGAGTGTGCAAATGACTCCAAACGCGTTACATTTCAAAACGATGGTGCACAGTATGGTTGTGCTGGACTTCCGTAATATATAGTGCACTCTGAATATGACCTTTGGTGACAAAACCAGACACGTCAAGAAACATAACAACGATGGTTTGAGGATGTCCTTGGTAAGAAAACTGTTAATTAAATTTTATTATAAGCACCTTATTATTCTTTCCATACTGTTGGCGCCAGGGAACTTTTAATTGTTCGAGAAACGTGTAAGACTAATAATATCTGAATATGTGGAGGAAGTATATTAAAAGATACTTACAAGAGATCCATGTTTTAATGTATTTTGTTTCATTATGACAGTAATTCTATATTATTTTTATATTATTTATTATTCTATATTTGATACCTGACGCAGTCTTCTCCTTCTTCTCCTTCTCCTTCTTCTCCTCCTCCTCCTCCTCCTCCTCCTCCTCCTCCTCCTCCTTCTTCTTCTTCTTCTTGCCCAGTCCTCCGGACGTTAGCGATCATTACAGCTGGAACTTTACGCTTTTCTGCTAAGCGACAAAGCTGGTTCAGTAGCCTACTTCTTGTCCCTGTCCACCCTTTGATGTTGTCGAGACGAACACCCTTTGATGTTGTCTTCTATCTCTACTCCGTTGTCCAAGGATTTTCCCTTCAGAATAAGTTGTAAGACCCTGTGTTTCTCATACGCAATAATGTCCTAATTAAGCAGTCTTCCTGCATTTAATGATTGCCCTTTCGGTGTTTGTTCTTCTCAATAGCTGTTCCTTGGTGACATACTGTACTCACTGGACTCACGAGATTTTTAGCATTTTTCTATGCAGCTGTCTTCCAGAGCTCGCAGCCGTTAAACTGTGACCTGTTTCAGATCCAAGACTCACCTCCATGCAGAAGTATGGACTAAACATAATACTTTATGCTGTCTGAGTTTTAAATTTAGAGCATCGTCCCAGTGCAGTAAATTCGTTTTCTTGAAAATGGTTTGTGCTATTTCAATACGTGTCGTAATTTCCAGGTCAGTGTCTTACCTTTAATCCAGCAGTCAAAGCATTTGAGTATTTTGAGACAGTCAAAGTTTTTCTTTTGAGTTCTAAACCACCCGCTCCATTCTCTGTCTTATTGAAGGTTATTAACTTTGTTTTGCCGATGTTTATGCTAAGACACAGCACTATTAAAAGTATCTGATTTTGGTCGCAGCATGTAAGTGTGCAAGTTCAAGCTCCATTTACATCGACGCTTCTATAATTTTTAATCCAAATTGCTGGTCCTTTTTATAGTACCGCCCAGTTGCTGTTGCAGATTTGTAAATAAAAGCTTCAAGTATAAAAAATGTTTGATTAACGTGATTAAAATGTGACGCATTGGTAAGCATTTAACATTCATAATTGTATTTAACTGATGCCCTGTGATTGCGGATGGGACGCTAAAATTTCTCCATTCAACTGTAAACCGTACAAATCACCGTGCAACCTACCTCGTCGTCACATGTACGGTTAGATGTTCTCGCTTGGTGTACCGTTAACCTTTCGTGCGTGTGTAAATGCGTCCGAGTATATGAAAGTACTCGATAAACCTACGGGTACGTTGAACACCTCGTGTTTCGAAGGTCGACTACTGACATTACGTCGCTACAATGCTGTTTGCTGTTGTTAATGAAAATTGCCACTGTTGTTTGTAAAATTAATGTCCGGACAAAATTAATGTCCTTTTGAATGCCAACCCTACTTCAGAAGTAGGCCTCCTTCTAAGTGCTATCAATTAGTCAGATCAACCCATTTGTCTTAGATTTACGTTCAGTCAGAAAGTACGGTACACAAATGGAATAACGTGTGTACTTTCCTAATTAGCTGTCTCATTTGGCTAGCTGCATCTCAAATCCTAGCCTATTCAGAATCCACCTGCATGTCATGAAAAATTAGTCAATTTTTCTAGTTTACAAATCAATCATCAAGTAGTTTCCTTATAGTTGGGGCTGGTAAAGAAGAACATTTAGTATTAAAAAATTAATTTATTTTTGTTACACTACATTAAGTTTATAATATGTGAAATTCTGCAGCTCATATTTATTGTAAACCTCGATAAATTTACACGTAATCCATTCAGTAGTTTCCGAAATATTACCAAATTGTGTGTGTGTGTGTGTGTGTGTGTGTGTGTGTGTGTGTGTGTGTGTGTGTGTGTGAGAGAGAGAGAGAGAGAGAGAGAGAGAGAGAGAGAGAGAGAGAGAGAGAGAGAGAGAGAGACAGACAGACAGACAGACAGACAGATAGACAGACAGACAGACAGACGAGGCATCTTTTATACATCCAAGGTCTACGTCAAGTTTAACTTAATTCGCTATATTCAGTTCATATTTTAATAATTTTCATTGCCTTAACATAAGCAGTGAATACCATAGCATTATAATATTACATTGTTATATTATATTGCTATTACATCATTTTTCTATACTTAAAAGTCCCGGTACGTGTTGATAATAAAGATTTCACTCTAAATTTGAAAACCAGTCCTAAATTATGTTAATACCTGCTTTAATAATAACTAAAGTTTTCTCTGCCATTCAAATGTACCTGCACGCACACATCCTTCATTAAGACGTTTACCCTTCTCTAGTCCACTCATGTGTGCAGTACAGTCTCTGATACACTACAATGCCTTGGTCATGTGGAAAGAAGTGACGATACAGTTATACCAAAAGTATTTTTAAGGTTATAAGTTTTCTTCTGAGAATATAGAAAAACATGTTTGCGGTGGATGGATTGTGTATTGGAGGATTTAAAGAGGATGAAAGTGAGGGAAGGGAAGAGGAGATTGGGGATGTTAATGTGTGGAGGAAGATTATAAACGAGGGTAAGGCTCACCCAGGGCTGTAGCACCGAACGATAGATTGGTAGGTAGATAAATGAAAGATAGTGTTGAAACGCCCCCTTGTACCCAGAATATTATTCCATCTACCTTTTCTAATCACCAAAAAAAAATAATAAATTTTTTTTTTTTTTGGGGGGGGGAGGCGTAACTTAATATTTAGGACTAGGCAAGTGGCCTAGATTGGAAATAAAATGTGCTGAGCCGTAGTGACAGGTCTTGCAAGAAAACAGCTGATCAACAGTAACAGTAACAAGATTTATTTAAGTCTTTTTTTTTTAACAATAGTTTACAATCTTTCCTTTTTTTTGATAAGAGTTCCATTCAGCTCTTTCTTTAAATTTCACATAATGGTTTAAGTCACAAAAAGTGTCACAGTATTTGCAGTCACTCGGTGGAGTAATTACATGAAATATTTCAAAGTATTTTCTACAAATATAACAATGGCATGCCAACCTCCCTAAATTATGAGTATTATAATTCTGACTTCAACTTCCTCTATTTTAGAACAGCTTGCATTGCATGAATAATGCAGGAACTATTTATAAACACATAACAAGTATAATGTCTGGAGCAAACAACCCATGATAATTAAATGATACAATAATAATCGATAATTATAAAACTAATGATTAATAATTAAATTCAAAGAAACATAACTCAAGTGTGTCGCAGTACTTACATCTCCCTGTTCCCCATTACTAGGATTAATCACACCAACGGAAAACCGTCGTCACAGTAACCGAGGTTTAAGTAGTAAAAAAAAATAATTAGATTTAAACTAATCAGTTAATGAAACCAATTAAAGTAAACTAGTAGTTGAAATAAAATTAAGTATCACATATTAAGTTAAGTGTAAGTTAATTCAATTAAAATAAGGTGTAAATTAATCAAGTAGAGGAATTAACGGAATAGAATAAATTTTGAATAAAAACCGAACCAGCAAAATGACCAAATAGAGAAAAATTTTAAATTGTGAAAAATTAGAGAACAAATAGAAACATGCAGTATACCCGGCCACATGGCGGTCAGATGCAAGCACTCTGTGAATATTACATTTTCTTAAGCTCAGAATATGGTTTAAAAAAGGTTTTAAACTGTTTTGTCTTTTTACAGAACTAGAGTGAAATATTTAAATAATTGAAAGGTAACCCATGACTCTATACAAATCAAAGCACAAATGCTTACAAGCTACTTAGAACCCAGTCAGTAATGTCCACACTTCTTCATGTTTTCACTAAACATGTTCCGGAATGTTAAACATGGGTTAATATTGAGGTATAGATTTTAGCGTGTGTGTTGCCCGACAATCTGCTGAGCACTTCGAGTGTGATTTCAGTTACATAATGGAATTTTCCCACCTGATCTTTCGGCGGGCACTACAGACTACAGACGTTCCTGCCTGTTCGTGGCGTGTGAAAGACGAGGCCGGATGGCGTGATGGCGTTGGGGGTTTTCTTACGCAGGCTCTGCGGATGGGCGTAGATGAAGTGTGCCCATGACCTGGACCTCTTTCCCTCGACTAGGCGGAGAAACCTGAAGCTCTTTATGAAGCTTATCTAAGCATAGTCAAGTACAGTCAAGTACGCCATCACAATCCAGCCGCCCCCGAGGTTGAACGAGAAAAGAGAGCACGACGCACGTCGCGACGTTAACTTATACAAACCCCGACGCAGCTGACTAAATTTCGTTAATAAGCGAAAACCACCGCCTTTCCAATGACGTCACCACTCACGGTAGCAGCGGACAAACTTGATTTCAGTATCAATGCTGACATCGAACAAACCGCAATAGCGCGTCGCACGCACGGAAAATAAATTTAAGTGGTCGTGGTGTTTACTTTCGATATCACCACGGCACAGTGTTTTGTTTTTACGGTTTTCCGAAACTGTATTTATAAAATTGAAACTGAAAAATTTATAAAAATTATATATTCTGTCAAAGATGAGACTTTTATACGCTGCTACGTATTCTCTGTAACGTTCCGTGGTATTTGAGTTTCGGGGTTACAAAAATTATAATATAACTTTGTAAAAAAATTGTTTGAAAATAAAAAATTTTTTTTTCTTTTTCTTTTTATTATTTATTAATTTATTAATTATTAATTACTTATTTATTTATTATATTTGTCCTTGATTCTTTTAATTACTAATTTATTTGATTTATTATGTTAGAATAACAGTAATTGTTTTCCAGCGTTAAATAGATTATAAAATGTAATAATCGATTAGTGGTATTCTGTTATTCAATGATTGTACTCCTTCGCAATGTTATTCTCATCTTCCTTGGAGTCCAGGTTTCAAATATTACCTGAAATTCTTCTGTATATATATGTTTACCAAGAAATAAGACTCAAAATTATAATATTAAATGAATTTATTAATTTCATAGCGATTAATCGATTTTGAATCGAACTGCTAATCCACAGCTCGACAACTCATATCTCAGGGCAAATTGGTTTCGTTATATAAATTATTAATATTGAATTACAGGTTCTTTTAGCTGTTATTTAAATAGTCAGAGAAAGGGTAACGGTGAAAAGTACAACACTTACAATAAAAAAGTTCTTAATTATAAAAATAGAAATAATATTTAATATAAAAATGTCAATAAAATTAGATTTCTCGAACCAACAATCTGGGCGAAGGCTGACGTCACCACAGCTGGCTGGACTGGTCCGTTTCCAAACAAAGATGGCCGCTTCCTTGCTGCGTATGTACGAGAAGTCTTCACGACGGAATTCCTCCAAATAAATGTTGATTCTTTATGTGTTCCTCATCAGAGCAGTAGTGATTAATTTCTCTTCATAACAGTGTAATTATTCTGGATTAGTGGTCAATTGTTTGGCTCGGCAATCAGTGTTCAAATGTGTTCTTGTTCCAATAGTTCATAAGGTTTTACAATGGCAAATTTCGTATCGATAAACTTCTGAATTAACGTTTATATTGTTCTAATATCTGGGTTACGCCTTCCAATCTTCATAAATAGACTAATTTGATTTATTTCATTTGAACTCAGTGTTGATGACTCATATTTCTAAATTTATCTTTTTTATTTTTATAGGTTTAGTTCGTATCCAAAATTATATCTTCTATCTTTTTTAATTTTTTAATTAGTGTGAGATTGTTCCGATGTGTTCATCTCAACGTTTAACAATCAACTAACTCCCTTTCTTCTTCATACAAAAGGTCCTGGCTGATTTAATATTAAATTCACATTGTTTTAATCAGGTGACACTTCAGCCTCAATTATATGTTGAACTAAATAATTGACTTTTACATTATATTATTAATTACATTTTGCTTATTATTTATTCTTATTAAATACTAATTACATAATCGATTTCCTTATTTAATTCTGCATCATTGAATACCACACATGATATACTTTATAGTATTTTTTAACTTAAAAAGTCATATTTACAGTATATTTGGTTGTAGGCTTTAGCTACTTTACTTCCTTCCACATTAAATGGTTTACAAATTCTGTTAGATTCTAATTATCATTGAACAAGATCATTGATTGAATTATTATCGTTTGTCTTCTTTAATTCTCAGTAATTTTGTGATTTGGTTAGCTAATTTGAATATTATCTTCAATTTAGGCTTTTCCTTAGATTCCAGTGTTATTACACTTGCATTTTTTCAAATAATATTTTATACATTCCTTCAATACCTTCACAAAGTGTTGTTACAGTTATTATACACGGTTATTGATTTACATTAAACAATTTTCATTAATTTAATTAATTTCATTAACTCATTTACTAATTATAATGTTGGTGCTATTTACCATTTGGCCTATATTTTGTGTTAGTTCAATTACAAAGCTTATTATTATTTCAGCTTGCTAATACCCTTTCTGACATACAATTCTTATAAAATCTTAACTAAATTGCCCTTACTTAATTACAGTAGTGTTTATTATTAATTGATATCATTAAAACATAATAAAGATATTATATAAAAAATAGATTCAATCTCGAGCATTCAAGCCTTGAGTTCAATGAACTGTTACCATCAACAAAACACATCTGTTTTTTATATAAATAGTTTATTAAAATTAATTTTTATGCAGTCTTTTGCTGTTTTTGTTTTAGTTTAGGGATTTACCGTTGTTCACATCACTATTTACTGCATTCTCGTATCTTATTTCTAGTCATTTTATCTAGTCTTGTAAGATAAAGAATATCACTTAAATGGGATCATCATTAGTTGCTTTTCATCATAAAAATAAATTGCACTGGTCCACTGTTAATCATATATCTAGAAAATTTACTTACACCTACTTTACATTTATTCTTATTTTATTGTATTGTACTTTTCTTATTTACATTTCATCTTTTTTGGGGGTTTCTATTTTTATAATATGTGGGTGTTTTTTTCCAATAGTTATCCTTTTATTATGGAGGTTTGTTTATCCGTGGTATTTCCTTACATGCTCCTATTCTACCTGGGTATAATTACTCTATACCTTGGATTATCATTATTTTTCCTATAATTTATTATATATTGTATGGTGGTTTTTAATTCACTTTATTTCTTCGAATCTATGATTTCAATTTACTGCGGCCCTTGATTAATTTTTATAGTAATTTTCCTTTAAGTCATTTTATTTTTATTCTATACTTGATTTTTTTTTTATTATAACAAGGTGGATTTTCTGTCACGCTACATCTCGGTCCTCTTCTACGGTGTAGAATCTTGTACTTTGACTGAAGCCACAACTAAAAAATTGGAAACTTTCGAAATTTGGCTTTACCATAGAATACTGACCATTCCATGGACAGCACATACAACTAATGTTGAAGTTCTTAGAAAGATGAGGAAAGAAAGGGAAGTTATTAACACAGTGAAGATAAGAAAGCTTCAGTATCTGGGACATCTCATGAGAAATTAACAGAGATTTTACTTATTGCAGTCCATACTACAGGGAAAAGTACTTGGAAAGAGAGGAGTTGGGCGACCGAGAATATCGTGGCTGAGAAATTTAAGTACCTGGTTTGGCATGAATACAACTGACTTATTCCGTGCAGCAGTACAGAAAGTTAAAATAGTCTGTATGATATCCAACATCCAAAACGGATAGGAACTATCAGAAGAAGAAGATATATTCGGTAAAAGTCATAACTATTTTACGGATATTGTGGTAATTAGTGACAGTAGATGATGAAGTGCAATCTAAGTAAAAATTCAGGATTTCATCAGTCTCACCATTGTGGGCTCATGCGAAAAGTTAACCTGTCATTTTAACTTCATTTAAAGTTTTAAATTATGTGCAGTATTTGTATTTAAAATTTTCTCTCCATTGGGGAATACTATAATTACTAACAAATACTAGTCAAATTGGTGGAATCTTAACAATTTGTATGCATTAAGATTCTATTAGAATCATTTTATATATGACGTTTCTATAACTATCCAGCTTAATCGACTGCTCCAAAACACGTACAGCATATAGCGGTGATAACACTTTAGATATGGCACAAATCTTATCACGTATGCCGTTTATGTATTTGTATCCTAATTACCAAACCTTAATAATGTTAATGAAGAAATCAGATAACATATCTTTCAGCTGCTAATTGCGAGCAAAGACAGGCATATCGGTGTGTACCTATTATGTGCCTTTACATATTTAAATACACCAATTTAAACTTTTTTTTTTAACACGCTATTGCATATTGGCAGTAAGCATGTACAATAACTTGATGTGTACAGTTAACATTAAATTAACTTTTACATTAACTCGATGTTCGTCCTTTTTAAAATTGTTTCCGTTGCACCATGTACATAATTTAAATTTCAATGACTTGTAGATAATTACACCTCTGATGATGAGGCAATATGACTTGCGAAACGTAGGTCAGTTGCTAGTAAATACTATTTTGTGTCGTATGATTTATTATTTAATGATTGCGTATTCTTTTGCACAACACGTACATAAATGTGCATGAATGCCAATTAATGAATTCGTTGCAAAACTATTCTCCAATGCGTTCAGGCTGAGTACCTTTTCTTAACGGAATTTATACAACGTCGTATCGCCTTATCCCCTCACCAAGCGCCATTTCCACTTCCAATCCGCATGTTTCCGTACTTTGTCACACTCCATCGTTCCAATATCTTCGCGGTCTTCCTCTCTTTTGGGAGTGGTGTCCATTTAAATATCCGCTTTGGCCCTCGTTTGCCCCCGATTCTCACCATATCACCACCATTTCAAGCCCTTTTTCATTCAGTACTTCCCATTATGATCTCTTCCGCTTGAACTCTTCTTCTGGTCTTCTCATCAGAGATTCTTTGTGGTATTGATATCTCTCCACTCCGTTCCAAGTAGTCCATCCGGACACCTTTTATTGTTCTTTTAGCAGCAACCTTCAAGCAGTGGCGCGCCGACACAATGTGCATCGCACACAGGCGCCAGGATAACAAATACGCCGAAAATTTCAGGCGAGAAGGAAATATTTGAAAAAAAATATTATTCATTAAGTAAATTGTATTAACCTTTTCAGTGCTCTGGACTGGTATTCTTGCCAAATTTTTATAACTATATGGTGCTCCAATGTCCTACAATAACGTGAGTAAAAATCAAAATTTTTCAAATAAAAAAAAAAACTTGTGTGGTTTCGTTAGTAGATGGTGTGGAACAATCCTTTTTTAAAAAGGATTATTATTATTCTCAGTAGACCAGTGGGACACCTGGCTACTAATCTAGAGGTCCCGGGTTCGATTCCCGAGTCAGCACTATAAAATAGAGGTGCGTTTTTTAGCCCCCAAGTCCACTCAGCCTGTTGAAAATGAGTACCTGGGATAACAACATCCTGGGGTTAATAATAGGCGACTGAAGCGTATGCTGGCCACACTGCCTTCCTTGCATGCCGTACGGCTCGCATAAGGCAGCCTACCCTGCCTACTCCTAAGCTACTTCGGTGGTACACATGGGAGCCATTGTTATTATTATTATTAAAAACTACTTGGGCTCCATAATGTTACAAGACAGACTTTCAAATCTTGCCATTATATCATTAGATACAGATATTTTGGATCAACTCGATATACACCGTATTATTCGAGAACTTTCATTATGATAGCTAGAAAAGTTCAACTCACTAAATGATTTTTCTTTCTCTTTAAATATTTACTTATCTACTTCTTTACCAAGTAATGTTTGTAATATGTTCATATTTTATATACTCGTAAGTTTATCTGTTTTTTATTTACGTGATATCTATACAAAGTACAAATGTCAAAGTGATTTTCTTGCCAAATAAAATATAGGCCTAGTAAGTTTAGTTATGTACCAACAAATATTCAATATTTTAAAATCGTAAGTTTATTTGTTAATTTACGTAAAACTATATATATATATATATATATATATGGTGCAATTGGCAAATGATTTTCTTGACAAATAACATAAATTACTTTGTTTACTTCTAAATTACTTTTGATGTTTTTGTTTTTGTACCCTTCTCATAGTTTATTGTTTTTTTATATATATTTTTTTGTAATTCCTGGTTTCTGTTCAATAAACTTATAATTAATATATTTCGTGTCTCATTTGTACTCACTGACATCTTTTTATAGTAATTTTATATTGTGGGGGGCAGGCCCGGCTCTAGGCAGGGGCGAACCGCACCACTGCTCAGGGCGACCAGTTTTAAAGGGCGGCAGATTCCGCGCTGTGAAGTTTTGAAATTAAGGAAAAAAATAAAATTATTCACTTAATTTCATCACTATATGTAAGATCAGTAAGCATACTTTATGTATAAAGTTAGCGGAGTGTAACGTAGTGAATCAAAAGACATCAGTGCTATTGATTTACAGGATGAACTTAGAGTGCTTTCAACAATTGTAAAACCTAAAAGTACGCCTGTCGAGACTTAAAATTTATTTAAGAGTATGGATTCGCGCCAAATGTTGGTGTCGCTCTAAAAAGTTTGCTAACATTACCTGTGACCGTGGCAAGAGGAGAAAGGAATTTTTCGAAGCTCAAACTTATTAAAACTTATCTCAGATCGAGTATGTCCGACACTCGCCTGAGTGGTCTGCCGACTATATCTATAGAACATTAGTTAGCTGAATCACTTGATTACTACGAAGTCATAAAGGAGTTTGCCAGTGCAAAAGCTAGACGAGTATTTTTTAACTAAGGTATATGATACACCACTTTTGTTATATTTCAGTCATAATGAATTTTATTTAGTATTTTAATTTTAAGTCTTCACATAGGCATACATTTTTATTGTCACACGATTTCTTGTATTGTCTCTATTATTGTAGCCGTTCGCCGCATCGTAAACGCGAAAAAGTTCTAGTTATTTGATAAACACAACAATGCAAACATTCCTACAAATAGTCGTCATTTGATGGCAATCGCCGTATTTAGTATGCGTGAATGTGTTCAGAGTTAAAATAGGGAGGAGGGCGGCACTCATAAATACTGCACAGGGCGGCAGAAACGCCCTGGTGGGGGGGGGGAGGATATAGGGGCGGCAACTAAAGTTCTGCACACAGGCGTCGGACACTACTGGCGCCCCTCTGGCTTCAAGCTCCATGTTCTGATCCGTAGCTTAGCACCGACTCCACTATTCACTTCCCAATGTGTTTTTCTAACGCCTATGGAAATATGTTTGTCCTAATATTGTAGCGTGACAGATGTATGCATAATATTGAATGGCAATTGATCATTAGAATAATGAAGTTATAATATTTAAATTTGGAAGAAAGCATTAAGTTTAATATAAATAGATTAATTCATAGCAACTGTGGAAAGAAATCATTATTATAAAGAAAATACAAGTTCAAATAAAAGGAGTTACTAGTGATGAGTCATCCAAGACCAGTCTCATAACCAAAGGTTTTCAAGGTATAACCCAGGAAGGTAAAAAAGTAAATAACCAAGCAGTACAGAATATGACCAAACCCACAACGAGGGAGAATAAATAGAATAGAAACCCTAAAATAAGCCAAGATCAACCAATACAGGTGGTGTATTTCTGAAATAAAGAAGAAGATGGAGAAGATCCCAAGAAACCTGATGGCATCAAGAAGAAGATGGAGAAGATACCAGTCCCAGAAGGCAGGAGAAAAGAAGACTGATGAAAGAAGAAGAAGGCAGCATCCTGAAGAAGATGTCATGCTCTTATAAAAGACACCCAAATCCCTATATCCCCAAAATAAATATTTAAAAATAAAAGTATAACGAAATAAAAACCACATGTATATAAATTTCAGAGAGAGAAGTGTATAAAGTAAAAGTTGCCTGTGAACTAAGATGAAACAATAATATAGTACCCATGGAACAAATCTCCATTGAAAAAACGCTAACCAATTTATTATGTTAATAAGACTATACGACCATTTAGCATTAACATAATATATAAGTGCAAAGTGAACCAGTGATAGTTTTGGGTATTATAAAAAATGAACCTTGTGTTTCATTCTTGGCAATCACAAACATTGAATGCAATGAAATATGCATTTTTCAATGACTTGAAATGTGTACTGTGACAATATGTTGTTCATAAGACATGAATCTGTTTAAAATAACATTTTGTTTTACATGAAAAAAGAAAAACAGATTTCATAATACTTTTTGAACAATTCATACTATTTATTTATTAATAACAGGGTACAATTCCCCAAAGACAATGTATAAAAGACGGTATAAAAACTGTAGAATCCTACTTATAATAATAGTTAGAAATAAGAATATAAATATAAGGTTTTTATGTATATAGTACAAGAATGTTTAAAAATGTTTTAGATATAAGGCCATTTGTTTGGGTCTGATACAACTAACATCAGAACTATAAAAATAGTTACTACTTGTAAATAGTCGAGAGTAATTAAGATGTTAGTTAGTAAAAAACCTTTTTTGTAAACCATATTTCCATGTTAGAAATAAGGATTTTGTTGCAAAATGTCTGACTTGAAGACAACCATTTATTTAAAAAAAAAAAAAAATTCTTTATGTGTTTAACTATTATTTGTATTGTAACCAATACTAATTGTTATTGTGTAATTTGAAAACATGTTTAATTTATAATACTATATGTAAAAGTCAGAGAGGGTATCACACATCATATATTGTTTGTAAAATATTTTGTAAGAAAAATTGTTAAAAAATCATAGGCCAAAAGAATGGAAACCAAACTTCATCAAAACAGAGAAATTACTCATTTAAAAGCAAATAAACAAAAGGGGTTTAGACAAAATAAACTTGAGATCATGCCATATAATTGCACATACCATTTAGAGAGATTTTAATAAATATATTCAGAATTATAAATAAAAATGAAAATGACTAAACTCAGAAATTTGGACATGGGAGTCATATATTCCTGAATAATGTTTCAGAATACAACTAATTCAATTAATTACCAGAAAATCAGGGAATATAAACCTTTTAATACAATATAGGAATATTAATATTAAATATAACGGATAAAATGGATGAATTTTATATAATGACAGGAAGTAAATTTTGATGTTTTGACTTTTCAGAGAATACCAAAAATGAAAGTAAAATTACTAATTTTGGACAGAAAACACTATAAAACGGCATTATTTAATCTGAAAATAAGCTGAATGAACTGAAATATTAATTTAAATAACATCTAGTGAATAAAATTGATAAATAACCCAAGTTTAGGTATTTATATAGTGAAATATTAAAGTGTGCACAGGATATGAAAATATATTTGAACAATGTTAAGAATAATATTATATTGGCTAAGAGTTTAATTGAAACTGGAGGAAACAGTTAGTTAATTATTGGTATTTGAACGGTTAACATGACAAACGTTTTGTAACGTGCCTAACCTAACTTATAATAGTCATATAAAGCGAGTGTATAGTACGTTATTGTGAAATCGCGAGTGACTTGTAAAATACTTCTGGAACTCTCATATTATAACAGAAACAATCAAGAAACACTCCATAACACAGAACAATACATATCTACTCCGAAAAACACCACAAAACACTAGAAAACTGTATAATACATTAACCCAAATTAGTGACGGAATCGGGGAAAGTGTTTGAACTAATAATTACACGGATACACTAAATATAATCCAGAAACAGTACACTAGGCACTACACAACATTTAACAAGAGATTCGCAGACACCAGAACAGGAATACTACAGGAAAATCTTTTATTTGGAACGTCGAATATACGAATGACATCTTACTAACTTCACGGCAGCCATTTGCAATATTGGTCGTCATCGCCAGAACAACGCCTCCTAGTTCAACCCAGCTGTTTGGTGAAAACAATTATTTTATTTTCAAATTATTATTCAATGTCTGTGTTTAGTAATAATTATTAATTTGATTGTAACGTTATACTTTTTAAATATTAGCCCGATTTCTCTGACTTTGATAATAATTGGCTGTTTAAAGAACCCTGTATAATTTTTATATAATATACTTTGTAACTTTTTCGATATCCTGAGAGTCGATAATAATCGATAAGAGTCAAATTGCTATTAATTAATAAAACATTAATATTCTTCAATACTAAATAGTTCTTCATTTCATAAATATTACTAGTTATCACTAATATAATTATAATTAATAATCTATCAGGACTTTACCACCTATAAGTGAAGATAACCTAAAAAATAAAAAGGTAAACAAGTATCGATTGGTTTGAAGACAGTCTTATGAGTGGTGATAGTTTATTTAAAATATACCAAAACTTTAATAAAAATTTTCAGAAGAGCATTACACTTTTTAAAACTTCACAGCCCTATATTAATTAATTGATCATAATTAATTAATTAATAAAATTAAAATTTTTTTTGTTTAATTATTTTTTTTATAAACATAATTTTTTTTTTAAATTTCCTTCAAAACAATAATCTTTGTTTTGAAACTTTCGGTGAAGCTGAACATATATATTTCTTCATCAACTTTACGCTACTCGACCGGTCTTGCTACCATTGGGACTCGACCAGCTGAGAAACTTAAGGAAGTGTTTCAGGCCAGTAAGACGTCGAGAGCCACACCAATTACACACCAATTTAAGTACACACACATCAATCAATTATCCTTTATTATAATTATTACAATATACAGAATTTAAACAATCGTATGACTTTATTCAGCTCGCCTTTTTGTTCCTACGTTTCCTACACTTTTCTTTGTAATCATCACTCCAGGATATTTGAATTCGTTAACTTTTTTTCACCTAATTACAATTGTTAATTGCGAGTCTGAATTTGTATCGGAAGCTCTGCTTATCGTTGTTGATTTGAAGTCCATTTTGTTAGTCTCTTAAGCATAAATTCGAGATCGAAAGCATCTTGTGCCATTTCCACGTGATCAACCGCAAAATTGAGTATAAACTGATGGTGCCCTTCAATAGGTATGCCCACCTCCTGGCACGATATTTTCAACAGTCTTAGCGTCAGACACTACCTCCAGATGAAGATTAAACAGTATGAGAAAAAGACCGCATCCTTTTGTTGCGCACGTATTAACGGTGGTTTCCTCCGGATTTGACTCACACTTAATTCCATTGTGCATTTCCTTTATTGTTTTAATCGGATTGTCCTGTATCTTGAGTTGCTGCAGTACTTCCCCTATTCAGATTCGTATGCTTTCGGACATCGATAAATGCCAGATGAGCTTGTAAGCCTCTCGATCCTTATTTTCTAAAAATTGTTGTATTATAGATAGATTGTCTGTACTGGTTTGCTCTATAGGATCCTCGCTGGTATTCTCCTGTAATTCATTTGTTCTTGCTCTGACTTATTTGTAATGTTCTTTTTCAAAAAGTCTGCTCATTGTACTCTTGACACTCAATCCTCGGTAGTTACTGGACTCATTTCTTCGGCCGTAAAATTGTACTTACATATGGAAACGGACTCCGCCAACAGCCCACTAAGGAAGTCTTGCAGATTTAATCAGTGCTAGTGATATTTCTCTGGGATCCCTATATTCCGTTTCTTCAAGTGCTAATTGACTGTTTCAACATTTTCTTCACTAATACTCCATTACTCGCACCGTCTCAGTAACCTTAGTATCTTTTCCATCCGTTCGTACCCATCCGTTTTTTGTTCGTGTGCCCATATTTTTCACTCGGTGGAAGAGAAAATATATCTTGCCTGGATTACATAATCATCCGATCCGCAGCTGTCATCACACTTTATTCCTAGATCATTAATCATGAAGCAAGGTCTCAACCGTATTATAACAAAATCTGCAATAGGTTTTTAATTAAAACATGGATGGTTTTACCCATGTATACTTAAGTATATTAGTCCCCATAAAAGATGTTGCATATTTTCAATCTGTACTGTCTGCAGACTTCTATAAATCTTCTTCATTCTCATTACTGGTATATTCCCGTACCGGTCAACTACTTTATCGTTCTATCCTTTACACACTCTTCCTTTTACATTGCCGACCATGTTGTTTTTCTTTATTCAGGATCCAATGCCTGGCTAATCCTCCTGTTTATTCCTCCTTCGTATCGTCATGTGAATCTTCTCTGAGCGAGTATGTTGCGATGATGATACGTCTCTTTCCTTTGTTGTTTGAAAGTTCTTTATGCTTTATCTTTTGTTTATTAATATGAGTACCTCAGCTTCTGCTTGATTCTCCATTGACACTCCTGTACAGAATTGCATGTAGTTAGGGTCTTTCTTATTTCGTTGCCAGCTCCTTTGTATGTTATTTTTGTCAAACAGACGGAAATATCCAGGTTTTCTGTTTCCTTGCCATTTCTTCCGCTTATTTTGTACACGAATGTTCCATGTTCCGATTACAAGGCATTTGCTTAGGGTTGCCAGCAGTAAAAAATTTAACACAAAAATGAATTTGCTAGCCTAACGTTGTAACTCCCAAGAAGAAGCGGTGTTTAATTTCCGAATGTCCTTCTCTTAAGCTGAGAGATTGCTTTCTGTGTAGCTCAGGAGCTCCACTCGCCCAGCCTGTTGGTTCGCAGGTGGTATTTTATTTCCCACCTGCCCGTCCGTTTAATGAAATAGACACTGAGGGCGTCTCCATATCCGCGACCTGCGAACACGAAGATCTCAATCTGATTATTAAACGGTAATTAGTTCGACCAGATTCTCGGTCATGACGTATGTTTGTAAGACATGTAACACATGTGTCAATTAGGATTTGTATCGGATCAAATTATATTGGACGGACCGAGGCTCATGCTGCGAGCTTAATGCAGTATCACCTTGACTGTAATTGATCTGACCACTACAGCAGTAACACAAACTGTGTATGAAACGCGTTGTATTATGATCACGCTTGCACGCATTTTTATGGCTTGAAGACGTTTAACGGAACGTTGTTGAAGCGGATACAGGTCTGAGAAATTGCCAGCAGTTGTGCCTTGTCTCAAGTGACCGTTTTGTGATACAGAAACACAAATACCGTAGTCTTGAGAAATCCATTTTCGATGCAGTTATTTCAAGTATTGCTGTATGTGTCGTTTGTAATGACGCTTGCAACATGCGATAAATTAACGACAATTGTTTTATAAACATCGTTAAAACTAATTCCTGTATTCATAATTTTACTGTTTGGTCAATTATGTCACATTGCATTGGTCAATTTTAAAAAAACACATTGCAGTTGATTGTGTGTCAACTTCGTACTGTCTTTCTCTCAAGAGACTATCCTTTCATAACAAACGCATAGTAATTACTTCCAGGTTCCATAAGGAAATGGAAGTATGGTGATGGCGAAAAAATCGTGTTCGAGATAAGAGCTGATTCTGATAGTACTACTCTCAAAACATGAAGAAAAGTCATTTTATGAAAAGTGTCTGTGTATCTGTCTGTGTCTGTATGTAGAATTTTTTCTATGACGAACGATAACTGCCGCAAATTCAAACAAAATCAAATAATTTTTGCATATGTGCCCGAGTTGTAGGGGACTCAAGGCCTATTGATTTTGGTGAAGATCGGTTAAGGGGGAGGGGTAGTTTATCTGCAACGTTTTACGTTTTAACAAGAGCAATACTTAATTTTGATAAATAAAGTATCCTGAAAAGAAGGTCATAATAATCCACTGTAGAAAGGTAGATGAAATATCTATAAATGAAAATGCTAGTTGAAGGGGGAGGGGGTAATTTTCTATAAATGAAAATGATAGTTGATGGGGGAGGGGATAATTTTTTGTGTACTACGTTATCGGCAACAAAGAAGTAGTTTGTTGTTAAAATTCCTTCCCGGGCTGCTTGGCTGTGGACCATTGTTTTTTTGCAAAACCAGACGTTTCGGCAGTGCCATCGACTGCCATCATCAGTGAAAATCGAGTGCGTTAATGTGAGGTGGTATACGTTAGTGACCACAGTACAGTGGTTAAGGCTGAAGAGAGAAGTAGAAAGGAGTAGTTTCTATGGAAATATTTCATTTCGAAAATGATTGTAAATATAAATCTTAGAACTTGGAAGTCATGTATGGTTCTCCATACCGATATTTTTAAATTGCAGCGAAAAACGTTCCCAGTTTCATTCATTACATCCAGCGTGCAAATAAATCTGACGTTCTGGGTTGTACCTATAATGCATATGGATCTTGCTTCTGGTGTTTCCTTCTAAGGTAATCTCAACCTAACCCCACTCTAATTCCTTCCGTGTTCTCTGCTATTCGTAACCTTAATTTATTTTGAAGTGTGTGTTCTTTGTCCTACTTCTTAGACCGGCTGCCGATAGTCTTCCATGTACGGGATTCTAGTTATGTTTTGTTGTTTCTTTTGTCAGGATTACAATTTTCGCACGATACTCCACAATTGTTAGCATTGATCCGTTGTATTTTATAAGAAAATAGGAATATTAAAATATTCGAACTTTTGATTTGAATTATCCAGGGATATAAGGAATTTATCCAAGATTATACATCCTAAAACCATAAATTTTATTTAAGTCTTATTAACTTCTTAATTTTAAAACTACCTTCTGTTAGTCAGGTCGCTTCTCTTCAGCTAAGGAGCCCTACCTGCCCCACTTGTTGGTCTGCAGGTGGTATCTACTTCCTAAACACCACCCGGGGACGCATCCTCTAGGGGTTATAGGTTTGCCCAATGTCTTTAGGCTGATTAGGTCGACCAGTCCGGTTGATGGTTTTAGGACGTAGGCCTATACTCTTGGATAAACTAAAAAACACAGGTTAATTCAAATTAAACGTTCGATAAAGAAGGGACGTATTGCTCTATCGAATAATATTATGTAACGTTGTATGCCATCCGATCTGGTAAATACTGTGTTCTTAAAAAGTCGAAACAGAAGAAAACTTTACTGGCGCTGTCTTGGTTCCATGAGAAAATTTACTTCAAAATATTTTCATTTGAGCTTTTGGAAAAACCAAGTCCAGTGGTCGTAAAGAACTATTGTGGTGTCTTTTGTTACTCCACTTTCATCCTATCTTTTGTCATTGTATTGAAAATCTTTTTGAAGGACACTAAGACATTACAGTAGTGATATTTTAAATGTAAACATTTTGTATTTGCTCTAGGAATAAATAATTGACAGTATTTCTTTAGCACGCCAAATTCTCTATTAGATTTATAGTATTACAACTAAAATGTATACAACCTATTTACATACGATAATATAATAATAAATTAAGAAATATTATTACTTTTTTTCTGAGCACCAGACACATAATTTGACTGTGTGAAGTCGTGCATACTTTAAGTATAGCAATCTGTTGGGAAACGAATATGTGATTTTTATGTAATTATAAAGAGTAACTGTAAAGGCGATTAAATATACAGACGATCAAGTAGTTCTAACGAGGAATGGAGAACACTTACAAAGTGGTGAATAGAATAGTTGTAATAGGAAAAAAGTTTGTAATGAAAATCAGTGCAACGAAAACTAAAGTAATGTGAATCCCTAAAGAAAATAATGAGGTAAATGTGATAATGGAAGGTCAATAGTTGGAACAAGTAGATTCACTCAAATAGCTTGAAAGTATAATCACTTGGAATTGAAGTTACACAGATGATATTAGAAGTAGAATTGCACTTGGAAAGATAGAATTTTGTGGAGTAAGAGACCTGTTGGTTACAAGCCACGAGTTGATATGAAGTTACGGAAAAGATTTGCAAAGTATAGATTTTAAATGTAAAGACGGATTTTAAATGTAAGGGACTTTGCAAAGATGGAGGGTTTTAAATGTATGGATCGGAGACATGGACGATTAGAAACAGAGAAAATGAGTATCTGGAAAGCTTTGACGATTAGCTGAAAATAAAAGGTAACAAATGAGGAAGTCGTTAGGAGAACAAATGAAGGGGGAAGTATTACAAGACTCATGAGAAAGAAAAAAGGCAAACTGGATTGGTCACATTTTGAGAAGGAATTGTCTACAGGAGTTACTAATTGAGGCAAAGATAGAAAGTAGGAGAGGGGGAGGAAGAAGAAGTTCTAATTATTAAGAAGATGTGTTGGCAAATTATGAACAACTGAAAAGAGCGGCACGTAATAGAACAACGTGGATAGAATCTTAGGCAGATTCTCCACTGAAAGAAAGAGTTGCAGAATCTCAGCCATTTTGTACATGTCTGCTGCCTACAAGGCGCCAAATTTATAACTAATACTAGTCCATTATCCCCTTGTTGAACCCGCCGCAATTGTCCTTTCTTGTGTTTCTGTTTATATCTTCTGTCGTTCCTTTTACTGCCTCCCCCTATTTTCCTTTGTTTTCACAAATTTTGTCTAACCTGTGTAACCATTAATTCATTGAATTACTTCTCTTACATTATTTGCGTGTGTATGGGGGGGGGGCTAGTATCCAAAGCGTCTGGATGTCCTTCGGGTTTACTCAATGTCTACATGCGTACAAACATGTTTCACTAATTTTGTTAACGAATAAATACATCGTCTTGTTAACACGACGTCAGTTATCTCGCAAATCTATACTTTTAGCAGTATACCAAGGCTGCAGCCAGAATTTACTTGGAAGGGGGTCTCCAGGGAGTTCTGTGGGAGGTTTTAGATTTTTTGGAATAAAACTGTCAAAACTAAAAGAAGAAAAACTCGTTATTTGCTATTTATATTGTTGTAATCAAGAAGGTAACTGTGGAATCATAAGGAGTTATAACAATAGATAACTAAAATTGAACAAAGTTTTGAAACAATAAGAACGACATCTTACATTATACTATAAATTAAATATCGGTTTGGAGAACCATACATGACTTCCATGTTCTAAGATTTATATTTAAAATCATTTTCGAAATGAAATATTTCCATAGAGACTACTTCTTTCTACTTACTGCTTCAGCCTTAACCACAGTACTGTGGTCACTAACGTATACCACATCACGTTATCGCACTCGATTTTCACTGATGATGGGAGACGATAGCATTACCGAAACGTCTGGTTTTGCAGAAAACATTGGACCACGGCCAAACAGCTCGGGAAGTAATTTTTAACAACAAACTACTTCTTTGTTGCCGATAACGTAGTACACATTAAAAAATTATCACCTCCCCCTTCAACTACTCTTTTCATTTATATATATTTAATCGACATTTCTATAGTGGATTATTATGACTTTCTTTTCAGGATACTTTATTTATCAAAAATTAAGTTCTTTAATGTTGTTGAAACGTAAAATGTTGTAGGTAAACTACTCCTTCCCCTTAACCGACCTTCACCAAAATCAATAAGCCTTGAGTCCTCTGCAATTCAGGCACATATGCAAAACATCATTTGATTCTTTTGAATTTTCGGCAGTTATCTACACACAGACACTTTTCGGAAAATTACTTTTCTTCATGTTTTGAGGGTAGTATAATCAGAATCAGCGCTTATCTCGAACACGATTGTTTTCGCCATCACCATACTTCCATTTCCTTATGGAACATGGGAGTAAAAAAACAATACCAGAAGCTGGTACAAAATGTCTTCCATCTTCTGCAGACACCGAGAGCGTTAAATGTTTTGTACGATTTTTTTTTTAAACATCCCCTTAATGAGTACGTGCCTGTAAATACGCGTCTTTATTTTCCACAAGTATTACTAGATCGGACCAGTCGTTTTGCCACAGAAATAGAGAAAATATTTTCAGATTTTTGTAAAATGGGCAGAACAGGCCCTCAGGAAATAGCATGTTGAAATCGCGCTATGGGGGTGCGATTGGCGGAACGTTTTGTTGGATTTTGGGATAAAAAGATGAATAGAACAGATCACCGGTAGAGACTATGGGGCGCTTGTAGACGGTGCTCCTAGCGCCGCATTTGTCTCAGATCTATGTAGGTAAGGAATAACAAATACATTTAAAGACTTTAATTGTTGATTTGTATTCAAAATTGTAATAAAACGAAATTACAAAAATACGATAAAATTATCAAATACGGATAGAAAAACAGGAGGCCTGCAACCTAAGATTCGGATATTAAACAAAAAACGGTTTCATATAGAACTGTTTTACGTTGCTGTAGAATAAATTACAGCATTATAAATATCATAAACCGAAAACGATAAACTGCGGGGTGAGTAAAGGTTCAAATGCTACCTTTTCGATCTATACCTTTTCGCTAACAGGAAGCCTGTATAACCTCACAAACTGTTCAAATTTTGGAATCAAAATTTTGAACCATCCCTCGACCCGTCAGCGACTTCTTATTCGTAAGACGGCTATAGCACAACGCTGTCTGTCCTTACTCACATAACTGATTAACCTGATTATTTAATTCAACTTATGTGACTACATTTTTACGGACACATAATTTTTATATTTTTTACATTCCTTTTCCCTTTGTCCCTCTGGAGGTGTTTTAACCCCCCAAAACCCCTCTCTACACCACTGGAGTATAATCATATAGAATTATAACAATACTATATACGTTACTGTCTCAATCCAGTGTTCCATCAAAATATCTACATCTTTCAATTTTTTCCTTCTTTTCCACATTTCAATCAAAATCTCTTTATTCTTCAAAATGTGTCGTATAGATAACCTGCCTGATAAATTCTGTCAAGATATCCACACGAATAAAGAACTTTCGTTTTTCTTCGGCAACTGTTACTGTTTCCAGCTGATCATTACCTTCTCCTCATTGTTTAAGTCCTGTGTTCTCGAAATTTCTTTCTTTAGTACGCGTACGCAGTGCACACCTTACGATAGCCATTAACGCAAGTTCAGCCGCGTTCTGTTTCTAGTACGTTCATAACAACTTGATATCAATTAGTGACTGTTTCATTGTTCGTTCCGCGTTATTCTTCATCATCATCATCATCATCATCATCTTCAAGGATTAAACCAAGATTGGTTTGTTCCGGTCTCAAATAGGCAAAGATTAGAGCTGGTCACTCCAGCGCTTCCTTGGATGTCCCACACCTCTCCCTCCCCTCGGCTATAGTTCCATAGTTGTTTGGGGTTGCGGCAGTCATCCATTCGGCAAAGATGTTCCCACCAATTCAGCCGATAACGGGCGATTCTGTCGAGTATATTCATAAGAGTCAGTTCCTGCCGTATATCTGTGTTTCTTCTATGATCATGGAGAGTATACCCTGTCACGTGCCTGAGAAATCTCATTTCAGTCGCTTGGATGCGACTGGCCTGGCCTTTCGTCAAAGTCCAATTCTCAGACCCATAAGGAAGTGTGAAGAGCCGTCACCTTGTAGAATTTTAGGCGTGTTTCTTTACTTGCTGACTGAAGGGTTCGCCTAATGGTCCCACACATAAGGTTGAACTTATGCAACTTATTCACAACGTCGTTGCTGGCATTATAAGACACACTGTAGCCCAGGTATTCAAAATTGCTAACTTGTTCCAGGACAGTACCATATATAAAAATGTTTGCCCGTTCTGGATCAGTTCCACGAAAAGCCATCACCTTGGTTTTAAGTGTGGATATTTGCAATGTTTGCAGAGTCTTTGCAGATTCTCCTTACTTTCTGTTATTCTTCTTACTTTGTATATTACACTTACTTCTTCTTAACTTCCCTTCTTCACTTTACTTCTTCTTATATTCTTGTTACTTTCTATATTTTAACTTAGGAATCTTTCACATCCCTCGAATCATACAGGTCTACAAGATACCCGGACCAGTGACAGAATTTTTCGTTTCCACTCCAAACTTCATAACTCTACTATAATATGCCGTGACTTTGTACTAACCGCTGATCATTTCACACATGTTTTCCTAAGTACAGAAACAGATGCCTGTGTGTAAGTGACAGAGGCGTGTTCAAATCGATTTAGTTTCTCCAGTTTAAAGAAAATCAATATGGAGGCACAATGTCACTTCACCTATATCGCCTTGTCTTCTCACTTGGAATGTGAAAGCGAAAATTACTGCAATAAATGTATAATTAAAGAAAAAGGATACGGTTCGTACGTGTCAAACGTGCCCACTGTCAGCGTTTCACAACTTCCTACCGTTTAGTCTTAATTCGACATTTTCTCTTTTATCCTTTTTCACTGCGAACACTTTCAGTATTACCGGTTTGCAATCAGTTTCCCTTCAGAAATAATTTTTTACTTTCCCAGTCATCGCAATTGTAAGGATATCATCATCCTATCGAAAGTGACCGTGGGGCCGGTTGTAATGAGGCCGTTTTCTCTTACTTATCTGACTGAGCTGCTTCTCTTGAACTACTGCAAATTCTTTTCCTTAATAAGTCACTTAAATCCCCTTATCTGTTTCTAATACTCTATTTTTAGTACTCTCTTCTTTTACGATGACTGTGATATTTTTTTGCACGGTTTATGAAACGTTCTATTAATATCCTCGACAGGAACACAAGGTCTCCTCTTTTTCTTTTAAAATCTCTCTCACGTTCTTTCAAATGGCTTTCATTTCTTTTTTTGTTTCATTTCTATCGTTTGTCTTGCACCATTTGGTACGTGTGTAACAGTCTCCTATATAATAGGTACTGTAGGGCATTATTGTTGATTGGGTTTCTGTTTACTATGTGAGGCAAACAAGTCACTGCATTTTGGATGTAAAAAACCGAACACATAGATAAACGTATAAATACATGAGAAATTAAAAAAATATCTAACGTCGAAGGAGACACCCCAGACTTAGCCCGGGACAAAGATTAAGAAATTTGACTTGTTCAAGAAATTGTCAGTAGCACGAACCATTTTCAAGAGAATGACGCCACTAGTTTGCGACGATGCATTAAATTTAAAACTCAGACAGCATATGTTAAAGTTTTAAGTGTTGTTCACTCTTCTGTTTGAGTCTTGGAATCATAAACAGACCACAGTTGAACGGCTGCAAGTTTTGGAAATGTGGCTGTACCTCGTGAGTCCAGTGAACGGGCATTAAGGAGAGCAGACAGTGAAAGGGAATTATTGACAACCGTTAAATGTTAAAATATTGCTTATTTAGGACATTTATTGAATTGTGAGTAATACAAGGCCATTAACGTATTCTGAAGAGAAAAATTCTTGGTCAACGAAGAGACAGAAGACTCTTGTATTGTCAAAGAGTATAGGCCTACTGGAACAAGAAGTATTCAACAGCTCTGTCGTCTCGCAGAAAATCGTCAAGCTTCAGCTGTAGTGATCGTCCAAATCTGGGGGACTGGGACGGCACATAGAAGAAGAAGAAGAAGAAGAAATTATCGTTATATTTGAACGTAAGTAAGGTCAGTCTCGGCATTCTGTTTAACCGACAAATATAATCATTTTGGTGACCATTTTCTATCTGTAAGAACATAGATCTTCTCTGCGAGATAATTGTTTTCATTAATATTTATATTTTATGCAATACATGTTGCTGGTTTATCTCTTAACGTAATTTACTGGTAATGATTAAATCTTAACTCTGTGTATATGCTTATCTTATTACACAAAGTATTCTGTACAACTAATTTCACTCGATGTTTATCGTCGAATATTATATTGACATCATGTAAGGATAACTACAGGTGTCTTCCTCTTAGATTTCTTCCTAGTAAACTCCATTCAGCGACCCTCGATATCTACGTACCGTGTTAGCTCTTCTAAAATGTCCGTCTCTTAACATCTCTTCTCGATGAAACAAACTTAGGGAGCTTTTTTGGCTCCCATTTTTCTCTTCACCTCGTTCATGATTCTTTCTAACCCAGTAAACCTACAGCTTCTTTACCAATAAATCCATCCCTGTTGCGTTCCCGGACATTTTCCTAATCTTTTTACCTATTAATGTTTTTCTGAAACGATCATAACGAAATTGCAAATTGCAGAAATTTGTATGAGTAATAAAAATTGCGTTGTTTCATACATATAGGTGCGAGTTAATGTACATCCCGTAGTCTCTTACATCTTAGTTTCTACTGCCTTTCATCGTGACAAATTCCTTTGTTTAACTCCAGTGTCACAGGATTTCGGCTCTGGAGTATCGAGTTCGTTTGCGTCTGTTCCTCTCATTTAAATAAATTTCTTTATAGACAAAAATACCACTCTGCGTTTGCAGGGTTGTGACTGCGTCCGCTTAATCAATTCAGTCTTTTAAATATTTTTTTCTTATAATTATTTGATGATTAAAGAAAACGGTTTTACTTCCATGTTCCATAAGGAAATGGAAGTATGATCATGGCGAAAAAATCGTGTTCGAGATAATGGCAGATTCTGATTGTACTACCCTCAAAACATGAAAAAAAGTCATTTTTCGAAAAGTGTCTGTGTGTAGAAATTTTCTATGTCAAACGATAACTGCCGCAAATTCAAACAGAATCAATTAATTTTTTGCATACAGCCATGAATTGTAGAGGAATCGAGGCCTATTGATTTTGGTGAAGATCGGTTAAGGGGGAGGGTAGTTTACCTGCAACGTTTTACGTTTTAACAAGAGTAAAGTGCTTAATTTTGATAAATAAAGTATCCTTAAAAGAAGGTCATAATAATCCACTGTAGAAAGGTAGATGAAATATCTATAAATGAAAAGGGTAGTTGAAGGGGAAGGGGGTAATTTCTATAAATTAAAATGGTAGTTGATGGTGGAGGAAGTAAATTTTATAAGTTTTATATGTGTAATACGTTATTGACAACAAAGAAGTAGTTTCTATGGAAACATTTCATTTCACTTTAACAAAATTTTATATTTTTTTCATTTTAATTTAAATCATGTATGAGAGAAAACATATCGTTCGTGGCAGGCAAACATATCTCAATTATCTAATGTTTGCGTTTCCATTTTATTATTATGATTACCGCAATAAAAAGACAGGCAAGACACACACACACACACACACACACACACACACACAATTCGCGTTATTTCTGGCCTCACTCATGTTTATTTTCTTACATTTGCACGCTTTTGTTATCGATTTGCTTCCTGTGGATCGCTGGGCAGTGTAACTGCACGTGTTTACAGAGGAACGGTTCATAGACAGACTTTTCGTCTTTAGGGAATAAACCGTCTGCAAGATGCTCAGGGTCCATGAGTGATTCCGGAGCGCTTTGGAGGAGGGATGATTATATGCGTAGTTCGGTTTCTTTATAAGAATAAAGTAAGCCTACCTAATTTTTATGGATAAAGTGACTGAAAATAACATTATATTAAACGACTACCCCATAATTACAAAAATATCTATAAATAGTGAAATTAGTTTGAGGGTGGACGATATTTTTTTAGAAATTACCGAACCGAATTCAAGTAAATTATTTTAAACATAAATCTTACAACATGGAAGTCATGTATGGTTCTCCATACCGATTTTTTAATTTCTGTGATCAACTCAGTCGCGTTAATATTTTTTGTTGTGAGATTCAAGTCTTGTGTCATTTAAAAAATTATTTAATGACTTTGTTTTTATTTTTGATGTAGCTATTTTGCATTACTTATAATTTATACACACGCGCGCACACACACAGGTTTTACACATCTGATTCACTCAGCAGCTTTGGAATTGAAAGTTATGGCCTATTCCGCGCAAGTACTCTAGGACGTTCCTTTCCTCACACTATTGTCTTAATCCTTTTTGCTGTGTCCAAATACTTTTGATTTTTTCGCAGGTTCAACTCCAGCAACCTTTATTTATTCTCCATTACCGGCTGTTCTCTTTTAAGAACCTTAATAAACTATCATGTGTTTGGATGGTAGGAGGCATGAGCCGGCGACGCCATACCTCAATTGAATTGTTTGTTTTCGGTAAATCGTCTTGATAACCGTCATGACAATTCCAAAAACGAATTAGGAACAATAGCTTTGTTCTTTGAAGTCTGTTCTACCCTGCCTATCCAAGAATCCTCAAAGTAGTTGAGGAGAGGTCGAAGAATCCGCGCTCATTGTTGAGGTCAGGAAAAAACAATCTCTTCGAAGGCCACATCTGCTGGCGGTACTACCAGACTATCTGCTGGTCTGGCGAGCTACCGGACTTGAATACAGAAGTCTGGGTCTGTCGAACTAGAGTATCTTTCCAGTATATCTGGGATCTCTTGAATTTTCCGAAAGATATACTGACGTAAATGAAAGAAGGAGCCTCGAACTTCGATGTCAGGAAAACATTCTGCAATGGAGAAATTGCAGCCTGCTCGAAATTAGTGAGGATGGTTTTGGGACTGAGTCTCGATTCAAGATGTTTTAGGCGAGTCAGCATTCGTTCGTAGGTTATATTCCGCTTGTCTGGAAGAAGCGCATAAACGGCTGGTAGAATTTCGTCATACCCTTCTTCACACCGCTTAAAATCATGAACGGCGTATACCTGTTCAAAAAGACTTGGAGTTGTGTTGAAGGTTCCATCAGCAAACCAGTGCTCACACTCTGCCAGAAGCTCAAGTTTTCGATTTGTAGAAAATATTAGTATTCTGACACATCCTTCACTGATATCTCCCAGTAAAAAGTCTTCACCCTTTTCCGTCAACCGGTACTCCCCAGTGATATGTAGTTCATTCAGTGTCCTTGGTGTGAGAAGAATTCCTATAGAGGCTGGTCTCTACATCTCTTGAGTACTTTTTAATGAGTCGTTGCCGGAAAGTTTTGCAGCTGCAGGCATAGAGCAGGATTGAAGAGCTTCGCCTGTAATCTGGACCGATTCTCTTCATGTAGCTTTTGATTATTTTGCCTCTATATGATCAGTGTCGGATGCTTGGCCGTCATTTCTGGATGCAAAGGTAACTCGGTCACCCTCTAGGCTACACATAGCATCTCTCTTTACACTTTTCTTTTCGAGCCGTCACACAGTTCCAAATCACTTTTCCATCTTTTTTTCATGTACAACACACCTTTTTATATCAAAATCGGTTTTCCTGCTTCACTGTCTATGAATCAAGCACACTGATTGTAAACACTAAAATTATAAAGCTGTTCTGATCGATTACAAGGGAAGAATTGTCATACACTCAACGGAAGTCACAAGGCGACTGACCGTGATTAACTAAAGGGAGGATGGTGAACGGTTGGGAGTTTAACCGTTACGTCAGCAATGAATTCCGGAAACGAAAGGAATTTTCCCATAACAAGAAGTAACGGAGCAGTCATAACAAATGTTTGAATAATGCCTGAAGTAATTTTGCACTCATCAACACACTAACTTAGCTAAATACGAGTATATGGACTATAATCTTAATTTATCATTATTAAATTCAAATAATTTTTAAATTTATTTTAATTTTGTGAGGTCTTTGTAAAGTGTTGCCTGAGGGAAGGGAAAGACCTACAAGTCTGTATTACTGCCACAATTGTTAGAGCTACCAGTAATATTTTTTCCTTACGACTAGCTGAATAAATTATGATGTGGATAATTAAGTATAGTATTTATATGAAAAACAATTAAGAGTTTCATTACAATACATATCATTTAACATGGTGTTACTCGAAAAATAAATAAGACTTTATTCTGACACACTTGATTGGTCCGGGTCCAATCTACTTCAGCTTCCAGCGGGAAGCAAGAAAGAAATTATCGTGGTGAGCAGTTGCGGGGAGCAACTGTCCGGGAAGTAATTGTCACGGGGGGAGGCAATTATTCGGGGAACAATTGTCGCGGAAACTGTACGGTCCCTTTGAACTCCATTGTGTACCTATTGTCGAAAATTTACATTGTTTTCAGCGCAATTAATGTCTTCTCCCACAAGCATTACCCGTTTGATCTGTTGGAACTCGTTGATCGACCGATCTTCTTTTCGGCCTGCCAACATACAATGAATGTATGGAAGAAAGCATATAAAATGCTACCCCCATAACAGTAATAAGCCGATACCCTTATAGTCACAGTATTTATTCATCTTTATTGTCACGACATTTAGCCCGGGACATAGTGAACCACTTCTCCATAGATTCAGATACAAGAATTAATCTCACAGTTATCGATTACAATTTTTTTAATTACAGTAATTGAAAACCGGAATGACAATAAATAATCATCGTTCCAGTTAGGAATTACAAACTACCTGCGTATTGAAGGTAATGCATATCGTCATTCAAACGAAACTGGAATAAACATTCGGCGTGAACCCACGCACACGCGCGCGTGAACATACAGACTTGTATTCTTCAATCTGCTGGATAAACTCAACATAATTAACTCCATGAAATTCTAAAACTGTTCCTTTCGTATTCGTAATTTGAAATGTAGATTCTAGTTAACGAACGTATAAACTTTTTTACGAGCATACGCTAACGAGTGCTCTCATTATATTCTGCGCGATTTATTACGCGTGCTTACAAGCTTGTACGGCCAAAACCCGCCACAATTGGCACGCGAAACATGTCACTGTGCGTTTCTAACAGGTTTGTACCCGCGCAACGCTCCATACACAGCATTCATAGCCAGACCGCTCTTCTGATCTGAATTACGAACTAACTGTCCACATCAATATTTATACCATAAGTTATTCAAACGTGGCAATGTCGTCTATGTGCTGCAATCCATCTAGAAAATAAAAAGCTAAAAAAGATTTAAAACGCTAAATAAGTAATTTAGAAGTGTTATCAGACTAAAAATATTTTTTAATCTTTCTGTACTCACATATAAACACTTGTCGAGTATAGATCAAATACCTTTTAGTTATACACTTAATAACGGCCCTTTCCTAAACTGCTTAGCCGATACAAAAATAAGTTCATCACCATAATAATAATAATAATAATTTTATTATTATTTTCTGCGAACGTGTTCAAGGGGTGATAAGAAAGGACAGCCTTCCGAAAGTAGTAATTAGTTTTTATAGTGATAAAGACTAATTATTTAATTATCACCTCTATCCAGACACAGAACCGCAAATAAGTGGAGGACATTTTGAATATTTGTGATGCTATATCACTGAACATCTTGTCTCGAGAGAAAGAAATTAAGTTCCCTATGAATTAGCCCATGCAGCGTTTCAGAAGGTGAGAACATCAACTTAAAAGTCCGTCAAAGAGTGTTTTGGTGCTATGTGTGTGGCCTGTGCTGTTGCTGAAATCTGCAACAATCAATCGCTTGGGAGTATTCGAGATGTGACTGCACAGACGAATGCTCAGAATACCCTAAGGCACCTATGCAAACCAGTGAGGCGGCCTTAAGTAGGGTAAGCTCAATTTTAGAGATACTAAAAAAATCTATATTGCGTATCTGAAACTAGCATACTGAGAGATGATCGACACCGTATACGATATTGAAGAGCAAAGTGGAAAGCCACAGGAATAGAAAGGAGTCGGGCCTTATATCCGCGACTGTAACGGAATAACCAATGCTGAAAAGATATTCAAAATAGCTGAAAACAAAAAGGTCTACTTTAATTACCAGCGACAAGGGGGACGTGACATGGTACTAGAAGAAGAAAAAAGACTCTAGTATTTATGTATAATGTAAGTGTCGGAGCTGAAATACATGGGGAAGAAGGCAGTGAAGGTACAAATAAAAATACTTCAGGATACGTGATAAGCTCTACCAATTTATAGTCAGATTGTAACATGCATTAGAACCAGAAAAGGAAAGTGACAATGACCGTGTTTTGTAACTAGGGAATTCGGTTAATGTAAAGTGGCCAAATATATATTAGTGTAGTTAATTGTGAGTTAAAACGCACACGTACGCGTGTGTGGTTACATACAAACATGCGCGTGGCCATTTGTGCTAATCGAGTGTTCCATTTCATGGGCCTTCAGTTAACCATTCTCCACTGCATAATATCAGGTGTGATAATGAAAGTTTCAACAAACCATAGTCATTGACCTTTATTTTGCCCGCGATTGAACAGTTCAATTCATACAGTTCCCACACGCGTAAAAACATATTTTCAAATTTCCAAATATAACACAAACGACATAACTATGAATTACCCGCAAACCGACGACACCACATCATATAATGTGCTAAATATTTTACATGTGTGAAATCGTTTTCCTGACGTTCAACTAACTCCTGAAGATTTTGCTACAAATTACTAAATAAATAAATTTGCACATTAAATGTTAGGAATATTTTTTCCGCTACTGAAGTAATCTTCGAATGAGACATGGAAGGAAGAAAATCTCATCTTTTCACAAAATGAGGTTCACATATTCGGATTTCACACGTCTGTGAGTGCACATTTAACATTGCATGCTTCTTTACAGTCCTACTAAATATGAGGACATGTTGCAAATTTGATTCCGCATTACTACGTTCAGTATTGGTAACAGGTTTTTAATTTTAAAACATCTGTTGAGAGCTCTCTGAAATATCACCTTCATCTTTAAACCTTTCGCGAATGAATGTCACGTTTGTTCAGAAAGTCTAGTGTATTATCACTATGACTTGCCCTGATTTAAACGCTAGAAAAAGTAAATCCGTCAAGACACTTTCCCCAGGAAAAAGCAATAAATTTACTGTAGTCTAGACAAATGTTATGTCCATGCCCATTGTGTGCACACACACCAGACACGGTCATGTTACACAACATAGTGGCGGCGACCTTGCAGTATGTGCCCATTTTTCCGTTGAACGGCTTCGTGTTAACAAGCGGTTGATAATTAGTCAGGAACTGTCTGGAATGCCACATCTTGCAATACGTTGTTTGTGGTGCCACTTTGTATATGTAATTAATTAAGTCTTGTAGTTGTTTCTTGCAATAAGTAATTTTAATATACCGGTAGTAATTATAAGCAGTATTTCTTTGTTTTGCAAGTTTATACAAGGGTCAGTTGAAAATTTCACAGAGCGACATCTGTAGCTTAGCAGTAAAAGTAACATTTTTCGTGTGCTAAAGATTTGTATGTTATGTGAACTCCTGTTAATTTCCAAAACTATCTATCAATTTATTCATTGTTTAGAAGATTTTTAAAATTGATGTGTCATGCGTGTTTTGTAAAACGGACAAAATCAAACATCGTGGTGTGATTTTTTGTTAAATTTGGTGTGATTCTCTGAATTTCCGTTTAGCGCCAACGGAAATTCAGAACGAAATTGTAAATGTATCAGGAGATGCTGCGACTTCAAAACCAACGGTTTGTAAGTAGGCACTTGAGTTTAAACGTGGTCGTACGAGCATTGAAGGTGACCCCCCCCCCCGCACGAGACTCCAAAAATGCAACAACTCCACATGCGGCAGCCATCTTGCACAACACTTTTTCACACTAACTTCTTGAGTTAAAGTATGATGCACACGCTCATATGAGATGCCTGTGATTTCAGCAACGTCATCCACTCCTCAATCTGCGGTCTTCCAACACCCTATGAAATTTTTTCAATAATGTCATTTTTTATTGCAGTTTTTGGACGTCCACTGCTGGGATCGTCTGCAGTCCTTGTACGACCACATTTAAACTTGAGCGTTCCCCGCTTACCGTTGTTTCTGAAGATGCAGAATCTCGTAACACATTTACAGTTTCATTAGCGCTGAGACGTTTTTAACAGAGAATTCATCACAGCATGATGTTTGATTTGTACACTTTAAAAAGACGCGTGTACAAAGTAAAAGGAAAATTTCAAACAGCTGGTAAAAAGTCAATAAACTGACAGATATATCAGGAAATTAGCAGGTGTTCACGCGAAATATACGTCTTGCAGCACACGAAAGATTTCAGTTCTACCACTGAGCTATAGATGTCGCTCCCCGAACTTTTCAACTGACCCTCGTATGTACGCAGCTTGCAGCGTCAAATAAGATATAAAAACAGTTATTTTCATTGTGTTTTTATATTTTATTTTAACTCGTGACCGTCGAAATTTTACAATTTAAACAATGAGTAAAATTTAAATAGCAGTTAAAGCTATACTTTAATTTTTGTTTCGTTTGTATAGCCTGTGTGCGTTTGTATCGCTTAAACAGCAGAGTTTTTTAAAAATTGTATTGAAGTTAATTTCGACTTCTCAGTTTAATATATCTGCAACATTAAATATGAGGCATGCTTTCTTCTAAACTATTAGTATCAGAAGGTTAGATTTCCTGTATCTACTTACATGTTTTAAACTGTATCATAGAGATTTCATTATATTTCAGTTTGATACTAACAATAATACTACAGTGTAATATATAATAATAATATTATACTAATTAATTAATTAGTTTTATTTACTTTTATAAATATAACTGATTAATATAATACTAATAATATAATAATACTAATATTATGTATTAACTTTTTGTATCTTAATAATTTATGACATTCTTTTCATTCTTTTGCAATACAAAGTCTACAGTCTAAAGTCTGAAAATGTTTTAGAAAAGCATATAGTGCAAATTGCAATTAGCATTAAATGCAAAATCTCTGAAAATTTTAGGTCTTTTGCTTTTATAGTAAGTAGTAAAAAAGTAAACTTAGAAAATTCGTAAACTGTATTTAGTGGAGTCCTGGACAGTAAGATGTGTTGTCAGAATCACTACACATTTCTTCACGTAGTTCTTCCTCAGAAAAGAGTTGGTATTAAAACAAGGATGTTTACAAAAACTATATAATTCGAGCATAATGGAAGAATAAAGTAGGAAAGCAGGCTCGAGAGTCTCCATCCAAGAAACTTGATTTATCTCCGCGTAAGTATATGCGAAAACTATTAACAATCAAAATTTGTGATCTAGTCGAGGAATTCGTTATACGCCTTAGTAGTAAAATGTCCAAGTACCAATTTAACTTGAAATTAACGTTGTTAGAGGATACCCTAAAATGTCTAGTCGCGTAGTAATTGAGGGTTTCTTAATATCTTCATAACAAAACCATTCAAGTGGTAGCCTAAATCTGTTCAGGTCTAATCCTTGAAGAAAATAATTCCGAGAACGATAGCTCTATTCCGTGGTTTAGTGATTACAGATCACTATATAGCGTCAGCATAGCGCTGAAATAGAATCTTTTTGTGGAGGAGAAAAATACGTTATGCTGAGTGCTTGCTTCTAAACCGCTGCCAGCATTACTTCAGATGGCGTCTCTGTGCGCGTACGAGAGTTTCTCGTAATGGTCTCTTGAGCACGCACCCTCGCCACCTTCTTACCCACTTCCTGGTTTCCTTGTGTAGACACATTTCCTCTCTTCTGCCAAGAGGTCGATGGGTATCACTCCCGCGACCACCAACACAGCCGGCTCTGAGACAGTTCTGTACTGACACGAGATCCAGAGTGCTACCAAATCAGCTCAAATCTCAGAGCCGTACAAGAGGACGGAATGTATGACAGACATGTAGTTTTCGTCCGCTAGACGTTGGGCCTCCGATATTTGGCATAAATCTACTGAGCGCAGAAGTGGCCCTCTCGGCATTCTCAGACGCGGACCTAATTTGCTAGCAAAAAGTCAGTTTGGTGTCCAATCTGACTCCCAAGTATTTCACTACTTCTCGTCAATATGACTATCTCGGTCTTTTCTGTGACTAGGAGCAACCCGTGTTCCTCCATCCAGAGACATACCTGATTCAATTTCCTCTGGGGTTCCTCGACGTCTCTAGCGATTATGTCACTTAAACGATGCTTGCGCAAATAAAACACGTAAGGCTAGTCGATAAGACAAGGGACGGGATCAGAAATAGAAGTGTTCCAGAGAATAACTGAAGCTATCTCCATTAATGTAAACGATAGAAACGAAAACCTCCATTGTTCAGACACTAACAAGATATAGTATGAGGCAAAGTATTTGACATGAAATGTGGCAGCCGGAAAAAGGAGGGAAGTTACTGCAACACATCAAGGTATAGGAGCGAGATAAACGATGGCTTAATTCACGACACCATGATGTACAAGAAAAAAGAGGAAGTCAACAAAAAATCAAAAAGCGTTTGCGATCGAATACCGCCATTGTCACTGTACAGTAACGAATGAGGTTAGGCTAGCCTTTCACAACTGGCAGAGTTAAAAAGTTCATTGCCGCCGTTGTATGGACGGGTAGGTTCGCTCTAATTGTTCTGTAACCTTGTCGACTGCAAACCTTCAACTGTAACGCATAGCTAATACAGCTATAGCCTTTCTGACATTTGCTTGCTATTTTAAAAATAAATTTACGTCTATAATAAAAATATTTTGTTTACGTAGGCCTAATTACGGAGAACATAGTTTTATCTTTTTATTAAAACTGTTGGACTCTCCGTTGAATTTAGTCGACTTTACAATTCTCTCGGAGCCGGAATAACCCCAATCGTAGATTTGCGTGAGAGCCACGTCCGATCACGATTAACGCTGTTCTTGTGGAATCCCATCCCTGTCTGCATTTACATAAGGTGAATAAAATTCTTAGATTAAACAAAATTTTAACACTTCAGTAATTTTCATTTTTATACTGTGCGCCGAATTTATAACGTAAGTCAATCGACGTAGTGAAGCAAAAGAATACCCAGAGAATATTCTAGAGTCTAGTACACAAAAAAAAAACATTGTTGGCTATGATAGAATTTTACCCATAGTAGTGATAAAAAATTATCTATTTGTATTAAGGTAATAAAAGTATATTCGAATATGAAGGAATAGTTCAGTTCATAAAGTCTTAGAGATAGTGTTGTGCCTATGAATGTTTGCAGTTTTGGAAACAATATAGCTAATAAAGTTATACATATATAACTCTGTGTGTGTGTGTGTGTGTGTGTGTGTGTGTGTGTGTTCAGGGGGAGAGAGAGAAAGAGAGTGACTGACTATAACGAGTGTTAAGTATCATGCGGTAATCGTTTTCGCCAAACTCGTATCAGCTTAGTAGTTAACATAAGCCATTCACGGCCAGTGCGGCGTCAACATATTTGGAAACATTATTTGCCGGGTTTCTAGGCCGTGGTCTGTTGTTCGTGTGGACAGACGTTTCGACCCCACCATCGGAGGCCATCTTCAGTGTCGGATTCACCCCAGTGGTGAGGTAGAGACTATGTATTTTTGCCTAAGAAGCACGATCTAAGCTGGAAAGCAGCATCGAGCAACAACAGCAATAACTATACACTATAATGGTGGCGGTAGCAGCGTTATTACGTATATGGGTGTGAGACATGGATGACTGGTCAGAGTGATGAAACCAGTAGTCAGTCAGAAGAAATGAAGTTCCTCCGATCTGTTAAGGATTGCATGAAACGAGATCAACTTAGGAATGATGAAGGAGATCGGCATTTTCTCGTTAACCGAATGAGTTGTTTATCGTAAGCGAACGTGTGTTAATAATGGCAGGCCTCAGGTTGCCAGAGGTAGCTTCTCAGTACACACCTTTTGAAAGACTCAGTGTCTGCCGTCCTAGGAAGGGATGGGTTGTGGAGCCGGAACAGGTCGCAAGGTTTAACCCTTGAAGTTAACAACGATGATAACAAGAACACCTCTTAGGTTATCACCTGCAAGCTGAATGGCAGCGGTTCTCCTCGCTTCTCGATCTTCAGCCTTCCTCTTCAATCCACAGCGTGAGTCACAATTCATGTCTTCAGTATTTGTCAAATGAGCCCTTCATCTGCAGTTTTCCTCTTCTATTTTCCCTCCTCTGATTCAGCTCTCCTTCTTTCCAGTGCTTTAAAAAGATCTCTTGAGTTAAACGAAAAAGTTCATCGTTCGTAAGCCACTCTCTCCAACCTACCTTAATAATTTTTCTATAGCACCACACATCAAAACTGGGAGCCTTTTCCTTTCTCCCTCTCCTATCGACCATAATTCACTTCCTTACAAAGCACGAAAGTACATTCAAAACCGGTTTCAAACTTCCTCAACTTTAAGCTGATGTTCTTCGAAATGACCATATTTTTCCTCTTACTGAATTCATTCTGGATCTGTCTAATTCTGTTTAACATCTTCCTAGAACTCCGCCCGTCACTTGTTATTTTACTTCCGAAATAGTTGAATTCTTGTTCTTTTTATACGACGTTATTTCCAATCGTCTGTTTTCTTCATCCCTACTGGAGATTAGAATTTTTATCTTCTTTTTTTCAATGTTTTTGCTATTGCAGGCTCCTTTTGCATAATCCGTGTCTTTCTCAAAAACGTGTTGAACACCAACTTACAGATTTTTAATAAAGTCGTTACCGTATCGTACTCTTTTGCTGCAGAATGGCAGATTTCCTGTAACCTGTTTCCGTGACAGAACTGTACCAGTTTACTGTTAGCTGAACGAACACGAGTGATTGTTGAGTCATCTGAACGACTACATGTGAGTCGTCTCTTCATCATACTTTTAAAACTAAAATTAAATTAAAATAAGTCGTATGATGTCATAAATTTTAAATGTATTCAGTAAACACTGGCGATTTTAACGCACTGGCAGCTTGTAACGGTAATACAGTGTTTACGTTCATTTAGATCTTATGGCTGTATCTCTAGGTGAATATGCTATAATTATGTAGAACAATGAAATTCAGCTCATGACGTAGATAACGGTGTACGATAGTTGTAAACGCTGATTAACAACCATTATAAGTTGGTTTCGTGGGCTTTGACTTTTATAGAAATACTGATATATATACGCTTGAGAGAACAATAGAGGAATACGTTTGGTATCACTTGTAATTGAGTACTAACTTCAAATAAGCGTCGTCAAAGTCTAACCGTTCACGTGTAAATTGCACATTCTTGCCAGATACATTGTGTAAGCAGTATTAAAGTACGGAGGCAATTACCGCTAATGCCCGACGATTGTTCGATACAACAAGCTAAATCATCTGTCTAGGATACCAGTTACCGACTATGAACTGAAAGTCACGCATCTAATTGGTCACTACAGAAACCAAACATTCGTTATGTAGTACAGTCAACAATACGGATGTGCCGCGCCCCAAGTGGAACAATGAACGCAGCTGCTACTGGGGCTGGGGTCACAGATCCATGTCTCCGCTGCGGAATTACGCTATCAGCTGATCAATGACGTCATATCGATAATTGTGTGTTTAATCCTTTATTAATTATAAATATTGTGATTTAACTTATTTGACATCTTCTATTTGAATGGGTGTGGATATTCCTTAGTTTCCTCTCTAGTCACTTATAAACATGTGCTTGCTTCTCAGTTCGTTTATGCTTGAAAAAAGTAATCAACAAATATGGTCAGAAAACATCAAGTTTCTCGAGATGTAGGCCTAAATGTAATCTAATATTTACCCTCTCCCATTTATAACGTAAAAGATCTTATGTTGAAAAACGCAGGGAACACTCTTTCAGTAAATGTCACCTGAAGAAGAAGAGAGAGATTGAAGTCGTTATTGGAACACTAATTGTACAATCATAGTCATTGGCTTTTTGGCGTAATCCATGTTATTTTTGGTCGACAATCATAATCATTGGCTTTTTAGCGATCGGGGCGTGGAGATCGTCGGACGCCTCGCCTTCACAATTAAAATGGGACAAAAGAGCAAAAATGAAGGCCCATCCATTGACCAAAATACTTAAAAAATGCAAATCTATAGATTTTTGTGTGAAAGCACGTCCAGCAAATGTTTTAACAATATTTGTTAAATCAACATTAAGAAATTACATATTATAATATTACCGGCAGGCTATTCAGTTTGTATACATTTATTAGTAACTAATGTAGTAGACTATAAATATCGGTATGGAGAACCATACATGACTTCCATGTTCTAAGATTTATATTTAAAATCATTTTCGAAATGAAATATTACCATAGAAACTACTTCTTTCTACTTACTGCTTCAGCCTTAACCACAGTACTGTGGTCACTAACGTATACCACCTCACGTTATCGCACTCGATTTTCACTGATGATGGAAGTCCATGGCATTGCCGAAACGTCTGGTTTCGTAGAAAACATTGGACTACGGCCAAACATCCCGGGAAGGAATTTTAACAAAAACTACTTCTTTGTTGCCGATAACGTTGTACACATATATATAAAAAATATGCATAAAATTAATGGCTTGTATAAGTTAATGTTTGATCTCCGTTAAGTAGTGATCAAGTTTCCAAAGTTTTAATATTATGATGTCCGTAATTAAAACATCAGAGCAGGTTTAGTGTGTATGAGGGTACACCGTGGACAAAAATTTTCAACATTTCCTATTGAGCGTTGCTTAGAGTAAAGCTGCGAATCTACAGTGTGCATTTCACAGAACAAACACGCGGAAAAGAAGGAGCACTCCGAAGTCACTCATGGACCGTCAGCATCTTGCAGAGGGTTCATTCCCTAAAGACGAAAAGTCTGTCTATGAACCGTTCCTCTGTAAACACGTGCAGTTACACTGCCCAGCGATCCACAGGAAGCAAATCGCTATACACGCTGGACACTTTTTCGGCTTGCACGCGTTATGTTGGTGTGGGTTTCGGCACTTTCCATTTAAAAAGCGTGCAAATGTAAGAAAACAAACATGAGTGAGGTCAGAAATAACGCCAATTTTGTGTGTTGTGCGCGCGCGTGCGTGTGTGTGTCTTTCCTGCATTTTTATTGCAGTAATCATAATAATAAAATGGAAACGTAAATATTACATAATTGAGATATGCTTGCCTGCCACGAACGATATATTTTCTCTCATACATGATTTACATTAAAATGAAAAAATTATAATTTTATTGCCTGGCAACAAAATTATTTTATTTTTACTTCCATGTTCCTTAAGGAAATGGAAGCATGGTGATGGCAAAAAAATCGTGTTCGAGATTATTGCAGATTCTGATTGTACGACACTCAAAACATGAAAAAAAGTCATTTTTCGAAAAGTGTCTGTGTGTCTATCTGTCTGTCTGTCTGTAGATTTTTTTCTATGGCAAACGATAACAGCCGCAAATTCAAACAGAATCAAATAATTTTTTGCATACACCCCTGATTTGTAGAGTACTCAAGACCTATTGTTTTTGGTGAAGATCGGTTAAGGGAAAGGGATAGTTTACCTGCAACGGTTTTTTTTAATCAAGGGTAATTTTACTTCCATATTCCTTAAGGAATGGAAGTATGGTGATGGCAAAAAAAATCGTGTTCGAGATTATTGCAGATTCTGATTCTACTACACTCAAAACATGAAAAAAAAGTCGTTTTCCGAAAAGTGTCTGTGTGTGTGTGTGTGTGTGTGTCTGTCTGTCTGTCTGTAGATTTTTTTTCTATGGCAAACGATAACTGCCGCAAATTCAAACAGAATCAAATAATTTTTTGCATGCAGCCCTGATTTGCAGAGTACTCGCGACCTATTGTTTTTGGTGAAGATCGGTTGAGGGAAAGGGGTAGTTTACCTGCAACGGTTTTTTTTTAGCAAGGGTAATTTTGTTTGTTTGGCAAACGATAACAGCCGCAAATTCAAACAGAATCAAATAATGTTTCGCATACAGCCCTCAATTGTAGAGTTCTCAAGATCTGTTGATTTTGGTGAAGATCGGTTAAGGGAAAGGGGTAGTTTACCTGTAACGTTTTATGTTTTAACAAGGGTATTTCCTATGGCAAACGATAACAGCCGCAAATTCAAACAGAATCAAAAGATTATTTGCATACAGCCCTAAATTGTAGAGTTCTCAAGACCTATTGTTTTTGGTGAAGTTCGGTTGAGGGAAAGGGGTAGTTTACCTGCAACGTTTTTTTAACAAGGGTATTTTCTATGGCAAACGATAACAGCCGCAAATTCAAACAGAATCAAATAACGTTTTGCATACAGTCCTGATTTGTAGAGTACTCAAGACCTATTGTTTTTGGTGAAGATCGGTTGAGGGAAAGGGGTAGTTAACCTGTAACGTTTTATGTTTTAACAAGGGTATTTCCTATGGCAAACGATAACAGCCGCAAATTCAAACAGAATCAAAAGATTATTTGCATACAGCCCTAAATTGTAGAGTTCTCAAGACCTATTGTTTTTGGTGAAGATCGGTTGAGGGAAAGGGGTAGTTTACCAGCAACGTTTTTTTAACAAGGGTATTTTCTATGGCAAACGATAACAGCCGCAAATTCAAACAGAATCAAATAATGTTTTGCATACAGCCCTGATTTGTAGAGTACTCAAGACCTATTGTCTTTGGTGAAGATCGGTTAAGGGGAAGGGGTAGTTTACCTGCAACGTTTTTTTATCAAGCGTATTTTTTATGGCAAACGATAACAGCCGCAAATTCAAACAGAATCAAATAATGTTTTGCATACATCCCTGAATTGTAGAGGTCTCAATGACTTTCGATTTTGGTGAAGATCGGTTAAGGGGAAGGGGTAGTTTACCTGCAACCTTTTACGTTTTAACAAGAGTAAAGTACTTGAAAATTTATTTAAACTTTTTGAAACAATGGTAATTGTTAAAAATAAAATAATTTTGTTGCCAGGCAATAAAATTATAATTTTTTCATTTTAATGTAATATAATATTTTACTTCCATATTCCTTAAGGAATGGAAGTATGGTGATGGCAAAAAAAATCGTGTTCGAGATTATTGCAGATTCTGATTCTACTACACTCAAAACATGAAAAAAAGTCGTTTTCCGAAAAGTGTCTGTGTGTCTGTCTGTCTGTGTGTCTGTGTGTCTGTCTGTCTGTCTGTAGATTTTTTTTCTATGGCAAACGATAACTGCCGCAAATTCAAACAGAATCAAATAATTTTTTGCATACAGCCCGGTTTTGCAGAGTTCTCGCGACCTATTGTTTTTGGTGAAGATCGGTTGAGGGAAAGGGGTAGTTTACCTGCAACGGTTTTTTTTTAGCAAGGGTAATTTTGTTTGTTTGGCAAACGATAACAGCCGCAAATTCAAACAGAATCAAATAATGTTTCGCATACAGCCCTGAATTGTAGAGTTCTCAAGACCTATTGTTTTTGGTGAAGATCGGTTAAGGGAAAGGGGTAGTTTACCTGTAACGTTTTATGTTTTAACAAGGGTATTTCCTATGGCAAACGATAACAGCCGCAAATTCAAACAGAATGAAAAGAGTATTTGCATACAGCCCTGATTTGCAGAGTACTCGCGACCTATTGTTTTTGGTGAAGATCGGTTGAGGGGAAGGGGTAGTTTACCTGCAACGGTTTTTTTTATCAAGGGAAATTTTTTTTTTTTGGCAAACGATAACAGCCGCAAATTCAAACAGAATCAAATAATGTTTCGCATACAGCCCTGAATTGTAGATTTCTCAAGACCTATTGTTTTTGGTGAAGATCGGTTGAGGGAAAGGGGTAGTTTACCTGCAACGTTTTTTTAACAAGGGTATTTTCTATGGCAAACGATAACAGCCGCAAATTCAAACAGAATCAAATAATGTTTTGCATACAGCCCTGATTTGTAGAGTACTCAAGACCTATTGTTTTTGGTGAATATCGGTTAAGGGGAAGGGGTAGTTTACCTGCAACGTTTTTTTATCAAGCGTATTTTCTATGGCAAACGATAACAGCCGCAAATTCAAACAGAATGAAATAATTTTTTGCATACGTCCCTGAATTGTAGAGGTCTCAATGACTTTCGATTTTGGTGAAGATCGGTTAAGGGGAAGGGGTAGTTTACCTGTAACGTTTTATGTTTTAACGAGGGTATTTCCTATGGCAAACGATAACAGCCGCAAATTCAAACAGAATCAAAAGATTATTTGCATACAGCCCTAAATTGTAGAGTTCTCAAGACCTATTGTTTTTGGTGAAGATCGGTTGAGGGAAAGGGGTAGTTTACCTGCAACGTTTTTTTAACAAGGGTATTTTCTATGGCAAACGATAACAGCCGCAAATTCAAACAGAATCAAATAATGTTTTGCATACAGCCCTGATTTGTAGAGTACTCAAGACCTATTGTTTTTGGTGAAGATCGGTTAAGGGGAAGGGGTAGTTTACCTGCAACGTTTTGTTATCAAGCGTATTTTCTATGGCAAACGATAACAGCCGCAAATTCAAACAGAATCAAATAATTTTTTGCATACCTCCCTGAATTGTAGAGGTCTCAACGACTTTCGATTTTGGTGAAGATCGGTTAAGGGGAAGGGGTAGTTTACCTGCAACCTTTTACGTTTTAACAAGAGTAAAGTACTTTAAAATTTATTTAAACTTTTTGAAACAATGGTAATTGTTAAAAATAAAATAATTTTGTTGCCAGGCAATAAAATTATAATTTTTTTATTTTAATGTAATATAATATTTTTCATTTAATACAGCAATAAAAAAGCAGGTAAGACACAGCCTGGCTGTTTGGCTGAAAATGATTTTAAATATAAATCTTAGAATATGGAAGTCATGTATGGTTCTCCATACCGATATTTTCATTTAATACAGCAATAAAAAACTTCCATATTCCTTAAGGAATGGAAGTATGGTGATGGCAAAAAAAATCGTGTTCGAGATTATTGCAGATTCTGATTCTACTACACTCAAAACATGAAAAAAAGTCGTTTTCCGAAAAGCGTCTGTGTGTCTGTCTGTCTGTGTGTCTGTGTGTCTGTCTGTCTGTCTGTAGATTTTTTTTCTATGGCAAACGATAACTGCCGCAAATTCAAACAGAATCAAATAATTTTTTGCATACAGCCCGGTTTTGCAGAGTTCTCGCGACCTATTGTTTTTGGTGAAGATCGGTTGAGGGAAAGGGGTAGTTTACCTGCAACGGTTTTTTTTTAGCAAGGGTAATTTTGTTTGTTTGGCAAACGATAACAGCCGCAAATTCAAACAGAATCAAATAATGTTTCGCATACAGCCCTGAATTGTAGAGTTCTCAAGACCTATTGTTTTTGGTGAAGATCGGTTAAGGGAAAGGGGTAGTTTACCTGTAACGTTTTATGTTTTAACAAGGGTATTTCCTATGGCAAACGATAACAGCCGCAAATTCAAACAGAATGAAAAGAGTATTTGCATACAGCTCTGATTTGTAGAGTACTCGCGACCTATTGTTTTAGGTGAAGATCGGTTGAGGGGAAGGGGTAGTTTACCTGCAACGGTTTTTTTTATCAAGGGAAATTTTTTTTTTTTGGCAAACGATAACAGCCGCAAATTCAAACAGAATCAAATAATGTTTCGCATACAGCCCTGAATTGTAGATTTCTCAAGACCTATTGTTTTTGGTGAAGATCGGTTGAGGGAAAGGGGTAGTTTACCTGCAACGTTTTTTTAACAAGGGTATTTTCTATGGCAAACGATAACAGCCGCAAATTCAAACAGAATCAAATAATGTTTTGCATACAGCCCTGATTTGTAGAGTACTCAAGACCTATTGTTTTTGGTGAATATCGGTTAAGGGGAAGGGGTAGTTTACCTGCAACGTTTTTTTATCAAGCGTATTTTCTATGGCAAACGATAACAGCCGCAAATTCAAACAGAATGAAATAATTTTTTGCATACGTCCCTGAATTGTAGAGGTCTCAATGACTTTCGATTTTGGTGAAGATCGGTTAAGGGGAAGGGGTAGTTTACCTGTAACGTTTTATGTTTTAACGAGGGTATTTCCTATGGCAAACGATAACAGCCGCAAATTCAAACAGAATCAAAAGATTATTTGCATACAGCCCTAAATTGTAGAGTTCTCAAGACCTATTGTTTTTGGTGAAGATCGGTTGAGGGAAAGGGGTAGTTTACCTGCAACGTTTTTTTAACAAGGGTATTTTCTATGGCAAACGATAACAGCCGCAAATTCAAACAGAATCAAATAATGTTTTGCATACAGCCCTGATTTGTAGAGTACTCAAGACCTATTGTTTTTGGTGAAGATCGGTTAAGGGGAAGGGGTAGTTTACCTGCAACGTTTTGTTATCAAGCGTATTTTCTATGGCAAACGATAACAGCCGCAAATTCAAACAGAATCAAATAATTTTTTGCATACCTCCCTGAATTGTAGAGGTCTCAACGACTTTCGATTTTGGTGAAGATCGGTTAAGGGGAAGGGGTAGTTTACCTGCAACCTTTTACGTTTTAACAAGAGTAAAGTACTTTAAAATTTATTTAAACTTTTTGAAACAATGGTAATTGTTAAAAATAAAATAATTTTGTTGCCAGGCAATAAAATTATAATTTTTTTATTTTAATGTAATATAATATTTTTCATTTAATACAGCAATAAAAAAGCAGGTAAGACACAGCCTGGCTGTTTGGCTGAAAATGATTTTAAATATAAATCTTAGAATATGGAAGTCATGTATGGTTCTCCATACCGATATTTTCATTTAATACAGCAATAAAAAACTTCCATATTCCTTAAGGAATGGAAGTATGGTGATGGCAAAAAAAATCGTGTTCGAGATTATTGCAGATTCTGATTCTACTACACTCAAAACATGAAAAAAAGTCGTTTTCCGAAAAGTGTCTGTGTGTGTGTCTGTCTGTCTGTCTGTCTGTCTGTCTGTCTATCTGTAGATTTTTTTTCTATGGCAAACGATAACTGCCGCAAATTCAAACAGAATCAAATAATTTTTTGCATGCAGCCCTGATTTGCAGAGTACTCGCGACCTATTGTTTTTGGTGAAGATCGGTTGAGGGAAAGGGGTAGTTTACCTGCAACGGTTTTTTTTTTAGCAAGGGTAATTTTGTTTGTTTGGCAAACGATAACAGCCGCAAATTCAAACAGAATCAAATAATGTTTCGCATACAGCCCTCAATTGTAGAGTTCTCAAGATCTGTTGATTTTGGTGAAGATCGGTTAAGGGAAAGGGGTAGTTTACCTGTAACGTTTTATGTTTTAACAAGGGTATTTCCTATGGCAAACGATAACAGCCGCAAATTCAAACAGAATCAAAAGATTATTTGCATACAGCCCTAAATTGTAGAGTTCTCAAGACCTATTGTTTTTGGTGAAGATCGGTTGAGGGAAAGGGGTAGTTTACCTGCAACGTTTTTTTAACAAGGGTATTTTCTATGGCAAACGATAGCCGCAAATTCAAACAGAATCAAATAATGTTTTGCATACAGCCCTGATTTGTAGAGTACTCAAGACCTATTGTCTTTGGTGAAGATCGGTTAAGGGGAAGGGGTAGTTTACCTGCAACGTTTTTTTATCAAGCGTATTTTTTATGGCAAACGATAACAGCCGCAAATTCAAACAGAATCAAATAATTTTTTGCATACGTCCCTGAATTGTAGAGGTCTCAATGACTTTCGATTTTGGTGAAGATCGGTTAAGGGGAAAGGGGTAGTTTACCTGCAACCTTTTACGTTTTAACAAGAGTAAAGTACTTGAAAATTTATTTAAACTTTTTGAAACAATGGTAATTGTTAAAAATAAAATAATTTTGTTGCCAGGCAATACAATTATAATTTTTTCATTTTAATGTAATATAATATTTTTCATTTAATACAGCAATAAAAAAGCAGGTAAGACACAGCCTGGCTGTTTGGCTGAAAATGATTTTAAATATAAATCTTAGAATATGGAAGTCATGTATGGTTCTCCATACCGATATTTTACTTCCATATTCCTTAAGGAATGGAAGTATGGTGATGGCAAAAAAAATCGTGTTCGAGATTATTGCAGATTCTGATTGTACTACACTCAAAACATGAAAAAAAGTCGTTTTCCGAAAAGTGTCTGTGTGTGTGTCTGTCTGTCTGTGTGTCTGTAGATTTTTTTTCTATGGCAAACGATAACTGCCGCAAATTCAAACAGAATCAAATAATTTTTTGCATACAGCCCTGATTTGTAGAGGACTCGCGACCTATTGTTTTTGGTGAAGATCGGTTGAGGGAAAGGGGTAGTTTACCTGCAACGGTTTTTTTTTTAATCAAGGGAAATTTTTTTTTTTGCAAACGATAACAGCCGCAAATTCAAATAGAATCAAATAATGTTTCGCATACAGGCCTGAATTGTAGAGTTCTCAAGACCTATTGTTTTTGGTGAAGATCGGTTAAGGGAAAGGGGTAGTTTACCTACAACGTTTTTTTAACAAGGGTATTTTCTATGGCAAATGATAACAGCCGCAAATTCAAACAGAATCAAATAATTTTCTGCATACAGCCCTGATTTGTAGAGTACTCAAGACCTATTGTTTTTGGTGAAGATCGGTTGAGGGGAAGGGGTAGTTTACCTGCAACGTTTTTTTAACAAGGGTATTTTCTATGGCAAACGATAACAGCCGCAAATTCAAACAGAATCAAAAGATTATTTGCATACAGCCGTAAATTGTAGAGTTCTCAAGACCTATTGTTTTTGGTGAAGATCGGTTAAGGGAAAGGGGTAGTTTACCTACAACGTTTTTTTAACGAGGGTATTTTCTATGGCAAACGATAACAGCCGCAAATTCAAACAGAATCAAATAATTTTCTGCATACAGCCCTGATTTGTAGAGTACTCAAGATCTATTGTTTTTGGTGAAGATCGGTTGAGGGGAAGGGGTAGTTTACCTGCAACGTTTTTTATCAAGCGTATTTTCTATGGCAAACGATAACTGCCGCAAATTCAAACAGAATCAAATAATTTTTTGCATACAGCCCTGATTTGTAGAGTACTCACGACCTATTGTTTTTGGTAAAGATCGGTTGAGGGGAAGGGGTAGTTTACCTGCAACGGTTTTTTTTATCAAGGGAAATTTTTTTTTTTGGCAAACGATAACAGCCGCAAATTCAAACAGAATCAAAAGATTATTTGCATACAGCACTAAATTGCAGAGTTCTCAAGACCTATGGTTTTTGGTGAAGATCGGTTAAGGGAAAGGGGTAGTTTACCTGCACCGTTTTTTTATCAAGCGTATTTTCTATGGCAAACGATAACAGCCGCAAATTCAAACAGAATCAAATAATGTTCTGCATGCAGCCCTGATTTGTAGAGTACTCAATACCTATTGTTTTTGGTGAAGATCGGTTGAGGGGAAGGGGTAGTTTACCTGCAACGTTTTTTATCAAGCGTATTTTCTATGGCAAACGATAACTGCCGCAAATTCAAACAGAATCAAATAATTTTTTGCATACGTCAGTAAATTGTAGAGGACTCAAGGCCTTCAGATTTTGGTGAAGATCAGTTAAGGGGAAGGAGTAGTTTACCTGCAACCTTTTACGTTTTAACAAGAGTAAAGTACTTGAAAATTCATTTAAACTTTTTCAAACAATGGTAATTGTTGAAAATAAAATAATTTTGTTGCCAGGCAATCTGAAAATTTCAGATTTTGTACCACAAAATCTGAAAAGATTATATTATAGTTTATGAAATGGTTAATAATACGTCAGTGGAAGGTGTAATGAGAAATTAGCAGAAATGGAAACCTGGGGAATGTTAACTGTTCTGTAGATACAATTTTCTCAGAATGTTTGGAAATGATCATCAACATTGAAGAAAAAGTAAGCATATTAAGAAACATATGTAAGTACTTATTATAAAAAAATGTTTGTTTTTTGATAAAGTCATTTTGATTATAAAATATAAATATTTACAACAAGAAAAGAATTTTCAGTTTTCAAAATTTAAATATATTTTTATAAAACAATGGGTTCTTCATTGAGGTGGGGACCATGTCACTCACTCCATCTCAAGCCTCCTCTCCCATTTTGCAGAAAAAGAGGACCCTGTCAAGGCTGATACTTTGACGACAGTGACAGGGCTTTCCACCAAATTCAGCAGAGTGACAGGTAGGCCCAACTCTGATTGGCTCCTCAGATTTCCCCAGCGTTAGTAGGTTCTATGAAAATATTTTATTTCAAAAATGATTTTAAATATAAATCTTAGATATGTTTTATAAATCTCATGTTTTATGTTTTAACATGGGTAATTTTTTATATGACGAACCATAACTGCCGTAAATTCAAACAGAATCAAATAATTTTTTACATATGTGCCTGAGCTATAGAGAACTCAATGTCTGTTGATTTTGGTGAAGATCGGTTACGGGGAAAGGGCAGTTTACCTGAAACATTTTTTGTTGTAACATGAGTAAAGTACTTAATTTTGATAAAGTATCCTGATAAGATCTTAATAATCCACTATAGAAACGTAGATGAAATATCTATATATGAAGAGGCTAGTTGAACGGGCTGGGGGTAATTTTCTATAAATCAAAATTATAGTTGAAGGGGGAGGGGATAATATTTTTTATATGTGTACTACGTTATTGGCAAGAAAGAAGTATTTTTTTGTTAAAATTCCTTCCCTGGCTGTTTGGCTGAAAATGATTTTAAATATAAATCTTAGAATATGGAAGTCATGTATGGTTCTCCATACCGATATTTTCTATGGCCAACGATAACAACCGCAAATTCAAACAGAATCAACTACTCTTTTGCATACAGCCCTGAATTATAGAGTTCTCAAGACTTATTGTTTTTGGTGAAGATCGGTTAAGGGAAAGCGGTAGTTTACCTGCAACATTTTATATTTTAACAAGGGTATTTTCTATGGCAAACGATAAAAGCCGCAAATTTAAACAGAATCAAATAATTGTTTGCATACAGCCCTGAATTATAGAGTACTCAAGACCTATTGTTTTGGTGAAGATCGGTTAACGGGAAGGGGTAGTTTACCTGCAACGTTTTTCTTATCAAGTGTAATTTTTTTCTATGGCAAACGATAACAGCCGCAAATGCAAACAGAATCAAATAATGTTTTGCATACAGCCCTGAATTGTAGAGTTCTCAAGACCTGCTGGTTTTGGTGTAGATCGGTTAAGGGAAAAGGGTAGTTTACCTGCAACATTTTATGTTTTAACAAGGGTAATTTTTTCTATGACGAACGATAACTGCCGTAAATTCAAACCGAATCAACTACTCTTTTGCATACCTTTTTGAGTTATAAAGAACTCAAGTTCTGTTGATTTTGTTGAAGATCGGTTAAGGGAAAGGGGTAGTTTACCTGCAACGTTTTATATTTTAACAAGGGTATTTACTATGGCAAACGATAAGAGCCGCAAATTCAAACAGAATCAAATAATGTTTTGCATACAGCCCTGAATTGTAGAGGACTGAAGGTCTTTTGATTTTGGTGAAGATCGGTTTAGAGAAAGGGGTAGTTTACCTGCAACTTTTTATGTTTTAAGAAGGGTAATTTTTTCTATGACGAACGATAACTGCCGTAAATTCAAAGAAAATCAAATAATTTTTTGCAAACGTTCCTATATTGTATAGAACTTAAGGCCTGTTGATATTGGTGAAGATCGGTAAAGGGAAAGGGGTAGTTTACCTGCAACATTTTATGTTGTATCAAGAGAAATGTTTTCATGACGAACGATAACTGCCGCAAATTGAAACAGAATCAAATATTTTTTTGCATGCATCCCTGCATTGTGGAGGACTGAAGGTCTATTGATTTTGGTGAAGATCGGTTTAGAGAAAGGGGTAGTTTACATGCAACGTTTTTATGTTTTAACAAGAGTAAAGTACTTAATTTATATAAATAAAGTATCTTGATAAGAAGCTCATAATAATCCACTGTAGAAACGTAGATGAAATATCTATAAATGAAGAGGTTAGGTGAACGGGGTGGGGTAATTTTCTATAAATGAAAATTATAGTTGAAGGGGGAGGGGAGAATTTTTTATGTGTACTACGTTATCGGCAACAAAGAAGTAGTTCTTTGTTAAAATTCCTTCCCGGGCTGTTTAGCCGTAGTCCAATGTTTTCTGCAAAACCAGACTTTTCGGCAGTGCCATCGACTTCCATCTCAGTGAAAATCGAGTGCGAAAACGTGAGGTGGTATACGTTAGTGACCACAGTACTGTGGTTAATGCTGAAGCAATAAGTAGAAAGACGTAGTTTCTATGGAAATATTTCATTTCGAATATGATTTTAAATATAACTCTTAGAGCTTGGAAGTCATGTATGGTTCTCCATACCGATATTTAACAATTACCATTGTTTGAAAAAGTTTAAATGAATTCAAGTACTTTACTGTTGTTAAAACGTAAAAGGTTGCAGGTAAACTACCACTTCCCCTTACCGATCTTCACCAAAATCAAAAGGCCTTGAGATCTCTACAATTCAGGGACGTATGCAAAAAAAATTTTGATTCTGTTTGAATATGCGGCAGTTATCGTTCGTCATAGAAAAAATTACCCTTGTTAAAACATAAAACGTTGCAGGTAAACTACCCCTTTACTTTAACCGATCTTCACCAAAAACAACAGGTCTTGAGAACTCTATAATTCAGGGCTGTATGCGAAACATTATTTGATTCTGTTTGAATTTGCGGCTATCGTTTGCCATAGAAAAAAAATTACCCTTGATAAAAAAAACGTTGCAGGTAAACTACCCCTTTCCCTCAACCGATCTTCACCAAAAACAATAGGTCGTGAGTACTCTACAAAGCAGGGCTGTATGCAAAAATTATTTGATTCTGTTTGAATTTGCGGCTGTTATCGTTTGCCATAGAAAATATCGGTATGGAGAACCATACATGACTTCCATATTCTAAGATTTATATTTAAAATCATTTTCGAAATGAAATATTACCATAGAAACTACTTCTTTCTACTTACTGCTTCAGCCTTAACCACAGTACTGTGGTCACTAACGTATACCACCTCACGTTATCGCACTCGATTTACACTGATGATGGAAGTCGATGGCATTGCCGAAACGTCTGGTTTTGTAGAAAACATTGGACTACGGCCAAATATCCCGGGAAGGAATTTTAACAAAAACTACTTCTTTGTTGCCGATAACGTTGTACACATATATATCAGTGGCGAAGTTACATGGAGGCAATTGAGGCAATGCCTACCCTAACAAATTCTGTAGAATAAAAATTATAAATACGTATGAACTACATAACGTAAAGATTATACATTGTTACTGGGACTGTCAAATTTATTAAACCGAAACGTGCTTTATTGAGCGACCGCTAGATGGTGACAGGTGAGATTCGGCATAGTTCGTTTAAAGCGAATGAGACAACCTGAACTTGCCTCAGCGTTTTTTGTATACATCGTATGTAAGCAATGTAGTGGTGTGATAGGGAAGTGTAGGGAGGGGGGATTGTCCCGCGCTGTACACATAGAGCGTTGAGGCATGCCTCACTTCTGTGGTCCAAACAGTTAAGTTAAAGCGCCTGTGTTGTTTCTAAGTGTTTATTTTATGCGGTTATTAAAAGTGTCACTGTTATTCCGCTGAACTAACAGATGATCAAGATTGTTATTTGAATTATTTGTAACATTAAACATATATATAGAAACTAATCAAGTTTAAAAATTTGAAGTTCAATCAGTTGTATTATTGTGTATGACTAATACAAGGATTGTTCAATAGACACACGTATAGAGCTGTAAAGCATTTTTTATTCAACGATTTTAAAAGAAGTCTCCAATAACATTAAGACATGAGTTCCACTGTTGCGCTAACCTGTAGATTCCCTGCTAGTAAAATTCTTACGGCTGTTTGTGGAACCATTCAGTTACAGCAACTCTACCTCAGCGTCCGATTTGACCCACCGTCCTTTTAGTGATTCCTTAAAAAAAATTTAAGATAAGATTTTTGCCTATCCATTCATTAACTACTAGCTTCGCCAGTAAGCAAATTGATGTCCATTTTTTCGGCTTGCACGCGTTATGTTGGTGTGGGTTTCGGCACTTTCCATTTAAAAAGCGTGCAAACGTAAGCAAATAAACATGAGTGAGGCCAGAAATAACGTGAATTGTGTGTTTGTGTCTTACCTGCCTTTTTATTGCCGTATTAAATGAAAAATATTATATTACATTAAAATTAAAAAATTTTAATTTTATTGCCTGGCAACAAAATTATTTTATTTTTAACAATTACCATTGTTTCAAAAAGTTTAAATAAATTTGCAAGTACTTTACTCTTGTTAAAACGTAAAAGGTTGCAGGTAAACTACCCCTTCCCCTTAACCGATCTTCACCAAAATCGAAAGTCCTTGAGACCTCTACAATTCAGGGATGTATGCAAAAAATTATTTGATTCTGTTTGAATTTGCGGCTGTTATCGTTTGCCATAGAAAATACGCTTGATAAAAAAACGGTGCAGGTAAACTACCCCTTCCCCTTAACAGATCTTCACCAAAAACAATAGGTCTTGAGTACTCTACAAATCAGGGCTGTATGCAAAACATTATTTGATTCTGTTTGAATTTGCGGCTGTTATCGTTTGCCATAGAAAATACCCTTGTTAAAAAAATGTTGCAAGTAAACTACCCCTTTCCCTCAACCGATCTTCACCAAAAACAATAGGTCTTGAGAACTCTACAATTTAGGGCTGTATGCAAATAATCGTTTGATTCTGTTTGAATTTGCGGCTGTTATCGTTTGCCATAGGAAATACCCTTGTTAAAACATAAAACGTTACAGGTAAACTACCCCTTTCCCTTAACCGATCTTCACCAAAAACAATAGGTCGTGAAAACTCTACAATTCAGGGCTGTATACGAAACATTATTTAAGTCTGTTTGAATTTGCGGCTGTTATCGTTTGCAAAAAAAAAATTTCCCTTGATAAAAAAAACCGTTGCCGGTAAACTACCCCTTCCCCTCAACCGATCTTCACCAAAAACAACAGGTCGCGAGTACTCTACAAATCAGGGCTGTATGCAAAAAATTATTTGATTCTGTTTGAATTTGCGGCAGTTATCGTTTGCCATAGAAAATACGCTTGATAAAAAACGTTGCAGGTAAACTACCCCTTCCCCTCAACCGATCTTCACCAAAAACAATAGGTCTTGAGTACTCTACAAATCAGGGCTGTATGCAGAAAATTATTTGATTCTGTTTGACTTTGCGGCTGTTATCGTTTGCCATAGAAAATACCCTTGTTAAAAAAACGTTGTAGGTAAACTACCCCTTTCCCTTAACCGATCTTCACCAAAAACAATAGGTCTTGAGAACTCTACAATTTAGGGCTGTATGCAAATAATCTTTTGATTCTGTTTGAATTTGCGGCTGTTATCGTTTGCCATAAGAAATACCCTTGTTAAAACATAAAACGTTACAAGTAAACTACCCCTTTCCCTTAACCGATCTTCACCAAAAACAAAAGGTCTTGAGAACTCTACAATTCAGGGCTGTATACGAAACATTATTTGATTCTGTTTGAATTTGCGGCTGTTATCGTTTGCCAAAAAAAAAAAATTTCCCTTGATAAAAAAAAACCGTTGCAGGTAAACTACCCCTTTCCATCAACCGATCTTCACCAAAAACAATAGGTCGCGAGTCCTCTACAAATCAGGGCTGTATGCAAAAAATTATTTGATTCTGTTTGAATTTGCGGCAGTTATCGTTTGCCATAGAAAAAAATCTACAGACACACACACAGACACACACACACACACACACACACACAGATACTTTTCGGAAAACGACTTTTTTTCATGTTTTGAGTGTAGTAGAATCAGATCTGCAATAATCTCGAACACGATTTTTTTTGCCATCACCATACTTCCATTCCTTAAGGAAATATGGAAGTAAAAATCTACAGATAGACACACAGACACTTTTCGAAAAACGACTTTTTTTCATGTTTTGAGTGTAGTACAATCAGAATCTGCAATAATCTCGAACACGATTTTTTTTGCCATCACCATACTTCCATTTCCTTAAGGAACATGGAAGTAAAAAATGGATACCCAAAAATGTAGTAATATACAAAATTTATAACATAAAAATGTTATAATAAACATACAAATTCCTTGTAGGTCTAAAGTGCATCGTCAAAACTATATCCTAAAGCAACATAAAGTTAAACAAAGAACTACATTAAAAGTAATAAAATAAATCACTTACCATTACATGTTAATGGTTCCGTCTTCTGTATAAATAAACACTTAATTTTTATTTTTAATATTTAATAAATATTTAAACGAGACATTTTTAAATGTAACTTTCTTTGTCTTAATTGCTGAAAAGTCGGTTATTAAATCACTACAATTTAAACACGAAGGAATGTCGTTTTCAGTTGAAAGTATCGCTAGATTTGATATCCTGTCTTGAGATATTGTTGATCGTAGGTATGATTTAATCAATTTGAACTTACTAAACGATCTTTCACAAGAAGACACAGACACTAGTAAAGTAACCAAAATTGTTAAAGCTGTTGCTAGGCTTTGTAGGCATCTTGCTTTGAAGGCTTCTAATCTCATTGAAGAAATGTATTGTAGCAGTCCCTGAGGTGTAAAGTCTTTTTGTTCTCCGTTAACTTTTTCTCTTTTTAATAAAAGTATGACGTCTTTCAAGTCACTGAACAATTTTTCACTGTTTAGATCATGTGGATACAGTTTTTCAAGCACTGTACACTTAATATTGAGTTGGGAAAGCTGTTCCTTAAAATGTATATCCCCATCATTTACGTAGGCCTCTTTACAGAGGAACTCAAAGTGTTTTTCTAACTCTTTTATGTTAGAGAAACTGCTTGAAATTTCAACTGACAGTCTGTCCAAATTTCTATTAGAGAACGTCGCATTTCTTGCTGAACGGTTAATCCAGAATCACCTGCTTACTCCCCTGGCATCGTGTGCTTCCTTCTTATCCTTTTTGTTATACTGACACCCCATTCATTACATACCTGCTCTGCCTTAGTAACGACATTGTCACACAACTCATTCCTCCAAACTTTTAATTTGTCCGTTAGCGCCTCCAGAAGTGCCAATGCTTTAATAAAGCCCTTTGGTCTGCAAGATTTTCTGGATTTTCTCCATAGAAGAAAGAATATCTGTCCAGATAAGGAGCAAGGTCACAAAGTTAAAGTTTTCTATCGCATTAACTATTAATACTGCATCTTCCCTCGTATCAATGTTTCAGTCAGTGTGTCCCTCAGTTTCTCCAGTGCAGCGATCACTTCATCCGCCTGAGTGGATATTGCTTTCACCGCATCTGCTTTTGAACTGCACCTGGTATCACAATGTCTTGTTAGAGTAATATTTACGAAGTCTTTAAGAACACCCCATCTATGAGTGGAACAGGAAAAAAGGTGAATAGACGTTCTACTGTCCCAAAAAATGTCACTGCCTGAACATTACGTGAGCTGCATGAACTCCAACCAAGTTAAATGAATGGTTGTCACAGGGAACACACAGCTAGCGGATTCAAAGCTAATTCTAATATTCTCTTCTGAACTCCTGAATGGATACCAGCCATTGTTGCCATACGACTGACCTCTGCAATTGATAACATTCAGTCCATCTCTCAAGTTTACATGTAACTAAGCTTGCTTCCGTGATCCCCTCCGCTTTTTTTCACTTCTAACGGAATGAAATCTTTGAACACTTCCTTGATATCAACAGAATTGCCTTTAATTCCAACAAATCTTATAATCTGAGACATTTGTTCTACATGTGCAGCTTGCGGTGTTGTGTCAAATATAATACTGAAGTACTTCGCCTCCTTACATGCAGTAATAATATATTTGCGCACTCTTCCTCCTATCAGCCTTATTATTTCATTTTGAATAGCTGGCGAAAGATACGATATACACCCAGATTTACGAGAGGCTGGATCCAAATGAGATCTCGTGACAGGGTCAAATTTCGCCCAAGTATTTTAACAAAGCCAGAAAGTTTTCAGGATTTGGATCGTTAGTAATTGACTCTCGATATCCTCTCAGTCCCAGATTTTGTTGTTCAAGACTCTGGAAATGACCCATTCGAGGATTTCTTTCCATATCTTAACTGCCTTTACTCATTTGTTCCTGAAGTAGATCATCAATAAGTCCCCCTTTGTTTAAAGAACGTTCCAATTCCTTCCATTCCAAAAACGCAGAGCGATGAACGTATTTTCATGATCCTGAATACGGGAATACTTTCGCCACGATGAAAACCCATTTTCACTATTGAAATGGCTTCTTTGATAGTTTTTTGTGGAAATAAACTGCAACAAAAGCAAAATAGAGATTTTTAGTTGGAGAAAACACATCTTAGTGCGATTTACCTTTTCGCAATTTGCAAGGTTTTATCAAACCAATACTTGTTTAAGGATAGTCCAGTTTCATCTTCATGAAAATGGCTGTCCTTATTCTGCAACTGACATGTTCCTCTAATCACCATTATATCTTGGAAGGATTGAGATATCTCGCTTAGCCAAGCCCCACATCTTGTAGAGCAGCACCGGAAACACGGTCTATATTGTTGCTAGTAATGTTCTGTCCTTCATCGCCTGTAATTTCAAAACTTCACGGTCCAACATCATCCATGGTACTAGAACCAACTGAATCTTGTAACTGTACTTTGACACTTTCACAGTTTGAAGAATTCACGTCGTTAACTTTACTGTATTTGTCAACAGCTTCATCGCTAACAACATCCATTTTGTCATCACAAGTTGATTCTTTGTTAATTGTAATATTTTGACACTCAGGGTCGATTTTTCTTGAATAAAAGACTTCATAAACTCTTTAGAACTTGTTGCTGTTCTTAATCTTATATTAAGAAAATCTTAATTTCCTGTAGTTTTTAAGGAATAATCGTATCAAAGAAACTAGTTGTTTGTAGTTTTATAAACTGAAAACAATTTTTTCAAGCCTACTTTTTTTGCTCACTTTGCCGCCCTCCTGTCTATGCCCCCTGGGGCCCCCGTAGCTACGCCTCTAATCATAGTTTTCTTGTTTCAGCTTCTTTATCATGGCACTTGATATCAACTTAGGTTTTATCGTTTACTGTTTCAGTTAGTACAATATGGGTGGAAATATAATAGACGAGCGTTTAAGATTTCTGTCAGCTGCTGCTCAGAAGTGCTTGAAGCACAAGTTTGAACTTAATACCGCAGTTGTTTTTAATGCAGCTCCTCCTGCACTGATTACAGAGGACAACAAATTTAAACCGACTTTTTTCTAAATATAATTATTTCACTACGACTCGGAACACAAAACTTTTTATGGGTAAAAACGTAAAAGTTTTACCTTATGACCTGAACCGGTTTTCACTTTTAAAAAGCTTCTTCAGAGGTTGCCGCTGGTACCACTGTCCGACTTTGTGTTGGCGACGGAATCGATTTTCGAAAGATCGATGTTGTCTGTGTGTGGGGTGTGATATGTTCGAATAATGCGTGTGATTTGAATTGTGTCTGTTCGTTTGCAATGTGTGGTTTGCAAAGGTGGATTCTGTAGTGGAGTGGAGTGCCTTTGTGTGTTCAATGTATCTTTGTTTGAAGCTACGTTCTGTCTGGCCTATGTAGAATTTGTTGCAATCTGAGTAATTTAGTTTGTAAACACCAGGTAGATCGAATTTGCAAACCGCCTTATTGAAGCAAACCACACATACAAAAACATCGACAATAACATGAACATTCTACACGTACACACAAAAGGCCGAAAACTAGACACTCTAGAACAATTGGAAATATACAAACACACGAAAACAAATAAAAACGACATCCTAAACGAACAGGACAACGACAACCTAACCTAACCTAATATAAATTTTGTGAATTGTTACTAGATAGAAAATTACAACATAACCTTCAATTTAGGTAATAAGGCTTTCCCCAAAGTTGTAGTTAATGAGTTGTTGAGTGTTATCGTTTTTGGTGGTAAAAAACTTGAAACACAATTTTTAAAGACTCATATCACCCAAAGTAATGACTCTACAGGAATAAAGAAATCTCAACTTGTGTAAAAAAAAAATATATTTCTAGTCCCTACATTTTTTAAAATAAAATCAATATTTGTTTATTTATTTAACAGATATTAATAAATTCGAGGTACCAAAATTAGTGGGGCCAGAATTTTTAACTCCCAAAACTTGAAAACCGTTGACTTTCATGAAAATTGCATACCAGCTTTCTTTCTTAGAATTCAAGGGTTTATTCATGTTTGAGGTTATTTATAATAATTTTTATTTTTCACCCACTACCCCCTAAAGGAGAGCACCCAACACTTTTTTCAACTTTTAATTTGACACTTTGTCAAAAATATTACAAAAGATTTCATGTTAATTCGTTTTATTACAAAATATTCAAAGGCAATGTGCTTCATTGACTGTACTAAATATGTTTTTATATCTTTAACATATGTGTTTTTTATGTGACAAAGTAAAATAATGTGTGTTTGGCAAGTGATTTTACATGTTTGTGCACGCATACAAAGGTATAATATATTGCTATGGAATGACAACTACCAACATGTGGTCAACAACAATCACTGTAAGTACTTCATTCATTGCCCCTTAAATAGCACTCTGGTAGATCATTATTTGTATTTGTGTTCTGTGTCTGTTACGTATAACAGTAACTGCGATACATATTAATGTTTGACATTTATATTTGTGAGTAGTTCAAGTTTAACAATAATGACATTAAGTTAAGCTAGAGCTAATTCTTCTTTTTGTGTGTTAGTATACAATGTTTTTTTTGAGTTCCTGAAAGTGTGTGTGATATTGTGTGATGTTTCTAATATTAAGTGTATCTGTTTTCTGTGGTTGGTACGGTACTTACACTAAATACAACTGCACTGAGTCTAATTACACCAAAATTTGTTTTCATTTGTGGATTGACTGCTGCCCCACCTTAAAAAAACTACACAGTCCGGTTTAATAGCGTAAAATTTTAAAGAATATTTAAACATTTTGTAACAAAATATTGTTAATCATAAATGAAAACATAATAAAATGTGAGTGTTGGTTTACTGCTGTCAACTACAAGAATTTTTGAAACTAGTTCTGGGCCTACCACTGTCCTCCCTCACTGTTTTCTGTCTTGACTACAATATGTCGACTTAATCCTTCATAACAAAAGCATCATTATATAACATCAATGAATTAAACAGGATTCCAATGTTCAAACAGAAAAATTAAAGTTATCCGGGGGTATATTCATGTGATTATGGAATTGTCGTTCTACACAGTGAATTCGTGGTCGGGGGACTCATGCACTTGGGAAAGTTGATAGAAAGTAAATCTTCATTTCAACAAATTAATAATGGTACATGTAACTCAAACAATAGTTTATTATTAATTTAGGCAATTAAATATATAAGAAATCAAGTTCAACAAGGAGTGATGAAAAGGAATTAAAGTACTAATAAAATTTAGTGGAACAATCCAACCGATTGTCATTCATTTAAATTCTATAGTTAATTTCAATTGTTTTATAAATCTAACTTAACTTTTCATAATCATATATTATTGGTTTTATTGCCAACATAACTCTGTTCTGATATATAACCTTTTCATAATTTTGGATTTTAACTTATTTTGTTTAGTGTTCATTTGTAATAATGTCTGTTTAGTATGGGGAGTTGAAGAAGATATTCTGATTTGAAAAGTGATTTCTAATAAACAAAATATATTTTTGTTAGACAACATCTCTTTAATTTAACTCAAACCTAATGAGCATGACATCTTCAAACATACAGTATGAGAATTATTGTTATTACAGTTGAATTTGTTTTTAGCTGTATTATTAATAGCACAGTCTTCACAAAAGCCTTATCAGACTTATCAGATATAAGATAAATCATAAATTTTAGAAACTACTAACAGTAAACGTATTTTTTGCTGTATTTGTGGCTCTTTTTCTAAAATATATTGCTCTGTTACTCACAAAACAAACATAACACAATATGTCCTATTAAAATAATACGCTCTGTAAGAGTACTTGTTCAATTTTGATAGTTGTTCACCATGATTCTGCATTGTTTTCATTGAATAGTTAAGTGGTTGAAAGTGATATTTTGTATGTAGAATCAATTTAGTTTATTCAAAGCTTTTAAAACTTGTGAAATTTAAACAAATACTATAAAGTTAGTTATTAGTCAAAATTTTTATATTTATGTTTTGTTTAGAAATGTATTATTGTTGCTTCTAGAAATAAAAAAAGTTTATAGGAAAAAGTATAATACTTGGTTGAATACAAAAAGGTTAAAATTTTCTGTGTGCACTTTGTGAAAATTCAGCTCATGTATACTGACATTTTGTAATTATTATTATTTGCTTCATATTCTTTTCTGAGGTGTGTTACATTATATGATATTTCTTATATTCTGACTTTCAGCTATTCCCATTTCTCTTCGCTAGTTTTTGTTGTTGTCAGAATGATAAACACCATAAAACTAAATCGCTCAGAATTTAATAAATACATATGAAAAGTTAAATACTTAATGTTTAAAAGGAATAAATCCCAAATGTTTAGTACCAAGCCACGTGTTGTTCAATCAAATATATTGGAACTTACCGTCTGCGGCTTTTCAGAAACAACGTCTTTATAAAATTTACGTGTTTCGGGACCCTTGTCCCATCATCAGAATTTAAAAATAATTGTGTATCATTTAAATTTGATACACTTGTCAAACACTTAAAATATTAAAATCCAATATAAAAATAACTTAATATAACATGATAATATAATATTTACAGCGAGTGCGAAGGTTACCGATGTACATCGTATGAAAACCGACCGCGCACTAATTTACGTCTCGCTCCCACCACGACAATAGCGCAAGGCAGTGTTGTACAATACATTTGACTTGAAGACCAATTTATCATTTAAAACATGCGGCTTGGTATCAGTATTATTGTGTGCTTTATAAATTTCGTACTCTTCAAGAGCGTTCAAATATCGCCCTTTCTTACATATGTGAAGGGGTTTCAAATTAGTTTTAAAATTAGTGTAGCTATGATTTTCGGAAATGAGGTGTTCTGCAAATTTTGACTTGATATTGTCCAAACTGTGAAAATGTGTAGGCGGCCTATGTTCTATAAATCTTTTTAAAAAACCACGTCCTGTCGTTTTTAAAAAACCATTTAAAATTGCTGTTAAACACATTGCTGTTGCTAATGGTTATGATGTCAATATGGTGAACAACATCCTTCGAAAACATAAGAAGGGACATAGCAACATTAACGGACGTAAAACACGCGAAAATACAACACGCAAATATATTGCAACACCGTACACATACCTTATGCCACAGATCTTTGGGTCAATTTGTGGTAAAACCAGTAATATCAAGGTCACTTATAAGACCACTAATAGTATTATGAATAATCTTCGTGTCCGCAGAACCACCAGCCTTGAACACAAAACTGGTGTTTACAAATTGATATGTGACGATTGCGACGCCTTTTATGTAGGCCAGACAGGACGTGGTTTTTTTAAAAGATTTATAGAACATAGGCCGCCTACACATTTTCACACTTTGGACAATATCAAGTCAAAATTTGCAGAACACCTCATTTCCGAAAATCATAGCTACACTAATTTTAAAACTAATTTGAAACCCCTTCACATATGTAAGAAAGGGCGATATTTGAACGCTCTTGAAGAGTACGAAATTTATAAAGCACACAATAATACTGATACCAAGCCGCATGTTTTAAATGATAAATTGGTCTTCAAGTCAAATGTATTGTACAACACTGCCTTGCGCTATTGTCGTGGTGGGAGCGAGACGTAAATTAGTGCGCGGTCGGTTTTCATACGATGTACATCGGTAACCTTCGCATTCGCTGTAAATATTATATTATCATGTTATATTAAGTTATTTTTATATTGGATTTTAATATTTTAAGTGTTTGACAAGTGTATCAAATTTAAATGATACACAATTATTTTTAAATTCTGATGATGGGACAAGGGTCCCGAAACATGTAAATTTTATAAAGACGCTGTTTCTGAAAAGCCGCAGACGGTAAGTTCCAATATATTAGATACTTAAAATATTAATCTTTTTTATGCACATTATAAATTTAATTAATGACTACTTACTGAATGAATAGATTTTCAACATTATTAAAGTAGACTGGGATGATTGATAGTCCAATCAGTTTTTCAAAACAGCAGTAAATAACATCTCTTATAAAAAGATTAATTAATATTTTATATTTGTAAATTGTTTACTGATTTACTACTTAATGTAAGTTAATTTTTAAATTTTATTTTATATCATTCTGGTGTTTATGCGTGTAGAATTGATTTTTTATTAGTACTTAGAATCGGATATTTCCTGAGTACAATCTATATTTTTCATTGATTTCCACAGCTAGGGATTTGCGAATGATTTTCCAACTAAAATGTCTTTATTAAACACTATTTTGTAACCATCGGGGGGGGGGAGATATGATAAGCTGTTAGGTGTTATCCTAATTAGCTCTAAATCATTCCCACAGTTAAGGGTACCTTGGAGCAGAAACAGTAAATTCAGTTCACGATGTCATCCTGAAATGAAAGCAGGAACTAAATTCTGTTCTTTTGTAGACCAGAATTTGTAGAGTTGACATATGGATCCCTAGTTTTCAAATTTTCTTCTCCCTACTGCCTGTAAATTCCACATTTTTTTAAGGGCCACCTGTGTTCTGTCATTCTCTTCATGCACTGACCCAGTTCGGTCTCTTGTTTTATTACATAATTTAATAAATAAGTACACACACACACATTTTTGCAAGGCCACAAATACCTCTGAGAGGCATATGTAACAGTCTTCTCTGAAAGCATATTAAGCATTAGTTTTGGCTAATTAAAACATACTTTAATTCATTAAATTTTTTATATCTCTTTTCTTAAATTATTTATATATTTTTCAGAAAGTGTATGTCTTCCTAGCTAAGGTAATAAATTTCTTAGAATTTTAAAGAGTTTGATATACAGTACAATGGCAAAATATGATTATAAAAATAAGACCACATGATTAAAATGTAACTGATTGTTGCATCTAAACTTGTGTTCTTATAATGCATTTACTTATGTAGATGGTTTATATATTTTATTACCTGTAATGGCACTAAAATTTATGACAAAGAACTACTTTATTGTGTTTAGCTGTTGCTCCCTGTATTTTAAATCAACAAAAGTCAGGTATTTTAGCATATTGTAGGTCATCGTGTCAATGATTTCTCTGAGTTTATTATGGCTTCATTACTTCAGTGACCACTCAAAGCATAAATAAACCTAAATTTTCTGTTTCTAGTTTTTTATAGTAAAATAACATGCTTGGTAGGAAATTGGGCAGTATAGTTCAGCAACAAAATGTCATTATTTTCAGTTTGATGCATTTGCACATTTGATTCTTCAGTAGTGAAGCATAGCCATGCTTGCAGTTATGTAGTCATGCAATGTCTATTTAATCTATCATGTTGTTAGTAATTAATCTATTTTTGTGTTGTTTTTCATATTATATTTTCTATTAAAATCTAATTAATTACTTTATTCATATTTTAATATAATCTTTTAAATGTGAATAACTGTACAGTGTTCAAAATATGTATACAAAAAATAAAAAACTTGCTTTTGATGTAAGCAATTTTTGTCTGCTAAATTTAGTATATTTTAAAATAAATGATTTAACACACAAATAATTGATTATTATATGTTAATTTAAATTTCTTCAATACACTAAGAAAAATATATCTTGTTTTAATATAATACAAGATTATATCATGGTGCCTTGAGTTTTCTGAGAAATAAAATGTGTTAGCACTGAAATAATGTTTGTAAAGTGTACTTCTAGAAATGCCAAGTTTTCAAGGTTGTTGGATTGTGTTAACATATCTTCTTTCATTTTGTAAACAGAATATCTTTATTTATCTTTTTATTTTTATAATAAACAGAATTATTTTATGTGACTTTTTGTAAAGTGGATTGCTGCAGTGATTTGCATGCTATGTAGTATTTTGAAATGCCTTTGATACTTCTGGATCTTTGTCCACTTATTGTTATTATTCCTCTTAAAAAGTAAAAACTAAAGAAACTCAAAAATAAAATGAGGTCCCCTCCCAATTCTCAATTAATCAACCTAGTTCCAGTAGTTCAAGCTATGAAAGTCCAACTGACATATAATTACTGTAATTGTTTTATTTGATCTTATCAGCTATTTATATAAATGTTATCTGATATTTATTTAAATTAATATTTATATTTGCTTTTGTAGTTAATATTTCTAGCACGACAATTTATATAGAAGTCGACAGGAAATTAACTGCTGCCACATCACTGCATTCTATTGAATGTATGTTTGTGTACAGTATATCCTTAAGAATTCTTAATGATTTTTGTATCAATGTCAAGAGAGCAAGCTATTACAAGTAGTAAACATGTTTATTTCAAATAACTTTGTATGTATAAACAAGTATGTATACATTTCTTCAGAATCAGATCATACTTCATATACAATCTGATATCTAAATATTGTGTGTATTTTTAATATCTCTTATGTTCTAAAGTGCTTAATTTAATGTAGATATCTTTTGTACATCACAGGGTGATTACATATGGATAGAGCCCGTGTCTGGCAGGGAGTTCGATGTAGCTATTGGTGCTCGGGTAATATCGGCCGAAGGAAGAAGGATACAGGTCAAGGATGATGACGGAAAGGTAAAAATCTGTTTCATATTATTATTATACGTTTTCACGTATTGATTCAGATAAATCTTTCAGAGTCAGATAAGAATTGAGAGTCATATTTTGCATTGAGAAAAATAAAGAGTATAGTTTCTAATCTGATATGTGTAGTAATAACATCATAAGTAAGCAGTAATCTATTCAGCAATAAAGTCATATAAAATACAAATCTATACCATGTCTTCATTAACTGTCAGTATTGATTCTATAGTATAAAAACAGAAAATAAATCCAATAACATCAGTAGTGAATATGAAGTAATAATGAACATGCTGTTTTGATATTATTTGAAGGCATAATGATTAAAGGGAAAGGTAAAGTATTTTAAATTTATTTTGTAAGTGAAAGAATCTAGATAAAAGGAACAAAATATGTATTATATGTATTTTCTATAAGTTAATCAAATTTTTTTCTTATGTGGTGTCCACAAAATTTTCTTCACATTTAAATAAGGGACCAAAGGACAAGACTTTTGAGTGTGATACTTGCATAAATGATAGTTAATATTAGTATCATACTTTTTACAGTTATCAGATGTTTGTAACACATACTTAGACAGACTCATGAAAAAAGAAAAATGCAATGTATTACCAAGTAGAAATAATGGGATTATTTGAAATATAGAAAATACAGGTAAGCCCTGTGTTGAAGAGAATCTTCTTGTGAAAAGATTATGGAAGTGAATTTATATAAACATAGAGAGTGTTAGAGTGCTTGTGTGAATCTGAATTCACATATAATGTATTAATAGGTAATCAGATGTTTATGAATAGGCCTATACTTCTAAGCTTAATACGGTATGAATTCATATTTACTCTAAACTGTTGAACAAACTAGCTTTTCTTGAATTAAGTTTGTTTTTAATTGTTGTATTAGTCTATTACATAAGTGATTCCCAACCATTATATTATTTGCATACCCTTGATGGTCTGTTTTTACAAATAGTATCCCTGCATTAAAAAATTTTTAATTGCTACTTTTCCACAAATCAATTTCAACTTTTGCTCAACAACAACGTAAATAAATAACAATAATTAAGAAAACAATGTAAATGTAATGGAACATTTCATTCATGTCTTTAATTAAAAACCGAATTGATTATGTATATCTTTATAAGCTCAGACATCTGAACTGCTCTAATAGTGTGGTTCTTAAAATTATTATTAATCAATGGGGCAATATACTCATTACAAATTATAAGATTTCAAACATTAGCCATTGTAAAAATTAATAAACACGATGTTTCGACCTCTATAGAATCAGAGGTTGTCTTCAGGTGAACAAAAAATTAATAGAAAGATAAATTTGTCACTAACGAATAGATATCGTCAAAACTCCAAATCTTAGTTGTACATTATACAAATATAGTGCTAAAATAATAATAATAATAATAATAATAAAACAGTAACAAATATAGTGCTAAAATAATAATAATAAAATATTGTTTACGTTGCAACCACGGGAGGAATCCTTCTTTGCTGGAATGGTAAGTACCGTCTGATTATTATCATTATTTTAGCACTATATTTATATAACTAAGAGTTGGAGTTTTTATGATATCTATTTCTTAGTGATAAATTTATCTTTGTATTAATTTTTTGTTCGCCTGAAGATGACCTCTGATTCTATAGAGGTTGAACCGTCATGTTTATTAATTTTTACGATGGCTAATGTCCGAAATCTTATAATTTGTAATGCTCTAATAGTGAATTATTTTAAATGTCTCAGGAATGTGTGTTCTTCACGCTGTTGACATATACCTGTATTATTTGCCTGCCATTGCTAATTGTTTTCTATAGGAGTGCAGTTACCACATGTTGGGAACTGCACCATTAGAGAATATTTGATTCTAATTAAGACTTGTGTCATCACTGTGGATGAGATAAATATATTTTTTATTCATAAATTGTTTACATGAATGACATGTTGGTATATTACATACCATACAGTGATGCTGAATGTTACTGGTACAGTAGTGGCATTCATTGCCAATCAAGTTATATGATAATTCCATAAGTACGCTTACTTGTGAAGGTGCCAACTCACAATGTGGTATGTTTTATTCATGTACTGTCATGTGTTTTACTTAACAGTTTTAAAATTTTAATTTACATTTTTCAGATAAATAAATTTCAAAGCGTGTCAATAAAACCTGTATCTGAATTTTAAACAAAACTCTTAGATTCTAAAAACAATATTTCTCACAATATTTTATTATTAAATAAATCCTTAAATTTTTAGTGACCGTCAATCAATGAATGTTTTAGTGGATGGTTAGTGAGGATCGGTCAATAATACATTGATTGATGCAAAATAGCTAAAATTTGTATTATTGACCGATCCTCACTAACCATCCACTAAAACATTCATTATTAAATAAAATCAGATATTATTAGTCCCTCCTTGTCTGTTATGTGTGTGTGTGTTTCTGTATTAAATTTTAATCTCATGCAGTTGCAGTAACATCCTCAATTTATTGTTAATACACATTTAGTGTATAAGTTCTGTACATAGTGTTAGTTGAAACAGGAAAGATAGATTAAGTAAATTAAATTTTGACCCTTATTTTGTATTGTTTTGAACGTACAGAGAACATCATTGAGCCAGTTCTCTTCATGTCAGTTTTCAGTCCCACAGATTCTGTTTGTACAAATAGACTGTATAAATAAATGATAAAATCTTATTAATAACATGTGTTTTCAATAATTTTCATTATAAATAACTTGAATGTTGAAAATATATTTTTCCTGTTAGTAGTTTTATCAGATGGACCAAAAACCAAAATATACTGAGTAATAAACTAATACTTCATGTATGGTTAATGCCTTTTGTATCCACTCTGTGTGTGTGTGTTTATAATTTTATTACATATTATATGCACTTCATTAAAGTCATAAACATTATACAATTGTTGTGTTAAAGTATATGTTACTGTTTTATCTATATTTTAAGATATTTGTATCTTTAAACAGAGAGTGGTGCCTAAATCAATTTATTCTCATATGAGTAGACATGGACCCTGCTGTTAGACAACTGTTCCCTGATGAGGATTTCTTCTTTCTTCAGGAAGCAATTTCTCCTGTAGCTGCACTAGGCCCTTTCATGGCTCTGTGTTTGAGCATTTGAAATATAATGACTATTTTTTGCAACAAGCTGCGTTACATATAATACATTATTATATTATTAAATTACATTATTATACCATCTGACTAACAAGTGATATCAGATAATGGATCATGTAAACTATTGTTGATTATGTTTACAAGAGAATTTTAGCTTCTGTTAGCGTAGCTTGGTTAACTCACACCCTGTTTTACAAGAACCTTCTCACCACATCCCTCCCACCCCTAGGCATCTAACACGTAAGTTACTAGTGACAGAGTACATAATTTCCAGGGGCAATTTCTTTCCCTTGACAACTCGCCTCCATTTCTCTCTGGAAATGACACATTACTGGTCCTTTTCTGAAAATTCCTGTAACACTATAGATTCCTATCCTTCCTTTGGATGTTTAAATTTAAATGAACTGAACAATCCATTTCAGTTAATAATATAGTTAATCTGATATAGAACTATTAGCATAATTAGAATTTCTAATTTGTGCACATTAGTGCTGTGATACAGGCTTTGTAGTCTCTCTCTCTCTCTCTCTCTCTCAAGGCCTGTTGATTTTGATGAAGATCGGTTAAGGGAAAGGGGTAGTTTACCTGGAACATTTTATGTTCTAACAAGAGTAAAGTACTTAATTTTGATAAATAAAGTATCCTGATAAGAAGATCATAATAATCCACTATAGAAACGTAGATGAAATCTATAAATGAAGAGGCTAGTTGAACAGGGTGGGGGTAGTTTTCTATAATAGAAAATTATAGTTGGAGTGGGAGGTGATAATTTTTACTTCCATGTTACATAAGGAAATGGAAGTATGGTCATGGCGAAAAAAATCGTGTTCGAGATAACAGTAGATTCTGATTGTACTACCATCAAAACATGAAAAAAGTCATTTTTCGAAAAGTGTCTGTGTGTAGAATTTTTTCTATGGCAAACGATAACAGCCGCAAATTCAAACAGAATAAAATAATTTTTTGCATACAGTCCTGAATTGTAGAGGACTCAAGGCCTATTGTTTTTGGTGAAGATCGGTTAAGGGAAAGGGGTAGTTTACCGGCAACGTTTTATGTTTTAACAAGGGTAATTTTTTCTATGACGAACGATAACTGCCGCACATTCAAACAGAATCAAATATTTTTTTGCATACGTTCCTGAATTGTAAAGGAACTCAAGGCCTGTTGATTTTCATGAAGATCGGTTAAGGGAAAGGGGTAGTTTACCTGGAACATTTTATGTTTTAACAAGAGTAAAGTACTTAATTTTGATAAATAAAGTATCCTGATAAGAAGATCATAATAATCCACTATAGAAACGTAGATGAAATATCTATAAATGAAGAGGCTAGTTGAACGGGGTGGGGGTAGTTTTCTGTAAATGAAAATTATAGTTGGAGTGGGAGGTGATAATTTTTACTTCCATGTTACATAAGGAAATGGAATTATGGTCATAGCGAAACAAATCGTGTTCGAGATAACAGTAGATTCTGATTGTACTACCATCAAAACATGAAAAAAGTCATTTTTCGAAAAGTGTCTGTGTGTAGAATTTTTTCTATGGCAAACGATAACTGCCGCAAATTCAAACAGAATAAAATAATTTTTTGCATACAGTCCTGAATTGCAGAGGACTCAAGGCCTATTGTTTTTGGTGAAGATCGGTTAAGGGAAAGGGGTAGTTTACCTGCAACGTTTTACGTTTTATCAAGAGTAAAGTGCTTAATAGAAGCAGGATAAATAAGTGCTTTTATTTTCAGGATAATAAAGTATCCTGAAAATAAGGTCATAATAATCCACTGTAGATGAAATATCTATAAATGAAAAGGGTAGTTGAAGGGGGAGGGGGTAATTTTTTTTACAAATTAAAATGGTAGTTGATGGAGGAGGTAAATTTTTATAAGTTTTATATGTGTACTACGTTATTGATAACAAAGAAGTAGTTTCTATGGAAACATTTCATTTCACTTTAACAAAATTCTATATTTTTTATTTTAATTTAAATCACGTATGAGTGAAAATATATCGTTCCTGGCAGGCAAACATATCTCAATTATGTAATGTTTACTTTTCCAAAGTTTTATTATTGTGATTACCGCAATAAAAAGGCCAGCAGGACACACACACACACACAATTCGCGTTATTTCTGGCCTCACTCATGTTTATTTTCTTATGTTTGCACGCTTTTTAAATGGAAAGTGCCGAAACCCACACCAACACAACGTGTGCAAGCCGAAAAGGTGGACATCGATTTGCTTCCTATGGATCGCTGGGCAGTGTTGTTGTATTAAAGCAATTAATACAATCTGTGTACTTATTTCTATTATGATATGAGAATTATAAACTAATATGTGCATGTGTGTATGTATGAAAAATATATAAATATTTTTCTCCTTTGGAAAATTGTTTGCCCCTCCTTGAAAATATTTTGACCTCCCTGATGGCTAGTTATTTACTAGCCTGTGTGGAATATAGCGTTATGACATGGATCAGAATGGTGGGTGTTAAACAAGAGACGTAACGTATTAAGGAAGAAATGTTTTGCTGAGAAATTTATAATTATACGGGTGAACAGAATAGTCGTTCAGGAAATCAGAAGACAAATGGAAAGAAAGAAATCAAGATTCGATTTAAAAAAAAAGACTAGTTCTTAAACTTTGTACCTTTTAATAACCGCATATGTAAACAGCGGGCTCGTGCAGTGACGTCATCCCCCCCGCTAAACTGCTACCAGCGTGTCCCATTACGCTCGTCGCAGTCAAGTTAGTTAACTGTTAAACTCTGAACGGACAACAGCCTTCATCGCCGCGGCTATGTAATTCTTTCAAATCGGAATATTCCACTTCAATTTATTATTATGCTTTTCAGTACTTAATTCATTCCTACTTTGGCAATGTATGCCGCGCCACACTACACGGGCCATGCAATCATTTTCATATAAATTTAAATAAACAGTCAATTCAAAAAATACAGTCCATTACGTTATTTCATATCTTACCAGCCTCACGTTGTAAGACCAACTCAAGAAATTTTCGAGAGCGTCGAAGACGTAACATTGGTCCTCTGGGCCGGATATATATTTCATTTAATAGGCCCAAATAACATTTTGGTCAATCCCGAATCTTCTTAAACGTAAAATTGCTGGCCGTGAGTATACATTCATTACTTTAAAAAAAAAATCTTCATACTTGGCCGTACAAGCTTCTACAGGGCATCATTTCTAAGACCGCAAGATATTCCAATTCATCGTCACTTGTCATTCATCAGTGAAAATCAGAACTTCAAGCCTGCACAGAGAGCTACAACTTCAAACATCACCCGACAAGCGGAAACAAGACTTGTGCCACCAATCCAAGGCCTGCCGGACAGGACTGCCAAGGAAACGACAGGCAACGGAGCCATCTTAAACCTGCCGAGGACTCTCATAATCCAAGTGACTATGAACTTGTATTTCTCCTAGTTTCTCACTTATATAATTTTATGTACAGTAAAAATGAGTAATATTTGCAAAATAATTTTTATATAAACAGAAATCAGTTTCAAGTGACTATAGACCTGTATTTTGACATAAATTTTCACTTATACAATTTTACAAGAAATCAGTCAGAAACTTAAATAATGGAATGAAGCTATATTTATATTTTTAAATGAGTCATATTTTCAAATAATTTTCATATAACTATTTTTTAAAAAATAAGTACATATTATAATAAGGAATTAGATTAAGTTATATACCACTCACTGGCTGCCGCATTATATCAGAATTTGATAAAATACTCAAATTACATTAATTGGTCACCTGTTCTGCATTTACTTATCGATTTCGGATCACAGCTTGCAGTTCAATCATGACTGATGTGAAAGCTTTGATTAAAAAACGTGGCACAATTAAAGCCTCTGTATCCCGTATAAACACCTTCGCGGACAATTTCGATCCTGAAATAAATGATCACCATGCTTTAAAAATAAAACTTCGTAACTTGATGGAGTTGTCCGCGAAGTATGATGAAATTCAGACCCAAATTGAGGCTGATGAATCTGATTTCACATCGGTAAGTGACAGGGTTCAGACAGAGGATGATCTCTGCACTATTGACTGTAAGCTGCACAATTTATTAGAACGTGTAGAAGAGGTGAGCAAAAAACCATTAAATCAAGCGGAAGTTACGCCAATTAAAGCATCCCCTATTCAGTTAGAGCCAATTAAATTGCCCTGCTTCTCAGGCAACATTATTGATTGGCAGCACTATTACAACATGTTCTTGGAGTTAGTACACGTCAGAACGGACCTGACGGACATCCAGAAATTGCATTATTTACATTCTCCACTAAGGGACGAAGCTTTAAATGTAATAAAGTCTCTCCCAATCACCCATGATAATTATGCGGTAGCCATTGAGCTATTGAAGGCCAGGTATGATAGTAAATTAATTGTCTCAGCGTATCATGTAGGGAATGTCTTGGGCATGAAGTCCATTCAGCAAGAGTCCATGGTTGGCATTTCAGAATTTATTGACGAAATCACCGCAAATATAAACGCTTTGAATTCATTGAGTTTACCTGTAAATACTTTGGAAATTATTTTTGTTCAATATTTAACTCAGAAACTCGATAACCAGACATGTCGACTATGGAAGGAAAGTCTATCCGACGAGCGATTCCCTAATTTCAACAATTTCATTAAATTTTTAAATGGTAGAAGGCAATTAATGCAAAACGTTGGCGCATCAACCAGTTCAGCAAACAGAACACAAGTTAGCGATAAGATTCCCTATCGCAAGACTATTAAACCCGTTGAGCCAGTGCCACCTCTACTTACAAGCCGTGCTGTTAGATTTGGCAACGTTGCGCGAGCTAGCTGAAGTAGTCCTGCCGCGGCGGGGCGATTGAAAGATAGGAAAGCAAAGAATTATGAATAATTAAAAAAAACTATTTAAATATTTTAAGAGTGCATAAATACCTGTTTTAACATAAACTGCTGTCCAATTGTGCTTGTTGAACGACATTTTTTTAATGAAACATTAAGAAATAAAGGATTAAAAATTGAATAAAGAAAGTTCGATTATTTTATAATTTATTAAACAACTATGCAACTGTTTACAACATAATACAATGTCAAGTCAAAAATATAATGAAATCTTATTTAAATGTATTTAATTTTCTCTTATTTGTTTTTTTTCCGCGGAGTTTTTATCTATTTCTCGTGAGGCATCAGTTTTCTGTTTAGTATAATTATTTAATAATATATTACTGAAAACCGAATAAAGAAGAGGAATAATATTTTTTATATTTTCTCCACACATACATTCCAATTCGTCGAAAAAATTACATTTTTCTAAGCTTAGGTTAGCAAGAGTCATTATAATTTTTTTTTGATCTGGATTCTTTAGAAAAGTTCTTTCTAAGACATTGTCTTTTATTATAAAATCGAATATAGCATGCATGTGAAAAAATATAGAAATTACAAAATCTGTAGGCAAGCTTAACCCACCTCGTTCAAGAGAATCAAAGTAGGTGTCAGAAATATTGTCACCCTTCGACTCTCTTATGAAATCTTTACAAAAAGAGCAGCTAGGGTTTTGCATATTGCAAAACTAGCATATCCACAAATATATAATGCTGAACCCTGATCAAGTGCACAAACTTCTAAATAAGCACTGCTAAAGATAGAGTTAAATTCGTCAGCATTTGTGTTGAAGTTCTCTTTATATAAATTTTGGGATGAATTAGCTATATCCTTTATTGATGCGGTACCTGTTTTAGTGAGATTTAAAATTTTTTTTATGCGAAGTTTTTTTCCGACTGAAGTATTTGTTGAAAACTCACATTATAATTTAAACATTTTACTTGCCTCCAGAAACGGTTAAGACTATAAAATAGGTTAATTAACCTTCTGACAACGTTTCATCATAACGAACGATGAGAAAAAAGTATTTGAAAATGATAGATCCCAAGGCACCTAGACTTAGGGGCCTTCCAAAAATACATAAAAATAATATGCCTGTCCGTCCTTTAGTTAATTTAATGTCTGCACCTTCATATAAAATTGCCAAAAAAACTCGAAAAAATTTTTAGACAACATATAACGTTCAATAAAAATTATAACTTGAAAAACAGTTTAGAACTGGTCGAACTTACAAAAACTATTACAATCGAGCCGAGACACACCCTCGCCTCATTCGATATAGTAAATTTATACACGAACGTACCTATTACGTTAGAAATAGCAAAAAGTTTATTACTCTCTAAATCCACATTAAATCATGAAACAGTCGATGAGTTAATCAATTTGACAAAAGTAATATTAGAACAAAATTATTTCACTTTCGATAACAAATATTATTTACAACGGGATGGATTGGCGATGGGATCCTCATTATCAGGCATCCTGGCGGAAATTTACTTAAATCATATTGAAACAAACGAAATTTTATCAACTAAAAACAAACATTATAATAAAATTTTATTTTACCGACGATATGTGGATGACACAATAATGATTTATAATGGCAATTGCAGGCAATTGGGGATGCTTAAAAAATATATGAATACTATTACAAATAATTTTCAATTCACATTAGAGACGGAAATGAATAATAAAATTAATTTTTTAGATTTAACTTTAACAAAAATAAATAATAAAATTAACTATAATATTTACAGAAAACCAACAATCACAGATCATGCTATTCACGCCTCATCGTATCACCCTATTTCACATAAAATGGCATTTTTTAATTGTATGATTCATAGATTGCTGGCATTGCCCCTATCTACGGAAGATTATAAAAATGAACTAAACATTATCAAACACATAGCGATAGCCAATGGATACAAAAGTCATATAGTAGATAGAATAATTAATAAAAAACAAAATGAACCAATAAATATTGATGTGTCCAAAGAAAAAGTAAACAAATATATTACAATAGAATATGGTGAAATTCTACACCATATTTTAAAAAACCATTTAAAAAAGCAAAATATTACTTTGGCTTCAAAGGCGAATAATAAGCTTGAGAAAAAACTTACATTTACAAACAAAAATATACTCTCCGATATATTTGACGGTACTGGTGTATATAGACTTAATTGTTCTGATTGCACACAGTTCTACATAGGACAAACGGGTCGTTCCTTCAAATTACGCTATAAAGAACATATCCCAAGCTTCAAGTCAAATGTAAGAAGATCCACATTTGCAGAACATTTAAGCTTACATGACCATAACATAAAGAGTATCGGTGATAATTTAGATATCCTACATAAATGTAAAAAGTCACTAAGGCTAGACACCCTCGAAAGGTTCGAGATATATAAAGCTATAAAGGAAGATCACAATCGTGTCCTAAACGAAAAAGCAATACATACAAATAATATTTTATTTAATAGAATCGATCATATAGAACGAGAAATCGGCTATATCAAATCGATAAAATTGAACGGAGGTCAAGCCGGCATTGATTAGTTTTACCGTGGGGGCGTTCCTGTGCAGGCCGCGTGTTGCTTTTATTTCGTTGTTATTTTGTTATTTTGTTTTAATATGTGTTATTTATTATTTTGTACAATGTATGTGTTGTTTTTTAATTTTTAATATTTGACGAGATGAATATACATCGATTAATGTTTTAACCTTAATCATATTGGATCTGATGATGACACCATTGGTGTAGAAACTCGAGTAATCCCTATAGGATTCTGAGAAACGTTGACAGAAGGTAATTAACCTATTTTATAGTCACATTATAATTGCAACCAGAGAGTCGACGATACTGACCGAATCTTTTTTCTAGATTGTCAGTCTGAAATTAGCCTGCCAAGATATAACTAACCCCCAACTGTTCAAATGAATATGAAACTAAGTCGATCAACACAGCGGTACTTCTCTCTATTGCTGCAAAGGTATCTTTTGTTAGCCCTACTCCTACATTAGAGTCTGTTAATTCCCTCCATTTTCTTATCCAATAAACAAACTGTTTCAGATACTTTAACTTTGAATTGTTTAAGTCATGTATTGGACCAGAATATTCATTTCTTTTTATCTTACCCGCTATAACGCTTTTAGAATTCACTATATCCCACCAGTTTCTAATAATTTCAACAAAGTCAACAGTTTCATTATAATCGTCAATCTCTTTCAGGGCAGCAATAGTTGACTATGAAATAACTTGTCCACTAGACTCACATTTTGTCTTTCTATGCTGCTTGGATACACAGTTTTGTTGTTTAACTTAAAAGCTTGCTTTATCAATAAATTTTTTTCATAGTAATGTATTATCCTCAGATGGTGAAAGGAAGCTTTTTTAAGAACGTTCAGATCATTGAAATCGGGATACAAAAAAGTACTCCAATGATTTTTTTAAGTTAATCCAGTTATTTCGAATATTTTTAAATATATGGACAAAATCATATGTGAGAAAAAGTTTAAGATAATTAAAATCTGGATTTTCCACAAAATAATTTACAGGGGCAAGAAGTTTAAACATAAGCTGATTGATGCGATTATTGTCACTGATAACAACTGTGACCTTAAAATTACACTGCTGGACAAAGTGAATTACAGTTAAAATTAAATTTTTTAATTGTTCCCCAGTTATGCCACAGACAGGTACCAACTTGACAATTTCCTTAAAATGACCAAAACATGAACTTAACATAAAACTTTTTTTACTGTTTTAGCCAAAGCAGCAGGGTTATTTTCAGCACAGCCTACAATTCTTTGTGCTTTAAAAGTTAGACATTTATTTATATAAATTTCATCAACTAATAATGAAACATTCAATTCTCTATTTGTAAGATTTTTTTATATATGCGCTAAATAATGACTTGTATTTGCATCAACATTTTGATCTACATTTAATGCTGCTGAAATTGACTGTAAATACCGTTTATGCGGTAAAATTAAATACTCACGAATAAAATTATATACAGCTGGCGATTGTGAAAAAATCATAAATGCAAAAGTAATAGTCGGGGAATTATAAGTCTTTCGCTTCAGTGATAACAAATTTAACTGAATATCAATTATCTGAAGTAGATTATGATGCTTTGGGGACATATCTTCCTCAGTAAACTCTATGATTTTTTTTACAAATTTACTTGCCCTATTTATGTAATATTCAAAACACTCTTGTTCCAGGTTGTTCATTTCATGTAAATTTTTATATCTTGTCAACAAATTTTCAATCTGACTCGAACGTGAAAGCTTTGAATCAGAAGGCAGAACCCATTTTAAATCATGTTGTGAAATTTCAATTTGATTCACATGTACAGAAACAACCATCTCATTTGACACTGCAATACTACTAACAACTTTTAAACCTTCCAACACATCCTCTTGTACACTGTCAACATTTAAACAATAAAACCACACACACCTACCACTTATTTTGTGATGCCATTTGTCAATAACTTTTACACACTTTTCCACAAAGCACTTCAGAAAATCGTCAAAATCATTTATAAAGTTTTCTTTTAAAAATTGGTCAATTTTTTCGGCACTCCTCTTCATAGCCTTTTCCCGTCGACAATCTGGAGAAATTCTTGCTGGAGGTTCATTTGTAGAAAGATATGCAGGCAAATTCTGCAAGACTGTTGGAATTGCATCTCCGGTCAATCTTGGATGCTGCAATAAGAGCTCTTGAATTTCTCCTGAAGTTGGGTTTTTGTATGGCTGAGACTTAATAATGTGACTTTGGCGAAAGTGTTTGATGCACACTGCAGAATAAGCACTGGGATTCCAAGCAGCCCTGGGAATGGCACGCATCCATGCCTGTTTTCTTGCTTCCCCCTTGGGAAATGCAAACGTTGTCACGGGATTTTCGTGCTTCAAAGTGCTATCATAATTCGATCTGCACCCTTGCACTACACACCTTCTTGGCATCTAAAAAATATTAGAATAAAAATGATTAATGTAATTCAGAACACAAAGTGAGGTTATGTATTAGCGAGAAATTAGTGTTGAAAACCTACCTTACAAATAAATAATATGCAGAAGGGTACACAATAATTAATAACCTTCAGAAAATGAAGGGTTCACAACAAGTTTAATCGTTTTCCACTGCTTGTTTTGTGAGTTTTACACAAAATAAACACAAACACTCACTTGGGAACCTATGGTGGGAACCGGTCTACTTGCAATGTTGCCAACTGTACAACAGCACGGCTTGTAAGTAGAGGTGGCACTGGTTGAGCTCACTAGGTCAACATTTCATACTAATATCAACAATAACATTTGTCAGCTGTGTCGCGGTAAACATAGACTGTCTGAATGCCCACAATTCGTGGCTATATCTCCCTTTGAGCGAAAGAACATTTTACTCAAATACAAACTTTGTTTAAATTGCATGCGTCCAGGCCATGAGCCCTCACACTGTCCTTCCAAATTTTCTTGTAGGACATGTTCTAAACGACATCATACAATGATTCACATATCAGGCAGTAACACTTCAAACAGAGGCAACAATTAATTTTCCCTCAAGTTACAAACAAATAAATCTATTCTGTTATCGCTGTCTGCATGACAACGGACCAAGCCGGTAGGAAGCATCCAGTAAGAATTCTATTAGATTCAGGATCTCAAGCAAACTTCTGTACCATGAGTTTCGCACGCCGCATGGGTCTAAAATTAACCAAGTCTCAACTACCCATCACTGGTATAAACAATTCCCTATGTCAAGCTGACTTTAGTACAAGGGTAAGGCTGAATTCTCGTTACAAGGATTTCAATCTGTACGTGCATTGCGCTGTGCTTCCCAGTATTACGAATAATCTCCCTGCAGAATCGTTTAATATTTCATCCCTAAATATACCAAAAAACATATTCTTAGCTGACCCGCAACTAAACTTTTCTTCACAAATCGACATATTACTTGGTGCCCAGTACTATTTACAATTGATTGAACCTATCAAATTCATCCGCAGCCCACACTTTCCCATAATACAGGAGACAAAATTGGGATTCATCCTCGCTGGTAACCTGCCTTTTAATGTCGACATGACAAAACCTGTTTCATCATTTATAGCGTGCGAAGATAACAATGCCATTTCATTGCAATTAAAAGACTTCTGGCAATTGGAGGACGTTGCAGTCCGTACTCCCTCAGTTAAGGACTCAGAATGCGAAAGTCATTTTATCGCTAACACTTTCCGCAATAATAGTGGTAGATTTGTGGTATCCCTACCTCGCAGGGGATACAACTCTCATTTGGGCGATTCCCTTCCCGGAGCTATTCGCAGATTTCAATCACTGGAACTTAAGTCTAAGGAGAACCCTGCTCTTCATAAAGACTATAGTAAATTCATGCAGGAGTATTTAACTCTGGGTCACATGTCTTTGCTTGATTCTTACGATTTGTCAGTTAATAAGTCAGAGACACCTACTTACCGCACCATTCGCTTTTTAAGGGCTCTAGTATAACCACCAAACTGCGAGTTGTTTTCGACGGCTCTGCCAAACCAACAAATAATTTGTCCTTAAACGACACATTAATGGTTGGTCCCACGGTCCAGCAGGATCTTTTTTCAATTATGTCTCGGTTTAGAACGCACCGGTACGTCCTCATTTCGGACATTGAAAAAATGTACCGTCAAATTTTAGTTACTCCCAGAGATTCTAATTTGCAACGAATTGTTTGGCGCGACGCCCCCCATAGGGAACTTCAACACTACGCCTTGAGGACAGTCACATATGGGACTGCAAGCGCTTCATTTCTGGCCACAAGATGTTTGTCACAAATAGCCCAGGAAAACAAAACTCAACACCCTATAGCCTGTTCTGCTATCGCAAACGATTTCTATGTGGACGATCTCATGACCGGCTCAGATAACCCACACATTTTATCACAAATGAAGTCCGACATTACAAAGTTATTAAGTCAATACGGGTTTACTTTACACAAGTGGTTTTCCAATAATCAAACCATTATAACTTCACACGCCAACTCTTCCCTTGACTTTAACAAGAATCAAACTATACGTACTTTGGGTATTCAATGGGACATTAACGATGATAGTTTCCTATATACTTTTCAAAGAAATTCCGAAGTGGAGGTATTTAACAAGAGAAGGGTATTATCCGTTATCGCCAGAATTTACGACCCATTAGGGCTTATTGGCCCGGTTACATTTTGGTGCAAACATTTCATGCAGATATTGTGGTTAACGGGAATAAGTTGGGACGACCCCCTGTCAGACTCATTATCTAATCAATGGGTAGAACTTTATGCTCAGTTGATATCAGACACTTATTTTAAGATTCCAAGATCCGTAAAGAATTTAAATAATTCCCAAATCATTTCATTTCAGCTCCATGGGTTTGCCGACGCTTCAGTAAAAGGTTAAGCGTGCTGCATTTATGTGCGAACGGTGTATTCAAACCACAGCATTTCATCAAACTTATTATGCTCTAAATCTAGAGTCACCCCCTTAAAGCAGGTAACATCACCCCGACTGGAACTTTGCGCCTGTCTCTTATTGGCTCAGTCGGTTTCCAAGGTTGTAAACGCTGTGAGTTATAAATTTGACGAATTGTATTTTTACTCCGACTCGATGATCGCCTTACACTGGATTCACCAGCAGTCTTCCAAATGGAAAGTATTTGTCTCCAACCGCGTTGCGGAGATACAGCGACTCACTGCAAAGGGTACCTGGCATCATGTCTCCTCACATGACAACTATGCTGACATCCTATCGCATGGTTGTCTACCCCGTTTTTTACACTGTCACACACAATGGTGGTATGGTCCATCCTGGTTGTCCAATGAGTCATCATCATGGCCCACCAGTGCTTTCGATGCCCATTCACCCTACACTCATTCCGATCTTGATCAAGAAAAACGTAAACAAGTCCAAACCACCCTGGTTGCCACTTCATCTACGCCTAATTACTTTGAAAACTACTCTTCGCTTTCAAACCTTCGTGTATTTTCTTACTGCCTTCGATTCATTCGGAACTCTAGACTTCCCATGACTGACAGAAACACTTCTTTTTTAACTTCCCATGAGCTACATGGTACACTTTTGATTTTTATTCGCCAGTCCCAGCGATCGCACTTTAATATCGAAATCAAGGAACTTGAGGCACAACGCTCTATCCCTAATAATAGCAAAATTCTTTCACTTAACCCCTTTCCGGACAATACGGGGATATTACGCGTGGGCGGACGCCTTCAGCACTCCTAGCTCACCTATGATAGCAAACACCAAATCATACTCCACCCTCATTCTCATCTCAGTAAACTAATCATAGAAGGCGAGCATCTTCGTCTACTCCATGCAGGGGTACAATTGACGCAGTACTCTTTACGTCAGAAATACTGGATAATCAATGATAAATCGTACATACGTTCAATAATAAACAAATGCATCACTTGTTTTCGATTTCGTGCAAGGGGCGCAAGCCAATTATTAGGACAATTGCCCTCTTCCCGAGTTACTCCTGCTAAGCCATTTTCTCAATGTGCTGTCGACTACGCCGGTACTGTATTTATACGTCAGGGCGGGCAGCGTTCCAAATCGATTTCAAAGGCTTATATTTCTCTATTTATATGCATGGCCACTAAGGCCATTCACCTTGAATTAGTTTCAGATCTCACCTCAGACGCTTTCATAGCAGCCTTAAGACGTTTTATAGCTCGAAGAGACATCCCTTCACAGATATTTTCTGACAATGGTACAAATTTTCGTCGTGCTAGCAGTACACTTCACGACTTATACAAACTTCTCCAATCAAACGAATTTGAACGGACTACCCAGGACTTCACCAGTGCCCAAGGAATCAAATGGTCCTTTATTCCCCCGTCAGCACCTCATTTCGGTGGCCTGTGGGAGAGTGGGGTAAGAGCGTCAAGTTTCATTTGCGGCGCGTTGAATCAGAACCATTCTCACGTTTGAAGAGTATTACACCATTTTAACTCAAATAGAGTCCTGCCTCAACTCACGCCCCTTGTTCGCCATCTCAAATGACTCTAGGGATCCCGAGCCTTTGACTCCAGCGCACTTCTTGGTTGGTTCTCCACTCACTTCACTCCCGGAACCTGACTATTCCGAAGTCAAAATTGGTCGTTTGGGTAGATGGCAGCTGCTGCAAAGATTCACCCACTCTATATGGAAGAGGTGGTCAAGGGATTATTTGCACCAGTTGCAACAACGCAACAGATGGCGTCTCCAGTCAAAAAATTTGGCTCCCGGACAACTCGTCCTTATTTTGGAAGATAATTCCCCCCCTGCAGTGGAGACGCGGTGTAATCACTCAGGTCCATTTGGGTCACGATTCTCTAGTGCGCGTAGCGGATGTTCGCACCGCAAACGGCATCCTACGTAGGCCCATTCACAAATTATGCTCACTTCCAGTGGCCTCAGATTATTCCCACTACAACGTTCAAATGACATGTACTATTGACTTAAACTTTTATCGCATTCTCGTGCTTCATGTCCGGGACATACCCCGGGCGATCGCATGCTCTCCATTTGTTATTCTTATTATATTATATTATGTCTTTCGTATTATCATATTATTATGTATTATTGAATTTTCGGGTTATTATTCTATTATTATGTACTATAAATTATTATGTCTTTCGTATTATCATATTATTATGTATTATTGAATTTTGGTGTTATTATTCTATTATTATGTACTGTCAATTATTATGTCTTTCGTATTATCATATTATTATGTATTATTGAATTTTTGGGTGTCATTATTCTATTATTATGTACTGTCAATTATTATGTCTTCCTTATTCTCATATTATCATGTATTATTCTGTCGTGACACTTATGATGCACTATTCATATAATAACTCAAACTGCAAAATCGCCCGATTTTGTGCGGGCAGTATGTTAAACTTTGTACCTTTTAATAACCGCATATGTAAACAGCGGGCTCATGCAGTGACGTCATCCCCCCCCCGCTAAACTGCTACCAGCATGTCCCATTACGCTCGTCGCAGTCAAGTTAGTTAACTGTTAAACTCTGAACGGACAACAGCCTTCATCGCCGCGGCTACGTAATTCTTTCAAATCGGAATATTCCACTTCAATTTATTATTATGCTTTTCAGTACTTAATTCATTCCTACTTTGGCAATGTATGCCGCGCCACACTGCACGGGCCATGCAATCATTTTCATATAAATTTAAATAAACAGTCAATTCAAAAAATACAGTCCATTACGTTATTTCATATCTTACCAGCCTCTCGTTGTAAGACCAACTCAAGAAATTTTCGAGAGCATCGAAGACGTAACACTAGTATAGTATTGACAGGAAAGACTTTGATAACACTATAGATATCCCTCGGCCCCTCGCAGCGAGAGTCCAATTTCATTACAGGAATCTGATCGCAGTTACCTTTAGCTAGCTCTCCGTTCGACCTACAGACATTTTATCAAAAAGTACAGTCTTTCTCACGAAGGTTGAGGATAGTCTTAATACACCTGACATGGTGGTACCATTTTAGCTGGTACGTAATTTTTTCAGAACTCAAGCATCCACTTATTTAATTAATATTTAAATGATTTTAAATATAAATCTTAGAACATGGAAGCCATGTATGCTTCTCCATACCGATATTTTATATGTGTACTATGTTATCGGCAACAAAGAAGTAGTTTGTTGTTAAAATTCCTTCCCAGGCTGTTTGGCCGTAGTCCAGTGTTTCTGCAAAACCAGACATTTCGGCGATGCCATCGATTTCTTTCATCAGTGAAAATCGAGTGCGATAACGTGATGTGGTATACGTTAGTGACCACAGTACTGTGGTTAAGGATGAAGCAGTAAGTAGAAAGAAGTAGTTTCTATGGAAATATTTCATTTCGAAAATGATTTTAAATATAAATCTTAGAACATGGAAGTCATGTATGGTTCTCCATACCGATATTTTAGAATTGTGTTACAGATACAAAAAACCTTGAAAGTCAGAGTTACACGGTAACAGTATGTACACTATTTATAACAATTCTTATTGATAATAAAAAACCCATTGTATTAATTTTGTAAATAATGTTATTGTTGCAATTGTAACTGCTTCTGTTCTTATTAACTGTAATGTACTTGAAAGTTCTTAAAGTTAACATACCTTTGATACTTGTCCTATGTGACCTCACCCATTTTTATCAGTGTCATCAACAGCGTTGAAGTACATTTTTTCTTTATAATTAATAAACAAAATGAATATCACTACAATTTGTGTGACTCATAATTAAAATTATCATTCAACACTGTTTTGTTGTCTCCTCATACCTGTAATTATATTTAAGAATCTGACACAATATTCATTGGTTACTTTACAAGTTAATAGTTCGTCTGACCAACTACTTTCATGTGTATTTAATTTCTGACCAGAATATTAGAACTAATAATGCGTGCGTGTTAACCCTTTCAGTCACAGTGTCCTATATCTAGGACACCATATTTTAACAACACTGTGTCTGTCCTGGAATGCAGATTGAGATGCTTTTCATACTGTACTATTTTTAGCGCCTTTCTCTATTCTTAATAACATGGTGTACTCTATCCTTGAATTTATGAACTATTTAGAGGAATGTAAAGTACAGCTGTTCATTGGCTTTCGGTATCACAAAAACCCTGGCTCATATAATGTTTATAATGACATATAACACTTTGTCAGAGCGACTAAAAAATTTTTTAAATAAACAATAGCCTTTAGTGTATTGGAATATCACGTGAAATATTGATATGGATGTAATTTGTTAACAAAGAACAGTTTTAAAATCGTGTCCTAGATATAGGACACCGTGACTGAGACTGCCGTGATTTTGGACTACCAGAAAAGAATGTAATGGACCTGATTCATTTCCGACAATATGTTGGGGAATCTTTGATTATGTCATGAAAATTTGTTCAGAAGAGAGGAGAAACAAATTCACCTGTCCACACAAAAACACCTGTTGTGGATGTGAGTCATGACGGTTTGGACCACTTACCAGAGAACAGCACCAAGAAAAGTAGAAGGCTGCAGGGGAAAACATATACCTTCTGCTCAAAGTACAAAGTGCCTTTGTGTTTTTCAAAGGAGAGAAATTGTTTTTGCTCTTTCATTTCAAGTAAAATAAATCATTATTTTGTATTGTAAACCTAAAAAAAAAAATCAAAAATTTTTATGTTCTCCTGATTTTTCAAATTTGTATGTGATTTACTCTTTTTTATCATAAGTATTTAATGCTGAAATGGAAAGTAAATGTGAAAATAAAAGATATTTTTTTAATTTTTTACAAACAATTGTCAAATTTTCCGCATTCTCAGTCACAGTGTCCTATATATATAGGACACTCCATATCTTGGATATGGATCATCCAAATCCAAATATTTTTGCATGAAAAAATTTTTTAAATTATGTTTAGTAAATGTACCAATTTTCAGAATTTTCTGACAATAAATAAAAATTCGTGACTGAAAGAGGGTTAAAAATTGGTCACGTAATTAATAGTTAGCACGATGTAATTTGTAAGGAAATTAATTTGCACTACCAACATCTCAGGACATACAAACATATTATAATGTATAAAGGTTTAGTGAATTCATGAAGTAAAAAAAAAAGTAACATAAAATAAAATAAATCGAAGAGAATGGAATTTTGTAAATGAAATTTGTCATCTTCTAGGTCAGCAATTGAAATAAAACACTCATATCACAGTTGATATGTTGTTTATGTACTAATATCACACATAATTTTTTCACGAATAAAAATATAACATAGAAAATATAATTTCGATCCACAACTGTGGTATCAAATATTAACATAACTGTAATTTATATAAGCAAAAAGATAACACACATATATAATTTTGATCCACATATGTGGTATCAAGTATTAACTCACACACTAACTCTGTAACTCAACTAACTGAACTCTCTATCAAAATTGACTTTTTCTGTCTTTTATAGTTTTATATATAGTTGGTAATGACATCATTCATAAGCATGCATCGTTTTAGTATTAACCATTTACTAGTATAATCAAGATAATTAAACACTTATCTAGAATCTTGTAGAACAAACCTATAAATAGTATACTTAACTAATAAGCATATTTTATAAGTAATTCAGAACATTCTATTGTGTTCTATAAATTGTGTGTGTGTGTGTGTGTGTGTGTGTGTGTGTGTGTGTGTGTGTGTCCAAACACTTTTGCTACAGTCTATTTCTTGATGTGTATATTATTTATTTAATATTTATAATTTCTTTACCTCAAGATATTTTTTTCCTTTTTGGAACACATTTTGGTAATCTTATTGTTCACATCCTCAGCCATCTTAATTTTGTATCTTGTTGAGTACTTGTGTTTCGGTTGGTTGATATATAAGTTATACATTAATTATGGATAATGTGAACATGCGAGTAACATAACCTACATACTTAACCTATGAATTATTTTAAGGACAAATCGTTTTAATAATTCCAATCACAATATCATATTATATAATATTCATAATATTACTTTGAATGTGGGTTGGGGGTTCTCTAGTATAGAACAGTTATCCCTCCCCCTCAACCCACAACCACATTCACATACAAAATCTCTAAAGTTCACAAATATAAATTTACAAATTTATTTAGTATTTACAAAATTTTGTCTTCTTGGCTTAAGGTTGTATCATGGCTCTTCGTGTCTGGAGAGTCACTGATTTGTTCTCTTCTATGTGTATGCTGACCCTCGTATAGTCAGGTCATAGTGGTTGCTCGGCTGCATGACCTTTCATTGATGGAGATGTCCTTAAAGAATACACACCATTTACCAGGGACTGATCTACCTCAAATGGTCCCACCCACTTCTGGGCTAACCCTAAATGGTATCAGTATTGCTTGTTGCTGAGAGTTGATTCCTTCGCATCACCAAGTCCCCTTGATTTAATATCTTCTCCTTCTCAATGTCTTGCTTCTTGGCTTCCTTCAGAGTCCATAGCTTTGCCTCATTTAATTTCTTGTCAATCTCTGGTTGATGTCTTTCGGCCATGCTTCTGGATTTGCTTGACCTTCTTCTGTAGGTTGGCTGAGACTCCATTCACTGGTTCTGTACAGTTGTCAGCCCAGAAACAGTTGGTGAATAGCCTGTGATTCTGCTGACTCTCTGGCATACAGCAAAAAGTCACTGGGGTAGATATCAGTCCCAGGTTTTATGCTCCTTGTCTATCAGGTGGATTCTCAACATTCTCTTCAGCTCTTGATTTCACTGTTCTATTTAGTTTCCCCTTGGGTTGTAGGAGGGAGTTGTCCAATCTTCAATACCTAATGTTTCTAGTGCTTTCTGCCATTGATGGCAAGTGAATTGACAGCCATCAGCCATTGTTAGTTAACAGACATCATGGATAATCATAGCAACTGAAGCCTTCGGTTCTTAGTATTGTCAGGATCTGTCCAGTCGTGACTACTGTAATCTGAAAAATCTGAAAAGCCTCCACCCATCGGCTGAATAGGTCCATGGTAATTAGGATTACTGTCCTTCCTTGTGATGTTCTGGGGTATGGTCCCATCAAGTTAAGTGCGATGACTTCGCAAGGCTGGTATGACCATCTGGTATCACATACTGGTGTCAGCCTTCTAGTTGCTTGGCTTAATACAGGCACAGATGGAACACATCCAAATGTAGCTAGCAATATCCTGCCTCATGGAAACCCAGAAGAACCATTAACATATGGACTGGTAGGTTTCTGTCTCTCCTGAATGTCCAACCTCAGCGTCGTCATGGAACATCCCCAGGATCTGGGTGCTGCATGATCTGGGAACAACTAGAACGACGAGAGGGGATAGGATGCGCATTACACCGAAGATTCTAGCATTGCGCATTTACGTCAATGCTGACGTCATATCGATTGCGCAACATTCTGACGTAACAGGATGTCTCATCGATTGCGCAATATTGCGCAAAACCTTTCATTTTGTATTTCTACATTTAAATACATGGTAAATTGTACGTTTATTGCAGAAAACAACTGCACAAAATAAGAAACTAATACCAGTCCCCCACTGGGCCATAAAACAAACAAGAAACAATAAAGTTATTCGTAAATTTCAAACAACCGATAATCGGTGTACATTTAGTCAGGCGAGCCGACTGGATTAAAATTACTCCCAGCTCGATAGCGCTAACCGTTCTCGAGATAGGCTCCCCTCTTATATCCGGTATGAAAATCGGTCAGACAAAATTCGTTTTTTCGGGCTTCCGGTTGCACAATGTTTTGGTTTTATAATTTTTCCCCAAGTTACTTCAGACGGGGAATAAAAAAGGTCTCTTGTGTTTTTTCGCTCCGAGGCTTTATATCCGGTATGAAAATCGGTCAGAAGAAATTCGTTTTTTCGGGCTTCCGGTTGCACAAAGCTTTGGTTTTATAATTTTTTCCCAAGTTACTTCGGACGGGAAATAAAAAAGGTCTCTTGTGTTTTTTCGCTTGCTTCGCCCCCAGACCCCCTCGGTGGACGCCCCGATCCGACGAACGTCGGGGGAGCTATGTACATATTTACAACGGCCTCCGAACGAACCTATCCGAGACAATGTATTCTCGGTTATGCCTTTTATTTATTTACAATATCTGAATATTTACAATCACTTATTTTAACATGCAAACTTCAATATTACACAACTTAAACATTATTATATTAAATATTTACAGGGTGGAAAGCTTATTACCGAGAATACATTATTTATAATAGTTCTTTATACACTATGTTTCTTGTGTGAGGAACGCCATCTATAACCCGGTCGGGAGGAACAAGTAAGTGAATATTTTTCGGAGGTCTTACCCGGCTAAGCGCGACGTAAAGATGCCCGTGGGTAAAAGGGTCGGACCGTAAATCTAATCCCACGAAATCCATGGTTTGCCCTTGACTTTTGTGGATCGTTATCGCGTAACAAAGTTGGAGGGGAAACTGCCGCCTGTACATTTCGATGGGAATATTTGGGAAGATCGGAAATTTAAAAGTTATTCGTGGGATGCCAAAAAGCTTATCAGAGCCTGTTCTTCGGCATGTGATAAGTCGACGAGTAATTGCGACGATAATTACTTTTGTGCCGTTGACTAAGCCGAGATCAAAATTTAAATTTCACGTCACCATGCAAACCGATCCTACCTTAAGCCTGAGAATGTGTTCTGGAATTCCTTTCCCTTGAGCCTGATGTAATAGGGACTCATCAACATCTATTCTCGCTCCGTCCTCCTCGGCTACACTGTCGAAACTATATAAATTTTGAATTTCCCCGTCGAGCGCCTGTAATACTATACCGTTAATTTCTTTGACATTATTATTCAGAGTGCATATTACAACCCTTTTCCCACATTCATCAGGCTTCTGTAAAATTTCTTTGGTGAAAACAAAGTCGATCAATTCGCTAAGCTTAGTCACGTAGGATAGCTGTGGTAGTGCCACGAGTTTTTCCAAATTACGCCCTTCGCCGAGCTCGCGTTTTTCGGTGGAGTCGGAACCTATCTTCATTAAAAATTCTTCATAATATCCTTCGCCCGTTAACCTATGGGCCATTGTAAGCGTGAACGACTTAATTTTTTTCCAAATATAAGATCCGCGAACTGACGCACGAACGATATCGGCATTTGTCTTAGCGTTTTCTACTACCGGAGGAATTTGCCTGAAATCTCCCGAGAAAATTAATATTTTACCGCCAAACAACTCATCCTTTTGCATCAGGTCTCTGAGATACCGGTCCAACATTTCGATTAGTTTTTTATGCGCCATAGCCGCTTCATCGAAAATCAGTAAAGTCGCCTCTCGGATGAGTTCAGCTCTCTGTGTCCCGTTGGTTATCGACCAGAAACCGTCATCGCGTATATCTAGGGGTAATCTGAAAAAGCTATGTGCAGTCGTACCTCCGGTGAGATTTTGAGCGGCGATGCCGGAACTGGCTGCGCATAAGACGACTTTATCTTGAGACCGCGCGAAAGCTGAAATAATTTTAAGAAGGAGCGTTTTTCCCGAACCGCCAGGACCGTCCAAGAAGAGAACTTTTTCATTTTGTTCGCCGCGCATGAGCAACTTACAGTAATCAAAAACCCTAGATTGATCAGAAGAATGCCGCGATTCCCATTCCTCGACAAAAGCATTCTGAACTGAGATGCTGTATTGAAGTTTTTCGCGACCTAATTCCGTGGAATCATCTTCAACTACGGGAAGACCTGCTTACTCTTCGGCTCCTGATCTCACACTGAGCTCCGATGTGGAGGCAAGCCTTTATAAAGATAGGATCGGTGGTGAGGAGAATTGGTAGTGGGGAGATGCGCAGTGATTGAAACAGTTCACACTGCGCAACGACGAGAGGGGATAGGATGCGCATTACACCGAAGACTCTAGCATTGCGCATTACGTCAATTCTGACGTCATATCGATTGCGTAACATTCTGACGTAACAGGATGACTCATCGATTGCGCAATACCTTTCATTTTGTATTTCTACATTTAAATACATGGTAAATGGTACGTTTATTGCAGAAAACAACTGCTCAAAATAAGAAACTAATACCAGTCCCCCACTGGGCCATAAAACAAACAAGAAACAATAAAGTTATTCGTAAATTTCAAACAACCGATAATCGGTGTACATTTAGTCAGGCGAGCCGACTGGATTAAAATTACTCCCAGCTCGATAGCGCTAACCGTTCTCGAGATAGGCTCCCCTCTTATATCCGGTATGAAAATCGGTCAGACAAAATTCGTTTTTTCGGGCTTCCGGTTGCACAATGTTTTGGTTTTATAATTTTTCCCCAAGTTACTTCAGACGGGGAATAAAAAAGGTCTTTTGTGTTTTTTCGCTCCGAGGCTTTATATCCGGTATGAAAATCGGTCAGAAGAAATTCGTTTTTTCGGGCTTCCGGTTGCACAAAGCTTTGGTTTTATAATTTTTTCCCAAGTTACTTCGGACGGGAAATAAAAAAGGTCTCTTGTGTTTTTTCGCTTGCTTCGCCCCCAGACCCCCTCGGTGGACGCCCCGATCCGACGAACGTCGGGGGAGCTATGTACATATTTACAACGGCCTCCGAACGAACCTATCCGAGACAATGTATTCTCGGTTATGCCTTTTATTTATTTACAATATCTGAATATTTACAATCACTTATTTTAACATGCAAACTTCAATATTACACAACTTAAACATTATTATATTAAATATTTACAGGGTGGAAAGCTTATTACCGAGAATACATTATTTATAATAGTTCTTTATACACTATGTTTCTTGTGTGAGGAACGCCATCTATAACCCGGTCGGGAGGAACAAGTAAGTGAATATTTTTCGGAGGTCTTACCCGGCTAAGCGCGACGTAAAGATGCCCGTGGGTAAAAGGGTCGGACCGTAAATCTGATCCCACGAAATCCATGGTTTGCCCTTGACTTTTGTGGATCGTTATCGCGTAACAAAGTTGGAGGGAAAACTGCCGCCTGTACATTTCGATGGGAATATTTGGGAAGATCGGAAATTTAAAAGTTATTCGTGGGATGCCAAAAAGCTTATCAGAGCCTGTTCTTCGGCATGTGATAAGTCGACGAGTAATTGCGACGATAATTACTTTTGTGCCGTTGACTAAGCCGAGATCAAAATTTAAATTTCACGTCACCATGCAAACCGATCCTACCTTAAGCCTGAGAATGTGTTCTGGAATTCCTTTCCCTTGAGCCTGATGTAATAGGGACTCATCAACATCTATTCTCGCTCCGTCCTCCTCGGCTACACTGTCGAAACTATATAAATTTTGAATTTCCCCGTCGAGCGCCTGTAATACTATACCGTTAATTTCTTTGACATTATTATTCAGAGTGCATATTACAACCCTTTTTGCACATTCATCAGGCTTCTGTAAAATTTCTTTGGTGAAAACAAAGTCGATCAATTCGCTAAGCTTAGTCACGTAGGATAGCTGTGGTAGTGCCACGAGTTTTTCCAAATTACGCCCTTCGCCGAGCTCGCGTTTTTCGGTGGAGTCGGAACCTATCTTCATTAAAAATTCTTCATAATATCCTTCGCCCGTTAACCTATGGGCCATTGTAAGCGTGAACGACTTAATTTTTTTCCAAATATAAGATCCGCGAACTGACGCACGAACGATATCGGCATTTGTCTTAGCGTTTTCTACTACCGGAGGAATTTGCCTGAAATCTCCCGAGAAAATTATTATTTTACCGCCAAACAACTCATCCTTTTGCATCAGGTCTCTTAGAGACCGGTCCAACATTTCGATTAGTTTTTTATGCGCCATAGCCGCTTCATCGAAAATCAGTAAAGTCGCCTCTCGGATGAGTTCAGCTCTCTGTGTCCCGTTGGTTATCGACCAGAAACCGTCATCGCGTATATCTAGGGGTAATCTGAAAAAGCTATGTGCAGTCGTACCTCCGGTGAGATTTTGAGCGGCGATGCCGGAACTGGCTGCGCATAAGACGACTTTATCTTGAGACCGCGCGAAAGCTGAAATAATTTTAAGAAGGAGCGTTTTTCCCGAACCGCCAGGACCGTCCAAGAAGAGAACTTTTTCATTTTGTTCGCCGCGCATGAGCAACTTACAGTAATCAAAAACCCTAGATTGATCAGAAGAATGCCGCGATTCCCATTCCTCGACAAAAGCATTCTGAACTGAGATGCTGTATTGAAGTTTTTCGCGACCTAATTCCGTGGAATCATCTTCAACTACGGGAAGACCTGCTTACTCTTCGGCTCCTGATCTCACACTGAGCTCCGATGTGGAGGCAAGCCTTTATAAAGATAGGATCGGTGGTGAGGAGAATTGGTAGTGGGGGATGCGCAGTGATTGAAACAGTTCACACTGCGCAACGACGAGAGGGGATAGGATGCGCATTACACCGAAGACTCTAGCATTGCGCATTACGTCAATTCTGACGTCATATCGATTGCGTAACATTCTGACGTAACAGGATGACTCATCGATTGCGCAATACCTTTCATTTTGTATTTCTAGATTTAAATACGTGGTAAATGGTACGCTTATTGCAGAAAACAACTGCTCAAAATAAGAAACTAATACCAGTCCCCCACTGGGCCATAAAACAAACAAGAAACAATAAAGTTATTCGTAAATTTCAAACAACCGATAATCGGTTTACAATTAGTCAGGCGAGCCGACTGGATTAAAATTACTCCCAGCTCGATAGCGCTAACCGTTCTCGAGATAGGCTCCCCTCTTATATCCGGTATGAAAATCGGTCAGACAAAATTCGTTTTTTCGGGCTTCCGGTTGCACAAAGCTTTGGTTTTATAATTTTTCCCCACGTTACTTCCGACGGGGAATAAAAAATGTCTCTTGCGATTTTCGCTCCGAGGCTTCCTTATATCCGGTATGAAAATCGGTCAGACGAAATTCGTTTTTTCGGGCTTCCGGTTGCACACAGCTTTGGTTTTATAAGTTTTTCCCAAGTTACTTCGGACGGGGAATAAAAAAGATCTCTTGTGTTTTTTCGCTCCGAGGCTTCCTTATATCCGGTACGAAAATCGGTCAGACGAAATTCGTTTCTTCGGGCTTCCGGTTGCACAAAGCTTTGGTTTTACAATTTTTTCCCAAGTTACTTCGAACGGGGAATAAAAAAGGTCTCTTGTGTTTTTTCGCTCCGAGGCTTCCTTATATCCGGTATGAAAATCGGTCAGAAGAAATTCGTTTTTTCGGGCTTCCGGTTGCACAAAGCTTTGGCTTTATAATTTTTCCCCAAGTTACTTCGGACGGGGGGTAAAAAGGTCACTTATGTTTTTTCGCTTACTTCGCCCCCAGACCCCCTCGGTGGACGCCCCGATCCGACGAACGTCGGGGGAGCTATGTACATATTTACAACGGCCTCCGAACGAACCTATCCCAGGAGACAATGTATTCTCGGTAATGCCGTTTATTTATTTACAATATCTGAATATTTACAATCACTTAGTTTAACATGCAAACTTCAATATTACACAACTTAAACATTATTATATTACATATTTACAGGGTGGAAAGCTTATTACCGAGAATACATTATTTATAATAGTTCTTTATACACTATGTTTCTTGTGTGAGGAACGCCATCTATAACCCGGTCGGGAGGAACAAGTAAGTGAATATTTTTCGGAGATCTTACCCGGCTAAGCGCGACGTAAAGTTGCCCGTGGGTAAAAGTGTCGGACCGTAAATCTAATCCCACGAAATCTATGGTTTGCCCTTGACTTTTGTTGATCGTTATCGCGTAACAAAGTTGGAGGGGAAACTGCCGCCTGTACATTTCGATGGGAATATTTGGGAAGATCGGAAATTTAAAAGTTATTCGTGGGATGCCAAAAAGCTTATCAGAGCCTGTTCTTCGGCATGTGATAAGTCGACGAGTAATTGCGACGATAATTACTTTTGTGCCGTTGACTAAGCCGAGATCAAAATTTAAATTTCGCGTCACCATGCAAACCGATCCTACCTTAAGCCTGAGAATGTGTTCTGGAATTCCTTTCCCTTGAGCCTGATGTAATAGGGACTCATCAACATCTATTCCCGCTCCGTCCTCCTCGGCTACACTGTCGAAACTATATAAATTTTGAATTTCCCCGTCGAGCGCCTGTAATACTAAAAGGTTCGACCCAAAAATTGTTGGCGTGTATAATTCTCGTCTCTGTTGATCCCTTTTTCCAAACGCAGAATTTTCCCTGCGGTGGTTCTGATTCGTCGCAACTGAGGACTGCCGAGACTTCAGTGGAAAGCGGCCTGTCACCTAAAACCGGTCCGTGTGATCGTCGCGAGGTGGTTTCGAATTCAAGGCGGGCATTTTCTGAAAGTTCCTGATGTAACTTCTTGTAAAAGGAAACGTATGGGTTTCGGGATCCAAGAAATTGTTGGATTTCGCGTATTATTTCTGGTTCCAGTTGCTTCTGTTGGCCCTCAGCGATCCGCGCATTACCGTCGTCTATATAAAGAAAACTATTATTCCGGCCTCCGCAATTTAAATCATTCACCAAATGGTATGTCCGACCTAATATTTTCATAAAAGAGAGTCCTTTAGGGTGGTGATAGCCTAAGGGAACCGAAAGGGCACAAAAAGAGAAGAGGTCGTTATACCCCCGCGGATGTTTTAGGAACCGCTTGTCCGAATAAATTTTATCTGAAAGAATTGGAAAATCCATCACATTGTATTTTCCTAGTCCGTAGCACCACTGTGTTCTTCCAACTTCCTCCTCGAAGAGTCGCGTTCCACAGTGAGAACATTTGTGTGTTCCATCAAGTAGAGAAGGAGTTTTAAGACGATAGGCCTTTATTTCATCCAAAGATTCTCCCGTCCGTTCAGCAATTATTGGTCCTTTTCTAAGCACTGTCGGTAGATGAGGTCCAGGATGAGAATCTTTGTATTTCTTGACTGCCCCTTTATTTTTCGGGATTTTCTTTTCTATATTTTCCTACCGCCTTTCTGTTTACCTCAGGATGTTTTTGCGAGTAATTTTCGACAGCCTCTCTGTGTACCTCAGGATGTTCTTGTGTGTATTTTTCTACCGCTTTTCTGTTTACCTCCGGATGTGTTTGCGTGTATTTTCTACCGCTTTTCTGTTTACCCCCGAATGTGTTTGCGTGTATTTTTCTACAGCTTTTCTGTGTACCTCTGGATGGCTTTCGATGTATCGTTGAACCCCTTCTCGGTGGTGATATCTTGTGCTCGACGAGGAAGTCTTTGGACGACCACGGGGCCTTTTCGGAGGCCTTCCGGCTTTTCTTTTTGGCGCAGTTTTATCCTTTGAAAGCTCAGTGATGTCTAATCCCCCAATATCTTCCAAAACTACCGATATTCGCGCTTTAAATTTCGGATCAGTCTTAAGTTCGAGTGGAATTGGTCTCTTTGTAGAACACTGGGGCTCCTGACCTCTTGTTGCTACCACCCGCGTAATTTCATATTGGTTAATTAAACCATTAAAAGGAGACCTTTTCATAAGAAACCTTGCCGTTTCTTTCAAATTAGAAAACGCGAATAGGCGGCCGACACCGTCAGAAGAAAGGGTTCCATTCTCGTTTACCGCGTGGGAATCGAAAATAAAATATCGGGAGTTGCATTTCCAAAGCGAAACCGCGACGTGTAATCCGATAAAAACGAAACCCGAGTCCGCGTAATTTTCGAATAAATTTGTAAGCTTTTCTTTTTCAATTCCTCTGTGCAAGACCCTAAATCATTATCCGAAGATGGATAAACACCGTAATCTTCAAAGTGCGATTCAATTTTAAAAGTTTGACTTTCTAATTTGAGATATTCGGCTACCTCGTTTACCGTTAAAAAAGCGTGGCGGTGGTTTTCCCCGAGTGTCCGTTTTGTTTGTTTATAATAACAATCGCCCTGAACTATCAAGCGGTCAATATCTTGTGTTGTGAGATAATCTCTACGCACATTTTCGATGAAGCAACAGGTTGCGACTGAAATGCAAACACATTGAACGTTACGAGTTTCACTAAATCGCGGATTGGCCTGGGAAATGGTACGGGAGACTACGCATTCGAAACGCGACATCTTTAAAAATAATTTCAAAAAAATCTTAGAAATAAACACACAAAAATAATAATTGCTTACAATGGAAAGGAAAAATGTAAATAAACAGTAAATATTATACTAATAATATAAATACAAAAATTATCATGCAATAAAAACGAAAATAATGAAGTATTAAATTTTTTTAACTCACATAAAACGAAGTCTTCAAATCGCCAGCCTGCGTTAATCCTGTTCCTACGATAATCTGGAACTGATGACGTATGATCCTCTACAGCTGCTAATCCTCGTCAGGTTATCAGATGTCTTCAATGATGATTCAGACCGCAGAAAGATAGATGAACTGCAAACTGTGATGTCTTGAAATCTGGAACTGATGGCTTCTGAGTTGTCAGCTGCTAATTTTCCTCTGCAAAATGTTTTTCACATGTCCTGCGTGATGATCCTCGCTGTAGTCGTATAGTTGAAGTGAAGTGAAAAGTGTGATTTCAGAAAATTGAGTAACAAAGTAGCACGGGTTCCCCCTTTTTTACTTGTTTACTCTTCGGCTCCTGATTTCACACTGAGCTCCGATGTGGAGGCAAGCCTTTATAAAGGTAGGATCGGTGGTGGGGAGAATTGGTAGTGGGGGATGCGCAGTGATTGAAACAGTTCACACTGCGCAACGACCAGAGGGGATAGGATGCGCATTACACCGAAGATTCTAGCATAGCGCATTTACGTCAATGCTGACGTCATATCGATTGCGTAACATTCTGACGTAACAGGATGACTCATCGATTGCGCAATATTGCGCAATACCTTTCATTTTGTATTTCTACATTTAAATACATGGTAAATGGTACGTTTATTGCAGAAAACAACTGCTCAAAATAAGAAACTAATACCAGGTCCCCCACTGGGCCATAAAACAAACAAGAAACAATAAAGTTATTCGTAAATTTCAAACAACCGATAATCGGTTTACATTCAGTCAGGCGAGCCGACTGGATTAAAATTACTCCCAGCTCGATAGCGCTAACCGTTCTCGAGATAGGCTCCCCTCTTATATCCGGTATGAAAATCGGTCAGACAAAATTCGTTTTTTCGGGCTTCCGGTTGCACAAAGCTTTGGTTTTATAATTTTTCCCCAAGTTACTTTGGACGGGGAATAAAAAGGTCTGTTGTGTTTTTTCGCTCCGAGGCTTCCTTATGGGTTAGAATTTATGTCAGTCAGTGAGTGACCTCTGGGGCTGTATATGTTATAGAATAGATAGTGGTCAGACCTTGAACTTGTAACCTCTGTACTTTAAATACTGCAATGCGACACGCGCAGATGACGTCACGTGTTTCTTATCTACCGTTTACAGCCGGCTCAGCTGGGCTGTCTGTAGCGAAATTTTCGTTAGTTGTTTTAAATACTCCTAGTCGATCATTCGTAACATTCCCAGCCGCGGCTACTGGCTTTCATTATTTAATTATTATTATGTGCAACATGCACTGATCATACTTGGCGATCTCTGCCTTATTTATTATGTCTTTCGACTTTTATTACTAATTAATTAACGGGCATCATGGCGAGTAAACTTCTGCACGTGTCAGCAATAGTATCAAAATTCAACAGTTTTCAATAAAAGATTATTACATGAAAAATTATACAGTCCACTTCAATTTACTTCCGAACCAGCCCTCTTCATTTAGCGTTCCAGGAATAGCTCAAGAGCCTTCAAGAGCTTCCAAGACGCAACATTTGGTCCTCCAAACCGGATTTTATTTTCGCCTTACGGGCAACATTTTTTGGTCCACAAGTGACCGCATTTTCGTCCACAAGCGACAACATTTTTTTCCACAAGCGACCGCATTTTTGTCCGCAGCGACAGCATTTTCTGGTCCACCAATCCGGATTTTATTTTCGCCTTAAGGGCAACATTTTGGTTCACTATTTCAAAATATTTCATTTAATGGGCTCAAAAAGCTTGTGTCCCAAACAAGCTTCAAATTTAAATATTTTCAAATTGAGATTGCTGGCCGTGGCATGTCCTTTGTTACCGCAAAGACGACCTCCAGGAGTGACACACAAGATACAACAGAGCGTCAGATCTGACACGACAGGAAACGGCAAGGCAGTTATTCAACAGCAGCAAATTCCACAACGGTAAATCACGCTGAGATACGACGACAACCTTCATCCAACCAGCACGAACAGGCGGGGCACCAACATCACAGAATTGACGGACGGGAGCAGAGCGGAACCAACAGGACCGAAGCAGTTCTGAACACGCCAGAATTCCACGTGATTATAAACTTTCGTTTCTTATTATAATTGTTCACATAATGCATGAATATAACAATCTGAGTAATATTTTACATTCAGTATGCTATTGTTGATACTTTTATGTAAACATATATCATTATAATATGAGCATATCTTTATAACTGCTTAATAACTCATTGAAAGTTCAAGTGTCGAGTTAAGGCTATATGTATTATTATTTAAATTCATAATTTCAATAACGCTGATGGCGGTTTTTTAAAAAGAGATAATAAGTATATGTTATACCAAGTAATGTGTTAAGCTATATGACGATCACTAGCTCCCGCATTATATCAAATTTTATCAAAATTACGTTAATTATTCACCTGCTCTACGCTTAAAATTCTTTTAAATTACATTTTTAATTGCAATTATGGCGGATGTGAAAGCTCTGATAAAGAAACGGGGCACTATTAAAGCTTCTATATCCCGCGTGAACACGTTCGCGGATAGTTTCGATCCGGAAACCAGCGATCATCACGCACTAAAAATAAAGGTTCGGCATTTAATGGAATTATCCACTAAATACGATGATATACAGTCTCAAATTGAATCCGATGACGCTGATTTCGCATTAGCAAGTGATAGAGTCCAAACTGAGGACGATCTTTGCACCATCGAATGCAAGTTGCAACACTTGTTAGAGCAAGTGGAATAGGTGAATCAGAAACCGCTGATTAATACCGAAATTACGCCTCTTAAAACCCCCCCTATACAGTTGGAACCGATCAAATTACCTCGGTTTTCAGGTAACATTATTGAGTGGCAACATTATTATAATATATTTCTCGAATTAATACACGCCAGAACTGATCTGACGAATATTTAAAAGCTACACTACTTGCACTCGTCATTAAATGACGAGGCGCTGAACGTGATAAAATCGCTGCCAATCACTCATGAAAATTATGCGGTAGCTATTGATCTACTAAAAAATAGGTATGACAGTAAGTTGATTGTCTCAGCCCATCATGTGGAGAAAGTCTTGGGTGTGCAATCGGTTCAACACGTGTCCAAAATTAGTATTTCCAGATTTATTGACGGGATAACCGCTAATATCAGTGCGTTAAACACCTTAAACTTACCCGTAAATACATTCGAAATTATTCTTATTCATTACTTGGCCCAAAAACTCGATAGTTACACGCTTCGACTGTGGAAAGAAAGTTTGTCAGAAGAACGATTTCCTAACTTTAACAATTTCATAAAATTTCTAAATACACGTAGACAGTTATTGCAAAATCTGGACAGCGCAACCACTTCAGCAAGCAAGATAAACGTTTGCGATAAGGCTCACTATCGCAAGGCAATTAAAACGGTGAATGCAGCCAAAGCAGCATTCCACTCCCATGTCGGAAATAATGTATGTCAGCTGTGCAAGGGTAAACACAGAATTACTGGGCACAATTTATAACGCTTACTATACACGAGAGAAAAAACATTATAATAAAAAATAAACTCTGTCTAAATTGCTTTCGCCCAGGCCACGATAGTGCCCACTGCCCATCTAAATTTTCTTGCAGAACGTGTGCGAAACGTCATCATACCATGATTCATATGCCTAACAAGAACGGATCGTCCAGTAACAACCAGTGTTCGCTAAAATTAAAAACACAAGTCCATATTATTATCTACCGCAGTCTGCAGGACAACCGATCATGCAGGTAGAAAGCACCCGGTTAGGATTTTATTGGACTCTGGATCGCAGGCTAACTTCTGTACCATGGATTTCGCACGTCGCATGGGTCTGAAACTAATCAAATCTCAATTGCCCATAACGGGTATAAACAATTCATTGTCCCAAGCTGACTTCAGTACCAGAGGAAGGTTACAGTCTCGCTATAAACATTTTATTTTAAATATACATTGCGCTGTGCTTCCCAGCATCACTAATAATCTCCCGGGGGAATCATTTGACGTAGCATCTTTAAATTTATCAAAGGGCATATTTTTAGCTGACCCACAACTCAGCTTCTCGTCGCAAGTCGATTTATTGCTCGGTGCTCAGTATTATTTGCAGTTAATTGAACCTATTAAATTTATCCGTAGCCCACATTTTCCCATAATTCAGGAGACTAAGCTAAGATTCATTCTCGCAGGTAATTTGCCGTTTAATGTCGAAATGACGAAACCGGTTTCATCCTTTATGGTATGTGATAATGATAGTGCAATTTCCTCGCAACTAAAGGAATTTTGGAAGTTGGACGAAGTTTCTATTCGTGATACCTCCGCTGAGGACTCGGCATGCGAGAATCATTTTGTGTCCAATACTGTCCGTAATGACGATGGCAGATTTGTGGTATCCCTGCCTCGAAAGGCAGACAAGTCTCATTTGGGCGATTCTCCTCGCGGAGCTATCCGCAGATCGCACTCTCTGGAAGTTAAGAACAGAAACGTAAACGTAAACGTAACTGTAAGCGTAACCGATTTTTACACGCTCACCCGCACGAGTCATCATCATGGCCCATCAGTGCCTTCGATACTCATTCTCCCTGCACTTATCCCGATCTGGAACAAGAACGACGCAAGCAGGCCCAAACCTCACTAATTGTCGCTTCATCTACCTCCAGTTATGTTGAAAATTACTCATCCCTTACAAGACTCATTCGCGTTTTCTCATATTGCCGTAGGTTTATTCGTAACTCTAGGCTCCCCGTTGCAGACAGGGGAATTTCTTTTTTGTCAGCCCAGGAGTTGCATGATACTCTTTTGGTTTTTATTCGCCAGTCTCAGCAATTGCGCTTCGGCATTGAGGTTAAGGAGCTTGAGGCACATCGCTGCATCCCCAACAGCAGTAAAATTCTCTCGCTCAACCCCTTCCTTGATGAGTCAGGTATATTGAGAGTAGGTGGACGTCTGCAGCTCTCCCAGCTTAACTACGCGAGCAAACATCAAATAATTCTACATCCGTATTCTCATCTCACCAAGTTGATCATAGAAAACGAGCATCTTCGTTTATTGCACTCTGGTGTACAATTAACCCAGTTTTCTCTGAGACAGAAATATTGGATCGTTAACGATAAATCCTATATACGCTCGGTAATACATAAATGCATCACTTGTTTCCGTTACCGTGCTAGGGGCGCGAACCAATTATTGGGACAGTTACCCCCTTCCAGGGTCACGCCTGCTAAGCCTTTTTCCCAATCCGCTGTTAACTATGCCGGACCCCCGTACTTATACGTCATGGCGGGCAGCGCTCAAAATCGACGTCAAAAGCGTATATTGCGGTATTTATATGCATGAGCACTAAGGCCATTCATTTGGAACTTGTATCAGATCTTACTTCAGACGCCTTCTTAGCGGCCTTAAAACGGTTCATCGCGCGTAGAGGTATTCCCACTCAGATATTTTCAGACAATGGTACGAATTTTCGTCGTGCTAGCAGCACATTACACGAATTGTACAGGCTTTTGAAATCGAAGTGATTTGAGCAAGCAACTCAGGAGTTTATCAGTTCCCAGGGCATAAAGTGGTCCTTTATTCCACCCTCTGCCCCTCATTTCGGTGGTTTGTGGGAAAGCGGGGTAAAAAGTGTTAAATTTCATTTACGTCGCGTGATTGGCGGTACTGTTTTGAATTTCGAGGAGTATTCTACAATTCTAACTCAAATAGAGTCTTGCCTTAATTCATGCCCTTTATTCTCTATATCCAATGATTTTAGGGACCCTGAACCGCTAACTCCCGCTCATTTCCTGGTCGGTTCTCCACTTACGGCACTCCCGGAGCCCGACTATACCCAAGTCAGTATTTGTCGTTTGGGCAGATGGCAGCTGCTCCAAAGATTCACACAATCCATCTGGAAACGATGGTCTAAAGATTATTTGCACCAGTTGCAGCAGCGCAACAAATGGCGCACCACTTCAAGGAATTTAACTGTCGGACAGCTCGTCCTCATTCTAGACGATAATGCACCCCCCCTTCAAGGGAAACGCGGAGTAATCACAAATGTTTACGCGGGTCAGGATTCAATAGTGCGCGTTGCCGAAGTTCGCACCGCACAGGGTATCCTACGTCGACCCATCCATAAATTATGCCCCCTTCCGGTGGCATCAGACTAGCCGCATGAGCTTCATACGGCACGTACCAGGAATGTGAACTTGTCGCATTGCCTTGTATCACTCCCGGGACATTCCCGGGGCGATCATACAATCCAATTTTATTATTATTGTAATTATTATTATGATTGTCGTGTAGCTATTATTGCAGTTGTTACTACGCCGTTATTGTATCAATCATTATGTATTTGTCATTGTGCTATTATATGATTATGTATTTTTAAATTTTTTGGGAACTATTATTGTAATCTTATTGTATCAATTATTATATATTTGTCATTGTATTTTCCAATGGTTATGTATTGTTGAATTTATTGGGGGATTGTTGTTTCAATATCATGCATGCAAATTATTACATCTTTTTATTGTATTATTGCTTGTTACGTATTATTGAAATCGTTGTGATCATTATTGGGTATTATGTGGGATAAATTAATGTGTCTACTTAATTATTTTATTATTGTGCATCATGCCATGTTATTATGTATTGGGTAATTTCATTGTCAGTTTTTTTTTATGACTACAAAATTCGAATCATTATGTATTTTGTAATTATCACATGAATTTGTTATGTTAGCCACATTATTACTATTAATTGTCTAGCTGTCATTGCTCTGTGTTGAACACTCCAATTGTTATGTTGTTGTTTTATTAGCATGTAAATTCAATTATTATGTATTATTAACTTTAAGGCATAAATTACAAAATCGCCCCGATTTTGTGCGGGCAGTATGTTCAGACTTTGAACTTGTAACCTCTGTACTTTAAATACTGCAATGCGACACGCACAGATGACGTCACGTTTTTCTTATCTACCGTCTACAGCCGGCTCAGCTGGGCTGTCTGTAGCGAAATTTTCGTTAGTTGTTTTAAATACTCCGAGTCGATCACTCGTAACATTCCCAGCCGCGGCTACTGGCTTTCATTATTTAATTATTATTATGTGCAACATGCACTGATCATACTTGGCGATCTCTGCCTTATTCATTATGTCTTTCGACTTTTATTACTAATTAATTAACGGGCATCATGGCGAGTAAACTTCTGCACGTGTCAGCAATAGTATCAAAATTCAACAGTTTTCAATAAAAGATTATTACATGAAAAATTATACAGTCCACTTCAATTTACTTCCGAACCAGCCCTCTTCATTTAGCGTTCCAGGAATAGCTCAAGAGCCTTCAAGAGCTTCCAAGACGCAACAGATAGAATAGATAGTTACTACCGTGAACATGTATACGTGCATGTGACAAATCAGGAACACTCTTGAAGCACTATGTGTACATAGTCATGTCTAAGGCAATGCTAATTTTTCTAAACATCATATACTTTGTATTAACATAACTTTACCTGCCATATGGTTTCTGTAATTAATTCTATAGTTGCAGTCTGTAGTCTCTGTGTTTTAGGATTTGGTACATGAGAAAGTACTTGAAATGAATTCTTGACTATACCTTTACTCAACCTAAATATAAAAACAAGAAAAACTGTACCAACTCAGGAAATATTATGCCATGTTATTTTGTCTGTTTTGATATGTTTTCCAATTGTAATTTTCTTACACATGTGTTATATATTGATTATTATCATGTTAATACTTTTTATGTGAATCCTTATTGACAGCAGCATAAATTTAATATGTATATTTACTTACTCTGTGGAGCATAAATTATTTGCTTTTATGTTTTAATGTAAAGTAATTTATATCTTTGTTAGGTTATTTGATATTACATAATTATAAAATGAGCATATAAAATATGTAACCTAATAACAGTGTATGGTATTCATAAAGAATTTATTGCCATTTCTAATTGATTCAATTTTGATTTTAATCTTACTTTACATTACTGAACTTCAGTTTTATCACAGTGTAATATCTGCAAAATGTAGATATGTTAACAAAAAGGATACTAAATATGTGAGTTATTATTTGGTGTTCTGCCCCAAGGCAGCTCTCCAGATTGTAAAAGTTCTCCAAGCTGTCCTATCGCATATCAGTCTTTTCGTTTCTTCATAACAGCCTCTGATTTTAATACTATCTATTAACTTCATTCTTCTATGCCCTCTTCTTTTTTCTCCTTTTATGACATCCTCCATGGCAGTTGTGAGTAAAACACAAAAATAACATAAAAGTCTTCAAACAGGATGTGAAATATAAATATCACACTAACAAAATGGAAATTCACTTACCTATATCAAAATCGTAATATACAAAACATTTAGAATTATAATGATATGTGCAAATAATACTGTACTAACTAATTGTACTCGCAAGTGAAGTAATATTTGATATTTGGTTGTTTTATACTTTATTTCATTTAACCTTTAGGAAATATGGCTTACGCCAGAAAGGCGGATCAAAGCAATGCATGCCACTTCAGTACAAGGTGTTGAGGATATGATATCTCTTGGTGACCTGCATGAGGCTGGTATTTTACGTAATCTTTTGATCCGATACAATGAGAATCTCATTTACGTAAGTATTTCAAGTTATTGCTTCTTTACGTTTACACATAAATGTTATGTAATTTTTATTTTGAAATGAACCTTCTTATTTTTCAAATTATTTGTCCGCTTAAACTTCACCTGATATAATAAGTAGATTATATCTATCTACAATCTACCCTTTCTTTGAATATAAGAATGCATTAACAAATACATGTGCAGTTAAGGTATATTTGTTTAGGAATTTTTATTTTCTTTTAAAACATAATATTTTGAGAATATGAAAATCTGAAATATAGAAACAGACAAACAGGCTAAGTGATGTGGCTTATTTGTTATTGGTAAAGTATATGACATGGTTATAGAAAAAAGTAATAGACTTTTTGTTTTTCAGACATATACAGGGTCAATATTGGTGGCAGTCAATCCATATCAGATTCTTCCCATTTATACTGCTGAACAAATTAAACTGTACAAAGACAGAAAAATTGGTGAATTACCGCCTCACATCTTTGCTATTGGCGATAACAGCTACACGCACATGAAGAGATTCCGTCAAGACCAGTGCATCGTCATTAGGTACCTAGGAATTTTAATAAGCAATAAATCATGTTTCTCAACTATGTCTGTACAACATGTGTTTACTGTCAAGGATGATTGATCTGTGTGCTTGTTACAAGTTATTGTCCATTGGTCAGTCAGCTACCACAAGAAATTAGTTATTGCATGCCAGTTTGCTGGGTTTAACTGGTAGAGTGAAGCATTGTAGGCCTTGCCATTATTTCTTCTGCAGCAGTTTTGCAAAGCATTAAGCTGTGTGTGTGTGATGTGTGTGTGTGTGTGTGTGTGTGTGTGTGTGTGTGTGTGTGTGTGTGTGTGTGTGTGTGTGTGTGTGTGTGTGTGTGTGTGTGTGTGTGTGTGTGTGTGTGTGTGTGTGTGTGTGTGTGTGTGTGTTGTAACGTGATGTTTCCCTCTACATAAAGAATATACCCTAACCTAAATAATTATCTTATCATAATAATGAAGAACAGACTAATAATTAAGTAAGGAACCTGTATAATGTAAAATCTGTGTTAAATAGTAAATTTAAGATAAATGTAAAATACAAGATAAGACCAAAATACCAAATATAACTATCTGGAACTTAATAATAAATAACTCTAGTAAACTGCTTATGTAATGTTGTAAAAAATAGGTGAAAGCCTATACAGCAGAACTTAATTGGTTTACCAATCAGGAAAATATATAAACTAGATAGTGAAGTATAAAATAATATATTGTAAAAGTTCAAGTAGGTCATAAGTGATATTTAAGAGTTGTTACTTTATAGTAGAATTAAGTAATTTTAGTTTGAGAAAGGAATTAGGGTCCCAATGAGCATGGACATGATTAGGCCTAGATGGCAATACTAGGTTTTTATAATAAATTGATGTTTATAATTATTATCAATATTGTTAAACCAAATAACGTTAAGGTAAAACCAATTATACAACTAAGAATTAAATGAAGGAACAGAAAAATTTTAATATTTTATAGAGAATACTAGACTAAATCAATCTGTAAAAATTCTTATTTTTTTTTTTTACTGAACAGAACCATGCCTTAAAGATCTCAAAATGATCAGCATAAAAGAAGCTGTTTGATGGTAGTAATATATTTTTAATTGTGAGTAGCATAAGGACATTATGTCAGTTCTAAAAAATTTTATAAATTTTTTCAGAAAAAGTGACGCTTAGTTGATAATCTTGTACCCAAAGACTGACGCTTAAAACGAAAGTTTTATAATTAAAAACGGAATAGTTAATATTTCCACCAATCAGAATCATTCACCTGCCAGGTGAATTTACACGTAACGCACTGGAAAGAAGTCAGTGGTTCGCCGGTCAACACCTCCACTGTAACATGGAAAAAGTAATTAATCTCCAACCTAAAGTGTAAACATTCTCGTCATCAAAATTTTGAAACCGAGTGAGGTTATGTGCAGTGTCAACAAACCACGGTCTAACGTACAAATGGGAACGTAACCCAACAGTGAACGTCAAGCGTTGTGAAGTGGTTTTAATCATTAAAGGACATTACTGTGAATAATTAATAACAGTGAATTATAAAGAGAATATAAAGAAAAGGAAAGTGTAGTGTTTATTTTGAGAATTTATAACGAACTTAATAATTAATGATCACGATCCCATAGTAACTTGTAATAGACACTTGTGAACTTCTGTTTATATTATCACTGTATATAAACACCAACACTATTAATATTATTTCATGTTTAACGATTGTATTTTTTTTTTTTTTTTGTATTCAATGCTTAACTAAATAACTTAGCCAAACTAGGTTAACACCAACACCGGACACTGTCCGAAATACGAACTGTTCATCACTTTAGATATTAAGTTATTGTTTTATAATATCAATTTTAATTTTGGATTGTAATGTTTTGTTCTTCAAAAAGACATTTTTTGTTAATTATTGTGGTCCAAAGAACTCATAAGGGTTATATTGTCAAAACGTAAACAATAGCCTACACCTCTGAGATTTTTGAACTCATGCTACCAACTGTTGAGCTATCCATACAACAAGCCTGGTCAATTCATTGTATGAGAGATGTTCGTCATTTGAATAGTAGAAGAATAAAATTTTAAAAGAAAATAAAACAAAAAGTGAAAGGAATTAATGGTGTTTGACATATTATTTTTTAATAATTAACATTTTATAATCAACTTTGAACATTAGTGTTTACTTCAACTCCAGAAGAATAAGTTGGCAGTACTTACGTTGGGACAACCCGGGTTATTTAAATGATTTAACTAGGTCAGTGAACTCTAATAAGATAAAGAGAATAGATGAGATAAAACCAGAATACTCATTACTACAAACTTTTAATATCTCAAGTAATTGAAAAATAAATAAAGGACATTTAGAACCATCTAGTTAAATACCAGTGAGCACAAGGGCATAATTCTAGTTATTTTATAAACTGACCAACCTATTTGATTTATAATTAATCTTAGTGAATCGTCTTAGCCAACCTGAGTAGAAGTAACAAGAAAATCATTAAATAATTAAACCATTAATTAACCAAACCATTACCTGTAAGTAAAGACCATTACTACACAATAAATATTTTTAACTATTACAAATTGGCACCACCAAAGAGGGGCTTTAAACCAATAAATACAAAAATTCATATGTAAAAAATATATATAAAAAGAAGAATTTTACAAATTGGCGATCAACGTGAGGCGTAAAGGCCTAACACAACCCACTATTCATTAAGATTGAAAAAGTAGTATTTTTACAAATTGGCGCTTACAACGTGAGGCCTAAGTAAGTAATTATTAGTAGTATTTTTTACAGTGTGTGTGTGTGGGGGGGGGTCTGTCTGTCTGTCTGTAATTATATTATTTTGATACATCTTCAGTTATGTGTAACCAACAGTACTGAGCTAAATTCCTTATAGTTAAAGCAGTAACAGGAATATTTGGATAGTTGTTTTGTAAATAAAATCTTTTTCTTCAGCGGCGCAACAACCGCTGAGTCAAGTCCTCCTTTAACAGCCTCTGCCAGTTGTTCCGGTCAAGTGCAGACAACTGACTGGCTGAGAAACTGATAGGGTTCTGCACATAAAGGTTTTACAGATGGGCTATGTGAATTCGATCCAACCCACAACCTGGAGGACCAGGAACTTTGATTTCGGGGTGCTCTTCCCCTAGAGAGTTGCTTTCACCTCAGCTGACAAGCTCTCTCTCTGCCCGGTTGCAGTAAGCTAACTGACTCAGCCCATGTGCGCAGCCGTTGGGCTACTATAGTCTCCTCCGCCTCCACACCAGATGCACACCCTGCTGCCGATGTGCACCATCCTGCCCGGCCAGGACCCAGGATACCCCCAGGCTGTCCTGACAGAACCCCCATCTCTCGTTTGCTTACCGATCCACTCCGCCAAAGGGATTGGTTACCACAACCTTGGAGTAGATTGCTCGGCATAACAGGGCCCACCGATGTGTAGATGAGAGTGGAGTTGGGGTGGAGAGGCATTTCTCTTCTATGAAAGCATATGTTCGCATTACACCCCCTTTTGGACCCCTTGTGAATAAAATAGTTATACATATTTCCACAAGGTTCTATAGTCTACGCATCATTATGTACCGGTACTATTTTTATTGTTTGAACAGTTGCCAATATCATTGGTGACCAAATTTATTTTACACCTTTTTTTTTTTTTATAAATTCTGAAATGTTTGCAAGCATAGCTAAAGAAAAGTACTCTGTGTTTATATGTATTTTATATTTTCCTACTGATATTTGGTAACATCTATCTGGGTTGACAGAGTAAGACAGATCACAACTTGTGTAATGTTATGTTATAAGAAAAATAAAATGATTTCAATATTAATGAATAGCAATATTTCATGCTATGTATATACTATACTTCTGCGCATGGTGTGTGTGTGTGTGTGTGTGTGTGTGTGTGTGTGTGTGTGTGTGTGTGTGTGTGTGTGTGTGTGTGTGTGTGAGAGAGAGAGAGAGAGCGCTAATTACTTTGAACTGAATTTAACATATTTCTGGTAAGAACTTTTATAGTATTTCTATAAAAATATGATATTTTAACTGTTACAGTGGAGAGAGTGGGGCAGGCAAAACAGAAAGCACTAAACTAATCCTTCAGTACCTCGCAGCAATTAGTGGCAAGCATTCATGGATTGAACAGCAGATTCTTGAAGCGAACCCTATCCTCGAAGGTTGTAGATTTCCCTTTTAGTATAATATGCAAGTTAATTAATTGTGCACTTGTTTAATTGTATATGCAAAAAGCTAACATTAATATTCTGTCTAAGTCTATTGTGTATAAAATTAAATATTATAATTTTTTTTTTTTTTTTTTTTTATTATTTTCCTAAACTCAGTTCTTCCTTTAAGGTAGACAAAGAGGTTTTAAATTCGTATGCATATTTAATATAATTTAAACATTTTAGTTATTCTTGCTACATAGGAATACGTCAAGTAAAATATCACTAGTCTACAAATTGAAAAATATTTTTTGGAACAGAAACATGGCTGGGAATTAAATTATTCCTTAGGCTTTCACGGCCGGTGTCATTTGAATTATAAAAGATATCCGGGCTGTTTGGCCATGGTCCCTGGTTAAAAACAAAACCAAACGTTTCGGCAGCTCCACTGGCTGCCATCATCAGTGGTAAAATTTTTCTGCACTTTGGGTGTCTACGTGCAGGCCCACAGTATTCATGGATTGAACAGCAGATTCTTGAAGCGAACCCTATCCTCGAAGGTTGTAGATTTCCCTTTTAGTATAATATGCAAGTTAATTAATTGTGCACTTGTTTAATTGTATATGCAAAAAGCTAACATTAATATTCTGTCTAAGTCTATTGTGTATAAAATTAAATATTATAATTTTTTTATTATTTTCCTAAACTCAGTTCTTCCTTTAAGGTAGACAAAGAGGTTTTAAATTCGTATGCATATTTAATATAATTTAAACATTTTAGTTATTCTTGCTACATAGGAATACGTCAAGTAAAATATCACTAGTCTACAAATTGAAAAATATTTTTTGGAACAGAAACATGGCTGGGAATTAAATTATTCCTTAGGCTTTCACGGCCGGTGTCATTTGAATTATAAAAGATATCCGGGCTGTTTGGCCGTGGTCCCTGGTTAAAAACAAAACCAAACGTTTCGGCAGCTCCACTGGCTGCCATCATCAGTGGTAAAATTTTTCTGCACTTTGGGTGTCTACGTGCAGGCCCACAGTACTGTGGTATAGACTAAAGCTGTCCTGCCATGCTACCTGTACATATAAATTCAGCAAAGTCCCACGTACAGGTAAAAATGACACCATCAACCAATCACAACAGAGATGGTGTATGATTGGCTCGCACCAAGCTACGCCATTATGTGACTCACTTTTTTTCCAAGAAATACTGTGGGGAAGGCTGCTGATTCCCGCGATGCTACTTGTGCTAATTGTTTACTAATTGCAACCCCCGCACAGGTAAGTACAGCATCACCGGCCAATCAGAAACAAGAAGGTGTGTGAGAGGTTCGCATCGCGCCATGCCATAATGTACTTAATGAGATGCTTTCGCCCCGATTCTTCAGCAAAGAAGTCTACCTAGAGCTGTTGCCAGGGTAGGCTGCGTCACTTTTTATGGCGATTTTTGCTTGTGAATTTCACCGTTATTTATACATTTATCAAAGTGAATTCTTCAATATATCTTCATCTGTGTTCATCTTCATCAGTGTGCTATAAATTACCAGTGTATTGTGTCGTGCGCGTGTGTTTTTGTGACTCGTGTGCAGTGCGCGTCTGGTGTTCGTGTTCTTTGTCTGTCAGTGTAGTGATTCAGTGCTGGTGAAAGTCACTCTTTCCTAGCCCTTTTTTTGCGTCTTCGACGTTCATTTCGGCTCATCCCGAGATGGCGTCGAACGCAACTCCCGTTCCTTTGCCGGCACCGCTGGTAACCTTAATGGAAACCTGCGGTACTGGTCCTCATTCTACCCCGCTGCCGTCCCATACAATCAGTGATAGTGAAAGTGAAAGTGATTGTGCGTCGATGTGTAGTGTGGGGACGGGGGAAGGTGAATTTTCGCTTGTGGAGGGCAAGTCTGCCAAACGCAAGCGAAAATTGGTCGCCAGCCCGCCACCGGCCGCTGCTACGCATCGGGTATCTAGTCCCGGTAACAGCGCCAACCATCCGACTCAGTCTCCCTCTCAATCTGTGCCCAAGCCTAAAATTCCTCCGATTGTCATTCCCGACAATCGCAATTATAGGGAAATTCTTCGTTCCCTCCAGAATCTGCTTCCTTCGGCCAAACTCGAGGCCAGGTGCCAAGGCTCCTCGCTTCGAATTGCGGCCACAACAGTCCCGGACTTCCGATCGGTCCAACAGTTTCTTACCGATCGGAAGATCTCCTTCCATACTTTCGCGCTTCCTTCAGAGCGCGAAATTAAAGTTGTTCTTTCCGGACTTCCTTCCTGGACCGCCCCCGATACCATCAGGCAGGAGCTTGTCGCCTTAGGCTATTCGCCGACGGCGGTAAGTGTACTGCATGCTGGCAAGGGGGAAGATCGCCGTCCTGTGAATAGTTTCCTAGTGAAACTACTCAAAGTAGGTCAGTTCGAGGAGGTCTATGGCCTCCAAAACTTCCTGCACCTTCGGGTGCAAGTTCGTACTTTTGACCCGCGGCCAGGCCCCTCGCAGTGTTTTAACTGTCAGAGGTTTGGCCACTCCAGCTTATTCTGTAATCACCCTCCGCGTTGCGTGCGATGTACTGAGCCTCATCGTGGGTGTGATAAGCCCAAGACGGGGTTCACGGCCATTTGCTGCAACTGCGGCGGGGACCATCCGGCTAGTTATAGAGGGTGTAGGGACTTTATATCAGCCATGAAGCTGCAGCGGACTCCTGCTCGCCCTGGCGCGCAGGCAGGCCGTGTTGCAGGTCCCCTCCCTAACCGCAGAGAGGCCTTCCCACCTCTCTCCGGAGCATCATCTCAGGCCCCGGCAGCAGTTCCGGCTGCTCCCAGGGCCCCAGTTCCGCCTGCAGTCGACGTTTCGGCGCCGCCTGCAGTCCCTTCTGTCCCGGCGCCTGCCGGAGCGCCCGGTCCTTCATACGCGGCTGTGGCCGCTACATCAGTCCCGCCTTCCGCTCCTCGGAGCCACAAACCAAAGCGCACTCGTCGCCGTCAGCGACAAGTTCCACAGGCCTTGCCTGTAAAACCTCAGCGGGCCCCGCCCGCCCCCAGCCATCAACCTAAGCTCCCAATTGAGCAGACCCCACGTCCGTCCCCGAGCCCTGCGCCATCTGCAACACCGGCCGAGGCCAGCCAGGTCCGTCTTCCGGAATCTCGGGAATCTTCCCGGGCCCCGGTGGACCCCCTGACTGCCTGGGCTGAAACTTTGGTAAACAACATCAGGTCTGCTCCAGATACAACCACGGTTCTCGCCCTGGTGTTTCAATCCCTGTCTACCCTCTTTCCTCTTCTTCCTTTGAATGGCTAGGAGTCTTAGGATCGTTGCGTGGAATGCCCATGGGGTAGTCCCTCGACGATCTGAACTGATGACTTTCGTAACGGAGTACGACGCTGATGTCGTCCTCCTTTGCGAGACTCATCTGGCTCGCTACCATACCTTCAACCTGCCATCTTACATCTGTTTTCGTCAGGATCGTCCCCAACGGCCTGGCTGTCGCCCCTCGGGGGGGACAGCCGTCTTAGTCCACAGGCGGATATCCCACAGGCCACTACCCCCTTTAGATACATCTCTTGTTGAAGGTTGTGCGGTGGCGATAGACGCTGGCGGATCGGAGTTGCGCGTTGTTGCGGCGTATCTCCGGCCCGGCCTGCGGCTACCTCCACCGCCCGAGGAGTGGGACGCTCTCCTCGATCATCCCCTACCAACCATCGTAGCCGGCGACTTAAATGCCAAGCATCCCTCCTGGAACAGCAGAGTAGCCAACGCCTACGGAAAATCTCTGTATCGGTTCGTCTCCGACGACCCGGTACTTCAAGTTATCGGCCCTGAAGACCCTACTCACTTCCCCTTTTCCGGTCATCGACCGGACGTCCTTGACATTGTCATAGCCAAGGACGTGACCCATCACATCCAGGTCTCGTCAGTGTCGGATCTCTCATCCGATCACAATCCCCTTTTTATAACTGCCCGTGAGCTGTCGGCCTCACCCCGACCTCCCGCTCAGACTGTTAGGAGAGTCAACTGGCGCTCCTACCATGATGAGCTCTCACGGCGGTTACCATCACTCCCCGCGGACCCGGTCGTCACTTGTGACGATTTGGATCTCCGAGCCACTCATCTTCAGGAGTTGGTCCAAGGTGTCATGGATCGACACACATATACTCTCGAGGTGAATCATCGTAAATCGGCCTTACCTGCGGAAGTACTCCACGCCATCTGGCTACGGCGCAATCTCCGCCGCAGATGGCAAAGAACCCGTGATCCCGGCGTCAAAAGGCGCTTTCAGGCCCAGTCTCTTTACGTCCAGCAGCTACTGCGGGACGTAAACTCTGATCGATGGGACTCATACCTTGAGTCTCTTGAAGTCGACCACGCCTCCGTCTGGAGAGCGGCGAGTAGACTGACCCGCGAGAAGAGAACTCGCAACCCACTTGAAACTCCGAACGGGGTTGTATCTTCATCAGAAGGCAAGGCAGAGGTCTTCGCCGACTGCATGGAGGTGCAATTTACTGTTCACCAAGGCGTCTCGGACCCTGCCCACTCGGCAGAGGTCCGTGACTTCCTATCTGGACATTTTTCACGCCCTCCCGAAATCCCAGCCCTCCCGTTCGACAGGGATGAACTAGTTTCATCTATCTGCCGACTAAATCGCCGTCGCGCCCCCGGTCCTGACCGGATCGGGGCCGCTGCTCTACAAAATCTCCCGGCCTCAGGCGTTGACCTCGTTCTTGAGCTGTTTAACTCCTGTCTCCGGCTACAGTACTTTCCCCGCCTGTGGAAATCTGCCAACATCGTAATGATTCCGAAGCCTCGCAAGCCGCGCATGCTTCCTGAAAGCTATCGTCCAATCTCTCTCTTGCCAGTCATCTCGAAGGTGTTCGAGCGTCTCCTGCTGGCTCGCATCTCGCCGCTGCTAGATGGTTTCATCCGCAGCGAACAGTTCGGGTTTCGCAGAGAGCACTCGACCACGCTTCAATTGGTCCGCGTTGTTACGCACTTGTCAGACGCCACCAACAGGCGAGCGGCTACGGCCGCCGTACTGTTGGACGTGAGCAAGGCCTTCGATAAAGTCTGGCACGAAGGTCTTCTCTTCAAACTTGCCAATTCCCCTCTACCATCGACCATAGTGTTTTTCCTCCGGTCGTATCTCAGCGACCGAACCTTCAGGGTGAGCGTCGACGGGTCCTGTTCTACAGTTCGACCCGTCGCCGCCGGCGTACCACAGGGATCTGTCCTCGGCCCCGTTCTGTACCTTGTGTACACGAACGACCTGCCTGTCTTGCCCGGAGTCACGTTGTCTTTGTTCGCTGACGATGCTATGTATCACTGCAGCTCCCTGTCCCCGCGATTTGCGAGTACAAAGCTGCAGCGTCAGTTGAACCAGCTTCCGGACTGGCTACGGAAATGGCGGGTGACGATCAACACGGAGAAATCCGAGGCGATCTGTTTCACCCGTAAGTCCATCTCCCGATGCCAGCCCCTCTCCCTAGCAGGGAGACCCATCGCCTACAAAGAATCGGTGAAGTATTTAGGCGTTCGACTAGATCGTCGCCTTTGCTTCAACGCCCACGTGACGGAAACCCTTGCCAAGGCTCGCGGCGTCCGAGCCAAATTATCTCCTTTCCTCTCGTGTCGCAGCCGCCTGGCCATGCGCACGAAACTTACCATCTATCTACTATTTCTCAGGTCTGTATTGACCTATGCGGCACCCGCCTGGTGGTCTCTTTTATCCACCACCAACAGATGTAGGCTGGAAGCTTTCCAGTCCCGAACACTCCGATCCTTGACGGGGTCCCCTTGGTTTGTAAGGAACGACGTGATTCGAAGGGGTCTCCGTGTTCCTACCTTGACTTCCTTTGTCCGGTCGCTGGCTCTAACTCTCTTTGCTAAAGCCTCGACCTCCACCTTCCCGTACCTACGAACCATCAGTGCATCAGAACCACCACCGCCCATTCGGGTCAAGCGCCCTCGGGCGCTTCTTGATGACCCGCCATAACGCCATCCTCTTTAAATTAAATACAAACAAGTAATCATCAGTCCTAGACCAGAGTATTTCACCAAACTGTCCTTCTCTCCTTCCTGTCCACCTCCTAGCACGCTGAGCCGGCTGCTTGTCGCTGTCATCATTCACTGGCACGGAGGCTCTCCGCCTCGCGGGGAGCGACCGACGCCCTCAGGGCGTCTGCTGACTGGACTTGAAACGGGCAACATCTGTTGCTCGAATCGGTACCAGCGGCAGTGCATTAAACAACTAACAGTTATACTCCCCCGCCTTCTCAGTTAACTGGTTGGCGGTTTCCTTTTCCAGTCTTAGGTAACCAGTCGACATGTACCAGCACTATGTTTACTTCTGGCAGCCATTGGACACGATCCAGATGCTGCAATCAAGCCACGGGTGCAAAGACACCCCGCATCCATAATGCAATGCAATGCCCGATTCTTCATCCGAGGCGATTGCCTTCTCCCGTCAGCTCACTTCCCGATGCCAGACCCTCTCCCTTGAAGGGAGCCCAATCGCTTGGCAACGTACTGTGAAGTACTTGGGCGTCACTCTTGATCGACGCCTAAGCTTCAGAGCTCACGTGTCCACTGTGCTCCAGCGCGCCAGAGGCGTCAAAGCCAAACTATACCCCTTCTTATCGCCTCGAGGGCCCCTGCCAGTGCGCACGAAGCTCTCGATCTATCTGCTCTTTTTACGAGCCGTCCTTATGTACGCAGCGCCTGCATTTTGGACCCAACTCGCCCCCGACGTCGTTAAACGCATGGAAGCCTTCCAAGCCCTTACCCTTCGCCTTATCTCCGGCTCTCCCTGGTATGTAAAAAATTCTGCTATCAGGCGAGGGCTGAAGATTCCGTCGCTCGATGGATTTGCGCGAACTCTCACGTTCAATCTCTTCCATCGAGCATCCATCTCTGATTTTCCTCACCTCCAACACCTCGATAACGATGATGGACCACCACCAGTCAAACGCCGCCGCCCTCGAGCTCTGCTCGACGACCCACCATAATTTTAAAATAATAAAATTGCCCTTCACCATCTGTCCACGCGCCGACCAATCGTATTTTACCACCTTCCTTCCAGTCAAATCCGGTCCGTTGCAGGACGACAGATGGATCGGGCGATGTGCCGGCTTTAGTTGTGCCTAGTGCCGCCTTCAGTCGGCAACTTCGCCCCTCCAATCTCTCGCCTGCCTCGGTATCGCCAAAAGGCGGTCTACCGGACTCTTACCGGGCTGGCGGAAGTGTATCGACCCGTTGTGGGCGAACAGATCCCGCCAATCCGTGCTAAGCGTTCGCGTAGACTTCCCTCTCAGGCCATTGGTGGATCGCGTCAGCGGTTCAGCCAATCATAGCCCATCTCCTTCACCTCCGCCAAAATAAAAAAGGGGGTACCTATCCTCGCTGCGAGGAGTCTACCTAGAGCATTTGCCCGGGTAGGCTATGACTGTTTTTGCTCTGAAAAAAATTTTTCCAATTTGTGCGGAAATATTCAGTTTTCACCATTTTTCTTATCATCATCGTATTCAGCATCATCATCACTACAGATTTCACCTACAGTTCAGTGCGACTCAGCTTTATTTAATCAGTGCGGGAGTGTTTTTGTTTCCGTGTGCTGTGCGGTCTGTTTCGTGTTCAATTGTGCCTGTGGATAGTTTTCAGTGTCTGGTGATCCCTCAATCCTAGACCTGCGTAGACGTTCATTTCGGCTAGTCCGAAATGGCGTCGAATACGCCCCCGAATCCTCTGCCGGCGCCGCTTGTTTCCTTAATGGAAACATGCTCAACCGGCTTCCGTTCCACTCCACTTCCTCACGACAGTGAAAGTGATAGTGAAAGTGATCAAAGTGCGGTCGATATGTGCAGTATTGGGTCGGGGGACGGACAGTTCTCGCTTGTGGAGGGCAAGTCTGCCAAACGCAAGCGAAAACTGGCCCAAACTCCGCCGCCCGCCTCAGCTGCAGATCAGTCGTCTAGTCACGGTAACAGCGGCACTCAGCGCGAGCGTGAGTATTCAACTGGTACCCAAACTGTGTCTTCCCCACGCATTCCACCGATTGTAATTCCTGACAATAGGAATTACACTCAATTGCTTCGTTCCTTATCCCTAGCCCTTCGGTCAAGGTCGAGGCGAGGTGCCAAGGCGCCTCGCTAAAGCTGGCGACTGCTACGATCCCAGACTTCCGCTCTGTTCAGTCATTCCTGACAGAGCGTAAGATCTCATTTCATACTTTTGCCCTCCCGTCAGAGCGAGAAATCAAGGTCGTTCTGTCGGGAATTCCTTCCTTCACAGAAACTGATGCCATCAGGCAGGAACTTGTTGCGCTCGGCTATGCGCCGACCGCGGTAAGCGTCCTGCACGTTGGCAAAGGTGATGACCGCCGACCTGTTAACAGCTTTCTGGTCAAACTTCTGAAAGTAGGCCCTTTCGAGGAGATTTATAGTCTCCAGAACCTTCTGCACCTACGGGTGCAAGTCCGAACATTTGACCCGCGGCCCGGCCCCTCGCAGTGTTTCAACTGCCAGAGGTTCGGCCACAGCAGTTTGTTCTGTCATCAGCCCCCGCGTTGCGTGCGTTGTGCTGAGCCTCATCGTGGCTGTGATAAGCCTACGACGGGGTACACAGCTAAATGCTGTAACTGCAAAGGAGCCCATCCGGCTAATTACCGAGGCTGCCCTAACTTTATCGCCGCCATGAAACCGCAGCGACCTCCTGTGCGCCCTGGCGCGCAGGCAGGCCGTGTAGCTGGTCCTGGCCCTAACCGGCGAGCGGCTTTCCCGCCTCTCACTGGTGCATCTGCCCAGGTCCCGGCAGCAACTCCGGTTGCTTCCGGTGCCGCTGTCTCGCCTGCAGTCGTCGCTTCGGCGCCGCCTGCAGCGGCCTCAATCCCGGCGCCTCCCGGAGCGCCCGCACCTTCCTACGCGGCCATGGCCGCTAAATCAGCCCCGCCTCCAGCCCGATCGGGCAAATCAAAGCGCTCTCGTCGTCGCCGGAACTCCGCCGGCCGACCTACAACATCACAGGTTCCACCTGTACCCTCTCCGCGGGCTCGACCCGCCCCCAGCCATCGTCCTCAACCTTCCAGCGAGCAGTCTACTACTCAGACCACCAACCCAGCGCCATCTGCTACCCCTGTCGAGGCCAGTCAGGCTTGTCCTCCTGAATCCCGAGAATCTTCCCGGGCTTCGGCGGATCCCCTGACTGCCTGGGCAGATAATCTTGTTGCATCCATCAGGACTGCTCGCGACACTACCACTGTGCTTGCCCTGGTGTTCCAATCATTAGCTGCCCTCTTTCCTCTACTTCCCCTAAATGGCTAATAGCCTGAGGATCGTTGCGTGGAACGCCTTCGGGCTACTCCCCAGGCGATCTGAACTGATGACTTTCGTAACGGAGTATGATGTTGATATCATACTTCTTTCCGAGACTCATCTGGCTCATTACCACTCGTTTTCCCTTCCTGCCTATGCCTGTTATCGTCAGGATCGTCCCCTACGGCCTCGCTGTCCCCCCTCGGGGGGCACAGCTGTTTTAGTCCACAGGCGGATATCCCACAGGCTTTTGCCTCCTCTAGATACATCTATTATTGAAGGCTGCGCGGTGGCGGTGGACGCCGGCGGACCGGAGCTGCGCGTTGTTTCTGCGTACCTCCGGCCTGGCCGGCGAACTCCGCCACCGCCCGAGGAGTGGGACGCCCTCCTCGACCACCCCCTCTCAACCATTGTAGCCGGCGACTTAAACGCCAAACACCCTTCATGGAACAGCCGCGTTGTCAACGCCTATGGAAATTCTCTGTTCCGGTTCGTCTCTGGCGACCCGGCACTTAATGTCATCGGCCCTGAAGACCCTACCTACTTCCCCTTTCACGGCCATCGGCCGGACGTTCTTGACATAGTAGTTGTCAAGAACGTTGCCCGCAACATCGAGGTCTCGTCTGTGTCGGACCTTTCGTCCGATCACAATCCCCTTGTTATAACTGTTCGAGAGCTGTCGGCGTCACCCCGACTTCCCGCTCAGATTGTTAGGAGAGTCAACTGGCGATCCTATCATGACGAGCTCTCGACGGTTACCATCTCTCCCGGCGGACCCAATCGTCACTCGTGACGATCTGGATCTCCGCGCCACAAATCTTCAGGAATTGGTCCAAGGTGTCATGGATCGACACACCTACGCACTCGAGGTGAATCATCGTAAATCGGCCTTACCTGCGGAAGTACTCCACGCCATCTGGCTACGGCGCCAGCTCCGCCGCAGATGGCAAAGAACCCGAGACCCAGTCGTTAAGCGACGATTTCAACAACAGTCCCTCTACGTTCAGCAGCTACTGCGGGACGTAAACTCTGATCGATGGGACTCATACCTTGAGTCTCTTGAAGTCGACCACGCCTCCGTCTGGAGAGCGGTGAGTAGACTGACCCGCGAGAAGAGAACTCGCAACCCGCTGGAAACCCCGAACGGGGTTGTGTCTTCATCAGAAGGCAAGGCTGAGGTCTTCGCCGACTGCATGGAGTCGCAATTTACCGTTCATCGAGCGTTTCGGACCCTGCCCACTCGGCAGACGTCCGGGACTTCCTATCTGGTTATTTTTCTCGCCCTCCCGCTGGCCCAGACCTCCCGTTCGACAGGGACGAACTCGTTTCGTCTGTCTGTCGACTAAACCGCCGTCGCGCCCCCGGTCCTGACCGGATCGGGGCCGCTGCATTACAATATCTCCCGGCCTCAGGCGTTGACCTCGTTCTCGAGCTGTTCAACTCTTGTCTCCGGCTACAGTACTTTCCCCGCCTGTGGAAAAATGCCAACATCGTTATGATTCCTAAACCCCGCAAGCCGCGCATGCTTCCTGAAAGCTATCGGCCAATATCTCTCTTGCCAGTTATCTCGAAGGTGTTCGAGCGGCTCCTGCTGGCCCGCATCTCGCCGTTGTTGGATAATTTTATCCGCAACGAACAGTTCGGGTTTCGCAGAGAGCACTCGACCACGCTTCAACTAGTCCGCGTGGTAACGCAACTCTCTGACGCCACCAACAGGCGAGCGGCTACGGCCGCCGCACTGCTGGACGTGAGCAAGGCCTTCGACAAAGTCTGGCACGAAGGTCTTCTCTTCAAACTTGCTAACTCCCCCTTACCATCGTCCATAGTGTTTTTCCTCCGGTCGTATCTCAGCGACCGAACCTTCAGGGTTAGCGTCGACGGAACCTGCTCTGCAGTTCGTCCTGTCGCCGCTGGCGTACCCCAGGGATCTGTCCTCGGCCCCGTTCTGTACCTCGTGTACACGAACGACCTGCCTGTTTTGCCCGGAGTCACGTTGTCTTTGTTCGCTGACGATGCAATGTATCATTACAGCTCTGTGTCCCCGCGTTTTGCGAGTACACAGTTGCAGCGTCAGTTGGACCAGCTTCCGGACTGGCTACGGAAATGGCGGGTGACGATCAACACGGAGAAATCCGAGGCGATCTGTTTCACTCGTAAGTCCATCTCCCGATGCCAGCCCCTCTCCCTTGAAGGGAGGCCTATCGCCTACAAAGAGTCGGTGAAGTATCTAGGCGTTCGGCTAGATCGTCGCCTATGCTTCAACGCCCACGTGACGGACACCCTTGCCAAGGCTCGCGGCGTCCGAGCCAAACTTTACCCATACCTCGCGTGCCGCAGCCCCCTGGCGCTGCGCACGAAAGTTACCCTCTATCTGTTGTTTCTCCGGTCTGTATTGACCTATGCGGCACCTGTATGGTGGTCACTTGCCTCCGCCACCAACAGGCGTAGGCTGGACCTCTCCAACCCCCCTCTCGTCCACGGAGAGTCAACTGGCGCTCCTATCATGACGAACTCCAACGAACAGTGCCATCTGACCCCCCGGCCCCCATCGCCTCTACGGCTGATGCGGACCGTATGGCCGACTATCTTCAAGAAGTCGTTACGTCCGCTATGGACACACACACCTATCTTGTCCCGGAGACAAATCGCCGGTCTCAATTACCTGAAGAGGTGCTCCTCGCCATCCAAACTCGGCGCCAACTCCGCCGGAGATGGCAACAAACCCGGGATCCTGCTATCAAACGCAGGCTCAACGCCCAATCTGACCTTGTCAAGCAGCTTCTGCTTGATGCCACTGCACATCGTTGGGACTCGTACCTCGAGTCTCTTGAAGTCCGGCCCGAGTCTGTCTGGCAGGCTGCGAGTCGACTTAATGGCGACAAAAGGACCCGCCATCCCCTCAGATCACCGGACGGCATTGTGTACTCCGCGGCCGGCAAAGCTGAAGTCTTTGCCGCAACCATGGAGGAGCAATTCACCGTCCACGGAGGCGTCTGCGACCCCGTCCACTCGGCCGAGGTCGCAGACTTCCTATCTGGATATTTTTCCCGCCCTCCAGCTGACATCCCTGACCCGTTCGACCGGGCCGATGTTGTCTCGGCTATTGGTCGACTTCGCCCTAAGAGGGCGCCCGGCGATGATCGTATCGCAGCGGCGCTACAACACGCTCCCCCTAGCCTCATCAACTTGGTCCACGAGCTGTTCAATGGATGTCTCCGGCTTCATTACTTCCCCAGCCTGTGGAAGCGTGCGAAAATCATCATGATCCCCAAGCCTCGCAAGCTGCGTATTGACCCCTCAAACCATCGACCCATCTCACTGTTGCCAGTCATATCGAAGGTACTCGAGCGCCTCCTGCACGGTCGGTACGCGCCTCTGCTGGATGGTTTCATTCGGCAGGAGCAGTTCGGCTTTCGCAGGGAGCACTCGACGACCCTTCAACTCGTCCGGGTTGTTACCCATTTGACGGACGCCTACAACAAGCATCTGTCCTCCGTCGCTGTATTGCTCGACGTGAGTAAGGCCTTCGATCGAGTCTGGCACGAAGGCCTTCTCTACAAACTGGCCCACTCCCCCCTCCCTGCCTCATTCGTTCATTTTCTCCGATCGTACTTGTGCGATCGTATCTTTAGGGTATGCGTCGAAGGGTCGTACTCATCCGTCCGACCAGTCGCCGCCGGCGTACCTCAGGGATCTGTCCTTGGCCCCGTTCTGTACCTCGTGTACACGAACGACCTGCCTGTTCAGCCTGGAGTCACTCTCTCGCTCTACGCGGATGACGCTATGTACCACGCCAGCTCAGCGAGTCTTGATTTCGCAGCTGGCCTGGTGCAGCGTCAGCTCGCCGTACTTCCGGACTGGCTAAGGAAGTGGAGGATGGCGGTCAATGCGGAGAAATCCGAGGCGATCGCCTTTTCTCGTAAATTAACTTCCCGCTGCCAGTCCCTCTCCCTTGAAGGGAGCCCAATCGAGTGGAAACGGACTGTAAAGTACTTGGGCGTCACTCTTGACCGACGCCTAAGCTTTGCACCTCATGTCTCTCTGAGTCTCCAGCGCGCCAGAGGCGTCAGAGCCAAACTATTTCCCTTTCTCTCTCATCGGGGTTCAGTGCCTGTGCGCACTAAACTCACCATCTACTTGCTCTTTCTTAGGGCAATCCTGACTTACGCAGCCCCCGCCTTTTGGGTACTACTCAGCCCATCCGTTGTCGCCCGTTTGGAAGCTTTCCAATCCCGAACCCTCCGCTACATCTCCAACTCTCCCTGGTTTGTCAGAAATGATGCCATCAGGCGAGGGTTGAAGGTTCCTTCACTTACCGAATTCGTTCGGTCCCTAGCCCTCAAACTATTCTCCCGAGCCTATGTCTCGACCCATCCTCACATCCGTCGACTAAGCACAGATGTCGGCCCACCACCTAGACGACACAAACGCCCCCGAGCGTTGCTCGACGACCCCCCATAAGCACTTACAGAACATCTGCCCCATCCCCCCGACCTTGAGTATTTTCACGCTCCTCCTCCTTCCTTCTTTCTCATGTCCGTGCTGGCGCTCGGCGACAGACTAGAGGGGGGTCTGCGCTCGCCCTAGGTGTGCCTAGTGCCACCTCTGGTGGACGCTGCCTCCTCCTACGCTCTCTCCCGTGCGCCGACATTGCCGCCTGGCAGCCCTCGGCGACTTTTCCTGAGCGGCTAGGGGCGCCCTACCCGTTGTGGGAGGGTCATTCCTGCTTCTCACGCGAAAGGTCTTCGAGGTCTCCCCCATTCTGCCGTCACGGGTCTCTTCGAGGTCCCAGGGTCCAAGTAAAATCATAACATCCTGTCCCTCCAAAATAAAATTGATGGAGGTCCCATTCCTTTCAAAGCGCGAGATCGCTAGCCAAGGTAACAGCAAGGCAACATGCAGTCATCGGGTATCACCCGGACACTAGGGAAGTCTACCTAGAGCTGTTGCCAGGGTAGGCTGCGTCACTTTTTATGGCGATTTTTGCTTGTGAATTTCACCGTTATTTATACATTTATCAAAGTGAATTCTTCAACATATCTTCATCTGTATTCATCTTCATCAGTGTGCTATAAATTACCAGTGTATTGTGTCGTGCGCGTGTGTTTTTGTGACTCGTGTGCAGTGCGCGTCTGGTGTTCGTGTTCTTTGTCTGTCAGTGTAGTGATTCAGTGCTGGTGAAAGTCACTCTTTCCTAGCCCTTTTTTTGCGTCTTCGACGTTCATTTCGGCTCATCCCGAGATGGCGTCGAACGCAACTCCCGTTCCTTTGCCGGCACCGCTGGTAACCTTAATGGAAACCTGCGGTACTGGTCCTCATTCTACCCCGCTGCCGTCCCATACAATCAGTGATAGTGAAAGTGAAAGTGATTGTGCGTCGATGTGTAGTGTGGGGACGGGGGAAGGTGAATTTTCGCTTGTGGAGGGCAAGTCTGCCAAACGCAAGCGAAAATTGGTCGCCAGCCCGCCACCGGCCGCTGCTACGCATCGGGTATCTAGTCCCGGTAACAGCGCCAACCATCCGACTCAGTCTCCCTCTCAATCTGTGCCCAAGCCTAAAATTCCTCCGATTGTCATTCCCGACAATCGCAATTATAGGGAAATTCTTCGTTCCCTCCAGAATCTGCTTCCTTCGGCCAAACTCGAGGCCAGGTGCCAAGGCTCCTCGCTTCGAATTGCGGCCACAACAGTCCCGGACTTCCGATCGGTCCAACAGTTTCTTACCGATCGGAAGATCTCCTTCCATACTTTCGCGCTTCCTTCAGAGCGCGAAATTAAAGTTGTTCTTTCCGGACTTCCTTCCTGGACCGCCCCCGATACCATCAGGCAGGAGCTTGTCGCCTTAGGCTATTCGCCGACGGCGGTTAGTGTACTGCATGCTGGCAAGGGGGAAGATCGCCGTCCTGTGAATAGTTTCCTAGTGAAACTACTCAAAGTAGGCCAGTTCGAGGAGGTCTATGGCCTCCAAAACTTCCTGCACCTTCGGGTGCAAGTTCGTACTTTTGACCCGCGGCCAGGCCCCTCGCAGTGTTTTAACTGTCAGAGGTTTGGCCACTCCAGCTTATTCTGTAATCACCCTCCGCGTTGCGTGCGATGTACTGAGCCTCATCGTGGGTGTGATAAGCCCAGGACGGGGTTCACGGCCATTTGCTGCAACTGCGGCGGGGACCATCCGGCTAGTTATAGAGGATGTAGGGACTTTATATCAGCCATGAAGCTGCAGCGGACTCCTGCTCGCCCTGGCGCGCAGGCAGGCCGTGTTGCAGGTCCCCTCCCTAACCGCAGAGAGGCCTTCCCACCTCTCTCCGGAGCATCATCTCAGGCCCCGGCAGCAGTTCCGGCTGCTCCCAGGGCCCCAGTTCCGCCTGCAGTCGACGTTTCGGCGCCGCCTGCAGTCCCTTCTGTCCCGGCGCCTGCCGGAGCGCCCGGTCCTTCATACGCGGCTGTGGCCGCTACATCAGTCCCGCCTTCCGCTCCTCGGAGCCACAAACCAAAGCGCACTCGTCGCCGTCAGCGACAAGTTCCACAGGCCTTGCCTGTAAAACCTCAGCGGGCCCCGCCCGCCCCCAGCCATCAACCTAAGCTCCCAATTGAGCAGACCCCAAGTCCGTCCCCGAGCCCTGCGCCATCTGCAACACCGGCCGAGGCCAGCCAGGTCCGTCTTCCGGAATCTCGGGAATCTTCCCGGGCCCCGGTGGACCCCCTGACTGCCTGGGCTGAAACTTTGGTAAACAACATCAGGTCTGCTCCAGATACAACCACGGTTCTCGCCCTGGTGTTTCAATCCCTGTCTACCCTCTTTCCTCTTCTTCCTTTGAATGGCTAGGAGTCTTAGGATCGTTGCGTGGAATGCCCATGGGGTTGTCCCTCGACGATCTGAACTGATGACTTTCGTAACGGAGTACGACGCTGATGTCGTCCTCCTTTGCGAGACTCATCTGGCTCGCTACCATACCTTCAACCTGCCATCTTACATCTGTTTTCGTCAGGATCGTCCCCAACGGCCTGGCTGTCGCCCCTCGGGGGGGACAGCCGTCTTAGTCCACAGGCGGATATCCCACAGGCCACTACCCCCTTTAGATACATCTCTTGTTGAAGGTTGTGCGGTGGCGATAGACGCTGGCGGATCGGAGTTGCGCGTTGTTGCGGCGTATCTCCGGCCCGGCCTGCGGCTACCTCCACCGCCCGAGGAGTGGGACGCTCTCCTCGATCATCCCCTACCAACCATCGTAGCCGGCGACTTAAATGCCAAGCATCCCTCCTGGAACAGCAGAGTAGCCAACGCCTACGGAAAATCTCTGTATCGGTTCGTCTCCGACGACCCGGTACTTCAAGTTATCGGCCCAGAAGACCCTACTCACTTCCCCTTTTCCGGTCATCGACCGGACGTCCTTGACATTGTCATAGCCAAGGACGTGACCCATCACATCCAGGTCTCGTCAGTGTCGGATCTCTCATCCGATCACAATCCCCTTTTTATAACTGCCCGTGAGCTGTCGGCCTCACCCCGACCTCCCGCTCAGACTGTTAGGAGAGTCAACTGGCGCTCCTACCATGATGAGCTCTCACGGCGGTTACCATCACTCCCCGCGGACCCGGTCGTCACTTGTGACGATTTGGATCTCCGAGCCACTCATCTTCAGGAGTTGGTCCAAGGTGTCATGGATCGACACACATATACTCTCGAGGTGAATCATCGTAAATCGGCCTTACCTGCGGAAGTACTCCACGCCATCTGGCTACGGCGCAATCTCCGCCGCAGATGGCAAAGAACCCGTGATCCCGGCGTCAAAAGGCGCTTTCAGGCCCAGTCTCTTTACGTCCAGCAGCTACTGCGGGACGTAAACTCTGATCGATGGGACTCATACCTTGAGTCTCTTGAAGTCGACCACGCCTCCGTCTGGAGAGCGGCGAGTAGACTGACCCGCGAGAAGAGAACTCGCAACCCACTTGAAACTCCGAACGGGGTTGTATCTTCATCAGAAGGCAAGGCAGAGGTCTTCGCCGACTGCATGGAGGTGCAATTTACTGTTCACCAAGGCGTCTCGGACCCTGCCCACTCGGCAGAAGTCCGTGACTTCCTATCTGGACATTTTTCACGCCCTTCCGAAATCCCAGCCCTCCCGTTCGACAGGGATGAACTAGTTTCATCTATCTGCCGACTAAATCGCCGTCGCGCCCCCGGTCCTGACCGGATCGGGGCCGCTGCTCTACAAAATCTCCCGGCCTCAGGCGTTGACCTCGTTCTTGAGCTGTTTAACTCCTGTCTCCGGCTACAGTACTTTCCCCGCCTGTGGAAATCAGCCAACATCGTAATGATTCCGAAGCCTCGCAAGCCGCGCATGCTTCCTGAAAGCTATCGTCCAATCTCTCTCTTGCCAGTCATCTCGAAGGTGTTCGAGCGTCTCCTGCTGGCTCGCATCTCGCCGCTGCTAGATGGTTTCATCCGCAGCGAACAGTTCGGGTTTCGCAGAGAGCACTCGACCACGCTTCAATTGGTCCGCGTTGTTACGCACTTGTCAGACGCCACCAACAGGCGAGCGGCTACGGCCGCCGTACTGTTGGACGTGAGCAAGGCCTTCGATAAAGTCTGGCACGAAGGTCTTCTCTTCAAACTTGCCAATTCCCCTCTACCATCGACCATAGTGTTTTTCCTCCGGTCGTATCTCAGCGACCGAACCTTCAGGGTGAGCGTCGACGGGTCCTGTTCTACAGTTCGACCCGTCGCCGCCGGCGTACCACAGGGATCTGTCCTCGGCCCCGTTCTGTACCTTGTGTACACGAACGACCTGCCTGTCTTGCCCGGAGTCACGTTGTCTTTGTTCGCTGACGATGCTATGTATCACTGCAGCTCCCTGTCCCCGCGATTTGCGAGTACAAAGCTGCAGCGTCAGTTGAACCAGCTTCCGGACTGGCTACGGAAATGGCGGGTGACGATCAACACGGAGAAATCCGAGGCGATCTGTTTCACCCGTAAGTCCATCTCCCGATGCCAGCCCCTCTCCCTAGCAGGGAGACCCATCGCCTACAAAGAATCGGTGAAGTATTTAGGCGTTCGACTAGATCGTCGCCTTTGCTTCAACGCCCACGTGACGGAAACCCTTGCCAAGGCTCGCGGCGTCCGAGCCAAATTATCTCCTTTCCTCTCGTGTCGCAGCCGCCTGGCCATGCGCACGAAACTTACCATCTATCTACTATTTCTCAGGTCTGTATTGACCTATGCGGCACCCGCCTGGTGGTCTCTTTTATCCACCACCAACAGATGTAGGCTGGAAGCTTTCCAGTCCCGAACACTCCGATCCTTGACGGGGTCCCCTTGGTTTGTAAGGAACGACGTGATTCGAAGGGGTCTCCGTGTTCCTACCTTGACTTCCTTTGTCCGGTCGCTGGCTCTAACTCTCTTTGCTAAAGCCTCGACCTCCACCTTCCCGTACCTACGAACCATCAGTGCATCAGAACCACCACCGCCCATTCGGGTCAAGCGCCCTCGGGCGCTTCTTGATGACCCGCCATAACGCCATCCTCTTTAAATTAAATACAAACAAGTAATCATCAGTCCTAGACCAGAGTATTTCACCAAACTGTCCTTCTCTCCTTCCTGTCCACCTCCTAGCACGCTGAGCCGGCTGCTTGTCGCTGTCATCATTCACTGGCACGGAGGCTCTCCGCCTCGCGGGGAGCGACCGACGCCCTCAGGGCGTCTGCTGACTGGACTTGAAACGGGCAACATCTGTTGCTCGAATCGGTACCAGCGGCAGTGCATTAAACAAATAACAGTTATACTCCCCCGCCTTCTCAGTTAACTGGTTGGCGGTTTCCTTTTCCAGTTTTAGGTTACCAGTCGACATGTACCAGCACTATGTTTACTTCTGGCAGCCATTGGACACGATCCAGATGCTGCCATCAAGCCACGGGTGCAAAGACACCCCGCATCCATAATGCAATGCAATGCACCCGGACACTGCGACCACCGGAGCACGACTAGCTGCTGCTCCGTTCAACTCTGGACTCTGGACTCGCTGCGACAAGTCTCGCTCCAAGCATTACAGAAGCACCAGGCAGTCATCGGGCTCGCCCGGACGCTGCCGTCACTGGGGCACGCACTGTGCTGTGCCCTACTTCAACTTGGCAACTTGGCCGCCGATTCATAGCGATCGCAGCATGCTTCTGAATCAAGACGGACTCCATATGAAGACGAGGGAAGTAATCACTCACCGCCGACAAGAGTTTCGTCTCATCGAAACGGATCCGATGGTCGGCATTGGCGAGCGCGTGTTCGGCCACGGCAGACTTCTCCGGCTGCCCCAGTCTACAGTAACGGCTATGTTCACCCACGCGTGTGCGGACGCTGCGCTTCGTGGTACCAATGTACACCTGGCCGCATGAGCAGGGAACTCCGTACACACCGCACGATGACAGCGGGTCTCGGACATCCTTCGTCGGCCGCAAGAACTGGTGTATCTTCTTTGTCGGCTTGAATACTGGCCTCACACCGTGCCGACTGAGCAGCCTACCAATGCGGTCCGTCACCCCATGAATTTAGGGCAACGCCGCGAAACCGACGGTCTCCCATGAATCCACTTCCGGCCTGGCTGTTCTTCTCGGCCGGACCGCACGTCTCACCTCCCCGACAGAATACCCATTGGCCTGCAGCGCCAGTTCGAGGTGGCGCAGCTCATCATCGAGGTACCGGGGCTCGCATATCCTCCTAGCCCGGTCCACCAAGGTCTTCAACACCGCCCTCTTCTGGCTGGGATGGTGGTTCGACTGTTTATGGAGATAGCGGTTAGTGTGCGTCGGTTTTCTATAAACTTTATGTCCGAGGCTGCCATCGGTCCTTCTAAGGACCAACACGTCCAGAAAAGCCAGCTGATTGTCGGTCTCCCTCTCAACGGTAAACTGTATCCGTGGGTGAACCTGATTGAGATGTGCCAGGAACCTGCCGAGTTCTTCCTCACCATGGCTCCAGATAACAAATGTGTCATCAACATACCGGAACCAGCACCTCGGCTTCAGCAGAAAAGATGTAATTGCCCGCTGTTCGAACCTTTCCATATAAAAGTTCGCCACCACAGGACTGAGTGGACTCCCCATGGCCACACCATCAATCATTTCGAAGAACTCACCGCCGTACTGAAAATATGTAGTTTTCAGAACATGCCGGAAAAGCGCTGTAATGTCTGCCGGAAAAAGGTTAGCTAAGTGGCCAAGGACATCATCTACGGGCACCATGGTGAACAACGAAACCACGTCAAAGCTGACCATTATGTCTCCAGGCTGCAACGACAACCCACCGAGCCTTTCAAGAAAGTGTGTTGAATCCCTCACATATGACTCCGTACCACCTATATATGGCCGGAGAAGCTCGGTCAAGTGTTTAGCCAGATGGTAGGTTGGAGATCCTATGGCGCTGACGATGGGTCTGAGCGGGACGTCCGGCTTGTGGATTTTGGGGAGCCCATAAAAGGCTGGGAATCTCTTGAAAGTGACCCACGTTCTGGAAGCCCTCAAACAAGAAGAAAACCCGAAAATATTGAATGAGTATGGGCTGCAATAAATGAAAATCAACAGCTGACAGTGCAAGAATTAGAGAAGAAGAACTGGGGAATCTGCAGACACGTGTTTCAGAGATTTTTGTAGAAGATCTTAAAATGAAATGTGTGGCAAAAAAATGCATCCCTTGGCTGCTGTCCAAGAGCAAAAAGAATTATGTGCTGAAGATTTTCTTGATACCACTACCAGTGACCTAAACAAAGTTATAATTGGAGATGAGTCATGAGTTTATGGTTATGACCCCGAAATGAAAGCCCTATCTTCCCAGTGTGGAAGCAAATTATCAATACAATGGTCATAGACAGGACATGTTTACACAACAGTCTCACAACTAACTGATTAGTCCAATAGATTAATGCATATCCATGCACGTGCGATAAGGTCCCATCTGATTGGCTACCGAGTTATAATGCAATTACACGACTGGTTCCTGTAGTATTCAAATTGGCTGGATACTTTTTGGTAAGACCTTGTATAATAACAATAAAGTTCAAGAGTTGGCACAAAGAAAAAGTTGTTGGGAATTGTGTAAAACATGTATTCTTGCAAAAAAATTATAACATGTTATGTACGAAATTATAACAATGTTATAATTGTTAGATTAATGTAACTCACTGTGGATGAATTTATATATAGATAATGTTGAAGTACTGTATAAGCTTGTCTCGATTATGGGCTATGTTCATTTTTTACTGCAGTATCTGAAAGAAGCTAAGAAATGGCTGACAGAATTTAATAAAATAGGGTACAGTAGTATTGAAGATGCCATCTTCAATACTGAATTGCCATCAGTGGTTGATTTCTAAATGTCACTTGATTTAATGGATGTTTAATTACGTCTTTCTATATATTTTTATTCATATTTTATATATTTATTTTTGTGTGTTGTAGTTTATTGACATTCACATTTATTTATATTCATTTGTACATTTTTGTGTATAGTTTATTTCACATTTGTATTTATATTCTACAGATATAGTTCATTTATTATCTAATGATCTAAATTTTATTTGTCTTGATTGTTCATCTCTTCTTTCACAGCACTATCACTTTACTAAAAATGAACTTTATCTTGTGAAAAACTTACTTTTTTCGTCGGACGCGTTTCGGCTTAAGTATCCGCCTTCTTCAGCTTTTTGTCAGACTGCCATCATTTCGTAACGGTTTTTGTGTGGAAGGTGTAGTGGGGGTGGTGTGTGGAGGAAGGGGATTGGTGCAGGGATTCAACTTGATGTTTGTTTTTTGTAAAATTGTATCAAAAAGTGTATGTGATTTATATTGTAATTGATCGTTGAGTATGTTGTTTGGTTGTGTTGTGTGGTGTTTATATATTTCGTATTGTTCAGTTGTGTTGAGTTTTCGGCCTTTAGGTAAGTAATGTAAAATTTCGAGATTGGTGTCTATGTTGGTGTAACTGTGGTTTTCTGTGTGTATGTGTGTGGCAAATGCGGAGTGTATATTGTTGTTGGTTAGAGCTTTTAAATGTTCCGTAAACATTTAAACATCTGAACATTTAAAAGCTCTAACCAACAACAATATACACTCCGCATTTGCCACACACATACACACAGAAAACCACAGTTACACCAACATAGACACCAATCTCGAAATTTTACATTACTTACCTAAAGGCCGAAAACTCAACACAACTGAACAATACGAAATATATAAACACCACACAACACAACCAAACAACATACTCAACGATCAATTACAATATAAATCACATACACTTTTTGACACAATTTTGCAAAAAACAAACATCAAGTTGAATCCCTGCACCAATCCCCTTCCTCCACACACCACCCCCACTACACCTTCCACACAAAAACCGTTACGAAATGATGGCAGTCTGACAAAAAGCTGAAGAAGGCGGATACTTAAGCCGAAACGCGTCCGACGAAAAAAGTAAGTTTTTCACAAGATAAAGTTCATTTTTAGTAAAATTTTATTTGATGGCAGTTACAATGGTCTTACTAAGTTTATAACATTTACAGAGGTTTTTTGGATTTGTATATGACAGTTATTGCTGTTTTGTTTGCTGAAATATCGCATTTTCAGATAGTTTAAAGTTTTAATTAATGGATATATTTTTCATTTTTTCCAGCTTTTGGTAATGCAAAAACAGTTCGCAATGACAATTCATCTAGATTTGGCAAATACATAGATATTCACTTCAATGCAAATGGTGTAATAGAGGGAGCCAAAATTGAGCAGTATTTATTAGAAAAATCAAGGATAGTTTCACAGTCTAAGGATGAACGTAATTACCACATATTCTACTGCATACTTGCAGGCTTATCCAAAGAAGAAAAAATTAAACTTGAACTTGGAGAGGCTTCACAATACAAGTACCTAACAGGGGTTTGTAGACATTAATATTTACAACTTATGAATTAACTTTCGTGACCTTACTTCTCAAATTAGTTTTTATATATATTTAATTTATTATGCAAAAATAAGAGGCTCATTTACGAGGGCTGTCCAGAAAGTAACTTACGTTTTAGAATAAATAAATTTAAAAAAACGAAAGAAAAATTTTTTATTTACACAGTTGAAAACTACATTCTTAGACTAGTTTTCCACATAGTCTCCATTCAAGTTCAAACACTTTTCATAACGATTTACAAGTTTTTGAAAGCCCTCATCGTAAAAATCTGCCGTCTGCGATTTCAGCCTTCAGCTCTTCGTCGTCTTCAAACCGCTGCGTTGCCAGCCACTTTTTCATATGCATGAACAGGTGATAATCGCTCGGTGCCAGATCAGGGCTGTATGGGGGATGATTGAAAATCTCCCATCTAAACTTTCCCAGAAGTTCTTGCGTTCGTGCTGCTGTATGCAGTCGGGCGTTGTCTTGGAAGAACAATACCCCGGAGCTCAACTTACCACGTCGCTTGTTTTGGATTGCTCTCTGCAGCTTTTTTAAGGTTTCACAGTAAACCTCGGAGTTGGTTGTGGTACCCCGTTCCGTAAACTCTACCAGGAGAACCCCTTTTCTGTCACAAAAAACTGTCACCATCATTTTCCTTGCTGACAAGGTCTGCAAACACTTCCTTGGTTTTTTGGGCAAGCGAGTATGGCCCCATTCCATGGATTGATTTTTCGTTTCACAATTAACGTACCTAACCCAGGTTTCATCCCCCGTTACAATACGGTCCAGTAGAGAATCACCATCCTTGTCGTAGGCATCAAGAAATGACAATGCTGATGCCATCCGCTGGTTTTTGTGCATTTCTGTAAGCATTATCGGGACCCATCGCGCACAAAACTTATGGTAATCAAGCTTTATCGTGACAACTTCATGAAGCAAACTACATGAAATTTGAGGAAACTCATGTGATAGCTCAGTAATCGTAAAGCGGCAATTTTCACGGATTTTTTTTATTGATTTTCTCCACCAATTTGTCAGTAAGAACACTCAGCCAGCCACTCCGCTCATTGGTGCGGCCATTTTTAAACATAAGACACCACTGCCTTACTCCCCCTTCACTATAACATTCTTCCCATACACCTCACACAGTCGCCGATGAATGTCCACCTGTCTGCAGTTTTCTGCTTGCAGAAATCGTATTACTGAGCACACTTCACAGCTCGCAGGATTTTCAATCACAGCACTCATTTTAAAAATATTAGTAAGCACAGAAACACAACACAGACCTATACCGGCCCCAGCTGGATGCGTACTGAGTCACGTCACCCAGTGTCACCAAGATGGGGGCGCTAGCCCCACCCCATCGCCACCCACACTGAAACGTAAGTTACTTTCTGAACAGCCCTCATATTAAAAAAAACTAATTATTGTCCTCACATATCTTTCATTGTAAGGTTGATATACCTTGGGAAATATAGCAGTTAATTTTTGTAGTACTGATTCCCACTTCCTTCCATCTTTTAATGATATCATCCAAAAAAAGTGTTGGCGAGATACAACAACCTTGTCTAACTCCTTTATTTGTCTCAACTGGCACTGTCAATTCTTGTCCCATATTAATGTCATCAGAGGTGTTCTGATACGGACTTCTAATCACCCTGATAAGGTGCAAAGGCAGACCTCTTCTGATCATAATCTTCTACAAGATATCCCTATCCAGACTATCAAATGCCTTTTGAAAGTCAATAAAGGCCATATGAGTTTCTAAATTAAATTTCTGTCTCTTCTCAATCACCTGCTTCAATACAAAAATGGCATTGATTGTAGAACAACCCTTTCTAACACCCACCTGTTCTTCACCAATAAGGTTCTCTCCTACAACCCTGAGTCTATTATTGATTATCCAAGATTATATCTTATATGCACTATCTAATACCCCTTGTAATTCTCACAGTTACTTCTCTCACCCTTCTTAAAAAATGGGATGACTTTTGCTTTTAACCAGTCTTCAGAGATTTTTCCTTGTTTGCAATACATATTAAACAAATTCTTGAGTCTAAGACGCAAAAGACTTCCTCCATATTTCCCATATTCTACAACCTCTTCAAAAGAGATGTCATCCAATCCTCAGAGATCAACTTTAAACCTTTCCCCTTCTGAGGTCTTATCCTCATACTACAAATTTTTGTACAAAAACATGTTCTCCAGGCCTTATTTAACCTATACGTATCCCTTTGATCTCAACATAATGCCTTCAGTGCCTTATAAGAGAAGGACTGTTGATCATGCACATCATCTTCAATATTAGCAATAATCGTATCCCATGAGTCCTGATGACTCCTCTTTAACTGGATGATTTAACAATCTTCTGTATGCTGCATTCTTTCTGTCACAGCCCATTCGATTTCTTCCGCCCAGATTCTCAACCCTTTCCTTCTTCTATATCGTCTCTTCCTTACAAGAACTTCACTGGATACTTTGTGACAACACTCTCAATACAACTCCACTCATCCTCTTTATCAATTTTGCCTCTCTCTCTTGAAATTCCTGATGTAACCTCTGATTTTGATAAATACCTATTAATATTTTTTCCCTTCTCACACATGATATTACTTCTAAAATAACTTATTTTATAAGGTAAGAAAAGGTCTATGCTGTTGTTGTCTCCATTGAAATTGGTGTTTGTTACTTCTTTTAAAATTTGTCATATTTGCTAATGATGTGTGTATTTACAGACCTAAAATATCTATTTTATTATTTAGCCACATTATTATATTCTGTACAATTTTCATAGCCTCTAAATTTTTATTAATGTTTACTTTTATCAGAAGCTTATGAAGTACGGTTGCCACAGGTATTATTTAACCGCATTTAACTGTATCAGTATCTAAAAATATAACACGTCTTGTTCATGCAATACTTTATTACTGTGTGTGTGTGGAGGGGGGGATGACAGCTTCTTTTTAATACAAGTGTTGTTAAATATAATAAAATCAAGTAAATTGTGCAACTGTGATGAACTGATAAAACGTCATAATAGAACAGATAGAAAACATGATTGACAATAGGAATCAGAATAGTCAGAATAATAAAGTTTTCATATTTGAATTATTTAATTTGCCATTGTACTGTAGGATTAATACACATTTTTTTAAATTATATTTTATGTTTATAATTGTTATACACATGTTTATTATTAAATACGGAACAAGTAAAATATTTTAAATTTAAGGAAATTAACAGAATAATATGTGTTTTGCATAAAAACATTTTACATCACAGGGCGGCAGCATAACATGTGAAGGCAGAGATGATGCAGCGGAATTTGCAGACATTCGATCTGCCATGAAGGTATTATTGTTTTCAGATCAAGAAATATGGGAAATTCTGAAACTGTTGGCTGCATTATTACATACAGGGAACATAAAATATAAAGCAGCAATTATAGGTAAGCTGACTTGTATTATTGCAGTAATTACAGTATTAATATTACAGTATTATAAATTATTGGAAATCATATTTATTTTCAACATAGGGTACTAACAATGTGTGGAACAAAACCTTCCAGTTGTAATTGTGTCTTTTTCTCTTAATCATTGTTTTGTCAGCCTTACAGTGGATATCTTCATGCTATTCTAAAGGAACACTAAGTTTTCAATTGGTGTGTACAGAATGTTATCAATTAAAGGTGTGTAAACTGCCACACCAAACTTAGGCAAACAGCCCTATCTCAAAACAGAAGTTGATTTTAGAATACTGTGTGTGTCCACAGAAATCAGTAGGCTGATTGTAAAGTAAGCTGGTCATACATAACAAAACAACTAGAAATAAGATAAAAGTGTAATATCATCAAAAGTATATTATTAAAATATTTTAATTTTACTGTGGCAATAAGATTAAATCATTTGTATAAGTTTGCATTCAAATACTGTTAAGTTGTTGATTAAACAGCTGCATAGATTTTATTTATACTAGACTGGTCCTTGATACCTGTTACAAGATTTGTCCACTTTGGTCAACTGTGAGATAATACACAGATGAATCAAAACAGCCTATTTACTATGTTCTGTTTAGTTGCTGCAGTAAGTCAAAAATTATTTATTTGGGAAGTTGCAGCATGAATTACTAATCCTTGTATCACAGCAGGCTTTAGACATACATTGAAAAACTATGTAATCACCTTGAGCATAATGATGTGAAGCCTGCTAATCTCATTTTTTAATAAAGGCAGTTAATTAATTATTAATTGAATATTCAGCATCCATTCATAATGTAGCATGAAGAATATATTACAATAATTTTCGTGAAACTCATTTTGTACTAAATTTAATATAAATAATTACCTTAATTTTTTGTCCACTAAGTGATCTTCTTTTACTAGATTACAACATGTTTCAGGGCTTATATCCCCATCTTCAGGTAAAAACAAAATCTACCCTATTGTTAGGGTTTCGTTAAAAAGTTCACAAAGACACAAACACATAACACACTTAAATAAATTAACATAGAACATTGAGTTTGCATCGGAACGCGCTACAACCGAACCAGTGCACTGGCCGAAGTCCGACTTCCAACTGATCCGTACACGCTATTCACGGTTTATTTTCATTGCTGTGTCATATAGTTTATTTGACTTGAATGACAATTGTTCATTAAGTACCTGACTTTTATTAATTCTTAAGGCCTTGTATATTTCAAATTCTTCTAGGGCATCTAGTAGTTGACCCTTTTTACCTATATGTAAAGGTTCCAGATTCTCTTTAAATCCAGTGTATGTATGATTCTCATTTATTACGTGTTGCGCGTAATGCGATACATTAGTATTGGGGAACTTCTTAGGTAAATGTTCTTTGAATCTCTCGGAAAATTTTCTCCCCGTCTGGCCTATATAGATTTTATCGCATTCATTACACCGGATCCTATAAACACCCGAACAATCCTCTAGTAATGCTGTGGTATGAGGCTTAATTATATTTGTCAATTTATTCGTGGTCCTGAACGAGACAATAATCCCTAGCTTTTTTAGTTCATTATGTAGTATATTAGGTAGTATCTTCGTATATCTAGTGGCAACATATTGGGTTTTATCTTTAATTTTGTCCGATCGTTTTAATTTATTAGCGTGTTTATATATTATTTTATCAGTGATTTTACTATTGTAACCATTCACTATTGCTATGTAAGTGATGTTCACTATATCGATGTTCTATGTTAATTTATTTAAGTGTGTTATGTGTTTGTGTCTTTGTGAACTTTTTAACGAAACCCTAACAATATGGTAGATTTTGTTTTTACCTGAAGATGGGGATATAAGCCCTGAATCATGTTGTAATCTAGTAAAAGAAGATCACTTAGTGGATAAAAAATTAAGGTAATTATTTATTTAATCATATACAGTGATCAGGAGACCATACAGTAACTATGTAAATTTAATATGTTTATACAATTTAAAGATTCCTTTGTTTTTATAATCTAGACAATTTAGATGCTACAGAAATCCCAGACTTATCTAATGTTTCACGTGTTGCTGGTCTTCTGGGGGTTCCCAAGCAACCGTTGATAGATGCGCTTACTAGGAAAACATTGTTTGCTCATGGAGAGACTGTGGTAAGAACAGTACATCAAATTAATTTTGCTGTACATTTATATATTAGACTAATGTTAACAAAAATTAAAAATGACTTACTGTAAAAAAAACTATAATTTATTTGTTATATACAATTTCCATAGATAATGTAGGCGTGGAAGATGCTTGTCAGGGCTGTTTTTAGGCATGGGCCTTCTGGGCCTGGGCCCAGGGTGGCAAATTTTAGGGGGCGGAAAAAAATTGGAAAACAAATAGATTTTGAGTCACACGAATGAGCGCAGGGGCAGGGAAATTTCATTTTGCGGCCACCAGTAGTCAGCTGGTGGCAACACTGTGTACCGGTAGTCTGTTTACACAGTGCGAATAAGCTTTGCAGGTTAGTTCGGAAGTCGGATTTATTCACAGCGCATGATTTACGTGATCCATTTCAAAATTAACTTTGAAATGGACGGATGCAAACGGCTAAGTGGTGCAAAATACCGAAAATTTGCAGACGATAAGAAGAAATGAAGTGCTTTTACAAACTCGAAAGTTGCATTCTTTTTCTTGAAAATGCGTCAGTTCTAGAAAGTAGTGCTAGCCAAGCTGCTCAAAATGAAACAAGTAGTGAGGAGTGTGTAGCACAGAGCTCAAATAACAATAGTGAACTTTGTAATGACGATTCAAGCATTATAGCGCTAGACGAAAACTTGGCCCAACCTGTTCCAGGAAAAGAGAGTGAGAATTTTGAACCAAGCAATGATCCATTTTTGGGGGTTATAAATGAGAGAACTCGTGATTATTTTGTAAAAAATGGAGTGGATCAAAATTTAAACTGTGATTTTTCTGTATCTGACAGAGCTTACCCGGACAAGCAAAGATGTTTAACTAAAGCATTATTTGAAAGAAAACTTGCTAATGGAGATGTAATAAAACAAGATTATCTTGTGTACTCGTGTAGCCAAGGTTCAGTTTTGTGTGCCCCTTGTAAGCTTTTTAGGGGAAAATTATAATTTGGTGGAAGTGGCTTTAATGACTGGAAGCATGTTAACCAACGAGTGATAGAACATGAGAATTCTCAATCTCACCATGACTGTGTTTTAATTTTTAAAAGAAGGAGTAATGAACAGTGTAGAATTGATAAACATTTATTGAGTCAGTTAGAAGAGGAAGTTAAATATTGGAGGTGTGTTCTGCAGAGGGTGGTAGCTGTCATTAAAAAACTTTCATCTCGTGGACTAGCATTTCGTGGAGAAAACGAAGTGTTCGGCTCAGTAAAAAATGGGAATTTTATGATGTGTATAGAACTTATTGCAGAATTCGACCCATTCTTAAAAAGCCACATAGATTGTTTTGGGAATCCAGGCCAAGGTAAGACATCTTATTTATCGCGTGCTTCTTATGAACAACTAATTAAGATAATGGCTAAAACCATCATTAATGAAATCACTGAAGAAGTAAAACAATCAAAATATTTTTCAATAATAGTGGATTCTACTCCAGATGTAACACACAGTGATCAGCTAACCTTTATTTTAAGGAATGTGAATGATGAAGATGAGGGTGTTCCTAAAGAACGTTTTCTTGAGTTCTTGGATTTCGTTGTCCATGACGTGTCCGTTACTTAACTGAATATCACTATACTGAATATTACTTAATCTGTCACTGCCCACAAATTCAAAAAAGCAGGACAGAAAAAATTGCCCACAAATTCAAAAAAGCAGGACAGAAAAAATTGCCCACAAATTCAAAAAAGCGGGACAGAAAAAATTGCCCACAAATTCAAAAAAGCAGGACAGAAAAAATTGCCCACAAATTCAAAAAAGCAGGATACAGAATCGCTTACAAAACTACTAACAAAACAGAACACACACTATCAAAACGCATGCCCAGTGCACAAAACAAATTCGATCTACCCGGTGTATATAAGCTAAATTGTTCTAATTGCAATAAATTCTACATAGGCCAGACAGGACGTAGCTTCAAACAGAGATACATTGAACACACAAAAGCACTCCACACCACTACAGAATCTACCTTCGCAAACCACCTCATTGAAGCAAACCACACATATAAAAACATCGACAATAACATGAACATACTACACGTACACACAAAAGGCCGAAGACTAGACTCTCTAGAACAATTAGAAATATACAAACACACAAAAACAAATAAAAACGACATCCTAAACGAACAGACACAATTCAAATCGCACGCATTATTCGAACACATCTCACCACACACACACAGCTTCGATCTTTCGAAAAACTATCTCGTCGCCAACAACAAGATGAACAGCGCTACTTACGACAGCCTCTGATGAAGCCTTCTATAGGTGAAAGCCGGTTTAGGCTGTAAGGTAAAACTTTACGTTTTTACTTATAAAAAACTTTGTGTTCCGAGTCGTCAATATTATAGTGATATTCGTTTTCTTGAGTTTATGAAAAATCAATGCCGCACAGGTGAAGAGCTTGCCAAAGCTGTGTTTACTTTCCTCCAGAATCATGACTTGGACATAAGGAATTTTCGAGGGCAATCATATGATAACCCATCTAGTATGTCTGGAATTTAATGACAAGAATGCATGCAGGAATTAAAGAAGTTAATTCCCTAGCATGTTACGTACCATGCTCTGCCTACTCTCTGAACCAAGTGGGTTCAAGAGCTGCAAATTGCTGTAGGCTTGCTGTTGACTTTTTTGACCTTCTACAAACATTGTACAACTTTTTCAAAGCTTCAACCTATTGCTGGAACCTTTTAGAACCTTTTTTACTTCAAGAAACCTCTCTATCAAAACTCTAAGTATTACGAGGTGGTCTGCCAAAGAAGATGCATGCAAAAGTTGAAATACAGATTTTGAAGTTATTATCAAGGCCCTAAAATTAATTTCAGAAGACAAGACTGAAAAGTCAACTACAAGGCAAGAGGCAAAAGGCATCCTGAGAAAAATTACCTCTTCTGAAACAGTTTTCATGGCTACTGTATAGGGGGTTATCTTTGGTAGATTCGGAGATGTAATGGAAAAAATACAGTCTGAAAGAATGAGCGCTGGGACAGTTGTTAAACTGTACAACTGCCTTATTAATTTTGTTGAAGAAATGAAATGTTAATTCAAAATCTACAAGAACATTGTGGAAACTACAGGGTAAGTCGAAAAGTAAAGGCAATTTTTATTTTCCCTGCTCCAATGGATGGCAGCACTGACTGAACAATGACATATCATAACCTCAAAGTTTTTTTGTTCTTTAGCTGTGTTGTTTCAGTGCTCAGCTCCATTCATAGTGATTTCAGGGCATTTTATTATGAGTGCCTCGTTGTCCGTGTGCACCAAGGAAGAAATGAAGGGAGTACGTTTTCTGTACTCTGAAGGGACTAAACCTGCGGAGATTATTCACAGAATGCTGCAGCAGTACGGTGAGAGCTGTCTTAGTGAACGCAAAATTTATGAATGGATAAATCGCTTTAAAAATGGTCGTGTATCTATCTGCGGTGAAGAGCGTTCAGGTAGGCCATCCACTTCGAAGACGGACAAGAACATCGAGACAGTTGAGCGAATGATTCATGATGATCGTCGTGTCAAAATTGATGATATTGCGCATGCGTTGAACATTAGCCACGGTTCAGCAGTTGCAATCATCCACGAATCACTAAATTATCACAAAGTGTGTGCTCGTTGGGTACCACATCGACTGACAGACCAGCACAAACAGAAACGTTTGGAAATTTTGAAATCACATTTAATGTGTTTAAAAGAGGAAGGAGAAGAGTTTCTCAGTCGCATAGTAACCGTTGATGAGACGTGGGTCCATCACTTCGAACCACAGAGTAAGCGGCAGAGTGTGGTGTGGAAACATCCATCCTCGCCTACAGCAAAAAAGTTCAAAAGACAAGTTTCTGCAGGAAAGTTGATGATGACAGTGTTTTGGGATATGAAAGGTCCACTTCTAATTCATTACACTCCTAAAGGTCAAACAGTGAATAGTGACAGCTACTGTGAGCTACTGCGAGATCTGAAACCCAAAATCAAAACAAAGAGGCGAGGAAAACTTTCAAAAGGTGTCCTTTTGCTTCAGGACAATGCCCGTCCTCATACTGCGGAGAAAACGATCCATTGCATTCAAGATCTTGGTTTTGAGCTGCTGGAGCATCCGCCGTACAGTCCTGACCTAGCTCCAAGTGATTTTCACCTTTTTGGTCCGATGAAGGAGCACCTGCGTGAATCCAAGTTTTCGTCGGATGACGAGGTTGTGGAGGCGGTGCGCGAGTGGCTGTGCACGATGCCACAAATCTTCTTCCAGGACGGAATTATGAAGGTTGTCAAGAGATGGACCAAGTGTATAGAAGTTGAGGGAGATTATGTTGAGAAATGATGTTACTTGTCATCTTGTTTTCGCAATAAAAAGTTACTTTTTAAAAATTTGCCTTTACTTTTTGACTTACCCTCGTAAACTAAAAAGTGTCCAACAGTTAACATAAAAAGAGGAAACTAGACCTAAAAGAGGTGTAAAGCGTACAAGATTTTTGATGAGTCAGATAGTGAATCAGGAGTACATCTAGACAGTCAAAGTTCTTCGTGTATTCTGCAGACCACCTAGAATATACTAATGAAACTGCTCACAGAGTTAAAATATCGAGTGTCAATTTACACTGAGTTTTCTCAGAAATTCACATTTTTATCAGATCTTATGGAAACTAATCTAGAAGATATAATGGAAGCTGCTGACAGATTACAGAAGACATATCCATCAGATATAGAAGAATCTTTTGTAACAGAATGCGTTCATCTAAAAAGTTTTCTTCAGGAAGAAATCATTAATAGTGATGATAAATCACTATCACTATCACATTTGTACAGACTTCTGATTTCTAAGAATTTACTAGATTTATATCCTAATGTTGCCATTGCTTTGAAAATTTACCTGTCTACCCCTGCTTCAGTCTGCTCAGCTAAATGATCTTTTTCTACACAGCAAGGATTAACAATTATTTACGCTCAACTCAAACTCAAAATTGTTTGATTCACTTAGCTGTTCTTGCAATCGAAAATGATTTGACAACAAAATTAGATTATGAAGATGTGATCAGCAAATTTGCTCATGAAAAGACCAGACGCAAACCAGTTATTAGTTAGGTATAGTTAAGACTTGATAAACAAATGTATTTACAATAATTTTTACATTTTTATACATATAGGCTTTTTTGTCACTGTAAAGTAAAATGTAAAATCCCAAAAATAAAGTTGTTCTCTTAACTGTACATCTTTTTATTATTTTATTAACACTTTTTTGGTAACATAATTGACAATATAAGCTTAAAATTACTTGTATGAAAAAATGATCAGTTGTTATTGGTTGGAGGGGGGCGTCAGATAGACTTGGGCCCAGGGGTGTAAGTGAGATAAATGCGGCCCTGATGCTTGTAACTTGCGAATTTGAGTAACACATATAGTAATATTATTTTTATGTTTCTATGAATACTGTTGATTAGAGTGAACTTTAAATAAGTATAATGTATTTTCAATATCTGGTAAGTAAGAAAAGGTCTTGTTTATTCTTATTGTTTGTAAGGTATGATGAAGTAAATTAAATAATTAATATTTTAAAAGTATTGATTTTAATTCGTAAAATCTTAACTTTTCTGTTGGGTTGATCCACACTATTTTACAGATTCCACATAATTTAAGAAAAAAAAACATTTTTGATAAATATAACACAGAACAAAACCCATAATTCAGGGATACTGAGGATCAGTACAAAAATAATAGTTGTAAGTTTTATGTTTATGTCAGTTTCATGCTAAAAACCATACATGGTATATAGCTTGTGTATCCGTTAGAGTTCTATAATGAAATTTTTTGCTGTTTTTAGTGCCTTAGCCAGTGGAATTCAATTACTGTCTCATACTAATCTTCTAAAGACTAATACAAAAAATAATTATTATATTTTATGTTTACCACATGTTTTTACATACATTTTGAATAATAAAGTTGGTTTCAAATTTTTAAAATCAACTCAATATACGTACTCACTTGTAATCTTTCCTGCTTCTTTATATTAATAGCAAACTTGTTTTTCAGTTTTAATCACATTTTGTGTTTCTTATCACCAGCCAGTTCATGCATTGTATGTGAGGCATCTCGAGTCATTTAGGATCCTTACCAAATAGTGTGTAAATGTTTGGTACTAAGAAAAAAAAACATTTATTTAAACCAAAAAAGTAGTAATGTTATCGATAAATATTTATTAAATATCACTATTGTATTAACGACTCGGAACACTAAGTTTTTTATAAGTAAAATCATAAAGATTTACCTTAAAGCCTAAACCGGTTTTCTCCTTTAAAAGGCTTCTTCAGAGGCTGCCGTAGGTAGCGCTGTCCGTCTTGTTGTTGGCGACGGGATAGATTTTCGAAAGATCGATGCTGTGTGTGTTGGGTGAGATGTGTTCGAATAATGCATGCGATTTGAATTGTGTCTGTTCGTTTAGGATGTCGTTTTTATTTGTTTTTGTGTGTTTGTAGATTTCTATGTGAACGCACATAGAAATCTACGTGTATCTACTAACGCACATAAACAAAATACATAAAAACATAACCTTTACTGCCGAATATGAACACAACAATACCATAAACTTCTTAGACCTCTCTATCACAAAACTAGAACACAGGCACAAATTCAGTATATACAGAAAACCAACCACAACTGACACACTAATACACAACACCTCCAATCACCCAATACAACACAAACTAGCTGCTTTCAGAACCATGATACATAGACTTAACAACATCCCCTTAGATGAAAAAGACTACAAAGACGAACTAAACACGATAAAATATATCTAGCAGAATCTAACGGATATGACAGAACAATAGTCAGTGAACTCCTACACAAAACACAAAACAAACAACAGACAAAGACAGAAAACAACAAATTCATAACACTAACATAGCCCACAAATTCAAAAAAGCAGGATACAGAATCGCTTACAAAACTATTAACAAAACAGAACACACACTATCAAAACACACGCACAAAGCACAAAACAAATTCGATCTACCCGGTGTTTACAAGCTAAATTGCTCAAATTGCAATAAATTCTACATAGGCCAGACAGGACGTAGCTTCAAACAGAGATACATTGAACACACAAAGGCACTCCACTCCACTACAGAATCTACCTTTGCAAACCACCTCATTGAAGCAAACCACACATATAAAAACATCGACAATAACATGAACATTCTACACGTACACACAAAAGGCCGAAAACTAGACACTCTAGAACAATTAGAAATCTACAAACCCACAAAAACAAATAAAAACGACATCCTAAACAAACAGACACAATTCAAATCGCACACATTATTCGAACACATCTCACCCAACACACGCAGCATCGATCTTTCGAAAATCTATCCCGTCGCCAACAACAAGACGGACAGCGCTACCTACGGCAGCCTCTGAAGAAGCCTTTTAAAGGAGAAAACCGGTTTAGGCTTTAAGGTAAATCTTTATGATTTTACTTATAAAAAACTTAGTGTTCCGAGTCGTTAATACAATAGTGATATTTAGTTAAGTAACGGACACGTCATGGACAACGAAATCCAAGAAAATATTGATTGATAATAATATTACAGACTTAATTAGCAATCTGTTGAAGTGTTAATGCTGTAAAAAAACCAAACTTTCTGTATTAATTTCTTGTACTTATGTTATGTGAAGTTCTCTTTATGTTCACACACATATCAATAATGTTTTGTTTACAGGTCTCAACGTTATCAAGAGAACAGTCTGTAGATGTTAGGGATGCTTTTGTTAAAGGAATTTATGGTAGATTATTTATACTGATTGTTAGTAAAATAAATAGTGCAATATACAAACCAAAAAGTATCTCACGGAGTGCTATTGGTGTACTTGACATATTTGGTTTTGAAAATTTTAATACAAACAGGTATGTAATGTTTTGTATTAATTTAGTTTAAGAACTAATAATACTCTTTAAAAAGTATTATACAAGCTGTAGATGGTAATTTCATTTGTGTTATGAAAAAAAAACATTTTTACTAAAATAATTATTACATATCTTACATATAATTTGCATAGGTTTTGTAAGAAAAATATTTTTAGACAATTAAGGTTCATTCATTACTTGCCTCCGTTTACAGAAGTAACATCAACAATACATTGTTTGACAATTAAGAACCTATTCTGCTAAAAACAAAGATAAAATGAAGTCGTTTATTTAGTAAACCTTGTTTTATATGTCTCAAAAAGTTATGTTTGAATGTGAGAAATATTTTTATTAAAATTGTATACTAGGTCTTATTGCTGAGAAAACTAATCAACAATTTCAATAAGAGTGAAGAAACTATATTAATATTAAATGCAGTGGACAACATATTATTATATTGACACACAACTTGTATATATTCTCCAACATTATCAGGAACATGCGTTAGCTGATGAAATGTTTGACCTACCAAAAAGTATATGAGGTCTGTCCAAAAAGTATCTGACCATCCAACCATTTTGAATATTAGAGGAACTTGTTGTGCAAATGTATTGTAACTCTGTAGTCAATCAGACAGGACCTTTTGATACCTATATGAACATTCATTAGTGTATTGGACTATTCAGTTAACTGTGATACTCTGTTATGTAAACACATGTCATCTGTGGCTGTGAGATTCATAATTTTATTCCACAGTGAGAACACTGGACTTTTGTTTCTGGATCATAACTATAAACTAATGAGCCATCTTCAGTTATGACCTTTTAGACAGACTGTGGTTCGCTGTTAGTGGTATTTAGCAAATCTTGTGGAACTTCCAGCACAGAATTGTGGCAAGATCTGTGGGTATCATTCAAGTGGTAGTTACATCACAATAATGCCCCCACCAAATCATCATGTTTAATCCAGAATTTCCTGGTCAGGTATGGAATTCTTCAGGCTCACCAGACTATTTAACTTGCCAGACATGACTTCTTATGATTTTTGTTGTTCTCAAAACTGAATTTGTCATGGAAAGGATGCTAATTTGATAGGCTGGAGGACATAGTGAAGAATGCAAAAAAAAAACATCTCTTACACTAATGTCACAATGGCTGCTAGACAGCAACTAAGAACTCTACAAGGTTACAAAAAAGGTCATGCAAATGTGCAAGGTATTACTACTGCATTCTGCCAAGTTTTATCACTCAAATATTCTTCCAGAAAATAATATGGATGGATACTTTTTGATCAGACCTTGTTTGCCAAAACAGTGTATTGAATATATTTGTCTTTTTAGACTTTTTTTTTATTGTCTTTATGTGTAGTTTTTTTTTAGCCTCCGTAGAGCTTTTTGTTAATTTTGACACCTTGATTTATGCTATAAGTAAGAAAGTTTAATTTGTAACTTTATTATCTTGTCTAGTTATTAATTTGAAATTTTGTTGAAGTGTGTATGTTCATTCATAATTGCAAAGACTGTTTTGTGATATGGTGGTTACATAGTTGCACATACATATTAAGGATTCAGAAGACAACATCTTATACATATTCTTGATTAATGTGGATCATAATTACAAGAGTAAATTGTCAACCTAAAAATTCATTGTTTAAAAATTTGTGTACATTCTGTTTCAGTTTTGAACAGTTTTGTATAAACTATGCTAATGAGAATCTACAGCAGTTTTTTGTACAACATATCTTCAAACTGGAGCAGGAAGAGTACAATGTGGAACACATAAATTGGCAACACATAGAGTTTGTTGACAACCAGGATGCACTGGATCTTATAGCCATCAAACAGTTAAACATTATGGCACTTATTGATGAGGAATCTAAATTTCCAAAGGCAAGATATTTAATGCATATTACTGGATTTAAATAACTTAATATCATAAAACTACCCTCAAAATACATTGTAAATTTATTTAACATTTCTATTAATACACAAAAATTAGCGAACTAAATATAAGTAGGCCTACATCTCTACCGACTCGGAACACAAAGTTTTTATTGGTAAAAATGTAAAAGTTTTACCTTATAGCCTGAACCAGTTTTCACTTATTATCAAAAAGCGAAATGATAATAATTGAAAACTTGTTCAGGCTATAAGGTAAAACTTCTACATTTTTACCAATAAAAAACTTTGTGTTCCAAGTCGGTAGTGATTTACTTATATTTAGTTAATCAACAGACACGTCATGGACAGCAAAATCCAAAAATAAGTGATATAAGAATTAAATTGGTTTCCAGATAGCTGGTTTAAATGAATTGGCTACCATATTTGTAGTTTTGATTAGTAGTGACAACTTGAGTAGTGACAATAAATACCAATATTTTTTTCACTAGTTGTTGTCAGAAAGAAGTGGCAACATAGTATGTTCTTGTCTTTCTCACCAGCTGTGAGAAATGTTGTAAATAATTCATTTTATGTAAGCACCTGAACACTATACTGCTGTGATCCGTCCCATTGTTGTCTTTTGTTTTTAACCATAACATTCTAAGATAATGTGTTTTAGAAATATCAGTGAGATGCTTTGCAAATTTGCATTGCAAAGAGGGGAAAGGTTGTTCAAACTTCATGAACTTGTTCAAAAAGTTGAACTACAAGGTGAACTACATGGTTTCTGTACTTTTATATAAATTTATAACATATATCTACTCTTCATGCGAAAGTTGTAGATTGTCTAGGTTTCCACAAGTTCTGTGAAAAGTACGTTTAAATCAGCTAGGTAATGTTCACAAAACTTAAAGGCGTGCTTCGAATTTCCTTAAGCACAACATTGAAGAGGGGAAGAAATACCTTACAGACTGTGAAATTACAACTACTCTTAATAATCTTTAACAATTTAAGGTTTATCAAAGATCGATCAATAAGTATAAACAAATTTAACATAATTTTATATTTATTGTTATCTTCAGGACCTGTGTATGGACAATAAAGAGACAGTCAAACACATAACCAGATAACTTAATTGAGCGTTTGTGTGTGTGTGTGTGTGTGTGTGTGTGTGTGTGTGTGTGTGTGTGTGTGTGTGTGTGTGCGTGCGTGCGTGCGTGCGTGCGTGCGTGCGTGCGTGCATGAGAGAGAGAGAGAGAGAGAGAGAGAGAGAGAGAGAGAGAGAGAGAGAGAGAGTGTGTTGTCAGTGAGACAGTGTGTTTTATATCAGCAAAATAATTACTATTTGTACATATTTTTTTTTACTTAAATAGATAGACATAATTATAATATTCCAAAAATATTATTAATGCAAATCTTAGTACATATTAATACAATATTTAATGTAGTGAAACTATTATAATTACAGGTTTAGTAATCATTGAATGTACGGTATATTGAAATTGTTACAGGTAGCAGTACATGTCAAAAATATGTTACAGCTGAATACAGATTGTAGGGATGTTCAAATATATATATATTATTAAAAGTTATTACTATTATTTCTCACCCACTAGCAGAATTAACAGATACACAAAATATTCTGACTTAATACATGTTCATTGTAGTTGTATGTTACTGATAATTATAAGTCCTTGTATTGGACATATTTGAAACATTAGTATATTAAATAATACATTGTTACAATTTAATATATTGATAATATAATGATTAAGCATAACTGTAAATGTACGGTAGTTATAATTGAATGTGTATGTTATCAAGTATGTCTTAAATTGTATGTATTGTAATTATGTCTATCTATTTAATTAAAACAATGTGTAAGAATAGTGATTATTTTGCTGATGTAAAACACACTGTCTCACCCCCCCCCCTCCCGCAAACACACACATTCACTCAGTTGATCTGGTTATGTGTGTATCATTTCTGTATTGTCCATGCACAGGTCCTGAAGATGACAATAAATATTGTTAAAACATTTACACAAATAATATAAAATTTGTGTTAATATTATTTTGAATGTTCATCACTTCTTTCACAGCACTTAACAATTATTATTTAAGGCACTTTCATTTGTGAAAAACTTACTTGTTGTTATTTCCTCAAACGTCATTTCGGAGTGGTATTCTCCTTCCTCAGTGAGGTAGGAGAATACCACACCGAAACGCATTTGAGGAAATAACAACAAGCAAGTTTTTCACAAGTGAAAGTGCCTTAAATAATAATTGTTGTGTTAATACTTATTGAGCAGTCCTTGCTAAACCTGCCTACATTAAACATTTATTGATTGATGGTCACTACTAATTTAAGGATTGTACTCTTAATAATATTTCTTAGTGTTTCACAGTCAGAGTTTAATCTTTGCTTTTGCATTGTTTTTCTGGTTGTCGAGGTCCATTGTTAGATATGTTTCTATGATATGTGTTAGCTGAAGAAGACATCCAATAATAGATCACTTGGAAGAATAAATATTGTAATAAAAATGGTTCCATTTCAGTAACTATATCTTTTATATATGTACTAAGAGAAGTATGCTCAATAAAAGTAAAGTATGTACTTAAGGTTCAAGTAGACAAGAGTAGCTGTTTATTTTACTACAATTATGCATGTAGTACCAAATTCAGTTTTTTGCAGGGTACAGATCAGACAATGTTGAATAAAATGCACAAGACACATGGCAGCCATAGAAATTACTTGAAGCCTAAATCTGATATTAACACATCATTCGGCCTGAATCACTTCGCTGGTGTTGTGTTCTACGACACCAGAGGTAATGTATTCATATCACATTTTGAATGCAAAATCCAAGCTGTGAGTAGAATAACTATTGCTGTGGCTTTCTCTCCTAATATCCATAATGATTTTAATAATGTTAGGTATTTTCGGAGAGCATGGATTAGACTTACATTAGACTTTGCCACGAAGTTTGCAATGCAGTTTTAATTTTTCTGTGTTAAGTGCCTCCCTTTTTATTGTAAAATATATGTTTTCTATTTAAATGCCAACATAATATTCACATTTCTGTGCAATATACTCATAACATTCACTGACGTTAGTTATTAAATTTTTTTTAAAATAATTGTAGCCCTATGTTTCAAAAATGAAATCTTGTAATGTATGTATTTAAATGTAGACACAAATAACATTTACTTGCACACGTACATTGTTATGTTTAAAATATAATTTTCGAATGTGTATAATAAAGGTTGTGCATAGTATGTTGTACCATCAACATTTGTGTAATGTTGTGATCATGTTCTGTTACTTATGGATGACATATTATCAATTGAATATTATTAATGAATAATAATTTTGAACAATTCCTTAAAAAGTCAGTTACATAACAAGGGCTCAGTGCCCAACAGTATTGTATTTTGCTTTGCATTTTCAGGATTTCTGGAGAAGAACAGAGATACGTTTAGTGCTGATCTGTTACAATTGATTCACATTTCTAATAATAAGTTTCTAAAATTGCTGTTTGCTGAAGACATTGGAATGGGCTCAGAAACCAGAAAGAGAACACCAACATTATCAACACAGTTCAAAAAGTCTCTTGATAGTTTAATGAAAACACTCAGTTCATGCCAGCCTTTCTTCATACGTTGCATAAAACCTAACGAATTTAAAAAGCCAATGGTAAGTAAGACAAAAATGCATCTTGTTAACTTTGTGTTGATTTCAATTATGGGGAATTTCAGTTACTTGTGTTTGTTCCTATCAAGTTATCAGTTGTCAAATACAACTAGACAGTTTTTCTGCTTGCTTTTAATGGTATCATTTTATTTATATTAATTAGAGTACTAAATATTAGTCTCAGTTTCCCAGTCTGTGATATCTGCTTCCTTACATTATTCATCTGAACTTCCAACACTAAACAGTTGTAAAAATTAAAATTGTTTTTATATCTACTGTGTATCATCTTATTCTCAGTAGGAACTACATAGTTTTGTCAACTGTATTCTTCAGGCACAACATGCCATCAATTCTATTTACAGGACAGAAGAATATAATAAAATTCTCCAGTATTATTTGAACATCATGTGTCTGCCTTTCTATTCCATAAACATTCTGTGAGTTGTATCTGTTATATCACTTAACAAATGTTCTTTACACAATTAGATATAACATGAAGTGCCTCTGTTTGGACATTATATCGACAGATAGATCTTTTACAGGATAGACCTGTTATATATTTCTCAATTTATTTCAGGGCGCTGCTATATCACAGCTATCTGTTTCTGTCATGATGCTGAGAGTACACCATACAGATCTTCCATAAGACTTTAAACTTATACATTGTCACATTAGAAATATGAGTATAGTGTTTATTTTGTCAAATTGAAGCACATATAAAATAGATTACTATGTTCTGTTAAGGAACTGGCTAACTATGTAAGCTGCACTTAAAGAAAGAATCTGGTTTAAAAAGAAAGACATTTTAATGTAAAATTAATGTATAGTGTACTGTTTTTCTTCCTATTGAATTTAAAGTGTTGTTCACGCTACATTTTAAACAGACAGTTTAAAAATGCATAAGTAACTATGTTATTTTATTTGCTTGCTTTATAAATATGCTATTGTTATTTTAAAGAATTACAAAGTTGTGATAAAATTGAACACACGCAACAAGTACAATTCTGTTTTAATTCTTTCCAGATGTTTGACAGAGGACTCTGTTGTCGTCAGTTAAGGTATTCCGGAATGATGGAAACTATTCGGATCAGAAGAGCTGGTTATCCAATTAGACATACTTTTAAAGAATTTGTTGAGCGTTACAGGTTCCTCATACCAGGCGTGCCACCAGCACATAAGGTAAACTTAATTAATTTTGTTCTTAAACTTTACATGTACATCCTTGTTCATCTTGTTATTTGAATTAGTAGTTTGCTGTAATTACAACTTTGTCGTGCTTACTTGCTAAACTGCTACTTGTCATGTTCAGGATGAAGCCTTTCAGTGTTTCCATCATTTTCACAAAGGTCATGGTTTAGGACTTGAAATGGTGGAGACACTGAAAAGCCTCGTCCAGAACATGACAAGTAGCAGTTTAGCAAGTAAACACAACAAAGCTGGATTTACACATGTAAGTTTCTAACTTGTACATATACTTTTCAAGAAGACATTTAAAAATACTTTTTCTCTGTTTATTCATAAATTATTCCTTGTTCAGAAGTGAAGAATGACAACACATTTTTGTTTTAATGTATATGTGAGAAAGAGGCATGGTTAAATACTAATATTTCTCTCTCTTGCATTTTTCTCTGTTCTGCTTTTGATGACCTTTCTACTTCATCCATACTTTATAATACTTCTGCGTAATAGATGATACTTCATCCACCTCCTTTATTCTATCCTTTCCTATTTTAATATTCAAAGAATTCCTACTTGTGTTCCTCAAGTTTTGTTTTGCTTTTATTGATTTTTAAGCCAGATTCTTTCTTAGTAATTTTTCATTCCATTTAATATATTTTCTATGTTTACCTTGTTTCCTGAAAACAAACACATTTTTAATCTCTCTCTCTCTCTCTCTCTCTCTCTCTCTCTCTCTCTCTCTCTCTCTCTCTCTCTCTCTCTCTCTCTCTCTCTCTCTCTCTCTCTCTCTCTCTCCCCCCCCCGAACTGTTACTGCAATCTTTAATGTCTCTTTTATTTCTTATACTGTCTGCCTCTTCTTTATACATATGTTAAACAGTAGAGCCAAAAGAATGTGTCTCTTCCTAATTGTTACATTTGTTTGTGTCCTCATTTTTGAAAACAGTTTTTCTGTAAATTCCAAACATTTTATTTCACTTGTCATTATGGAATACCTTTTCCAAGTTCATAAACACCATATACACATCTGAGCTTTTCAGAGTTCTCCCTTCAGTAATTAAACAAAATGATAGAATATCTTTCCACGGACACCTGTTTCTTCTAAACCCAAACCAGTCCATTTAACACCTCCTCTAATCTGTTTTCTGTACTTGTGTGTAATATGTAATATTCTTGTAAAAATGTAGATGCACACTTTATGAAAGGTTGTCTTCTGTATATAGTCCTATATTTTCTGCTACCTGTTTACGCTTCCCTGCTTCTAGAATAAAAGTTTAATAACACAGTTTACATTTTGAAGTATGAAGTCAGACTGGACTATAGTTTTATTTTCGGATATGAAGTTAGTAAAATATGTTGTACTAATAAATTTAAGAATTTACAGACTGAATGTAGGACAGCAACAGCTAAGATATGCCAAATAGTATTAGGCAGATCCGACTATCAGCTAGGTAACACCAAAGTTTTTCTGAAAGATGCTCATGATTTGTTTCTGGAACAAGAAAGAGATAGGGTTCTCACAAGAAATATTCTCATCTTACAACGATCAATAAGAGGATGGGTTTACAGAAGAAGGTATGTACATATTTTAAGTAATGTTTTATTTATTCCAGGAGAAAGTACTTCTACATAAAGTGATTTGTAACCAAATTGTTTACTTTTCAGGCATTTAGAATTGAATTTGCAGCAAAACAAATTGAGTTAAAAAAATTAATCTAACTTGTTATAGTTATAAAAAAAGACTAATCCTAAATGTACTAAACAATTTTGTAACATCTTTTAATAATTTATGAAACTGTCTCTTTATAAGTTAACTTTAGTTAGCTTAAACTCACTGTGCAACAGTGCTTGCAATGCAATTTGTGTGTGTGTGTGTGTGTGTGTGTGTGTGTGTGTGTGTGTATGTGTGTGTGTGTGTGTGTGTGTGTGTGTGTGTGCACGTGCGCATGTGTTTGTAAGAGGGGGGGGATTCAGATCTAAATTCAAGGCAATGAATTGCCAAAGGACTTGCAAAAGGACCTTTGTATTGTCAGTTGTTTGCCCTCAGTCAAAAGTCATAATGTATAATTTTTCTGTACATTCAAGTTTGTTCTGTATACTTAAAAGTCATATATACAAATCTGTCACATCCCATCAAAGGATGGGTGTATTTAAGGTGGCTGAACGGGCTTCAGTCCCCAAAATTTTAAACATATAAAATAATCAAGGTATAAATACATTTAAATTATTACATCATTAAACATTTTGAAATATGTACTCTGAAAGTCAACTCACTTAACGCTTAATTGTATCCTAATATCCCAATCAGTGAATTGACAATAAATATAAATTTCATTTTCATTAAGTTTTTCATTCTTATAAACGAGAACACTGGATAAGATCCTTGAGATTCCCGATTTTCTATTAAATAAATTTCTGATCCACCCCACACACACGTGCACATGCACACATATGTAACGTGTAGTAGTGAGTTTTGCTGATGTTACAATTCCATTATTTACACCTGAGCCCACTCCCCCAAAGAAATATTCTATATATGCTCCTGTTCAAAAGTATATGTCTTCAAATGGAATACAAACTGTGTCAGTATCTGATTGAATTTTAACCATCAAACATTAGTAAAACTGTCAGACAATGATATTCAGTTGACTACTGATAGTGCAAACTCAGTTGTCTAATAGTTGCTAACCACTCGTCACTTACAATTAAACATTATTTATGTATGCAGTATTCAATTTATGATTGATGGTAAAAACTGTCATATGTTTATAAATTAATTTTGTAATTTGTCTAGATATTTACGTATGAAAGCGGCTGCCATGATAATTCAGAAATACTGGCAAGGATGGGCTCAAAGAAGGAGATATCAACGTATGCGTGTTGGTTATATGAGGTTACAAGCACTTATACGTTCTAGAGTATTGTCACATCGTTTCCGACATTTACGAGGTCACATTGTATCATTACAAGCACGCTCCAGAGGTTACCTAGTGCGTAGAATGTATGCACAGAAGATGTGGGCAATCGTTAAAATCCAAGCTCATGTCAGGCGAATTATTGCTCAAAGAAGATTTAATAAGATTAAGGTTTGTTTTATTTTAACAATGTTATATTTAATTTTTGTTCTACATTTATACAAAATACATTAAAAATTAAATAAGCATACAATGGTCATACAACAAAGTGACACATGACTTACTGTGTCAATGAAATAGATATAAGATGTTTTTTAGATATTAATTGATAAAATGAAAAATATTAAGTATGTTAAAATGTATTCATTTTGTTTTAGTTTGAGTACAGAAGCCAAATAGAAGCATTAAAATTAAAGAAGAAAGAAGAACGAGAACTGAAAGAAGCTGGAAACAAAAGAGCAAAGGAAATTGCTGAACAGAATTATAGGGTAAACTTGACATTATACAATAATATACCTAATTTAATTATATTTTTTTAATTGTTAGTTCATTTAAGATTTAGGCTTATGCACCTAATTAAGCGTTCGGCTTACCTAATTAAAATATCCGACCTGTACAAAGTACTTACTTCCCATGTAAGTATAATTAATATTATCTACTGTCTCATTGCTATAGTGTTTTTGTAATAATTGTTAACTTCTGTAAAAAACTAGGAACTATTTAAATTGTTGTTGAGTTATTTACACTGTATTCTCAAAATGTGTATTTTAATATATTTTGTAACTACTTTTCATTCACATTTTTGTAATTTTGAATTCATGTATTATAATAACATAACATGAAAAGCCAAATGATTTTGTGTTTTATATCATTTCGTTTAAAAAAGATGTCACATTTACAGCAGTTTTATAACACATTTATTAACTTTATGTTTTGTTATAAAGCATATTTATATTTGTTCATCTGGGTTTCAGGAAAGAATGGAAGAGCTGGAAAGAAAAGAACATGAGTTAGAAGCTGAAGAAAGAAGACGCATGGAAATAAAGAAGAATTTGATAAATGATGCTGCAAAGAAACAGGATGAACCTGTAGATGACAGCAAATTAGTGGAAGCAATGTTCGATTTCCTTCCTGATTCAAGTAGTGAAGCCCCTGTTCCACCTCGTGAAACCTCTGTGTTCATGGTCAGTATACAGATAATCAGTATTCAGTACTCAATAGATTTACAAGCTCTAAGGATTTATAGATTTACAGAACCCTGTATGTAGGTATTTACTGGAAATGTATTGTATAGAACAGAACATCCACTACAGTATAACTTTCTTTATTAATAAAGGTAATTTATTTTCTCATTACTAACAGAAAATTGTATAAATTAGCCCAAAACTTTTTGGGCCTTTTAAAAGACAAGAAGTACAATAGCACTTCGAGTACAAAATTGTAATTTTCAACCGCAAATTGTAATCTGTTAATTTTTTTAATAGAATAAAAAAAATTGTTACAGGATTTACCAACTGATAAAACTGATCAAAATGAGCTAATAAGTCCAATGCAGATAGCATCAGAAGATGAAGAAGATCTTACGGAGTTTAAATTTCAGAAGTTTGCTGCAACCTACTTTCAGGGGAATATTACACATCAGTATTCTAGGAAACCTTTAAAACATCCACTTTTGCCTTTACATACTCAAGGAGACCAGTTGGTAAGTGAACTTATGTATAACTTATGGACTTATATGTGTGTGTGTGCATGTGTGGCAGAGAGGAAAATACTGAAACCAAATATACTGGTAGTTCCAACAATACATTGAATACAGGTGGTCCTCTACTTTTGGACAGTCATACATTTTGAAGTTTCAGATATTAACAATGTATTCTCTCTACTGAAGCTTTATCCTATACTTTCAGACTTTGTACCTACATTGATGGAAGAAAATGAAGAAGCAATCACATTAAAACAAACAGCTGCACAACATATTCATTATTATTTCCACTGTTGCAGAAGTCATTGGCATTGTCAAATACTCTGTTACATATTTTTTGTAGTAATGGTTGTTATCCAATTATAAATTTAAGCAAGAATGATATCTTTTACATGTACATGTATAACTGATACAGTACAGTAAAATAAAAATACTATACAATAGTTTGACTTTCGGACAATTTGACGCTCATACTCATTTTCAGAAATGTGTTTTGTGGGGAAGTCAAGAACTTCCTGAACAAAATAACATTGTTGCTTTTGATTTTTCACTAAATATTTGTCTGTTGGGTCTTAATAATTTTTCAGCATTCACACTTTTGCTTTATATGTACTGAATTCCATCATTTTACTACAGAAAAGTATAATAAAATAAATAAAATGGATTAAATATAATTATTACACTACGACTCGGAACACAAAACTTTTTATGAGTAAAAATGTAAAAGTTTTACCTTATAACCTGAACAGGTTTTCACTTTTAAAAAGCTTCTTCAGAGGTTACCGCTGGTAGCACTGTCCGACTTGTTGGCAACGGAATCGATTTTCAAAAGATCGATGTTGTACCATATGTGTGGGGTGAGATGTGTTCGAATAATGCGTGTGATTTGAATTGTGTCTGCTCGTTTAGGATGTCGTTTTTATTTGTTTTTGTGTGTTTGTATATTTCCAGTTGTTCTAGAGTGTCTAGTTTTCGGCCTTTTGTGTGTACGTGTAGTATCACGGAAAATTGTATTCTTAACAATTTTACGGGGACAAAGTCATATGGTACCCAGGGAGAAATGTAAATTTATAGAAAGCGGTGGTTTTCTTTAGAAGTAAGAAAACATTAAAATATGTAGTAAAGAGCGATAGATATTCAAAAGACGACCTTGCGTTGACGCCAGTAAGTCGGCTAAGAATTTATATTTTGTCACGGACGGGTCGGACCGTCATAAAACTGTATTGTTGCTTGGGTGTAAGAAACATTTACTAAGGTTGTAAAAGTTAAGTGCACCTAACAAAAGAGAGCGTATATGTGAAATGGAAGGTGACGCAAAGTTTCATACCACGTGTTCACGCGCATTTTGTGGACGAATAGCGGATAGCGTCATTTTTTGCGCGGGCTGTTCCGTTAAACAGATTGGGTAGTTTTGAATTTAGCGGTAAGTCAGACCAATAGGCGTGTGGTTTGTCGATATTGAGTGAGGGTAGTTTTAGCGAAATATAAAAATACGGAGTGTAAGAAGTTAGGGCAGTCAACGGAGAGATTACAGATATTAGACTCGTATTAGTTGCAATAATAATTTCTCAGTAATTTGATTAAGTATATTTCAATCGCCACGTAAGTCAGTCACGGTAACGCGATATTAAGTATTGTGAAAGCTACATATTATAAACATTTAATAATCGTTTACAAGAATAACGTGCAGAGAAATTAGAGAAGATAAGTTAAAATCGGGTAACATATCCAAGTTTTACTTAACACAGCATCAATCGTTAAATCGAAATACATTGCGATTTAAATGTGTGAAACGTCATGATGCGGGACGGTCGATCAATAAGCAGTTATTAATCTGGTGTTAGACGCACTTAGCTTTGTAAAAGAATATACTGTGTATTCAACAAGTGTATTAGCATACGGCACATGTGTAGTTATCACTAAGTTGTCAAAGTGAATGGTGTTTAATACCTGTGAAACAAGTGTATCAATTAGTGCAAAACTAACAAGGATAAGGGCTCAACGATTAACGTCGGCTACCCGCCTGGAACGTGTAGAATTGATTACATCGCGGCGCAGAGTGGATTCAACATGCAAGTAAATAATAAAATGAACACTTATTGTACTATTGTCTATTAAATTTAAATGTATGTAACTCATACTTGGTGACTCAATTAGTCAAAGAATTCATAGCCAAGAAATAAGCACAAACAAATTTTATAGCAAACTTATTAAAGGTAATGATCTACAAATTTTGTAATATGTAAATACAAATTAGTTATTAAAAACTTAATTAATAACAGTCAAATTGTGTTTATTTATTACTGGCGCCCTGGGATAATTTTTAAGAGTCGGTACACTAAAGTAATTGTTACATTCTGTTGCTGATAATTAGTATGTTATAAATATTAATATTGTCATTGGGTAAATTAGCTTGATAAACTCTTACTTTTCACATGCTCGTAGGCCGAGTGTAGTATGTATAATAGTAACGTGAACTTTTATTAAGGCCTATTTAAAAGTGTATTACATTCTGTCGCCCGGAACGTGGGACTATTGAGTCACTAATAGAATAGTAAAATAAGAATAAAATAGAATTAAGAATAACGATAATATAAGATATAGTTGTATGATTACGCGGAGTAAGAGTAGGAAAAACATTAACACACAGAACAACACGCACGGAGAAAACAATAACATGAATACAGAAACAACATCCCACGGTAACGAAATGGACTTTGATATAAACAATCAGCTAGGAGATTCGCAGACGATCGCACACATTTCAATGGGGAATGAAGAGTCAAGGACGCGGGGACTGAATGAAGAAAATGCAGAAACACAACATATTACACAAGAAACACTAGTAGAGGTTAGAGAGAGACCAGTATATCAGACATTACCAGAGAAAAACAAAGACACCGATATATGTACAATACTCCAACAACTAGTACAACAAACACAACGAATTGAACAACAATCGAAAGAAACAAAAGAACAACTATTACAACAAACACAACGACTTGAACAACAATCGAAAGAAACAAAAGAACAAATAAAAGAACTGGCGGAAAAAACAACACAACAGCTAACACAACAAGCGACACAACACAAACAACAAATGCAACAATTATCAGAGCAGATGCACAAACAAAATATGGAACTAAGAAACGAAGTATTCACGCAACTCAATCAAGAGAGAGCAAATAACCAAAAAATTCTCCAGGAGTTTAGAGTAGATATTGATAATAAGATCGAAGAAAATTGTGATAAGATTAGTACCGAAATTAGTGCCAATACAAAACAACAAATTAAAGAACTTGACGAAAAATACAATAATAATTTGGAAATAATTATTGAAACAGTAAGTGTAAACAATCAAAGATGTGCAGATAACACGGCAGCTATAAATGAATTAAAGGTCGAAAAACTGAAAGAGTTGGAAACTAAAATCAACAGCAAGTCTGACGAGACACACCTTAAATTACAACAAATACAACAGGAAGTACGAACTAAACTAGCGTCTATAAGCAACACACCATGTAATCGGAGCCTGACAAACGAACAGGTGAAGGACATAAAATATAATGGCACGGGTGATTTCCCGATGGAATTTATTAAAGAATTGAATGAAATATTCAGAGAACATTATCAAGATGCTGGAAACATCAAGTGGATAGCAAGACATCTTGAAGGAGAGGCAGCAGTGTGGTGGAGGTTAGTAAAAGATAACATTAACAATTTTGTGGACTTCACTGACGCATTTATAAGTAAATATTGGAATGACGTCATCCAAGAGAGAGTACGCAATGAACTGGAATTCGGAAGGTATCACGCCGAGAATGGGATGAACATGATCCAATATTTAGAGCGTAAACTGTTAGAAAACCGTCAATTAATTCCGCCAATACCTGATAAGTATTTAATTAGAAAAATTACTAAACATTATCCGCATGAAATAAGAGTTGCGATAATTACTCGTGGTGTAGTGACAATCAATGAATTCGAGCAGGTCTTGTTAGAATTTATGAGTCTGAGAAGTGACACCAGAGAGGCGAGCCGAGGGTACTATGACGGACGGCGAGATCGTAAATCATGGACGAGGGTTGAAGAGGAGAGAGAGCGACCAGCTGAGCACGGGCGCACAAATGAAAGTGAAAGTAGGCCAGTCACTTCACACTACCCCAAACAAACAAACAAGTTTAAAAATGAGAACGAACCTATTCCATCGACCAGCGGTGCGAACGGTAACAAAGTTAATACCGTTATGCCAAAAAACTAGCTAAGTTCTGTAAATATGAAGTAGACTTAAGTAATATTAGTAAATATATTAACACTACTTTTCTAGATTTAAGAGATGATTTAATGGATGATGATGATGTCAACATAACATGTAAAGTTAATAAATGTCCGGAAGTAAGTGTCTCGTTGAACGGTGTGTCTACATGCGCCTTATTGGACACCGGGAGCCAATTAAACGCTGTCTCAGAACAGTGGTTTAAAGACAATAAAAAGGAATTGGGTGATCTAGAAATGTTAAAATTGTCGAATACCGTAATTAAGGGTGCAACCGGCAATAAGTCAAAAAGGGTTACACAACAAATCCTATTAACTGTCCAAATCGAAAGTTTAAGAGTCGATAGTGTCTTCGTAGTTGTCCCAGAATTAATAAAAGATTGTATCTTAGGCATAGGGTTATTGGAAGAAAATGGGTGTGTGATCGACCTGAACAACAAACGATTAATCATTCAGGGAGACCAAAACCAGGAAGGAACTACAGCGGAGATACTACGAGTAGAACTCGCATCTGCCGATGAAGAGATCGAAGAATTGATTGGACAGAAGGTACAAACTATCACAGACATAACCGAAGCTGAACGGAACGAGCTAAAGCATATTTTGATGGATAATAAAATGTTTTTCCGGGATACGCCAGGTAGGATTAACTCGTATCAACATAAATTCGAAGTCACCGATCGGACACCCTACTGTCAGAAAGGTTGGCCGATTCCGATGAGATACAAGGAAGCAGTGAAGGCAGAAATCCAGAAAATGGAGGCGCATGGTGTTATTGAAAGGGCCCAGAGTCCATACGTCAACCCTATGGTTACTGTCGTAAAGAAAGACCAGACGGTTAGATTATGTTTGGACGCCCGTAAGCTGAATTCAGTAACAGTTCCAGACCATGAGGGAGCCATTCCAATTAACGAGATACTGGCAACATGTGGTAACATTAAAGTCATGTCCACAATTGACCTCCGTAGCTCATTTTGGCAAATCCCATTGCATCAGGAATGTAGAGATTTTACTGGGTTTTTGTACGAAGGCAAGTGCTATCGGTACACAGTGACGCCGTTTGGATTGAAGACTAGCCTAGCAAGTTTAACACGTGGTTTGGACCGAGTATTGTCGGAAGAAGTGAAGGCATTTACGATCTTATATGTAGATGACTGCTTATGTATCTCGGATAGCGTGGAAGAGCACCTACGGCACTTAAAATTATTATTACATGACATCAAACAAGCTAATTTAACTGTCAACTTTAAAAAATCGCAGCTGTTTCGTAAAGAGATTGATTACCTGGGATATCGCTTAACAACAGAGGGTATTACCGCCGCACCAGATAAGATTAGAGCCATTCAGGAATTTTGAAAGCCAAAGAATCAAAAACAACTTAAAGGATTTCTGGGCTTAACCAATTTTTACAACCGATTCACCAATAAATACGCCGAAGCGACGCAACCGTTGTTAAACTTATTAAAAAAGAATACCACGTTTAAATGGACAAAGGAAATGGATCAGCATTTTGAGAGAGTCAAGGAATTATTCATCGAATCAGTGGTTCTTAAGCATCCTGACCCCAACAAGCGTTTCTACCTATAGACGGATGCGAGTAGTTATGCGCTGGGAGGCCAGCTTTACCAGCTAGACGGAGAATAACGACATTGGAGTAGTCGCATACACAAGCCGCGTGATACGGGGAGCTGAGCGTAATTACTTCACCACAGAATTAGAGCTACTGAGTGTTGTATACTGTTTGCAAAAATTTAGGACCTACGTACTGGGTAAGCCTTTTACAATCATTACTGACAATAAGGCGTTAATATTCATAAAAAAGTGCCACCTAAATAACTCCCGCATAACGCGATGAATTCTCGCTATACAGGAGTATGATTTCGACATCATTCACTGCAAAGGGCGAGATAACATCGTGGCGGACATCCTGAGCAGGCATCCTGAAGACATGGACGAGGAACAACCAATCGATCGAACCGAGGAGTTAGAGATCAATCTTATCAACATCCGCATCAGTAAGGAGGCTAAGGAGCAGCTCAAGAATATAAGAAGTTATCAACTAGCCGACATGAAATTGAAGCGAATTATCAACATAATACGAGCCAATAAACAACATAAACTTGCCCAAAAATACAGTTGGCACAATGACAAATTATACCGAAGCGAAAAAGGGATATGGAAACTTATGTTGACCAATGAACTTTGCCACAATATGATTGCTGAACTACATCAGGCATACAGTCATGTGGGAAATCGTCGTACATATCAACTGTTCAAAGAAAATTTCACGGGGAACTCAGTTAATAAGATTACCAAATTAATTACGAAAACTTGTGAAATATGCCAGAAAAGCAAGGACCATTTTAAACGAATGGTAGGCGAAACGCAGCCTGTCATACCCCAAAACAAGAGTGAACTAGTTAGTATTGACTACTATGGACCATTACCGGTATCCACGGGCAAGGTCAGGTACATACTCACTGTGATTGACAACTTCACCAGATATGTAAAATTATATAAATTAAGGCAAGCCACCACAACCGCCACTATAAATAAAATTAAATTGTATTGTGAAGAAATGGGAAGTCCATCAGCAGTACTGACTGACAACGGTACACAGTTCACCAGTCAACGATGGTTCACAGCATTGACGGAGATGGGTATTAAACCAAAATATACCGCTGTTCGCAATCCGTGCACTAATTTGGCCGAAAGGATCAATCGACAATTAGGCAACATGTTTAGGGCATTGACATCCGAAAGACACACAAAGTGGGCACAATTTCTTAATCTAGTTGAAGCATGTATAAATCAAACATACCATGAGACAATTGAAACCACCCCGTACGAGGCACAGTGGGGAAGAAAACCGAAGCGGGACTGGACCAAATATCTTGACAAGGAAATGATGCCGACAAGCCAACCAATTAATTATCATAATATTTACTTACGTATAAAAGAAAAGGGAGAAAAAAGGACAAATCGAATCAACGCTGCTCATCAGATTTCAAAATTCCAAATAGGAGATAAGGTGTTGCTACGCGCGTATCCAATCTCAGATATTAACAAGAGGATAATAGGGAAATTTTGCAATTTATTTGAAGGACCATATAAAATAACAAAGGAACTCGGAACAGCAACCTACCAGCTAGAAGACGCACGACGACCAGGATGTATCAGAGGAAATTTTAATATACGGCAATTAAAACCGTATTATGAGTAAGGACCCATTACTACACACATGAACACTGATACTACATAGATACTAAACAGATTGTAATAGCACACAACGTCTACATATGTAATAATTGTAAGATTCGAATACTGTTGTAATAAATAAGATAATCATTGTTAATTATTAAATTGTATAAGGATTCCAAAAGATATTAGCGTAGTTATTATGAATGTACTACATTGTAAGAGTAAGTTAAGGGAAGTAGAACGTAAACAGATGTTAGGGCAAAATGTCATTGTAACATGTGTTGAGGTGAAAGGGAGAGTAAAGCAAAATATTTTAAAAGTAGTTGTTTGACCAGTTTGTCAAGGGTGGGACGGAGAGTCTGTATGTAAACAAACCTTGAAATGCCGTTGACACTTAGGGTATAACAACAGATCGTAAACTAACTAATATTGCCATGTTATGTTAAATAAATTAAGAGTAATTAATATAAGGTGATGTACAAACAAATCTAGATTATAGCAAGGGTTAAACAAATTATTGTTAGTAATCTAAAATTTTAGCAGGGGATTAGGGACGCATCAATAGAATCAATCCCAAATTCTATTAAAATTTTGATATGATTCTATCGGGGGACGATATCACGGAAAATTGTATTCTTAACAATTTTACGGGGACAAAGTCATATGGTACCCAGGGAGAAATGTAAATTTATAGAAAGCGGTGGTTTTCTTTAGAAGTAAGAAAACATTAAAATATGTAGTAAAGAGCGATAGATATTCAAAAGACGACCTTGCGTTGACGCCAGTAAGTCGGCTAAGAATTTATATTTTGTCACGGACGGGTCGGACTGTCATAAAACTGTATTGTTTGCTTGGGTGTAAGAAACATTTACTAAGGTTGTAAAAGTTAAGTGCACCTAACAAAAGAGAGCGTATATGTGAAATGGAAGGTGACGCGAAGTTTCATACCACGTGTTCACGCGCATTTTGTGGACGAATAGCGGATAGCGTCATTTTTTGCGCGGGCTGTTCCGTTAAACAGATTGGGTAGTTTTGAATTTAGCGGTAAGTCAGACCAATAGGCGTGTAGTTTGTCGATATTGAGTGAGGGTAGTTTTAGCGAAATATAAAAATACGGAGTGTAAGAAGTTAGGGCAGTCAACGGAGAGATTACAGATATTAGACTCGTATTAGTTGCAATAATAATTTCTCAGTAATTTGATTAAGTATATTTCAATCGCCACGTAAGTCAGTCACGGTAACGCGATATTAAGTATTGTGAAAGCTACATATTATAAACATTTAATAATCGTTTACAAGAATAACGTGCAGAGAAATTAGAGAAGATAAGTTAAAATCGGGTAACATATCCAAGTTTTACTTAACACAGCATCAATCGTTAAATCGAAATACATTGCGATTTAAATGTGTGAAACGTCATGATGCGGGACGGTCGATCAATAAGCAGTTATTAATCTGGTGTTAGACGCACTTAGCTTTGTAAAAGAATATACTGTGTATTCAACAAGTGTATTAGCATACGGCACATGTGTAGTTATCACTAAGTTGTCAAAGTGAATGGTGTTTAATACCTGTGAAACAAGTGTATCAATTAGTGCAAAACTAACAAGGATAAGGGCTCAACGATTAACGTCGGCTACCCGCCTGGAATGTGTAGAATTGATTACATCGCGGCGCAGAGTGGATTCAACATGCAAGTAAATAATAAAATGAACACTTATTGTACTATTGTCTATTAAATTTAAATGTATGTAACTCATACTTGGTGACTCAATTAGTCAAAGAATTCATAGCCAAGAAATAAGCACAAACAAATTTTATAGCAAACTTATTAAAGGTAATGATCTACAAATTTTGTAATATGTAAATACAAATTAGTTATTAAAAACTTAATTAACAACAGTCAAATTGTGTTTATTTATTACTGGCGCCCTGGGATAATTTTTAAGAGTCGGTACACTAAAGTAATTGTTACATTCTGTTGCTGATAATTAGTATGTTATAAATATTAATATTGTCATTGGGTAAATTAGCTTGATAAACTCTTACTTTTCACATGCTCGTAGGCCGAGTGTAGTATGTATAATAGTAACGTGAACTTTTATTAAGGCCTATTTAAAACTGTATTACAGTAGAGTGTTCATGTTATTGTCGATGTTTTTGTATGTGTGGTTTGCTTCAATGAGGTGGTTTGCAAAGGTGGATTCTGTAGTGGAGTGGAGTGCCTTTGTGTGTTCAATGTATCTTTGTTTGAATCTATGTCCTGTCTAGCCTATGTAGAATTTGTTGCAATCTGAGCAATTTAGACCAAGAAAATGGATTAGTAATTCACCATAGATTCTTTATTTTTAATGGCAAATTTCTACTTAATTTATAAATTAAGTAGAAAGTCAATTGCATAATTTATAAAAATTATTTAATTTGTTTCATTGTAAAAGGTAATCATAAAAGGTTTAATGAAAATTGTATGCCTACCTCATTTAAACATTTGTTTTTTAGGGGGATTATACACAACTTGTTCTCATTCTCTTAACAGCTGTCAAAATTATATACCACGGCCTGCAGTGGATAATATCTCAGCTGTTGTAAACATATATTTTCCTTTTTAATCTAGAAGGCCACATGCTTTGATTTTGGATGCTTAAAGTTGTTATAATATTATTTTTCAAGAAATTATACTGGTATTATGCAAACTGTACAAGTTACAAAAAGGTCACCTTTATGTGACTTATGAAGATTAAAACAAATTTTGTACCAGTTATTGACAAATTACTTTTGGACAAATACATTTTTCCCTCATGTGTTTATTATTACTTATGTAGGATGACTAATTAACTAAACATGAGATATGCGTCAGTTAACAGTTAGTATTTTACTGGTTACAGGCAGCACAAGCTCTATGGATAACAATTTTACGCTTCTGTGGCGACCTCTCTGAGCCTAGGTATCATACCATGGACAGAGACAATACGTCAGTTATGTCAAAAGTTACAGCAACACTTGGAAGGAACTTCATTCGAAGTAAAGAATTTCAGGAAGCCCAGATGATGGGTATGGACCCAGTGAGTATTTTTTAGTATTTTTAGACCCAGGTCAAATCAGTTTTAGTATAAGTCATTGCACATAGATCATGCTCAAGTAACTTAACTTCTTTCATTCATTTTGGGAATGACAAAAGTGGAAAAGACTGATCGTGGCTGAGCTTGTACAGTGGACTTGTGTACTTAAATGTGCAGTGTCTGTAGAATGGATTAATTAAAAATGAGGAATTTGAAGAAAAAGTTTGATAGAGTGAAGAATATTCAAAGACAGTTCAAGGAAGAAAATTAAAATAGCATAGACATGTTATAGGTAATGATTATACTTATGACAATCCTATATGAAAAGATGAGTAGTTAAGTTGGGGTATTAGAGTAAGGTGGAAATTCAAGGTAAATGTGGATGTATCTGAACTGTGTGCATGAGGATTTGACAGCGTAATTGGTAAGAAATTGTGTTTTTGATCAAGCAGAATTGGACATTGTGGCCATAACATTGACCCAGCATGATCAGTTAATTTTTGGAAGACTTTATTTACAGTCACATAATAAACTATATGATTTTACTGTTTAATTATACATAAACACTTTATGTGTTTATTTACTTATATTCACACTATTGTACACAATGTAAATTATTGTAAAATAAATATATCATAAATTTTGTAGCAAAACCGAGACGATTTTTCAGGTATTTTAACTAAACTATATAAACTGAATTAAATATTTTAATTGTTCACAGGAAACATTCTTAAAACAAAAACCTCGCTCAATTAGACATAAATTAGTGTCGCTTACATTAAAGAGAAAGAATAAATTAGGAGAGGATGTGAGAAGAAGGCTGCAAGAAGATGAGTACACTGCTGACAGCTATCAGTCATGGCTAGAAGCAAGACCAACTTCGAATCTAGAGAAACTTCACTTCATCATCGGGCATGGTATTCTTCGAGCTGAACTTAGGTAAACATTAACCCAGCTTTCTTTATTAACGCTACATCTCTGACTTACAGACACATGCTGTATAACTCAATATTTAATGTATAGACTTCTTACATAAAGTATTATTACAAACGTTCAGCGTGGTGGCAGGTCCCCTCACTTGATCTGTGATTTTTACTTTCCAGTGGTTTCAGTTCCTAGTATTTTTTTCTCTCTTTTAAATCATCCAAGAGATGAATTCTTCTTCCAATCCCTACAGTCCCTTTTAACTTTCCCTCAGTGACATCATGCAGTAGGCATGGTGGATGTGTCCAATCCAGTTTGCTTTCCTATGATGTATTCAGAATCAATCTCTTCTTGTTCACTCTTCCTTCTTCATTGTTGCCTTGTCTGACCACTTTACTTTTTCCATTTTCATTAGCATTCATGTTTCCTATTTACACAGAGCAAATATAACACTTTTTCAGTTTCTTCCACAGATCTAAGCTTACATTTCTAATCAATAGTGATCTTTCATAGTAAATGCAATGGAAAGTGATTGACAGTATATAAAGCATAAGATTATGTATCTTTATGTGTATACAGTTATTACTTGTCGTATATTGTTATCCCCTTAATGATTTCTGATTTAATATTCTGTCAGTTGGTTTAAATGAAAACAGTCCTGATGCAGGAATATTACTACATCACCCTTTGATTACACCCACTTCATTTTGTTTTGTGACAAAATATTCCAGCACAAATGTGAGCAAATGTAGTTACTATCCACCACTAAATAGTGTAAATCTTGTTACTATGCACCACTATCCTTCTGGTGTGTATTACATGTTGTTCATGCTTTTCTTTGTAGAGTTAACTGTTGTCAGAAAATTATGTCACATAATCTGCTCATGAATGTGTTCTGGTTTTGTTGATGTTTGCTTTCTCAGCTCAGTTGTGCATGTTTGTAAACAATTCAGTTAATAAACTATGCGCTTTTATAGTCTTGAAGAGAACAGTCTCCGTTATTTGTGTGATGTAAGAGGTGTAATGAAAAGATAATGAGAATTTCTTAATTTTGCATACTATATTTTTCTGTGTTTGCATGCTATATTAATTTTCAGTTTACAATATTTCTTTTGTCACATTGGTACCACTCTCATGACACATGTCAATACTTGAGGATATTAGATTCTTAATTTGTATTTAACAACCAAATATTTATGACACATTTTAGCATGCTCAGCAATTTTTATATTTCTGAAACGATGGAACAAAGAATATGTACAGTAGAGCATCGATTATCCGAACATCCATTAACTGAATGATCTATTATCTGAACTCAATAAAAAGTACAATTATGTACTGTACTGTACAGTAATAAATAAATGTTGTAGCTATACAGCCTTACAATTGATAAACAATGAATCGATAAATACACTTACATCAACAAACTTCGATAAACTTATTTACAATTGATAAACAAACTGACAACGGAAGTCTCTGTTACCGAATGTCTGAGTCACTGATGACATCATTCAACATCAGTCTATCAACATGGGCTCTTGTTCAGTTTGCAAGAGTTAGTAATCTGAGTTACGTTAGTGCGTTCATTTGTTGCTGTTCTTTTTACTTTAACTGCTGTACGATATCTGCAAAAAGAAAGAGAGTAGTGCTGTCAATAAGTGATAAACTTAAATTTATTGATCATCTGAAGAAAGGAAAAACAGCTAGCGCATTGGCTTCCGAATTTAATGTTGATAAATCAACGATTACTGACATTAAAAAGAAGTGAACTTACGTTGATGTCTGACAGTGGTAAACTAGAAACTTTGTAAGATGCTACTTCCAGAAAAGTATGAAAACAGCTGAAAATGACAACTTAGATTGTCCAGTGTACACATGGTTTGTTCAACAAAAAAGCAAGGGTGAACCTATATCGGTGCCTATCATCTATGAGAAGGCACTTGTAATAATTGAAAAACTCTGAGGATATCCATACTAAAGCTATGACATGCTGGTTGCAAAAATTCAAATCGAGACATGGTATATGTCAGCTAGATATTGCAGGTGAAAAACTTTCTGATAATTTTGAAAGTGCTGATAATTTTAAGAAACAATTTATGCTTATTATAAAAGAAAAAGGGCATAACACTGAAAGTATCTACAATGCTGTGACCAGGCTTAACTGGAAAGGTCTTCCAAAAAAGACGTTAGTGTTAAGAAACGAAAATCTCCTTCTGAGTTCAAAGTTAATAAAGAACACGTCACAATTATGATGTGCACAAATGCAAGTGGTTCCCTTAGATTAAAATTAACTGTTATAGGGAAATCTAAAAAACCTAGATATTTCAAAGATGTTAATATGAATAACTTCCCAGTTAATTACTTA